>JAILYB010000006.1:10713861-11427723 GCA_021437785.1 Rhodomyrtus psidioides | reverse complement strand
ATCTCCGCCCAATGTAACGGCAAAAGAGTGGCACACGTATTGATCGATAATGGATCAGCCTTTAACATTTGCCATTTGGCTACCATAAGGAGGCTGGGAATCAAGGAAGAAATGATCAAGGCATCCAAGACAGCTGTAAGAGCATTCGACAGCATGAGGAAGACTGTAGAGGGAGAGATCGAGCTTGACGTATTCATCGGCCCGACAAAGTTCTCTGTAAACTTTCAAGTGATGGATCTACCCAGTGCATTTGGATTCCTGCTAGGAAGACCTTGGATCCATACAGCAGGAGCTGTCCCTTCGAGCCTGCACCAAAAACTACGTTTCGTTGTAGATGGGAAGGTGATTACCGTACATGGGGAAGTCGACCTCCAGGCATACCAGAACAGTGCCATTCCCTATATTGAGCCTGAAGAGAAAACAGAAGCAAGCTATCATTCCCTAGAATTGGTAGCAACAGTTCATACCCCAGTAGGGTCGAAGTTGAGAACTCCCTACATCCCAGAAGCCAGTCTTCTACCAGCTAAGATGCTGCTAGCATATGGGTTCAATCCCGAAAAGGCCTAGGCAAACATAATCAGGGTATAAATACCCCGCTACAATTGAAGGCTAATCCACATAGAATGGGCTTGGGGTACCAGAAGTATCCCATGAATGATTCTGTCCCGAAAGCAACAGGCCGAGGCCGAGGCAAAAGCCTGGGACGCCAGGGAGGCGAAAGCAGCATGAATAACTCATTCATCGGTTCTCCAACCTGGAAGGGCAGGTTTCGGATGTTCAGGAATCCCTTAAGTGCCTACTTCGACCAGAACTCCAAATGGCTATCTGAAGAGGATATCACTTCGCCGATGGAACCAGATCTGACAAATCCTTTTCTTGAAGATGACTCTGTGAATGTCATCATGGAGTGGTTGGACAGTGAAGCCACTTCTTCTGAGCATATCATCTCAAACATGCATACCAGGTTGTTACAAAATTCAGATCCCTCCATTAACCACTCCTATAACATCGAGGAAGAGGAAGACGAGGATTATGCATCTATCCGAAGAGATTGGAACACCTTTGAAGAGTCAAAGCCTCCTACCTCAGAAGAACCAGTCGTTATTAATTTGGGAGACGCTGCGAACGTCAAAGAGGTCAAGATCGGCGGACACCTATCCCGAGATGAAAGGCTCGAATTCACCAAGCTACTAAAAGAATACCAAGACATCTTCGCAAGGTCTTACGCAGATATGCCAGGACTAGATCCTAAAATTGTGGAACATGCATTACCCACGAATCCCGGCATCAAACCTGTCAAACAGGGCAGCAGACGGATGAAAGCCGAGTTAGAAGACAAGATTAAGGAAGAAGTCATGAAACTTCTTAGGGTAGGCTTCATTGAAGCTATCCCATACTCGGACTGGATTGCAAATATAGTCCCCGTCATGAAGAAAGACGGAAAAGTTCGGATCTGCGTAGATTACCGAGATCTGAATAGAGCAAGTCCAAAAGATGATTTTCCACTTCCCCACATTGATGTATTAGTGGACAGTACGGCGGGTTACGAATTATTCTCGTTCATGGATGGATTCTCGGGATACAACCAAATCTTCATGAAACAAGAAGACAAGCCCAAGACTGCATTTACCACACCCTGGGGAAATTTTTGCTACAAAGTCATGCCATTTGGATTGAAAAACGCCGGGGCCACCTACCAGAAGGCTATGGTCACGTTATTCCATGACATGATTCACAAAGAGATTGAAGTATATGTCGATGACATGATCGCTAAATCCGAAAAAGAATAGGATCACATACAGGTATTAAGGAAGCTGTTTGAGCGCTTGCGCAAATACAAGTTAAAGCTGAACCCCAACAAATGTGTGTTTGGGGCAAGATCTGGGAAACTCCTTGGATTCATAGTCAGCAACAGAGGCATTGAGATTGATCCCTCAAAAATTCAAGCCATCCACGATTTATCAACTCCATCCACAGTGAAAGAGGTGAAAAGCCTTCTAGGGAGATTGAACTATATTGCCAGGTTCATCAATCAGCTGTCTGATGTGGCTAAGCCAATCTTCAAATTGCTTAAGAAAGGCGCGAAAATAACATGGGATGCTGAGTGCAGCAAGGCATTCCAAGTGATCAAAAACTATTTGATCACACCACCGGTGCTTGTGCCACCAATTCCTGGTCACCCATTGACCTTATACCTGACCATACGACAAGAGTCCTTGGGAGCCTTACTTGCCCAAACAAGCCCGATAGATGGAAAAGAAAGGGTCATCTATACCTGAGTAAGAAATTCACGCCATCTGAAGCAAAATATATACCAGTTGAAAGGGCCTGCGTAGCAACGGTATGGGTACTTCGCAGACTGAGGCAGTATACCCTACACCACCATATCCAGCTCATAACAGAGAACGATCCTGTCAAATACCTCATGGAGAAACCCGCTCTAATTGGAAAATTAGCAAAGTGGCAGGTGATGTTGTCTGAATTTGACATCAAGTATTCCCCACAGAAGTCGGTAAAAGGGAGAGCTATAGCTGACATGCTGGCAGAAAACCCATCAAGCGGTGAGTCCCCTGAAGTAACGAACACAGAAGGCCGAATTTTGAACTTAGCAAAGGATAAGTGGATCATGTATTTCGATGGTGCTGTTAATCTATCAGGGGCAGGCACTGGGGCAGTACTGATATCCCCAGATGGTCAACATCACCCTGTCGCGGCAAAGATAACTTTTCCTTGTACCAACAATATTTCGGAATATGAGGCATGCATTCTGGGCCTACGACTGGCCATTTCTATGAAGATACCTAAGTTGCAAGTTTTTGGAGATTCCATGCTCATCATTCTACAGACACAGGGGGAGTGGAAGACGAAAGATGCAAAGCTCATCCCTTATCACGAATACCTTGAAGAATTGATACTTAAGTTCGAAGAAGTGTCATTCGAGTACCTATCAAGGTCTCACAATCAGTTTGCAGACGCATTAGCCACCCTAACTTCGATGTTACAAACAACTGAAGGGTTGGATGTAGAGCCTCTGAGGATCGGCATTGTTGAAAAGCCAACTTATTGTATGCTAATCGAAGAAGAATTTGACGGAGAACCATGGTACTATGACATCAAGAATTACCTCTCAAAAGGGGAATTCCCTGAAGGATGCCAAACAGGAGACCGAAAATATATAACCAAGATGGCCAGCAAGTTCTTCCTTAATGGACAAATTCTGTATAAGAGATCGTTCGATTCCACTCTACTGAGATGTGTAGATGCCAAAGAAGCAAATATTCTCATGAAAGAGATTCATGAAGGTGTGTGTGGGCCTCACATGAACGGCCACCTCCTCGCCCGGAAGATCATGCGGCTTGGATATTACTGGATGACCATCGAATCAGACTGCTGTCAGCACGTCCGGTCATGCCACCAATGCCAAATATACGGGGATAAGATTAATGCACCCCCGAACGAACTACACCAAATGTCTGAAGTATGGCCTTTCTCTATGTGGGGCATAGACATGATAGGGCCTATTAATCCGGTGGCTTCAAATGGTCATCGCTTCATCTTGGTAGTGATTGATTACTTCACAAAATGGGTAGAAGCCAGCTCTTACAAGAATGTCACTGCAAGAAATGTGGCAAGATTCATCAAAAGAGATATCATATCCCGGTATGGTACCCCTCAAGTGATCATCACGGATAATGGGTCCAACCTGAACAACAAGATCGTCGATGACCTACTAGATCACTTTAGCATTCGACATCTGAATTCGTCTCCTTACCGCCCACAGATGAATGGGGCAGTGGAAGCAGCCAACAAGAATATCAAGAGAATCTTGGCTAAGACAGCAGAAAACTATAGGGATTGGCATGAAAGGCTACCCTTCGCCTTAATGGCTTACCGAACGTCGATCAGGACTTCTATAGGGGCAACTCCCTACAGTCTGGTGTATGGAATGGAAGCAGTTCTGCCCGTGGAAGTTAAGATTTCCTCTTTAAGAGTCTTATCAGAGGGTAGATTCTCCGAGTCAGAATATTTCAAACACAGATATGAACAGCTGAATTTAATAGACGAGAAACGTCTCAAAGCCATTTGCCATGGACAAACTTACCAGAAGAGGGTAGCCAGGGCGTTCAATCGAAAAGTCAAGACCAGAAACTTCGAAGTAGATAACTTGGTAATTAGAAAAGTTTTGCCAAATACTACCCATCCAGGAGGAAAATTCACTCCGAATTACGAAGGCCCTTATATTATCAAGAAAATTCTCACGGGAGGAGCATTGATTCTTGTAAACTCCGAAGGAGAAGAACTAGGGCACCCTGTAAATTCAGATGCTGTGAAGAGATATTACCCTTGAAATAAAATCAGATTCCAGTCATACGACTTATCCCGAATTGAGCATACCCTTCATAATAGTCATTGCATAAACACATCATGCATTCATGCATACACTAGCATGTGTTCAATATTGCAGGACCCAAGGAAACAAGGTCACAATAAATTGGAATGCATGATCGAGAGGAATTACTGCCGCAGTGGTCAGAATTTCATGAGTCTATCTATTCCCAGTGGAACGCATGGTCAAGGGTAAGGTGTATCGTTCTAATTTTCTGAAAATTCGAGAGCATACACTAACATATTCCTTTTATGTTTTTCAGGGATCCCTAGCCGCGCGGGGCAGGTAAGTATTCCTTTCACAACCTTTTAGGTTTTTTTTTTAAGACTGTCAGAATCCTTATTTCTAGAATTTGAAGGCTACTTGGAATACTAGCATGCATTCAAATCTCATGTCTAAAAGGATGCAGAATTCTCACAGTTGTGACATTAGCATTCATGATTAGATTTGGAGGTTATCTAAACATGATTGGAATATACATTGTGCATCACAAATCCCTTTTGAAGGCAAGTTTTGGAAAAAGCAAAATGAACTTTTCCAGCAAAAATTGTTTAAACCATTCAAAAGGATATTTCCTCAAATAAGAGGCAACCTGAACCTAAACACGTCCTATACACACTGAAGAGATGAGTGGAGTGGTAAGGACATCGAGACCTTGACCTACGGAAGTAGGGGTTATTCGCAGTAATTACATGGATTGAGACGACGGAAGCATTCGTTTCTCTATCATAAACACTACAGATGACCGTTGATAGCCCTGTGAACGGCGGTTTCATTCTATACCCCTGTCAAGAACCACCCCACAGTGGGGCAAACTGGAGGTACGTCCAGCAGTATCAGGAGGTAAATGGTTAGAAGTTCTCTTGCTCAAACTTGCATCAATCTTTGTGTGTTGCTTGTCATTTTAACTTCTATGGTAATTCAGGTGCTCTAGGATGACGAAAAGCATTCGTTTCTCTATCATATACACTTTTACCCTTTTGCACAGCCCAGTTGAGCCTGCACGTTCGTTTCACAAACCCGTTGGTGATCATTGCATATTCCAAGACGGAAGCGACGCCACTTCAAGAGCAGAAGAGTTCAAAATATTGGATTTGTGAAAAATTCCTAGATTAATGTTTGAGTGCTAAGATTCAAGTTGTACATCTAGCACACTCATTTGAAAATTCTGATCCCCAAAAGAAAAGAAAATAAAATGTGGGATCTCGACAAAAGATGAGAAAAAGAAAAAAGAGAGAAAAATTCGATCCTGGGCATCAAGAAAAGCAAAGTGCCTGGTAAAAGCAAGGCCGATGCCCATCCAAATACTTGTACACTTGTGAATCATGTGTTTGATCTTGTAAATGCCAAAAGATGGCATGATACCTTTGTATAGGTCACTAGTGAGATCTGATTATGAAAGAAAATCCCAAGGGAGCTGGACAGCAAAGGATACTCCCAGATTATGTCACATTCAGATGACAAAAGCATAGACAAGGTATTGACGCCGTCTTGACATGAGAGAGATGTTCTCTAAAGACAAATATGCACTTCAAAAACTGAAGACGCTCTTTGAACCAGAAGGGACAAGATCGGCGGCAAACCTGCAGTGATCACCAATGTTAAACCCTTCGCGTATTCTAAGCCAAAAATAAGCCTTTTTTGGTCCCCAAACCTACCTACGTTGCAACCCTGAAAAGCCTTTTCTGATTAAGGCACTTGGATTGACCTAGGGTTTAATGTCTAAGCTTAGCTCGAAGAAGTTCGAGCAAGATTATTTCTTTCTCATTTTGCAGGTTTCTTGATTTGTAAACCTGGAGCGGACATTGAAGACTTCTCTTCGATAGCCTTGACTTGCACGCAAGTCCCCTTTGAAAACCGTTGACCAAGCCCAACATTACGGTCCCTTGGAAGTCTTCCTGATCGATCGAGGTGTATTCCCTGCGAATGATCCTGAACCCTAGGCACAGGTTTGATAGGAAATTCGAGTGCATTCTCGATAAAAGACCATTATCTCAAAGCGGTGAGAAGTCCTCTTTGATAAGAATACTCCGTTGGACATTTTAACCAAACTCTTTTGGTAATTTCAGATTGTTTGTTTCAAACTTCCCCCACAAGGAATTTTTGATCACTTCCGTATAGTGCAAGATGTTTTGGATAACCTCCAGCATCGTAATGCATTCATTGAAATTTTCCATGACTATGATATAAGTCATAAAGTGCTGTCAGTTTGACATCAGATATCACTTAAAGACCATTAATGTGCCTTTGGTAAGAAAATTTTCAGATTGGAGCTTCTGCAAGACTCTTGATGACTTCGGCTCCTAAAACAGCTTGTATCACTCTTGGATACTTGGAGTCCCCAGATCCCAGAATGCCACCTCCCATGTCAAAAGGACAATGTTTGAAATTATCTCCCTATGTGAGATTCCAATATTACAGGTTTGATCTTTCTACAGGATACCTGGAGCTCCCAGATCCCAGAATGTCACATTCAATGTCGAAAGGACAATATTCAAGATAGTCTTTCTGTGAGATCTCAGGTAGCCCCTAGATCCCAGAAGAATCTTATCAAAGTTTTTGCAGGTTTAAGTTTTCTGCAGGATATTTGGAATCCCCAAATCCCAAAATAACGCCTTGCATGTCGAAAGGACAATTTTCAAGATCAGCTTTCTGTGAAGTTTTAGGTAACCCCTAAACCCAGAATAGCCCATTAGGTGAAGCCTAAGGGTTAGGCATACCTCATTTGTATAAATCCTAGTTAATTCCTTAGAATATAGGATCAAAGTGTTCGACAATCCCTAAGAGACTGGGTGCGTCATCCATAGGTTCCTAGCAGAAAGGAGTCCTATTCATGGTCTGATCCACCATACGGATCAAAACTTCTGACAATCCCTAAGAGACTGGGTGCGTCATCCATAGGTTCCTAGCAGAAAGGAGTCCTATTCATGGTCTGATCCACCATACGGATCAAAACTTCTAACAATCCCTAAGAGACTGGGTGCGTCATCCATAGGTTCCTAGCAGAAAGGAGTCCTATTCATGGTCCGATCCACCATACGGATCAAAACTTCTGACAATCCCTAAGAGACTGGGTGCGTCATCCATAGGTTCCTAGCAGAAAAGAGTCCTATTCATGGTCTGATCCACCATACGGATCAAAACTTCTGACAATCCCTAAGAGACTGGGTGCGTCATTCATAGGTTCCTAGCAGAAAGGAATCCTATTCATGGTCTGATCCACCATACGGATCAAAACCCCGACAATCCCTAAGAGACAGGGTGCGTCATTCACAGGTTCCTGTCAAGTGTAGGAATCCCATACTGGTACGGCTTACCATACAGGCTAGAGTTTATTCGCCCTAGGATACTCAAAAGACGAGTCCCTAGGTATCCACTTGAACCCGCTGTACACCGCGCATGCCGTACGAGCATCAGGCAGGTAATCAACAGGTAAGTAACAGGTGGGTCTCTCTACTTTCTCTCTCACTTCAGCTAAAGAATGAAGAACAGAACGTTCACCAGCGGGACAAGAAAGATTGAATGTCAAGATTCGTTTTTCTTTTCCCCAGTCGAGTCGGTCTAGACTCAGGCGTCACCTGTCTTTGAGAGAAACCTCTCACGAGATCCCTCTCAAAGAGGGGCAACTGTTGACACCTGATTTTTGACCTAGCCTTTTTCATTTTTTATTTTTTTTGAAAAATTATAAAAAATTCATAAAAAGTCAAAAAATTACAAAATCAACTTTGGTGGCCTTGGCCAAGCCCAAGGAACCATTCTTCACCAAAAAATAATTTTTCATATTTTTCATATTTTTTAATTTTTTTTTTAGAAAATAGAAAAATACTTAAAAAATCAATAAAAATAGCATTTGAGGTCACAAAAATATGGAAAAATATCCAATATTTTTCTTTTTAATCCCTTGTATTTTATACCTCACAAAACATCCAAAATCAGATTCAATTTTAGGTGTTCCTTTGTAACCCGTATTATTGAATTTGAAGAAAAAATAACAATTGAGTCTTTTAATTTGCAATTTTGGCATTTTTTAAGATCTTGACATTCAATCTAACTATCCCCTATTTCAATTTAGCCCAATTTTTTGCGCAATTTTCTCAATTGCACGGATTTGACAAAATTATATACTAAAATTGCATTTTAGTCCTTGAAATTAAGCATAATTGAAATTACTTTCAATTCAAGGGCTATCATTGCAAATTAAACATGCTACCCAATGGATTTCACCATTTTAAATCGATTGGCATAGGTGGTTTGACCCAATTCGATCATTTGCACCCTCAATTATACAAATCCCCAATTTGCAATTACATGAAAATTTGGGGGTTTTATAGAAATTGATGAAAACTTTTGGGCAAAACCACATTTCTAGATAAAATTCATGCCCTAGATTCGATTATGAGGTTCAATTGCAAAGTTTTTCCATTAATTTGGGTTTAATTTGAAAAGTCCTATTCGGGACCGGTTCAGACCGGTCAGACCGCCGGTCAGACCGGTCGAACCGGTCCGCTACAGTGTCATCGTCTTCCTCAGGTTCCTGGCGAATGAACAGTAGAAGGACGAACTTTGACGGGGAAATTGACGGGCCAATCGACCTCAATTGGAGACGCAATGGTGGGGGTTTAACACTTGAGATCATCCCTCGTCAATTGACGCCGGAATCAAGGCCAATGGTCGCCGGGGCAAGGAACAATCGGCCAGTCAAACCTTCGGACCTGTAAAAGTCAACAAAATCAAATGCAGCTCAAATTTGTGCCAAATTCGCATGAGAAGGAACCTGCCGGAGAACCAAACGGAGTTAGACGACTCACCCATCTTCCCCAACGCCGTTTGAACCTAAAATCACGTGATGGCACGTGCTATTCAAGTCAGTTGGTCGTCCCCGATTCAGCGCCAAAAATTCTAAGAGCTATAAAAACCTGCGTTCGTTTTCTGTTGAAGGGGAGAGGGAGTTCAGTTAGAGAAAGGAGTACAGAATCGCGCGAGAGAGAGCTCGTTCTCCGACCCTTGTCGTCGAGAATTTGAGCTCGAATTGCAGGGCATCGGTTGGGCTGTTTCCGGCTGAACCACAGCCAAAGAAGGCTTTCTGAAGCTTGACCAGAGCGCCAGGAAGCCATCGCAGTCGGCCGCGCACAAGGAATCCGCGAGAACAGGTGAGTTGCAGTCTCGAGTGTTTCTTCAAGCTTTCATGGCGATTCATGTGTTTCTTGATCATTCATGCAATTAGTGTGGGCGTTTCATTCCCTGAACATCACTGACCATCGTCGCGTATCTTGTTTGCATCGGTTTTGCCTTAACATGCCCAATCGAGTCTTCCAATCCAACCTCCATTGTCAAGCCACTGTTCATCTTTCCCCAGCCAAATCTGGGCCGAGCGAGCTCGATCGGAGCTCGAGGTAAGTCTCCTGAACATTGAATGGTGCTTCCCTGTTAATGAATTGGTTCATTACGTCATGAATCGAGTGATTTGAGTGTATGTGTACGTACTGGTTCGTGCTTGCTCGCGCTTGATCCTGTGAATGAAATCGTGTAATCTCACGATATGTTGCGTACGAAGCATAGATGAGTCGTTTGCCGCCGGTCTCATTCGATTCCGTTGAGGTTCCACCGTTGGATCATCGCCGGAGAGTCGTGGCCGTTCGTTCAGCAATGGTCGCGAGGTTGAAGACGATGCCAACCTGGCAGTTCAACAGGTCAAAGGCCTAGGTGGCGATGCGCGATTGGTCCACGTGGTGTCGAGTCAGCGTGGCCGTTAGGGTCTGTTATTCGAATTAACGGATCGGACGGTTGAGATAAATCGAACTTAAATTCTAGTGGCCGTCCGATTAGAAAATATAATAATTCGAAAAGGATTTTAAATCGAGAAATAAAAACCGGTTGAAACGGCGCCGTGTGGGTTAGTTGGGAGGCGACGTCGTTTAGGTTAGTGGGATCGGACGGTCCAGATCAAGTCACATGTTATAATCACAGCCGTAAGTTTAAGTAATTAGATCAGACGGCCCTGATCGAGTCTTCGTCTAATCTGAACCGTAGGTTCCAGTCAGACAATCCAATGGCCGTGGATTAGCCACGCGGTTCAGTAGCGACCGTCGGATCAAGGCTAGTAATCCGAAAATAAATAACGCATGATACGGCGTCGTTTCGACCGAGGGCTTTGCGGGTCCGGGTCTGGGCCGGGTTCCGACCCGAGTGGGTCGGGTCTACCCGGTCCGAATCATTTTATATATATATATAAAAAATCAGAAAATGATTTAAAAAAATAATAAAAAAAATTAGAAAAATCCTAGAAAATCAAAAAAAAATGTTAGAAAATGCCAGAAAATCCAAAAAAAATGGAAAAATTGTGGGAAAATCCTAGACATTCCAGAAATCCCCAAAAATCGAGGGTTGACCACAGACAACTGGTCAACCCTATTTTTGGGGTTTCTTATCCGTTCTTCCAAGACCCGACGACATTACCTTTTAGGGGTAAGTCGTCTCTACTGTGTATGGGAGATAAGGCTGATATTGCCAAAGTAAGAATTAGGGTCGGGTAGGCGACCAATTCTTAGGTTTGGGTTTTCGAGTCTCGTCTCTTTTCTCAAAATGACGATTTTGCCCTTCAATGGGAAAATGGTCTTTCTTGTCTCAAATCGAGTTCTGAAAATTGCTTGAAGTTAGGGTTTGGGTCAGGTGGACGACCAACCCTAATATTTGAGATTTTCAGTTCTCATCTTTGTCCAAAATGACGACTTTACCCCTCCAAGGGTAAAATTACCTGGAAATTCCCGAAAAATAGGAAATGGATTGGATTGATGGCCAATCATATTTCCTCTGTCTTTTGACTTCCCAATTCGTCTAAAATGACAGATTTACCTTTTAAGGGTAAATTTCCCCCGAATTGTTCAAAATTACGATCCCCCCTCATGGGCGAATTATGTCCAAATCACTCCTAAGCCTTGATTGATATTTCTCTAGGCTAATAGGGCCTCATTAGGGATACCATGCTGATTTCATGTGTTTTATCCGCATGCATTGGATCCTTGATTTGCGCATTTATTCCTATTGATTGTGATTGATAGGATAGCAATTCCTATCTGCATGAATTCCTAGATTTAGGATCCGTACCCCACTCATCTGTATGAAATTCTAGGATCAGATAAACCATTCAGTTTAGGTACCGAAAGGGCGTCAACTCTGACAGTTGGCGTAACTAAGTCCTCGAACCCATTTCTCTGGTTTCCGCAGAATCGAATAGACCACTCCCAACTATTCGATAGGGTTTCCAATCGTACCCTCCACAAAACGATTGGTGGCGACTCCTTGGCATGTACACTCATCACATGTCACTAGACCACACTGAAGGTCAATCACGTATATCCAGCAGTTGCGACTTGGGTAATGGACCTTGGGAGAGGCCCGCGTCCGATCAAGCCAGCGATCGGGCGGCCCATTAGCCCGCTCCCCGCCTCCGCGCCGCGAGAGGGTCGCGACAGTGATCTTTAAGATCAAAGAAGAGATCGAACGGCTGCTCTCTGCAAGAACGGCAAGATATGTCGAATGGCTGTTTAATATTGTACCAGTTAAGAAGAAAAACGGTAAACTTAGAGTATGCATCGATTTCCATGATCTTAATACGGCCACTCCGAAGGATGAGTATCATATGTCCATGGCCAACATGTCAATCGATGCAGCCTCTAGCAACGAGATCATGTCCCTAATGGATGGACACTCGGGGTATAATCAAATATTCATAGCTGGGAGGATATCCATAAGACGACTTTCAGGTGTCCCGATGCCATTGGAACATTAGAGGTTCGTAATGCCCTTTGGGTTGAAGAATGCCGGCCGTCGCCACATACCAAAGGACAATGAATTTTATTTTTCATGATATGATTGGAGATTTCATGGAGGTTTATATCGACGACGTCGTCATCAAGACTAGTCAGATAAGTCATTTGAATCACCTAGAACAAGCTTTCATTAGGATGCGCAAGTTCAAACTAAAATTGAACCCATTGAAGTGTGCTTTTGGAATTATGGCTGGTAACTTCCTAGGCTTTTTGGTTCATCGAAGAGGAATAAAGATAGAAAAGAACAAAGCCAAAGCCAAAGCCATTTTGGATTTGCCACCTCATGTTAATAAAAAATAGCTTCAAATGGTAATTGGAAAGTTGAATTTTTTGCACCGTTTCATAGCTAACTTGTCATGAAAGATTGAAGTCTTTTCTCCCTTGCTGAAACTGAAGAACGAGTGAGAGTTTATATGGGAAGAAAAGCATCAGTTGGCTTTTGATCAATTGAAAGAGTACATGACCAAGCCGCCAATTTTAAATCAAAGTTGCTAGGCCATTGAAGCTATATCTGTCTGCGGCCGATACCATGATTGGAAGTATGATGGTCCAAGAGAACGACGAAGGCAAGGAACATGCTATATATTACCTGAGTAGGATGATAAATGATGTCGAGACAAGATATACTCCCATTGAAAAGTTATGCCTATCATTGTACTATGCTTGTATGAAATTACGGCATTATATGCTGCCGACTACGGTACATGTAATTTGCAAAACATATGTGATTAAGTACATGTTGTCCAATTATAAGGAGTTGGATTGCGAAATGGCCATTTACTTTAGTATAGATAGATTTGATTTACATGCCGCTCAAAGCCGTAAAAAGGTAGGCACTATCTGATTTCATCGCTAAATACCCATCGAATTTAAGAATAGAAGAAGAAAATTATCTCTACGTCTCACCATGGGTATTATATTTCGATGGATCAGCAACATCTAGATCATCAGGTGCTGGAGTGATGATCATATCACCTTACCAACAGAAAACTAAGCTCATGCTCAAGTTTGATTTTGAATGTTCAAATAATCAAGCTGAGTATGAAGCTTTGATTGTAGGATTGAATGTTTTGATTGACATGAAAGTCAAATCAGTCAAGATTAAAGGTGATTCCCAATTGGTGATAAGACAACTCAATGGAGAGTATCAATGACTTAATGAGAACATCATACTTTACCACAATTTTGGCAAAGAAGCTGGTGTTGAACTTTGTCGAGTATGAGTTAGTACATGTCAAAAGAAGTGAAAATTCAAAGACCAATGAGTTAGCTCAAATGGCGTCCGGGTATAAAATATCAAAAGAATTAGCGAATCATATTATTACCCAAACGAGGATCTTGCCTTCAATAGATGCTCGGGTAATGATGGTTCAGAATGAGATAGCCGAAAGCTCAAGGCAAGGCTTTAATCGAAAGGATTAGAGAACCCCTTGGATAAGCTATTTAAAAAATTCAGGCCCTTGCAGCAAGGACTTTAAGAAGTAAGCTCTTGGTCGATGATGAACTATACCGCAAAATAGTCGACGGTCTGCTTTTGAAATGTTTGGGACAAGAAGAAGCTATGCTCGCAATGACAGAAGTCCATAAAGGAATTTGCGGAGCACATCAAGCTGGCTTGAAGACAAAATGGTTATTGAGGCGACATGGGTATTTTTGGCCAGCAATCACAAAGGATTGCATCAATTACGCCAAAGGACGCCAATCTTGTCAAAAACATAGGTCAATCCAACATGTCCCTGCAGCATTAATGACCCTGATAGTCAAGTCTTGGCCTTTTCGAGGATGGACAATGGATATAATAGGAAAGATCTACCCCCATCATCTAAGAAACACAGTTTCATCTTGGTGGCCACGGATTACTTCACTAAATGGGTTGAAGTAGTTTTGTACAAGAGCGTGACATAGAAAACCATGAAGGAATGCATCGAGGAGCGGATTTTTCATCTATTCGGAATCCTAGAAACCATAACTGCCGATCAAGGGACAGTTTTCACAGGGCGAGAAATGATGGATTTCACCAGGTCAAGAGTAGTCATGATGATACATTCGACATCTTATTATGCCCAAGCCAATGATCAGGCCGAGGCTTCCAATAAAGTAATTATTGGTTTGATAAAGAAATACTTAGAAGACAACCCAAGAGAATGGGATTCGCTACTTTTGACGGTTTTATGGGCTTATCGAATGTCTAAGAGATCCAGCACTGGGGTTAGTCCTTACATGTTGACATATGGGCAAGAAGTTGTACTCCCGCTCAAGAGCACGATGCAATCATTAAGGGTAAAATTGCAAGACAGCCAGCACAGAAAGAAAGCGATGTGTTCCTCTGAAGAGATGGGTCTAAAAACTTGGCATAACGATCCATGAACTTGTTATAAGGGAAATTCAAATAAGGTATGTCAAGTATAGTATGGTCACCTATCGATCGGGTTTCATGTTCGACAAAAGGAGAAAGGCCAATTAAAGTCTAAATTTTGAATAAAGTAATATTTACTGGACCCATATGAAGGAAGAAGCAATTCGACGAAGGTGACCATAAGTAACACAGATTGCCAGTAAGGCCGTATTCTGAAGAATCAATGGACATGCCTCAAAACATTAATGGTTTTGTTATATGAGCCCGGTCCCATATATCGGGTAATTCCCCCTTCAGACATTTGTACTAGCTAAAGAACCGGTCATCAAGAGATGGATATGAGTTGAATCGATAATTGTGTGTTAGCTAGGCAAAGGCACGGATGGTTGATCGCTCAATAGGTAAGATCTCATTATGATGACGAGGGAAGCATTCTGTTAATATCGAGGGAGGAGGCAAGCAATTGAGATTTCGGCCTAAGATGATATGACCATTCCCGAGTTGAAGACTCATAAAGGAAAGGGATATGTCTTTTCTATCTTCATGATGTGAGAGGGCGTCGAGGCGCGATAGATGAAAGATTGCATAAGTACCCATAAAGACTTGGTGAAGTGCGATGAGGAAGAAAGTGACAATTGATGCTTAAAAAGCAATTGTTATGTAAAGGATGGTGAGGTAACCGATTGGAACTGACAGTTGCGCAAACGTGAGAAAGCTGCATTGCTGGAAAAAGATCATGGCAGATGTTGGCGTGAAACAAGAGGAGCGAAAATCAAAGATTTTATTAAGCTTTTTTGGAATACAGGGCATTCCGCACATCCCGGAGTAAGTCACATAATATACTTTCAAACTTCCTATTTCGAGCCAAGCAGACACTCCTAGTTCGATGAAATCAGGTAGTTACAGCTGGTAGTACTGAAATCAGATATAAGACAGCCATAGAAATGGCATGTGTCAAGGTAAATTTTGGCGACATTTCCCCAAAGTGAAAGAAAAAGGGTGCGCGAAAGAAGCCACGATCAGAGCAGTTACAGAGAAAGGCGGCAATCCTCGAAAATAAAGAAAGAGTGGTGCGTAAAACCGTCAATCATGATGTCAACATAAGCCATCGAGAAACAATAAGACATGCTGAAGAAGGAACATGAAGTGGAGAATCAGGAGCAGTAATCGTTCGACGGTTACCTGGGTTACGATAAAAATACCTCGAGTCATCCAACATAATAGCCCTCCCATACAACAAGCCTTTATCTTATACTGCCTAGCATAACTTAGCTATAGCTTCAAATTCCCGTCGTAAATTAAATTCCGACGAGTCTCATATCTCAGGTTGACGTCGTCAACTAAATTCCGGCATTGTGTCCTACTTTGTCCAATGTCGTCGATTAAATTTTGGCATAATGTCCTACATTGTCTAGTGTCGTCGATTAAATTCCGACATTATGTCCTACATTATCCAGTGTCGTCGATTAAATATTGGCATTGTGTCCTAAATTGTTCAGTGTCGTCGATTTAGTTCCGGCATTGTGTCCTACATCATCTAGTGTCGTCGATTAAATTTCGACATTGTGTTCTGTTCCGTCAATCAAGCTCAAGTGTGGAATCTTAGGTCTTGATATATCGTAATCCATCGATTGCATCAACCGTCGACTGGTTAACGTGTCTATATCATGCTATCAGCATCAATATATATTTCTCGATTTGACACTCTCAATCCAAAACTGGCCCATTCCTTATTGGAAAACGTACTATTTAAGTTCGATAAAAGATTTCAGCGTTGGTAATTCCTTTTGGGCTTTAACCCTCAAAGCCTCGATTTGTCAGGCTTCAGTAGTAGACTCAGGTCCAATCAGGGGAGTACTACACCAATATATACGAATTCACATGTTTATCAAAACGTATAATATAAAATACATAAGTGTCCCTAGTTAACACGAACTATGAATACGTCATATATTTTTAGCATTTTCAATGACTATATTCCTTTAGATCTCTCTACCCCTCTCTTCGTTAATTTTATGGATGAGCGATCAGCATCCTCTACGAAAATGAGCTCTGAAGATCGAAGCGTGAATGCCTAAAAAAGATCTGCTCTCTCCGTATCTGCACGCTCACTTCAGCTTTGGGTGCTTGCTCCATATTATCGAGCACTCCGTAAGTTTTCAAAAAAAAAATCTTGCTAATCGAATTATCTAAAGTGATTTTGTAATCAATAGATATCTTTTTGCGGCTATTCTCTCCCAATCTAGCGTTAGAACTAGATTTGGGTACTTTTATATTCCGATCTAGATATAGATATGGGATTTACAAGATGTTTTCTGTACTTTCTCAACCTATCAGTGTTGTTTTTGTCTCTATACGGTGATAGTGCCGGGGATGCCGAATCTAGGTGCGCACTCCCTTTTGAAATAATCGTGGCCACTAGAGATTGATTTCTCGGTGTCTGTTTGTCACTGATTATGATGCAAGATTTGGTGATCGGCCCGCGGTTGTACTTAATGCTACGACAGATCCGTCCTTGAGAAATGAACGAATTTCTACAGTCCATACTAAGTTGATTCACTTTTCAGATTTACTTGCTTTGTGTAATTTTCATTTTTTATTTTAAAGTGTTGAATGTCACTTTAATATGAAATGAATATATTTCTTTAAAAAAAATTAAGAAATTATAATGGATTGTAAAGACACGATTTGACATGCTTTCATAATTGAATTCAACTTGTAACATGAAACTGTCAGTTTAGTTAAGTGGTGTGACGTCCTCGAATTTCGTCGTCTAGAATAATAATCATGAATTCCAGCGTGGAAAATAAATTTGAATATTGAGGATATAAGAGACGATGATTGGTCATTCGAGAACGTCTGTCAGAAAAAGTCAAGTTTGAATATTCAAACTTTGACTCGTAGAATCGAGACTCGTCACATGTAAATTTAGTTTCGTTTGAATCCTATATGCAGAAATTCTAATTTTATCCTCAGTTGATCGAGCCAAATGACCGCCCGACACCCATTTGTGAAATAACACTTTTGTCCTTGAATTTTATTTAGATAAGACAAGAACACTAAGTTGATTTGAATTTTCTTGGTGGGCTCCTTTCTTTTTCTCATTCGGAAACCTCAACCGAATCCCCTTCCAATTTGTGGCTGCCCAACGTCACTTCCACTTTTTCCTTGGATGACATCACTTCTACCTCACCAACTTAGTCCACAAGTTTTGCCCTATTGCCACGTGATATCTCTCTTATTTTACTCTCTCTAGTGGACGACACGACCAGAAACTTCCCCACTTTTAGCTCCATCTTCTTCTTCTTCATTCTATGTCTTCTTCTTTCTTCTTCTTAGTTCATCTTTCCTTAGGGGTTCTGTTGTCCGACACCCATCCATCCGACTGCATATCCGCCTCATCTCCTTCGTTCGTCGCGCCATCCAACATCTCAGCCGAGTTGACGCTAGCCTCCGACTTGAGCTCCATGCCGCTCGGCTAAGCTGGGAGGTTAAGAGACCCGCGAGCCAAAGCGGCTCGCAGCCGCCGTGCTCAGCCGTTCGTGACCCAGATCTACGAGCCAGCCTTGTTTCGTAGTGGCAAGTCGCAACGACCCCAGATTTGCTAGCTTAAAGACACGACGCCGCTACCCAGTTCCGCCGGTCTGCTATCCCAAGCCCGACGGACCCGCGACCCCTTTCTTTCTCTTTCCACTCTCGACCAGCCACCCCTGACACCCAAGGCCCCAGCTCTGCCAGCCTAATCGCTCAAGCTTTGCCCGTCAGCTCAAGCCGCCACTACCTGAAGGCCACGGTCCCAGCCAGCAGACGTGCGCCCAGCCAAATCCTATCCCCCTTACCCGTCGGCAGCCTGTTGAGCCACCAGCCGCCTCTGCTCAGCCACCACCCGAGCCTAATCGTACGTGGCGCTGTTGACCAGCCATTGCCGAACCTAAAGCCCTTTGCTTGTAGGCCCGAAAACTCGAAACCCCTACGGCTCATGAACCCGAACCTCCCTAACCCGACCCATTTGACCCGACCCGCAGCATTTGCCGTAGACTCGAACCTGAACCAAATACTAAATTGACGGAACTGTTGGACCAGAACTCGAACCATTGATTCTGACCCGAACCGAACCGCTTGACTCGAACCAACCTGAATCCTTGACCGACCCGAACCAAACAGTACCCGAACCTAGTTCATGTCGTACCCATTTTGGAAATCTTGATCGTCGGTACCCGACTCGACAACGACCATCGGAGTTGTGATTTAATCTCTAAACTCTGAATAGGGCGTTAACTGCGTTTGAGGACTAGAATAATTGTTGCTAAATTATAGATTAGAATAATTAACTAGCGCCAGATATATTTATTTAGATTGTGAACGAATTATTTTTCTGAATTGGGTTTGCTAAATATTTTGGTATTATTAAATAGAATTTGAAATTAATGGAGTCAGATTAATTAAATGTGGCCTTGATAAATAATTAATTGTTAATTAAATTATTAGACGGTTATTATCATGAAATTACTGCTTTATTAGTTGGTAATTATCTGATGACTGTGGAATGTCATGACTGATGTACATTTGATGATTGATTATCCTACATATAAGTGCAAGGTTTAACGTATAATATATGTGCATATGTGATCGCATGTAAACTGAAGTTTTGAGCATAAAATGGCATTGAGTCAAGTTTTGAGCACGACTGTTTGTGGGTGCATTGAATTAAATGAAAAGATATAAATTGGCTGATTGTCTGTCGTGCTTGTGTGGTCACATAAGGGATACCGTCTTGAGGATGAAGCCGACCCCCGGGTACAAGGGTCGAGCCTGGTAAGTTCATGCCGAGTGTACTTTGAACCACATGACTTATTTCAGATGATGGTCACAGCAAGCTGCGGACCAACGCTCCCTATAGGAATTCTTGACCGTTAGTTCATGTCGAGGGTAATTGGAACCATATGGCTTGTCGGTCGCCGTCGCCGAAGTAATGGGACGAAGTCCAGTTCTTTCCGGAGGAACATAGTTTTGCTAGACTGTGATCGGTCATTAATAACTAGAACACGTGTGGTGCAGTACATATACGAAATGTGATGGGTGTTCTGGTTATATGCTTTGGCTATATGCAATTGATTGCATGTATATATAAATTGTTTGTGTGTAGGCCAAGGTGGGGTAAGTACTCATGTGATTGATGATGCGTTGAAATGTTATACTTGTTTATGTGATAGTTACTGTGGCGTGGACTGCCTGCTATTGATTTGCCATCGATATTATCTTTCATGTTTAGGATGCCTTGAGCGAGCCAATGTCCTACTCGGACTTAGGTGTTGACTCACAAGATTTTATATCTCACCCCGTTGTGGGTTACCAATTTTCAGGACCAAAGTGATAGAGGTATCGTCTGACTTCTACTCTTGAGTAGATGTGGCGTGGATCTCCTTTTTGGAGACGTTTTGGTAGTATGGAGTAGTGTTAAACCCTAAACTTGATACAGTAGTTTGAGGATCGTATGAAGTGGCCCTGAGGTAAGGCTTGCATATACGTACTTCCCAGGGTTAACAGTAAATAATTAAAATAATCTTTGCTGATGTTGATTGATGTGACTATTGTATTATTCTGCATTTCTATCCCTATAGATTTTATAAATGTCTGGGAGTAGCTCGTTCCGCATGCGCTAATTAAAAGATAAAAAATAATGAGTCGATGACGTGCCTGTGACATCGTCTTTTTTTACCTGAGGTAATTTGGTAGGGTTGTTGCGGGCCCGGTAATCGGGGCGCGACAACCCCGCCTAAGGTGGTATCAGATAAGGTCAACCTGAACTACTAGGTCATGGTCTGGAGCAATAAGGAGCAATGAATTTTTGGGACAGTTAGTAGGATTGAAATTTCACGCATGTGTTTGTTATTTAAGGTTTTAAGGCCGTATGCCTGAGTTCTCATTACGCATTGCTTTGGGGTGAGCAGAACCCTGTAAGGTACTAGTAAGATGAGCATTGTAATGCCAGAGTCCCTAGAGGAGACGCAGCTCAAGAAGACCCACGAGTAGATGGACTGTTGTGGACATTAGAAGCCCTAGGTGGGATAGTCGGGCAGCAAGTGAGGAATCTAGAAGTTGACGCTGTCGCCACCGCTGCTGCCGTTTCACCTAAAGACCCGTTGACTGGAAACATGAATAGTGGGCAGTCAATGCTTAAGTTAGTGACACAGTTTCTGAAACTCGAACCGCCGAAGTTTTGGGAAACGGGTGATCCAAAGGCTGCAACCTTGTGGATTAGGGAGACGGAGAAGGCATTTGCCTTGGGAATGAGCAAATCGGACCACCCTGACTGGGACCACCCGAACCGGACGGAACCGACGGTCCGATTCCCTGTTCTAGGGGCGGCAATCCCGTTCTCGGTTCTAGGGGCATAAAATCGAACCGAATCGATTGATTTTTTTTAAAATTATCCCTAAATAGATTAAGACCGGTTCTGGGCGTATTGGCTAAGTATAAGTCATCTAGATGAGCCACATTTCAATGCAAAAGCTCTCAAAACCTACGGTGTCTCCACGAGTGTCTGAAGATTAAATTATAAAGGATCTTATATTCAGCAACTTCATTCCCCAGGAAATTAGTCCATAACTGTCTTAGATCACTGAATTTGCGGCATTTAAGTTAAAGACAAAATAGAATGCCATCTTGAATAAATATACCCACAATATACTCAGTTCATGAACAGCAAAACTTTCGGTACTATAGCACATCTTTAGTTTTAGACGGTTCTGTTGAAGAAAATTCTCCTGATTAAAGACAAATCATTCTGGTAAATAACAAAGAGGAGTTTACACATACTAATCTGGATGTGTAATCTAAAAGCTCCATGATTTTAGAAAATCAGACCAAAGGATGTTACAACATTCTAGCATCTCAGAGGACCTTGTAAATTTGCTAATTCAATTTGATCTATCGAAGGGACGTGGAATATTTTGCAGTGTTAAATTAGTTCCTAGGAATCGCTCGGGAACCGAACTGGACCGATGGTCCGGTCCGCGGTTCCAAAAAATGGGAACCGAAACCATCGGTCCGGTTCCCGATTCTTGAAAGGAACCGGACCGGACTGGGAACCGATCACCCCTAATTTACCCTACTAAGATACTCAGAAGAGGATAAAGTGACGTTGGCTGTTTACCAATTACAAGATGACGCTAGCACTTGGTGGGAAGTCACGCGATGAAAGATTTTTCCCGAAGGTGTAGTCCCGGTGTGGGATGCCTTCACTGAAGCCTTTTATGGAAAGTACTTTTTGGACTGTACGCTAGAATAGACGATGATTGGGTTCTTGCATCTTCGACAGATTAAATGTCAGTAGATCAGTATGAGGCAAAGTTCGTCGAACTATCGAAGCATACACCAATAATGACTGGAAACTCGGTGTGTAGGGCAAAGAGATTTCAAGATGGATTAAAGCCCGAGATTAAAGATCAACTGGTGTCGCTGAATTTCAAGAATTATTATCAGCTGTACGAAATGGCCAAGCTTGAGAGGAATTTGACTAAAAGGGCCGCCACATCTGGATCACGATTTGGGCCTTCTACTCGGAATGATCGTCAATTTGGAAAGAGTTTGATGTCTGGAGAAAAATACCCTATTCGACCCAATCGAAAGAATGCAGTGGGAAAGTCAATAATCCATCCCAATGGTGTGTATCAACTCTGTAAACAGAGGCATGGAACAACCTCGTGCCCTTTTATAGGAGGAGCTTGCTTTGATTGTGGTCAGCAAGGCCACTATGTAAAGGATTGCCCATTGAAGCAGAGGACAGTTCAAGCACCACCTCCACAAGAAGGACAATCGCAGGGGAACACTCCACAGGACAACCTGGATGGATCCCACTGAAGGATAGTGGATTGTAAGCGATCAGATGTCCCGGTTATAAGTTAGTTATATATTGTCGAAGTGGAAAAGACCTATCGATAGGTTTGACTTGTAATATGGGTTTGTAATAAGACAACTGGTATTCGTGGATTATATAAGTTTGAATTTGTGTTGTACTTTGATGGTTTTAGTTATCAACTTCTATTAATGATTCTAAATAGTGATATGATTCGCAAAGAAGGTAACGAGAATCAGGAAGTTTTAAGTATAGGTTTGAGTTCGTGAATGTGCTTGAGGTTTAACAATTTATTTATGAATGAAGGACTAGATGGACTATATGATTGTGATTTTGGATTGTCAACGATCAAACTTGAGGATATAGTATAGTGATTGACAGGTGGATTTAATGATAAATTCGAAAAATGATGGTGTTAGATTGGAATTATCAGAGTTGGTTGTCAGCCTATTTGTAATGATTATGGCAATTGGTAATTGTGGATTATAGGCTTGAATCTGTATGGCACTTTGATGGTTTAAGTTATTGATCTTTATTGACGACCTTAATTAATGAGAAAATATTCATAAGAAAGTTAATGATGAACATTTAGACTAAAGGCCAGTGTGGTTGAGTGCATATGAGTTTTGTCTAGACTGTGATCAGATATGAGGTTATAGATCAATTTTAGGTAATTGATCTTTGAGAAGTGATGGTCGCTTGTGAAATTAGAAAGTTCGAACTGATTGATATGAAAGCGAGTGATGTATGAAAAGTGGTGAGGATGATCATGTAATTGCACATGTTCATGATAATAAAGTTGATCCTCAAAGTGAAAAATATATTTTGAAAATACATAGTACTGCACCTTGAGCGATAGATGAAAGATTGTGGGTGAATTGAGATGTCGTGGTTAAGTGATTCTTCTGCACCTTGTGGTATTAGTGAAGGTCAATTTGTGTCTTCCAATATAGTCGTAGAGAGAGTTCTCTGCTTTGTGACTAGGATATCTGTGGAATGAATTGAGATCTATACGAGCTAGATGACCATCGACCTAACAGTGTCGTGGTAGAGTGTATATTGCTTGAGAACTGTAACCAATATAACCACTTATTGGCAGGTGGAACACAAAGTTGTGAAAATGGACATGAAAGATTCATAATGGCTAGTTATGAGTGGATAATACAGTCGAATTTGCCAGAAGAGTCTATGAGTTATTAAAGTCAAAGATGACCCTGTATGAGATTAAGATTGTGATATGTGGCAAGTAAGGAAGACAAGTTATCAAAGTACGCAGCAAAAGTTTGGTAAGGCCATAAAGTTGAGTGAGACAATAAACTCAAGGATCTTATTTTTGGTAAGGAGAAAATTTTATAGGAAGCCTATTGCAATAAGTACAGTATTCATCCGAGCAGTACGAAAATGAATAAGAATTTAGGGCAACACTTTTAATGGAATGATATAAAGGCTAGTATAGCCAAGCACGTGGCGAAGTGTTTAATATGCCAGCCGGTGAAGGCGTAATATTGTAAGCCTGATGGACTGCGGTAGCCGCTTGATATTCCAAAGTGAAAACGGGGAGCCTGTCAGAATGGACTTTATGATGGGGTTGTCAAGGAATTAGAAAGGCAACAATTTGATGTAAGTTATAGTGGACCGATTGACGAAGTTTGCTTATTGTACAACTAAAAGGAAGGACTTCATGTTAGACAGATATGCTGATTTATATGTACGACACATAGTACGACTGCATGGAGTGCCAGTGACGATCACTTTAGATCGTGATCCCAAGTTCACTATCACCTTTTGGAAGAAAAAATTCTGCATACTGCTTTGGGAACGAAATGCAGTTTAGTACGGCCTATCATTTAAAGACGGATGGCCAGTCTGAAAGGACAATTCAGACGCTAGGGTTTATGTTGCAAGAATGTATTTATGTCTAGTAGGAGAAATAGTAATAGTCTCTGCCACTCGTCAGTTAAGAAGTTGTCTATCCCTAGGTAAGAATGGCTAATTTTTGTGGTTAATTGTGGTTATAGTATGACAATTGACAATTGGATTGGACAACAAGTTCATATGGCATCAATTTAGGTGTGAATAATTGGAGTTTGACGAGTTATCCTGTTTAGACGAATTGTGGATATGAAATTGTCAGATAAAAATGGGCAGAAGGACAGCAGGAGTGCCAATATTTATGTACGGCGCTCACTTTAGTGCCAATATTTTTTTTTTTGGATAACTTCAGTGCCAATTTTTGTCAAAAATGATCATTTCAGTGCCAAATCTGACGTGGCTTGCCGGAAATCATGACACGTGTACTGTTGGCACTGAAATGATCATTTTTTACAAAAATTGGCACTAAAGTGATCAAAAAAAAATATTGGCACTAAAGTGAGCTCCGTACACAAATATTGGCACTTGTAGTGTTCTTCTGCCGATAAAAATGCATGAATCATAGGCTTGAATCTAGCTTTGTATATGATGGTCGACTTGCGATTTTAGTATGCTGAACTGACATAAGAAATAATGTGAAATGAGTAGTATGTGACAAGCAGCGAGGACGTTATGAGGTGCCAGTATCTTTATCTTCTTGAGGTTAAGTAGTAAAGCAATTTCGAGGATGAAATTTTCTAGTAGGGGAGAATTGTGACGTTCTGGAATTTCAACGTCCGAAAGAAAAATCATGAATTCCAGCGTGGAAAATAAATTTGGATTTTGAGGATTTAAGAGACGATGATTGGTCATGCGAAAACGTCTGTCAGAAAAAGTCAAGTTCGAATATTCAAACTTTGACTTGTAGGACCGAGACTCGTCCCCCGTAAATTTCGCTTCATTTGTATCCTAGATGAGGAAATTCTAATTTTACCCTCAGTCGATCGAGCCAAATGACCGTCCGATACCCATTTATGAAATTACACTTTTGTCCTTGATTTTTATTTAGATAAGATAATAACACTAAGTTGATTTGAATTTTCTTGGTGGGCTCCTTTCTTTTTCTCATTCGGTTACTCAACCCAATCCCATCTCCAATTTGTGGCCGCCCAACTTCACTTCCACTTTCTTTGGATGATATCACTTCTACCTCACCAACTTAGATTTAGCTCCAGCTTCTTCTTCATTCTCTGTCTTCTTCTTCGTTCTTCTATCCTTTGGGGTTTTATTGTCCAACGCCCATCCACCCGACTCCATATTCGCCTCATCTCCTCCGTTCGTCGTGCCATCCACCTTCTCAACCAAGCCGACGCTGGCCTCTGACTTGAACTCCGTGCCGCTCGGTTGAGCTGCGAGGTAGAGAGACCCGCGAGCCAACGCGGCTCGCCGTTGTCCTTAGCTATCCATGACCCAGATCCACGAGCCAGCCATGTTTCGTCGTCGCGACGATCCCAGATTTTCTAGCTTGGAGACACGATGCCGCTACACAGTTCCGCCGGTCTATGTCCCAAGCCCGACGGACCTGCGACCCCTCTCTTTCTCTTTTCCCCCTCGGCCAGCCACCCCCGACACCTGAGACCCCAACTCTACCAGCCTAATTGCTTGAGCTTCGCTCGTCAGCTCAAGCCGTCACTGCTCGAAAGCGACGGCCCCAACCAGCAGCCATGCGCCTTGCCGAATCCCGTCGCCCTTACCTGTCGGTAGCCTGTCGAGCCACCAGCCACCTCTCCTCAGCCACCACCCAGGCCCAATCATTCGTGGCGCCGTTAACTAGTCGCTGCCGAACCCAAAGCCCTCTGCTTGTGGGCCCGAAACCCCTACAGCTCGTGAACCCGAACCATCCGACCCCAAACCTGGAACCCGAAAACCTAACCCGACCCGAAATATAGCCTGACTCGAACCTCCCTAACCCTACCCATAGCCCTTGCCATATACCCGAACCTGAACCAAACACTAAAATGACCTGAACCGTTGGACCTGAACCCGAACCGTTGATTCTGACCTGAACCGAACCTGTTGACCCGAACTGAACTGCCTGACCTGAATCCCTGATCAACCCGAACCGTACAGTACTTGAACCCGATTTGTGTCGCCGCTATAATCTTGATCATCAGTACCCGACTCGACAACGACCACCGGAGTTGTGAGTTAACTGCATTTGAGGATTAGAATAATTGTTGCTAAATTACATATTAGAATAATTAACTGGTGCCAGATATATTTATTTAGATTGTGAACGAATTATTTATCTGAAATTGGGCTCGCTAAATATTTTGGTATTATTAAATAGAATTTGGAATTAATCGAGTTAGATTAATTAAATATAGCCTTGATAAATAATTAATTGTTAATTAAATTATTGGACGGTTATTATCATGAAATTACTGCTTTATTATTTGGTGATTATCTGATGACGGTGGAATGTCATGACTGATGTGCATTTGATGATTGATTATCTTGTACATAAGTGCAAGGTTTTGTGTATAATATATGTGCATATGTGATCACATGTAAACTGAAGTTTTTAGCATAAAATGGTGTTGAGCCAAGTTTTGAGCACGACTGTTTGTGCGTGCATTGAATTAAATGCAAAGATATAAATTGGCTGATTGTCTATCGTGCTTATGTAGTCACATAAGGGTTACCGTCTTGAGGACGAAGCCAACCCCTGGGTACGAGGGTCAAGCCTGGTAAGTTCATGCCGAGGGTACTTGGAACCAAATGACTTATTTCACATGCTGGTTGTGGCAACGTGCGGAACAACACTCCCTACAGGAATGCCTGACTGTTAGTCCATGCCGAGGGTACTTGGAACCACATGGCTTGTCGGTCGCTTTCGCGGAAGTAATAGGACGAAGCCCAGTTCTGTCCAAAAGAGCATGGTTTTGCTAGACCAGGATCGGTCATTAATAACTAAAACACGTGTGGTGCATTACGTATGCGAAATGTGATGAGTGTTCTGGTTATATGCCTTGGTTATATGCAATTGATTGCATGTATATATAAATTGCTTGTGTGTGTGCCAAGGTGGGGTAAGTACGCATGTGATTGATGATCCGTTAAAATGTTATACTTGTTCATGTGATAGTTACTATGGCATGGACTGCCTACTATTGATCTGAAATCGATATTATCCTGCATATTTAGGATGCCTTGAGCGAGTCAGTGTCCTACTCGGACTTAGGCGTTGACTCACGAGATTTTATATCTCATCCCGTCGTGGGTTACCATTTTCAGGACCAAAGTGATGAAGGTATCGTCTAACTTCCACTCCTGAGTAGATGTGTCGTGGAGCTCCTTTTTGCAGATGTTTTGATAGCATGGAGTAGTTTAACCCCTAAACCTGATATGGTATTTTGAGGATCGTATGAAGCGGCCCTGAAGTAGGGCTTGTTTATATGTACTTCCCAAACATTAAATAATTAAAATAATCATTGCCGATGTTGATTGATGTGACTATTGATTATCATGTGTTTCTATCCCTGTAGATTTTATAAATGTCTGGGAGTAGCACGTTCCGCATGCGCTAATTAAAAGATAAAAATAATGGGTCGATGACGTGCTTGGGACGTCGTCCTTTTTGACTTGAGATGATTTGGTAGGGTTGTTGCGGGCATGTGGATCGGGGCCTGACAAGTGGCAAATGAAAAAGGGAGAAAAACCCTCATAGAGAAAATTACTAACATGATTGTAAAGATTCAATTATCAAGTTGGATGGAGTTAATGGAATGATTTGATTGATCCAACTTACAAATTTCAGAACTTGACTGCACTTTTAAAAAAAAAATTATGACTCAATTGTACTTTTATGACAAGTTTTAAGAATTTATGAATATTTTCAAATTGCAGGCACAGGGATCGGGGCCTGATAAGTGGCAAATGAAAAAGGGAGAAAAACCCTCATAGAGAAAATTACTAACTTGATTGTAAAGATTCAATTGTCAAGTTAGATGGAGTTAATGGAATGACTTGATTGATCCAACTTACAAATTTCAGAAACTGACTGCACTTTTTTTAAAAAAAAATTATGACTCAATTGTACTTTTATGACAAGTTTGAGGAATTTATGAATATTTTGAAAGTTTTATGACTCAATTGCATTTTCGTGATAATTTTTAGGACTTCCAGTGCACTTATCCCTAATCTTTGTATGAGTAAAGTAATATTAACAATTTTTATTTGAGAATATTTAACACTTATTTTTTTAGTCGTGTAATACAAGTTTTACAAAAAATATATAGAACAAAAAAGTTACTTACGTAACACTACTATTAGCCTGTTAAGCTTGCGTGATTCGGGACATCTTCCCCATTCTTTCCATAACTATAAGGCTGTGCATGGTAACTATTCTGATTCCAAAAACTGATTCTGGTTAAAATATTTTTTTTATTCTGTTCCTGTATGAGTTTTAGAGAATCAGAACGTGTTTGATAAATGCACAAATTTCTATTTTAAAAAAATGTTTCTTTTCCTATTTTTTTTTCATTTAAGTCAAATAACTATGTAGTTAATTTATAAAATTTCATCATAAATTGAAGACTAATTTTCAATGCACACTAAAATAATTTAAAATATATTATTTTTTAAGCATGTCATGAATGAAATACAAATTTTAATATATGATTTTTAAAGTTCGATAAAGCATGGGACATGTTCCCATGTTAAGGACTCATTTTTTTCTTTTAATGTTACGTTGTCTAAATAAATAGGAACATCTTGTGACGCACGGCTACGAGAATGCACGTTGTATGCTCTCATCTTTTGCATTATTCTTTGTAGGAGTGAAATCCATGAAATCTATGAAATTTAGGCCCAACTTTGTGAAAATAATATCACACTAGCCTAATCTAAACTTTTTCTATTTTTTAGGATTTTCTAAATTTTTTGTTTTTTTTTAATTTCTATTTATTGATTTTTTAAATTTTATTTTATTTTATTTTATTTTATTTTATTTTTATTAGGTAGAGGGAAAAATGATGAGAAAACTACAAGGAAAAAGTGAGAGATATGAGACTTCATTCTGTTTTGTTATTTTCAAAAGTGATTCTTTTTTCAGAAGCAACCTTTTTTTTTTTGCTTTTGGATTTTACTCTAAAACTGATTATGATTCTCCAAAACTGATTCTGGAAACATAATCAGAATCAGAATCAGAATTATTTACGTTACCAAACAGCATGCTCATTTTTTACTGTTCTAGGGATGAGAATCAGAGAATCAAAATGGTTACCATGCATGTCCTAACACAATCACTATAAACAGAATTTAAAAAACGAAAATAAAATCTATTTATCATTTACTTAATACGGCACCCCATTTTTATTTATGTAATGGTGGTTTATTATTCTGTCGTTAAATTTTTAGACAGGTGGTAGTATGACGCCGATTATTAATCCGTTATAGGTAAAGGTAACTTTTGATTTGTGCAATTTTCAATATGATTTTAGTGCATATTGTGATTTTTATTTTTTGAATATTTGGCCCAAGATATGCCAGCGGATCCCCGTAAAATACTGATTTTATCCGAAAATAGTATAGATTAAATAGGTTGTATGTGAAGCTATATCTCATGGGAAACAAAATTGTGATCTAAAACATAAGATTAAGAAAAAAAAGCATTTTCTCGCTATCTAATGAAATAAAATTGGTCAACAAAAGGTTATAATATCGAGAGATTCATTTAATATGAATACTCAATAGGAAAAATAAAGAGCTCACTAATCTCACCTTCTCCCGTAGGAGTGATTCTCAATATCTTACAGTCAAGACTTGATCAACCACACTTTCAATTGCCAATTGGAATATTTGGTATTATCGAACGAATAAAAGGAAATGTAACGGCCCACTTATAAATGCAATATTGAATGACATTAGATTCAATAAATACATTGACAATAATGTTGGATGTGGTTCATATTCCCCTACTACAGAAAAACATAAGAGTTATGTCACAGGAAAGAAAAAAAAAAAGCACGGCTAATAAGGCATGATGAACCTGTCCTATTGACCACACGATATGTATATCAATAGAATTTTATGTTGTTGACTGGTGTTTTCAAGCGTCATTTCCAAATGGTGTTAGCGCCACGCAAGATAAACGAGCACAGTTTCGACCAACTCCCTGAATTGGTCTTGTTTTTGGAAAGTTTTCCATGTGTGTGAGTTTGTTCCATATGACCTCTTCTGCACTCGTCATATACATTCCTATGAGCCCCTTACACTCAGATAGAAAGAAAGTGACCAGCATGTTTGAACACACCATGTCACGTGCATATTTCGAACCTTCGATGCCGGGAACTAGGGTTTGGAGGTACATGGGACTCGAGAGCTATGAGCCACGACGTCCTTAACGGCTCTGGCGATGGCGGCAGCCGCTGTTTTTGCTTGAACAAGGCGAGAGTTTGCCAAATCCTCACCGGTCTTGAACGGCGAGCCTCGCCTTGTTCAGCTGGCGCTCTCTCCCCTTTCTTCGTCTCTCTCTAGCTATCTCTACGCTCCAGTTTCAGTCTAATTTTCTGTGCAGCACGCTATTTTAGGATGAGTATGAATGCGAGATGCGCCTGCGTAGCAACCCACCATTCTCCCCCACCGGTGTTTACCGTGTTACCTAGGCATGAGGCCTAGCTCCATGCCCTGAGTACATTTCTTTTGTAGATTAGATTAGATTAAGTTGGAGTGGAGTAAAGTAAAGAACGTTTGCTTAGAGGATAGAACGCGCCATTTATTATACCTAGAGCGGTCAGGTCGGGTTTGGTTTGGACTGAGTCGAATATGATTCGACCCATATTAATTTATTTAACCCGTTTTGACCCATTTTCATACCACACAAATTTAACGACTCATACCCGACTCAACCCAGGATTCTTAAATACTTATATATTTAACAAAATTATGAAATATTTATTTATTATAATTTATTAAGAAAAATGATATTGCTAAAATACTTTCATGCAATTGACTTTTTCTTTTAAAATATTTTAATTTTTTATTTTAAACATATTTTTTAAATTTTTTTAAAAAAATATATTTTATTTTTATACATTATTATTTATTTTGCATAAAATATTTTTTATTTATTTTCTTTTCTATTTTATTTTCCTTTTTCTCCCTTCGACGGCGGTGGGTGGCAGTGGCGGGTTGTTATCGGTGGGCGGGGCAATCCAAAACAGTTTTTACATTTTTTAATCTTATTTTTCTCTCATGTACTTAAAGAAATAAAAGAAATAAACTAATATATCTGAACCCTATTTACAAGTGGTGCTTGGAAAGTTGCAAGCCACGGCAATAATTTGAGTTAAAAACCCATATTTGAATAAACTTTATAAGTCTAAACTCGTATTTGATCTATTTTTTTCAAATTTACTGAACTGATATATAATCTAAGTGAATTAAAAAAATTAGTCAAAGCCTCACATTGATACCTCTACTTACACCTTCCAAGAAAATACCTTCCTTTTTGGGTCAACCACTCGGTCAAATTCAAACCTGCCTAGCTCTTAAAGTAAAGAAAGCCCAATAAAAAAAATTAATGTCTTTTCATCTCATTTATTATAATATGCTTTGATACCATCGAGGTAAGTCCGAAACTGCCACCTTGCGTTTCTTCGAGTCAAATTGTGTTTCGAACTCTGCTATTAATTCAAAACCCTATTTAAATCTGATATCTTCATATTAAAGTGATGGTTCAGATTAATTTCAAAATCTCATTCTATTAAGGTTCGAGCTTTTCCAATTATTTCAAATGAATTCTATACGTACATAGGTTGTGCTGCTTCTTTTTCTTTTTCTGGCTCAAGCCACATTCCTGATTCCTAGCAATTGATTGTGGTTAGTAACTAATTCAGAAAAATACGAAAACGAACCTAACTGGCGTTTCAACACAATTAATATATCAAGAGTTTATTCATTTAACCTTAGTCCTATATAAAATATGGAAAAGAGTTTCCACCAAGAGTAACTGTGATACTTAAATATTAAAATCACGCGTTCACATACTAATTTAAGCCTTTTGAATTGTTGATCATGATGACACAAGATTTTACATTACATGAAAGTACGGAGTCTTGCATTCGAATCTTTTCAATCTCGTTATTTGCCTATTCTGTTTGTATATTTTCGCACTTCAATTTTAGGTTAAAGTCTGATCTACGTACGTGGGGAAGTGTTATATTTATTCATCAAAACTATGCTTTGGTCTATTAATTTGAACTTTTAAAACAGTTCACAAAATCACTAAATAATAATGGAACTTGCATTTTGGTCATCTTCACTCCCGTCATTTTCTGCAGAAAATTAATTAACGATGTGCAGTGCGGATGGCAGATCTGCGGGTGCACCATGAATTCAAAAGAAGGTTTTAGAAGTGGTGAGCCTGAGAAATGTCTTCTTAAGCGTGCAACCGTGGCCTCATTAGTCAAAGCCAACTCCAAGGAACATGATGGCTGTTTTCTCTTTCGCACACACTTTTTGAGGACTAAAGGGTGAATTTGAAAAAAAAAAAAAAGAGAAAGAAAGAAAGACCAAGGGACTAAAAGCAATGAACAAATGAACAATGCAGTCTTACAAGCTTCTCAATTCTTGATTTGCATTAGGTTTTTCGAAGACCAACAAAAGCAAAATGAATAATTGTTCAAAAAAATTTAAATCTACCGCACTGTAGTTAATTCAATCGAAAACCTTTCAATTGTGTTGATGTAGTCCTTAACTTTTTAACAATTTATTATAGTCATAAATCTTTTGATAATTGGTCAATGTAATCCTCTTCGACAATATAATTTTAGAACTAAATTAGCAAAATTTCAAAAAATTTAAGACTAAATTGATAAAATCATAGAAGATTTATGACTAAATTGATACAATTAAAAGTTTTAAGATTAAATTGATAAATCGATGAAAGGTTTGAGAATAAATTCGTACAATTAAAAAATTTAGGACAGAGTTAGGCCGCCGTAAAATTTAGGAGGTAGGACTTTCTGGACATTTTTGCCAAAGTAAAAGGCAGAGGGAGAATCATGCCATTGGTCATAGCTGCGAATGAATTTCTTCCAAAGTGCATTTTCTTTTTCAAATCAAAAGGCAATGTTAATCACTTTGAAATTTTTAAAATTCAAATACAAAATCGATTGTCCTTCAAATCATGCGCGCGCGTGATGTGATTGATCACGTCATAATCAATCACGCAATGAAAACGTACAAATCGTATTTTTTTTCCATTTCACACTTATCTTCAATATATTAATTTTTTTTTGTCTAAATTCAATATATTAAGTTAGAAAACCCTTTTGTCTCACTTTTAGGTAGAGCATGATAACAAATCTAGCCAACTTCTCAGCTTCTGATTAGAAATTGATTCTTTACTTCTCCTCAAAAGCAGAAGTTGATTTTTCTACTTCTGCTTCAAATTGACTTCTAATCAAAGAAATTCGTTTAGTAATGATTGAAATTTTTTATTTTTGAAAAATTATTAACAAAATCTTAACCGGCGACCGGCCACGGGTGGCAACGGTGGTCGGCCTAGACTCGTGTGATCAAAGAAGTGATTTTTGAGTCGATAAGTAAAAATTTTTAACTTCTCAAAGTTGGCAAAAAATCCAACCAGAAATAGAAAATCCTATCATAAGTCAATTTTTTTACCAAACGTATTTCTACTTCGATACTGATTTTATCAAACAAATTTTCCTGCTAGATTGACTTATGGCAGGGAAATTGTCTGCTAGAAGTGTTATCATGCGCTACCTTAAAAGCTTTCCAAATTTGCCCTTGCATTATCTATGTCCTCTTTCGAAGGAAAGCTCTTGTTCAGTGTTCACCAAGTAGAATCAACATCAATAAACGACACGCAACATGATACAATAAGACATAATGATATGTTATTTCTAAAAAAATAAAGGATCATGACACGTTAGGATACGTTGTCTACTAAACGTATTTTTTATATGTATCAGTGATGAGTTTTTTTCTTCTTCTTCTATTTTTAGGGATTCACGAATAGATTTTTTTTTTTTGGACTATCTGAGTATACTAATTTTAGGGTGGTTGGGTCTATGGCTTAAATATATATATTTTTGCTAGATTTGCATTTTGGTTCCTAATTGATTGAAAATATTTAAAATTGACTCCGTGCATATTGAAATGATGTATCAAGATGTTGGGCTCACGTGTCGATGTTGTGGACACCAATACGTGTCCGACACGACATGGAGGTTACCGAAGAGTGTCCGTATTTCCTAGCTTGTTCGGTTTCCCCTTCAATTTATTTTACTCATCAAATCACTCTTTTCCAAAGGCTAAAATTGTAAAACATTTAAGACAGAACACTACAGTTTTTGCTTTCTAAATTCAAAACATATCCACTATCTTAAAAAAGAAAAAAGAAAAAAAAAACACTTTAACTCATTCATAAAACACAAATGGCACGTGTAGCTGAGTAACACGTGAGGTTTTTCGACCAATGCTTTATCTAATGACAAGCTTTACAAATAGTAGTACAAAAATATAGATGCATTTTTCAGGTGGGCCGCAAGGAATGCATTTAATCTAGGTTTAATATACTGTATTTTTGCTAATGGACAACCCTTCTCTGATCGTTGATTATTCTGAAGCCACTTTCCTTTCACAAATTGACAAGAGTTACTTCTAAGGATATCACAGGCAAAAAAAAAAAATGAAGTCTGGAATTACTTTAATAATAAAAAAATTATTAGTTATGCTTCTTTTGTTTCGCGAAAAATGAATGATTTAAAAATTATTTTCAAAAAATTGTTACATGTATCGCTTGAAATAATTAGTTAATCAAAAATATTTTCATTAGTGATAACACAAATTGCCTAAATATTTACGAAGATGATGAAAATATTTTTTATTCATTCATTTTTATAAACGATATAAGCGTTCTTTTTTGCATAATATTTTTCAAGATACTTTTTTTTTTCACAAAACAAAGGGAGTCTTAGATGAGCACATACGGTAAATAGCTAGCTATATCCAAAATAGCTATGTCCTTGGGCAATGCATCAACTGGGAAATGCACAGGATTAAACAAAATCTGTGATTACACTACACGTGAGACTGCAGAAACAAGAACCTCCCATGTCCTAAAAATACAAACAGCAGAAGCAAATGAAGACAACTTGTGGATGTGAGTACGATGTCAACATTTCTAATTTGCGGTCAAAGGCTTTCGCCTAAAGGGGCTAACGCAAATCTAGGCGGCCAAAGGCCTAAACCCTATATCACGTAAACAACGACGAATCAGGTATAGAGGGCTCCTAGTGCAAAAAGATGAGAAAATAAGGGTGTGCATGGCAACACTTCTGCTTTAGAAATATCATCAGAAGCAAAAGTTGATTTTTCAACTTCTCCATCAAAAGTTGACTTTTGATCAAAGAAATGTGCTTGATAAAATTTCTACTTCTGAAACATTATTAACAAAATCTCCGGCGATGGTGGTCGGTGGAGATCGGCGTCAGCGGCACCGGTGACCAGCAAACGGAGGCCGGTGATCGGCGTTCGGTAGCAACAGCGCCCGGTAATCGGCGGTGACCAACTGCCACCAGTGGCCGGCGGCCGGCGATCGGAGACCGACGGCCAACGATCGGCGGCGGGCGGCGACTGGCGGCAGGCGATCAGGGGGTGCTGGCAGGCGAGCATTGGTCGACGAAGACCAGTGTAGTTGAATAAGTGATTTCTGAAGTTGATAAGTTACAATTTTTAACCTTTCAAAGTTGGCCAAAAATCCAACCAGAAGTAGAAATCTCTTTCAGAAGTAGAAAATCTCAATATTTTTACCAAACAGATTTCAGCTTCAGAAACACGTTTGAAGTGTCTTTACCAAACGGATTTCTACTTCAGAAGCACTTCTGAAGCAGAAATTCTCTTCCAGAAATGTTACCATGTGCGCCCTAAGATGTTCGCGGTCTCGTGGACCTCGAGCGAGGCAGCGATGCCCAGTCCCAGCCGTCAGGGAAAAAAAAAACCTCCAGAAAAATAATAAAAAAATTATTATGAAATTATGAAAAATATCTATGTCTACGCCGGCCATATCATGCAAAATAGCGGTGTGACATCCCACTCTTGATACTTTCCAATGGTCAAGGAGGACCGAAACGGATTGAGAGCTGACTTGCGAAGCGACGGTTTGCAGTCCTAGTATGCTGATTAAAAGAGGAAATCGAATTATAACAATGAGTCTTATATGATTGGGAACGTGAGGAAAGCGTGCATGGAATCAATTGCAATGTAGCAGGGGCATATATAGTGAGGCATCTCGGGTTTGGCGAGGCTAATCTTATAGGAAAGGCCCGCGGAAAGGATTCGAAGAATCATATTGGAAAATTCTGGTCAGTGCTAAGGATTTACACTACATATGATCACGGAAACCCGACCTACACCACACCCCGATTTGGAGTAATGTCTGAAATATGGCCTTATTGGATTACTAGAAGTTGGCAAGATCAGTTTTGCAAGATAGAATTGATGGAAATATATGGTATAATGGGATGAACAACATAATCAGATTTTGAGGTGTGTAAAATACTCTCTTTAAGGATTTATTTGCCCCACAACGTTATTAATGGTTTCGGCAAAAATCCTCTGGGATACAACAAAGTCTCACGAGAAATAGCAGATAGCAATTTTGATATTTCTCTAAGATCTCTCAAGGGAAACAATTGGAAACGATGGTTGTGTATCTTTTTGAGAAAACGAAAATCGACGTTCAGAAGAAGTGACTGAAAATGAACAAAACCTCTCAATATATAAAGCTTGAAAAAAGACAACTCTTCATGTCTCAAAAGTTATTATTCAATCACAACTATTCGTATCTAAAGAATAGTTAGTTCCGGACACATCACTTCACGTCTGAAGAACAGTTAATTCAGACACAACTCTTCGTTGTCCAAAAAATTGTTTATTCAGAAGCAACTCTTCACTGTCCAAAAACTGCCTTGTCTGAAAGATTGCAACTCTTGAACATAAACATATAATTAAAATTCGAAAATAAATTTAATAAAATAATTGCAACTCCTACGTATACAGTCGCACTATTTCGTTAGGAATGAACAATTTATTTTAATTATAATTTCAAAAATAAAAATAAAAAATAAATTGATCGTTGATTAGTGCCAATAATTACTCGCGACTATGCAAGCATGCTAAGTGCGCCTAACAATCGCGAACCCGCATGCGAGTATGGTGGGGACTAGCCCACTTGCCCATTTCTCTTTATCTGAAAGACTATATGAGCTTTCTAATTAATAAAGAGACTTTCTTTCTCCCTTCTATCATATGTTGGATACAAAAAAGGTACTATTTTGTTTTTTTTTTTTTCAGACAAACAACAACAAGAATCTCAGCAAGGTCCGAGGAACTAATTTGGGAAATTCTAATAAATGTTGATAATGTACACTATGTATAATTGTGAGTAGCACGGCCTCCATCCAGCTCGATGGGGCTAATGTGCGTGATGTATCCGATTGGAGGAGGAGGCTAAAGCAATGGCAACGAGCAATTAATCACTAAATTATTTCCTTTCCACTCACATGCAAGAAGGACCAATGATTGAAATGGATTGAAACAAGTGGCTGATGCATTTGAGGACTAAGGACAAGTGTCGACAAGAAGGGCTGGTTAGAGACAAGTGTCCAAGGCATTTGCTTAACGTCGACATACAAGTGACAAATGACAGATTAAAAAGGGCTTAAGTATACCCCAAGTGTCATAAGTTGTGTACGGCGCTCACTTTAGTGCAAAAACTTTCAAATCGATCATTTTAGTGCTAAGTTTTTGTAACTTCGATCACTTAAGTACTAACTTCTTTTAAAAACAATCACTTTAGTGCCAACTTCGATTTAAGCTGACATGGCTTGTCGAAAATCTGATAAGTGTATTTTTTATTATTATTTGAGCTGACGTGGCTCATCGAACTTGGCACTGAAGTGATCGAAGTGTACTTAACCCGATTAAAAAGGGAATAAGGATGAAGATATTTTTTTTGGTCAAAATGATGAGATGTTGTCACAATGTTATATTATATGTAATTTAGCTATCAAAATCTCTTTGATCTTCAATATAATGTAAATTCATAGGACAAATAGCCCACGACCCGAGAGCCTCTTCTCGCAATTTTCAACGCGCGCGTCTAAGAAGAAAATGCTTGTTCAAGCTCATTCGGAGTCCGAATTGAGCTCCATTTTTTTCTACGCTATCGTAAGATCATGAGGAACATGAATCTGAGGTCTAATTGCCCAAAAAGTGAATAGAATTTTGTCAATTTTAACTGAACTGAATCTGGACGTGGAGACCTGCTATTTTGTTTGGTGAGAAAGTTGGGGACAGATTGAGTAACAAATGGCGTGCATAAGGAAAGGTTAATACCAAGTGGAAGGGGCTGAATAATAAGTGGCAAGGGTTAGAAGCCAAATGGCCCTCATGCAAGACTTAGAGACCAAATGACACACATGCAAGATTTAAATATCCTCTAGTGTCTAATTGTGATGACCAAGTGTCGAATTCCCTCAAAGCTTTCCTCCAAGTGGCGATATCAAGGCTTACCTTATTGCATGTGAAACAAGTGGGATCTCTTTAATCAAAGATTCCAACAAGTGGTGCAAGAGGGGAGAGATTTAGTGTGTTTGTTTAAGGTAGATGACACTTGGCTGGAAATTAACAAAATATCTTTGCATGCGGCTGCCATTTGGCACACAAAACTTGACATCCACTCTTCCCCAAGTTTATATATACTTGCATGAATGATGAGGAGAGTCTTTTTGGTCTCTTCAACTTCTTTCTCCCCTTGTTGCCCGATGACCAGCAGCTGCATGAGGCGAATCTGTGGCTGATCAGTGATGGCAACGGGCGAAAAACCTTGGCAAACGGCGGGATTACTTCGTGCTAAGAGGCAAGAAACTCTTCCAGTTGCCTCGTGATGTTTTGATGTTCCTAAATTAGCATAAGTTGGTTCAGGTTTAGGTCTGTTGCCGTGAAATCAGAGGTGATAATTAGGCGAGTTCTGGTCCTTGGAGGGTTTAACTGAGAAATTAATACCATGATGTGTAATTAGTGAACTCGGCTAGGGCGTGCATGAACAAAGATGGATTGGTGAGAGGGCAATCTGGTTTCGGGACCATTTGGACTAGGAATTGAGAGGATAACTGACTTTATAGGAGAATGGCTTTAGGAAATTAAACACATTATGTTTGGGGAGGAACCTGAATTAGTAAGAAAAGGAGGAGTTCACATTGCTATTATGTTCGGTGAGCATATGAAGTCCAATAAATGCGACTCTAACTAAGTTCATTAGCAATACTTAGTGGGTCATTGATTTGAATCGGCAATCAAAGAACAAGGAGGGAGATCTCATGGAATTGACGGTTCTTAGAGAAAACGAAAGAGAGTTACCTTGCTACATTCTGTTCGGTAGTCTTATAAAGTTCAACAAGCACAAATCTGATTAAGTTCTTGTGCAATTCAGTAATATCTTGTAAGAGGCGTTTAATTCCGTGGATGTTTGCATATTGATCATGCTTTTAGTTGTATCCGATGATTATTGAATTGAGCTATCAATAAAAAGGAAATCTCAGGAAGAGATAGTAACCGAGATAGGCTTGTACACGGCATGCTTGGTAGTGTGATGTGTTAAGCGTATATCGGTATAAGATGCCGAAATAGCTCCCATGCTTTATATTCTAGTATTATGGTGCATGTCATGAGACATGATGTAATGATTATGTTGCGTGACTTAAAGAACAAAGAGCTGTGCCATTGAAGCATTTCCGTCATGTCATTGCATGGCATATCATGTGAGCTCACAATGGTGTTGAAAATGAATATGAAGTGAATGTGAGACACCTTGAGCTGTGTGCGGGGATTGCTATAGCCGATGTCCGTGGAGCCTCGGAGTAGAGGATTATAAAATTGGGTCAACTTGAGGTTGACGGTGTTGTGATGGGTGCATTCTCATGCAATTGACATGCATTGTTACACGACATCCTCGTACACGCGTATACATGCTGAGTTATGGTGAAGTTGTTGTTCTACTATGAAAGAACTGTTGCGGTTTAATGCCTAATTGAACATAATGGCTATTTAGTGTTAATATGTTCGGTTAGGTACTAAACCTTAAATCTCAACCTAAAGCATATAGTATCGATTAGCTAGGTTAGGCGCGATGTGGTTGGACATCTTTCTTGCTAAGCCTTGTGCTAACCCATGTTGTGGGTTAATTTTTCAGATCAGAAGATATGACAGCTCTCCTTTGGTCGGTATCAACTTCGAGCAGGAGGATAGGAGGTTCGGGTCATTATAGCCAGGATCCACTTCAGTAATTTTCTGTTGAAACCTGAATTTAATTGACAAAATCTGAAAATGTTCATAACTAAAATGGCACAATTGAAATGTTCATGGCTGAATTGACGTAAATATAATAAGTTTAGAACTTTTTTGGCACTTTTCACTTGATATGGACTCTCTTCTGTTTCTCCTTTTCGCTGGAAATATCATGATCACTCCGTGTTGATCTTATGGCCTTGGGTTTCTTTGATTTAGGCCTTTTTCTCTTGTAAGTAGGACACTCAGAATTTGATGTCTAGTTTCTGTTGGAAAAATATTAGATATATTCAAATAGCATAGGCAGAAACACTAAAATGGCAGAAGCATAAACGATGAAATGGTAGAGGCGTTTATGTCTAACACGTCTCGAGTGATGTCATTCACCATATATGTCTCATAATCCTTCTTCTTCGGAAATCTGCAATCTACATATCTATGACCCATCTTGTCACAGTTGAAGCATTTTCCTGGAAACTTGTTCTTGGCAACTCCTCCTTTTGGTCCCAACTTTGGCTTCGCAAACTTCTTGTCCTATTTTAAGATTGTTGGCAAAATAATCTTAAATATCGACTGTGCTTTGAGATTGTTGGAGGAATTCAAAATAACATTAGTATAAACACTATGAACAGAGCCACAACAGTATTGAAAGGAAATGAAAATGCGATAACAGAACTACAATTATAACAGAACCACAATTAGAATAAAATCGAAAAGGAAATAGAACCGACAGAAATAACATCGAGGCTTGTATTTAACACAGTTTCCTTAAGACAGATTCGTCCCCTCCCGTATGTGCTTTGAGGTTTCGTAGACGTCTATCTCCCAGGATACAACAGTCGGCAGCGATAGAGGTAAGCACATCACTCCAAATCTTTCGGCGAACTTGAACACTATCGAAAACACAATGCAAATGCAGAGAATAGAAAAGAGATGGGTGTTTTCTTTTTTTCTAAAATAGAATGGGAAGCCATCTATTTATAGGTAAGTGGGGTATTTGGGAAATAATAACAATTGATTAATTTTGCCGTTATAGTATTAATTTTGTAACAGCAAAATAACGGTGGCTTTGCCGTTACAGTAGTAATGGCTCTGTTGTTACAGTATTAATGGCTCTGCCGTTACAGTATTAATTATATAACAGTAGAATTTAATACCATTAACCTGCTGTTACTAAATTAATTCAGCAGCTGTTACAATTTCTCATTCATTCACTTATCAAAATATCCATGTTTTTCAACAGTTTCTTACACTCAAAGCAAATTATGTTGTTTTATCCTCATAACTTTTATTATTGCTATCAATTTTGTTACATATTTTGTCTTGAAGTTCTTGAGAAAACGCTTAAACTTTCTTGTAAATATAATGATAATATCATCATCATTATCTGAATAGCCGTTATCCTCATTCGAATCATAAGCATTGCCTTCAAAGCTATTTATTTTTTTGACAGTCATCGTCATCCCCTCCGACACTACCGCCCGCAATGGCACTAGTGGCAGCTCGGCCTCTGAAGCCAAGCCGCAGCTGATCGAACCGGACAGTGCCCGCAATGGCACTAGTGGCAGCTCGGCCTCTGAAGCCAAGCCGCAGCTGATCGAACCGGACAGTGCGGCCGCCTTGTTATCGTCCACGATGGAAATTTGAACTGAGATTTTTTTCTTTTCTTTTCGTGGAATGGCTTGAGAAGTGTTACGGCGTTTGGACAACGTAGTTTCAAGAGGGACTTCCCTCCGTCATTAATGCTGTAAGAAGTTTTACTCTGGGAACTGCTTGTTTATTTATTTCTCTCTAATCTTCTTTTCTTTTTTTGGATTAGGATTGAATATTGCACACTGCTCAGTGTTGAGAAGAGCGCAAATTAACCGTGACTTTACCAAAACTACCCTCACCTTATTCGTTCACAATTTAGACTTCATTTATTTCGCGAGAAATGAATTATTTGGAATACGTTTTCTTAAAATATTATCCACAACAATATATATAGGCGGTTTTTCGTTCAGGTAAATCATGTTTTAGGAGAATATTTCTAAATTATATATTTTTCGCAAAACAAATGGAGCCTTAGAGCAAAAGGTTTTTCCATCAATTTTAAAGTAGCATTTTAAACTCCAAAAATTGAAAAGTTATGTATGATTCTATCTGTTGGCATTTGAGTATTGTGAAACTTTTTAAAGTTTCTAATTTAAAAAATAAATGTGTGAATCGAAAGATTTAAATTTGGCAAAAAGCAAAAATTGAAAATAAATTCAAATAAGCCCTAAAAGTCATTAGATAAATATGCCCGGCTATTCACGGAACGTGAGAAGGAGATGAAGAATCATCTGCTTCCAGAGTCCTAGTAGTCTCCTCCCACTGCTTGGGAGCTTACGGTTAGAGACCAACGTCTTGGGGTTAACGTGGGATCCGCTCAAGAACCTACTGGTTTAGGTAAATATCTAATGCGTTCCCTGACTGGAGAAGTCATTTTTGGAGGGGAAACGATGCGTTTTTGGGATCTACGTGCTCCCTGGTTAGAACCTCTAAGGGGTTCAAATGGATTGGACTTGATTTTTCCTCTCTATTAATTTGGCATCTCAGATTAATATGCCCGTTGGGTATAGCTATATTGTTGAACTGTTGTGATGTGCCCGACCAAAAAAAAAAATAACTGTTTTGATTTGATCTAAGCTGGTTATTTTGCAATACATATTTCAAAATGAGATAAATGCATTGGAAGTCCCAAAGTTTGTCATAAACGTGTAGTTGCATCTTAAAACTTTCAAGAAAATCAGTGAAATTCTAAAAACTCGTTAAAAAGTGCAATTGGGTTGTAAAACTTTTAAAAAGTGCAATCAAGTCATAAAACATATTAAATTGACAAAATCAAGTCCCCCCCGTTGATTGCATTTTTTTGAGATTTTTAGTATTCGATTACGCTTTCGCGACAAGTTTTAGGACTTGATTGCATTTTTTGAAAATTTTAGGGCTCGATTGCACTTTCTTGATATGTTTTATGATTTAATTGCATTTTTTGAAAGTGTTTTTATGACTCAGTTAGAGTTTCGTGATAAGTTTTATAATTTTCAGTGCACTTATCCCTTTTCAAAACCTATAGCATCTTAAAATATTAAAGCTGGATGAGGCAGCCTTCTACAGTAAGGTATTGCAATTTTGGAGTACTGCCAGTTTTAGAAACTATTCCAAACAACAGTGAGCTAAAACTTCCTTGAGTTATCATTGAAAGAGAGAACACTAAGGGGATTTGTTTAAAATCAAGCAAAAGTGTGTATTGGGATATCTTATGCTATTATTATTTTATTCTCACTTTCTCAATAAGTTACTTTTATTTTATAGTGAACACTTTTAAATAACTGAAAAACTAATAATGGCATCTAAGTGATTTGAAGTCATTATCTGTGATTCTTTTCCAAGGAGGAGTTGTGGAGTTGATATTTGTGTGCAACTTCTGAAAAGATATTCAAGCACATGCTTATATTTAAAAAAACAATCCTGTATAAAACCTTCGTATAACATTAAGTAACTTATATACACATCCCCCACTCTTGAGCCCAGGTAGATGTACAAGCTAATCACTCTTGCTTCCCTTAGGAATAACTGGATTTTACAGACCTATTCGATTGACACAATACTCTTTTTTTGACAAATTTTCATGTCAAATGCCGATGTATCTACCACCTTTCTTGACCAATAAGTGTGAAAATTCATTATGCGAATTGACAAGTTAATAAAAATGTATATTGTCAACTCGAACTCAACATGAAAACACGACGTTATTGTTGGAAAATACCGTCGCGAATGGGATGAAATGGAATTAGACTTTGAGACATGATAACGCTCTTCTTTAAAGATTTCTTTACGCCACAACATTGCTAATGATTTCTGGTAAATATCCTATAGGATACAACAAAGTCTCAGTTGAGAATAATAGATACCAATTCTAATATTTTTTTCCACAATCTTTCAAGGGAAATAATTGGAGAAGGAAGCTGCATTTCTTTGAAAACGAAAGTGAAAGTTGAAGTGATTAATAATGAGTAGAATCGTAATATGTATATTAGCAAAAAAAAACCTTTTCTAACAAACATGTTATTCTAAGAATGTCACAACTTTTCACGTCTGAAAAGAATGCAACTTTTCGTATCTGAAACTGTTAAAATCGGACGCAATTCATCATGTTTGAAAAACTACTTATTCGGACGGACACAACTTTTTATTTCTAAAACTGTCATGTCTAAAGAGTTCCAACCATTGAACATAATTAACTAATTAAAAATTCAAACTTAGTAGTAATGAAAAATAACCACAACTCCTACGTGAATAGTCGTACTATTTCGTTAAGATAGTACAGTTAAATTATCATTTTAATTTCAAAAAATTAAAAAAATACTAATGATTGTTGATTAGCGTCGATTACTATCCGCGACCGCGCAAGTGTGCAAAGTGCTAAGTGTGCATAATAATCACGCACCCGTACGCCGGTATTATGGGGTCTAGCCCACTTGCTCATTTCTCTATTTGGAAGACTACAATAAACTTCTAACTTATAAAGTGTTGTGCGGAACCAATCGATCGATCAAATAAATAGACAGAAAGAATAAAGTAAATCGAACACCAGATGTACGTGGTTCGGTCGTAAAGACCTACGTCCACGGGGAGAGCAATAACGAATTCCACTATAGATCAAGCGATACAATGAGATTACAGATCACTCGAGTTACACAAACACATTCTTGGTGTTTCCCAGCCCCAATTACATCCAAGAACGCACACAGTGTTTAGCCCCCCAATTCCTAGCGAAATAATATCCCAATCTCGCAAAGGAATTAAAACACAAATCTAACCTCAAGATTTGACCGGCTTTGACACTTGAATTCTTGATGTAATTCCGCGAACAAAACAAAGACTCAATATAAGCACTCGATGAACGGCGCTTCCAGGATCCTTACTCAAGCACTCGAACGGCGCTTCAAAGTTTCTTTATGACCCATGATCAAGCACTCGTCAACATTGGCGCTTCTCGACCTTCGTAAACTTCTACCCACGTTGTTTTTCAACAACCTTCAGAATCCCTCTACCTTTAAACAATAACACTTGGCTATATATATCCCAGCCATGCACAAATTGTAGAGAGATATAAGGGAAGTTCGGTTAATGAAAAAACAATATTCACTTTCCTGTTTTGTGACTTTTCTTTGGCTGTCCACTGCACGAACAAAACTGGTTTGACTTGTCAAAGGATTAATTTCATTCCTTTTTTTTTTGTTGTTTCTTCCTCTCTCTGACCGACTCCCACACGATACAATTTCTGTAATCTTCCAAATCTGAATATTCTTGGACTTATTAAATCCGCAACATAATATTCACATATACGCTTTAGACTCCGATTCTAGCAAGATAGATTTTCGTAATATGCAAACAAATCTTATCTTTAATTTCAAGATCAAGATTTCGAAATTCAAAATTTTACTTCGGGCTTAAACTCGAGACATATTTTAACAATCTCCACATTGGCTCGACGTTTGAGCCAAATCGCAATCGCTTCTACTAGAATCCGAACTTCATCTGCTACTCTCCCAATAGCCTCCAATGGACTCAACCGCTACAGACATCATCCAGGTCTAAGCCGTGCTTGAACTTCGCCATAACCGAGGACCTCGTCAAAACACCAACTGAACATGCACCTTTGACTACTCCACAAGGACTATCTGACACAAGCTCCTTAATCACAAAAAAAGCAAAACCACCGTTGCATCCATATCTGTCAGGAAACCGAATATGTACCTTGTCAATATCAGCAGTTACAGCAACAGTTGGCTCTATAGGCTCTACCTCGCTACAAGCACCATCTGTGTCGATTACTTCGCTAGTACTTGCTACCTCAGGAGTTTCTAGTTGCAACTCCACCTCAAGCTGAACACCGTCCAGATCCGTATGAACATTGCTAAAATCACTCCTAGCCAAAAGTACTAGAGACTTGTCAAAGGTAACTTCTCTGCTGCAAACAGGTGAATCTATATCCGGGCACCACAACTGATCACCACACTCACCTTGTGCATAGCCATGGAATATGCACATTGCCCTCACATCGAGCTTACCATCACTTACTCGATAATAACATGGGCAATTAAACATTCTAAAGATAGAATCATCAGCAATATTACCTGACCATACTTCTTCGGGAGTCTGATATCCAATCGCAATCGATGGGGATATATTCACCAGGTAGCTCGCCATACTAGGCACATCCGCTAGAATTCTCCTAGCCATACCAGCACTAGAGATCCTTTTATGGGCCGTCTCTAGTAAAGCTCTGCTTATCAATTCTGTAAATTGTTGTGGTTTACTAGCACTAGTGCAGTGTTTCACTATGCCCTTTTTCATGCAGAATTTATTTACCAGCTTCAAGCAGGACTCCATGCTACTGTCAGTTCGCACATGCTTGATCAACTTACCAGTCTCAGTTCCGATCAAAACTCTCGACCGCGTATTCCTGACAACAGCATCAATCTTGTGCATCAGCACAACCACCCAGGCCTTCTTCGAGTAGCCGTTAGACTCTCGAACATATGTCGACGTCTCGGGAGCGAAGCTTATTAATGTCTCACCTTGAAGTTCATACAGGCCGCTACGCTTGATTCCTTTCATTATCACCAGGGCACCTCAAACAATCTTCAGAACTCCACCTCGTGAAGAATACCTGGATCTAGCTGAATCTAGAGCACCCAAGGAAATTAAGTTTATTTTTCAATTCTAGAACATGTCTTACTCCAGTCAATGTCCTCACAATTCCATCATGCATTCTGATTTTAACATCACCAACACCCACAACATCGCATTCAGCGTTGTTTCCCAACTGCACTTTACTACTATCCATGCATTGATAAGAAGTAAACCAGTTCCTGTTTGGTGTAGCATGAAAAGAACAACCAGAATCCATAATCCATCCGTCAAACGACGAATTCGCAGAGACAGACACGACACAATCGACACCATCAGAATTTTCAGCTATAGCTGCAACATCATCCACAGATTCAACTCCAATTCCCTTAACCCTTTCGTTTTTCAGCTTAAAATAATTTCTTCTAAGATGCCCTCTCTTGCCACAGTTCCAATAGACATCATCGCCAATCCTAGACTGACTGCGTCTATTCATATTCATACTACTTCTGCTAACACGAGTACTAGTTCTTCCTCTTTCACCTACTAAAGCTGTAGATATAGATTCATCATATTCTCTTCTACGGATATCCTCACTCAAAATTAAATCTCGAATCCCATCAAACGTCAAACTAGTTTACCTAGAAGAATTACTAACAGCAGTAACAGTAGTATACCGACTATCAGGCAATGAGGATAATAGAATCAAAGCACGTACCTCATCTTCAAAGTCAATTTCAACTGAACTCAATTGACTAACTATCACATTGAATTCATTAATATGATTAGCAATAGATGTACCTTCGCTCATTTTCAAGTTAAGCAGACGTCGCATCAAATAGACATTGTTGATCGCAGAGGGCTTCTCGTACATGTCCGACGGGGCTTCCATCAAACCCGCAGTGGTCTTCTCCTTGACAATATTAAACGCGACGTTACGAGCCAACGTCAGCCGAAGAACACTCATCGCTCGTCTATCCAGCAATTCTCAATTGGGTTGCTTCATCGTTTCTGGTCTCTTCCCAGACAGGGGCTCATGCAGCTTCATCTGATATAAATAGTCTTCTATCTGCATCTTCCAAAAACCAAAGTCCTTCCCATCAAATCTATAGATTTTCACTTTAGCTTCTTCTATCGCCATCGATTCGGTTCAACTCAAGCAAGCCTAACTCTGATACCAATTGTTGCGCGGAACTAAGCGATTGATCAAATAAATAGACAGAAAGAATAAAGTAAATCGAACACCAGATGTACGTGATTCGGTCGTAAAAACCTACGTCCACGGGGAGAGCAGCAATGAATTCCACTATAGATCAAGGGATACAAGGAGATTACAAATCACTCGAGTTACACAAACACACTCTTGGTGTTTCCCAGCCCCAATTATATCTAAGAACGCACACAGTGTTTAGCCCCCCAATTCCTAGCTAAATAATATCTCAATATTGCAAAGGAATTAAAACACAAATCTAACCTCAAGATTTGACCGGCTTTGACACTTGAATTCTTGATGTAATTCCGCGAACAAAACGAAGACCCAATACAAGCACTCGATGAACGGCGCTTCAAAGTTTCTTTATAACGCATGATCAAGCACTCGTCAACATTGGCGCTTCTCGATCCTCGTAAACTTCTGCCCATGTTGTTTTTCAACAACCTTCATAATCCCTCTACCTTTAAACAATAACACTTGGCTATATATATATCCCAGCCATGCACAGAGAGATATAAGGGAAGTTCGGTTAATGAAAAAACAATATTCACTTTCCTGTTTTGTGACTTTTCTTTGGCTATCCATTGCACGAACAAAACTGGTTTGACTTGTCAGAGGATTAATTTCATTCCTTTTTTTGTTGTTTCTTCCTCTCTCTGACCGACTCCCACACGATACAATTTTCGTAATCTTTCGAATCTAAATATTCTTGGACTTATTAAATCCGCAACATAATATTCACATATACGCTTTAGACTCCGATTCTAGCAAGATAGATTTCCGTAATATGCAAACAAGTCTTATCTTTAATTTCAAGATCAAGATTTCGGAATTCAAAATTTCACTTCGGCCTTAAACTCGAGACATATTTTAACATAAAGTGCTTCACTCTTTCCCTTCTATTTTGTGTGGTATGAAGTAAATGCATTTTATTATTTGTTTTGCAAACAAACTTCAACAATCATAATTAACGCGAAAAGAAAAAGGGGAAAAAAACTTCATAGAAAAAGATTATGGTGGTACTGATTGACCCTACTTGTTGCACCTTATCAATCATTTAAAAAACTCTGCTTATTTTCCCTCCAAAAATTTAAAATTAAAAGAAAACCTTTCAAGTATCAAACGATCATACAATCTTTTTATATACAATTTTAATGTCACTATTTGAGTAATTTGAAAGGTTTTAAGTGTCTCTTAAAATTTGATTTGGACAAAACTTATAGCTATATAATTTGTTCCTTAAAATTTTATTTGAAAGGTTCTCGCTCCTTAAAATTCTTTACCACAATTTTTGACTGCAAATATTGTACTAATTTAACTCAAGTCTGGTTGTGATTTCAAAATAGCTATAATATGTTCCTCATCTGATTGTACATAACTTGTTCGATGAAATGTCAATAAGAGAAGTAATGAATTAACATTTGCTTTTGCCCAATACTGAAAGCGTATAGACATGATGTGCGTGCTAATCTTTTTAATTAGTTATTAAACTAGTTTTGTGGCCTACTTCTCAACCGCGGTGTGACATACACTTAAGTTTCTCTATTCTTTGCTTTATATGTATCTTCGTTATGATCGGTGAGGGTCGTTGATGAGATAATATGATTTGGAGTTGTTGATAATGTAGAGCAGGAATACTCGTAGTCGGTTCTTGGACCCACAGGGAACCGGTCCGCTAGTTCTCAGTGTTAGAGATATGCCCTAAAGCAATTATGTAATAGTTACATATTAGGGATTTCAGTTGTACTTCCGATTTCTTATTTAATCAATGGCAAAGACGTATTTATTCATTTGTCCAATTACCTACTTATATGAATAAATTCCATAAGATCAGTTGTGACTGGACCTATTCTTGAGACGTTGAGAATATGTGTGACGGGTTCACAGTTAGACTGAATCTTTAAACTGTTCCTGATCAATGTATCATTGAATGGATATCAATAATCCTGTTGAGATCAGTGTGTTCTTAACTTCGCAATTAAGTATTGGATACTTAAGGGAATGACAAGTCACAAGTCATTGGGTATTGCGATGCTCGAGTTAGAACACAGGTGCTTGTATTAGACAAGTTCACTGAACGTGACACACATTGAACGATTAGCGATATGGAAGCTTTTAGCGTGGTCAATGTCTAATCGCTCATGCTTTGGTCTTGTGTAAATAATCCTTAGACCTAAGGCACAGTGTTGACTTGTGTGTTGGATGGCTATGGTTCACGAGAACACATATTGACGGTTCGTCGATCCGTCTTTGTACTTGATGGTCATAGTTCACGCACATACGAAGTCACACGTGTGCGCAAAAATGGAATCTGTCTCTTTGCCATATGCAAGGTATGATATCCTATGCTATTTAATTATGACAATGCATTGAAATCCTCGGCCGGGGTTGTAACCGAGAATAAAATGTTTATGTCTCGTATAAATGCATGTCGATTGAATTTGTGCATATGATCGAATTGGTGACTTGACAAATATTCCATGGTCTTTGTTCGATCGGGATATAGTAAGGCATAGGGATTGAATTACACTGTAGCCAAAGCTGACAGGTTCATTATGTTCTTGCAGAATTCACACTGTCTGGGTAGCCATGATATATTGCTAGATGTCACTCATGGCTTGTGAGACCTAGAGGTTAATCGGGACAATTAATTCTCTTGGAAGTACTAACGTGTTAGTGCATGTCTTGCTGCCAGCTCAGTGATGAACCTAGGGATGTCACACACCTTAACCAATATATATGACGACGTTGAACGGAAAGACAATATTGCAAATATGTTTGCAATAACGACTATCGAATTATTCGAACTGAAATCAGATTAAATGAGATTTTATTTTATTTTATTTTTGGTCATAGGCACAAGTGTATATGATGCACATGTACGGATTAAATCGACACAAAATTGTTGTGCCGATTCGCACACATATTGTTTATTGTGTGTCCATTTAGCCCTTTGTGGGCGAGTGGGAGATGTTGGAAATTTACGCCCATTAAAGGCTAAATTGATTAATTTTCATAATTACGATAATTAATTACTTTTATTTTTGTGGGCTAAATTGCTGATTATATGCAATGCTTAATCAAAGGATTAGATCCTTGAATTAAGGTGTGTGCAACGCACAATCCATGGATCGGATCCTTGTATGAAGAGTGTGTTTTTGAGAGCAGAAAATTGAGATCTATCTATCTCTCTCTCATTTTTGCTCTCTCCCATGGTGACCAAAAATTCTGAATCTTGCAGAGCAACCTCATCACAAGAATTGCTATCACAATCGAGGTGACGATTCCCGCGAGCTCGTTCTTCCATTCGTCGTTACAATTGGAGGTGTGTCTGAACTAGAGGCCCGACACTTGTGGGGCTCGGATCGAAGAACATCTGAACCGATTTGATCTCAAGCACTCTACGAGAGGTAACCCCGTTAACTCTATTCGTCTGTTATGATTTTCGGTTGAAACGCACGAACTACGCCTCTGGAGATACATGTATGGGCATTTTAATATTTCCGCTGCGTTTATTTATTTTTATTTTGCCCGTACGTGTTACGTGAATCCCAACGCTCAGTTTGTGGAATAGGCTCTTCTGGTCTAGTTCTCGATTTCAAAATGAGAATCGGCTCAATCTGGAACTGACCACCCCTAATACTAGAAAATTGCCATGCTATGCATAATTGCGATTCTATAATATAATAAAGTTGCATTAACCATTTTTCATTTGTAAAGATATAACACTCATTCTTTTAGTCACGTCATATATAGAAACTTTGCAAATAGTATATTAGTAATGTGACACTACTGTTAGCCTTTTTTTGGTCAGAAACTTCTGTTAGCCTACTTAGCTTGTGTGATTCTTGCAAGTTTTCCCCATTCTTTCCATAACTAACACAATCGTTATAAATTAATCTTACCATATAAAAATGAAACTTATTTATCATTCACCTTTCTTTTTTATTTTTGTGAAAAGGTGATTTGTTTATTCGGTCATTAAATTATTAAAATGGATAGTAGTATAATGCCAAATATTAAGTTGTAAAAGTAACTTTCTAATTTGCTTAACTATTAAGTACAATTTACTATGAATTTAAGGCAAATCTTGATTTCTATTTTTCAATTATTCGGTCTAGGATATACTGACTTGCTGAAAAATAATATCTGGAAAAATAATATAGATTAAATAGGCTTTATATGAAGCTCTATCTTATGGAAACAAGACTATCATCAAAAACAAAATAATTTCCCCATTATCACTGCATTAATGACGATGATATTTGCCAACGAAAGGTAAAAATATCGACAGTCATGTAGCATGAATACTTAATGGGAAAAAAATATTGCAGAATAATCATCTAAATGAGAGAGAGAGAGAGAGAGAGAGAGAGAGAGAGAGAGAGAGAGAGACCCACTAGGGGCTATAATTTCACCTAGCTAGTCTCCTAAGGGGGACCGTCGATACCTTAAAGTCAAGACTTGGTCGGCATCCAATTGGAATCTTTGCTATTGTCGAAGGGCAAATTCAACAGCGCATTATGCGAACGGACAAAAAGGTAATGGTCCACATTTAAATGCAATATTGAATGACATTAAATATAATAGATACATTAACTACACGATAGCATGATAAAAAATAAAATAAAATTGAAATAAATAGCCAAATAAAGCAATCCATAAAGTGGAGCTTTCTTATTCTTCTTCTAGAAGTTTTAGGGTCTGTTTGGTATTGTTCTTGTTTCTCTGTTTTTGTTCCCGAGAACAGTAAACATGTTTGGTAATGCAAATAATTATGATTCTGATTCTGTATTTCGGAACACTTTTGGACCACTTTTCAGAACAAAAAAAAAGTTAATTTTTGTGTTCCGAAACACTTTTGCAAATAGCTATTTTCCACGATATACTTCTATGAATTTTTCCTTGATACTTTCAGTTCTTGTTGAAACATGATTTATAATTATAATTATTTTTATTTTATTTTAAAATTAATTTAAAAATAACAAAAAATCATAAAAATTGCAAAATCAACTTTGAAATCCTTGGCTGAGCCTTAGGAACCAATTTTGAATTAAAAATAGTTTTCATATTTTTTAAAAAAATTTAAATTTTATTTAATTATAAAATGCCCAAAAAAATTAGAAAAATATCATTCGTGGTCAGAAAAATACACAAATATAGTTGATATTTTTATTTCAATTTCCTCTTCAAGATGGTATTTTTAAATCTAAAAAATATTAACTTTCTTTTTCGCAACTCTTTTTTTTCCTTTCTTTTTCTTAATCACTATTTGATTTAATTATTTTCTCTTTTTTTGTCATCAAATATAATTATTTAATTATTTAATTTAAATGCAAATTGAGAACAAAAAATTTTATGCAGTTACTAAAGGCGTTTCTGTTCCTGGAACAAAAATTTTAGCAGTTACCAAACGCGTTCTGATTCTCAAAAATCATCCGGGAACAGAAACACTGAGGAATAGAAATACGGGAACAGAAACAAGAAACGTGAACATTGCCAAACAGAGCCTTAGTAGCTTAATGAACCATTCTTCGTTTGATGAGTAATTTCCCATGAAAGGTAAAAACGCCGTTAATAAGGCATAATCGACCGATGACATTAACCATACGATATGCATCTCAAATAGATTTTTGCATTTCAATTTCGAAGCTATCCTCAACTCACTTGACCGGTCTTTTCACGTGTCATTTCCACATAGTTGGAGTGCCACACGAGACAGTTTATTGTATAGAGCAAAATTCCAATTAGCCCTCGAATATGGTATTGTTTTTTTTTTAAGCATCCATCATGTGTTTTTAGTTTTGTCTCGGATGTCCTCTTATATACTTGACAAATGTCCACCAATTAGCCCCTTACAATACTAAAACTGCAAATACAAAACAAAAAAAGCGACAATCACACGATCTTTCTCTAAGGTGCAGATGCTAGCCGCACCAGGTCGCTCGGTCCAAGTGAGCTTACAATCGTCGATATTGAGAACTAGGGTTTTTGGAGGGATGTGGGACTTGAGCTATGAGGCTTCACATCGATCCTTGACAATTCCAGTGACGACGGTGGCCGCCGTTTTCTACGCAGCGCATGATTCCGGGCGAGGAAACAACGATGTGATGGCGAGAAATCGCAAAGGTAAGATGCGCGCGCACAGCAGCCCGCCACCTCTTCCCCCCCGCTTGGTGTTTAGCGCATAACCTACAAACACAAATACATTCGGGTTCGGCATTCTGCGATAACAAGGCCGGTTTCGGGGAAACTAAATGAAAATCCATCTCTCTCTCGCGTCCGATGTCCCTACTAGGCTTAGGTTTAGATTAGATGGAGTTTATGCCGGGAAAAGAACGGACGCATTTCGGGTCAAATCACCCGGTCAAAGTCAAAGCTACCCAGCTGTCAAAGCAAAGAAACACCAATAAAAAAATTAATGCCTTTCACCTCATTTATTATGATATTAGTATTCTTTTGTACCAAACGAGATAACTGCCATCTTACGTTTCTCGAAGTCAAGTCGTTTTTGAACTCCGTTCAATTCAAAACCCTAATCAAACCTCTCACACATTGTCATATATTAAAGTGAAAGTTCGAATTAATATTTAGATATTTTGATTCTGTGCAAGTTCGATCCCAACCCATGATTTCAACGGAGCTTTTACACGTACGTAGTTTTTTTTTTTTTTGTGGGCACTATTGATTTTGGTTAGAAATCAAATGGTTTAAAAAAAAAAAAAAACCTACATTTTTTGTCGTCTTCATTCCCGTCATTTTCGGACGTGTTCGGTTTATGATGTGCAGTGCGGTGGGCAGATTTGCGGGAGGCGCCATGAATTCGAAAGAAGGTTTAGAAGTGGTGGTGAGACTGAGAAATATCTTCTTGAGCGTGCTAGTGTGGCCTAATTATTCAAAGCCAAGGAACATGATGGCTGTTCTCTCTTTCACACACACTTTTTGAGGACTAAAGGGTGAATTTGAAAAAAAGAACAAGAATCATTTGGACTGAGGACCTAAAGCCTAAAGGCAATGAACAGATGAAGAAACACCAAAAAAAAAAAAAAACAACAAAAAAACAAAAACAAACAAACAAACAAACTTTCTAAGGAGGTTAGTTTTGGAAATTAAATAACGTTTTCGTTCTTTCTCAGCCAGTACCAACCACAGGCGAGAGACGGACTTACCCAAGGCTGGAGCTTGGCGAGGCTCCATCTCGCAAGAGATCTCGAAGATTGCCGATTTGGCGAGGGGGAGCCTCGCCAGCCTTGAGCGAGATTGTCCCTTGCTTGTGGCCAGTCGTTGTCATTGTCGTGACCGGCCAATGACCAAGGAAGAAGGAGAAAGAAAGAAAAAAACGAATTCTTTTTCAAAATTTTTTGGTAATTTTCTCTATAAGAACCTGATTTAATTTTTAATACTAAACGATAGAAAATGCATTCTAGTTCATTTTCAGGTTTGAGCCAAATACTGAAAAATATTACCATCTTTCTGAAAAATGACTTCCTGGAAATATTATCCAGAAAATCATATTTATCGCGAAACAGAGCCTTATATATACATACATATTGTGCGACCAAGATGATGGAAAGATAATGATTAGAAGTTCCAAATGCTAGCAAGAGGAGAGAGCGGGTCCCCTTTGGAGTCATTGGCCAAAGTCATTTAAATGGGTCCAACCGGGCTCTCTACTATCTGATGGGCTGAACGATTAATGGGTTGAGCTTCAAGAATTCCCTGATGGACTGAGATCTCCGGGCCGCTCGATTGGGCCCAGCAAATCGAGTTGTGGCCTGTCTAAAATGATCAGCCTCCTTTCCATTATTTTCATCTTTCTATCTGTCTAAAATGATATAGTAAAAGTGAAGAAAAAAAAAAAGAGAGAAAGAAGAAAAAGAAAAGGTAAGAAATCATCTTAAATCAAGAGCGGGACCGAAATCGATAATGTGGTCACTTCGATGTTTAGTGCAAGAAGCTCCAAATGGATTTGTTGAAATGATTGATTGTTGTTCTGCGGTCGCAGTCGCGGTTTCATTGTCAATAGATACATTTAAGCAATTTGGGTCCTTTCGAATATTGTCTTCCATAGTGACCGCATCACCCAAAAAAAAAAAAAAAAAAAAAACAATGCAAGGAAAGATGAGTAAATTGTGTGTAGTGAATTCATCAACCACAGTTTGTATTGAAAATCGGAAAGTCGAAGAATTCATGATTACAAGGATTATCTGGAAAAAGACAAACGCGGGGGAAACGTTAAAATGTAATTAGTGTGGGAGATGCCGCTAGAGTGAAATTAAGTTGTTTGAAAGGGACGTGGGTAATTTTTGTCTTTTAATAAAATTAACATAAAAGAAAAAAAAAAGCTAGAGATAATCTTAAATCGAGAGTGGAACGCACATGAGATAATGTAGTCAATTAATGTGATAAGGAATGTCTAAAACCAATTGAAGGGTAGAAATAACGCGAGCCTAAAAGAGTCTCACACCAGGATTTGGATTTCCTAACAGAGTGCCATTATCAAATTCGAGCCGTCCATCTTGGACGGCTCGGATTTGATATACATCATCCATCAAAAAGGGGAAGTTTTAGGCGGGAAAATTCAAATTTATTTTATGAAGTGATGTGTATCAAATTCGAACCGTTCATCTTGATTTGGTTGGCTCGGATTTGACTTAGGAAATCCCAATCCGTCGTAGCAATGTTAAAACCTGTACAACCCCTTCTTCTTAGTATGCTAATGTGCTAATGTCAAACTATGTTCCCATCACCTGTCTCCTCTATCAGATCATGACATGTGTCCCCTTCATTTTGGACTTCACCATAATCAACTATAACCAAAAGTCCTAGTACCCTAAGCACCCTTCTCCCCCCTGGTCGGCCAATGCTCACCGCCGCACCTCGGGCCATCATCTTTGCTAGTGCCGTTGTTATTCCACCGCTCGCCTCCACAATTAACGAGGCAATACTCTCTCTCTCTCTCTCTCTTGGGGGCAGAACACTCGACGTAAGCGTTATACTATGCCTAATTTGGACCTCATTTAGGGCGAGAACTAGAGCTCCGCCGTGATGCTGCGCGGGACCTTGACTCCATAGTGACTATGGAGCTCCTCCATTGCTGTCAAGATCTAGATGTTGGGCAAACAGTGTTAAAAATAAATACAATATTGTTTTATAAAAATGGAGGATAATTAAAATTCGAATGACAATAGTAAATGTGGCAAAATCAAATCTGTAAATATATTCAATCGACAAATGCACAAAAGTCAATTCGGCAGAAGCACAACCAATTAAGTGGCAGAAGCAGAAAATCTGAGCCTTCAGAAGCGCAAGGTCTGAGCCTTCAGAAGCGCAAGGTCTGAGCCTTCAGAAACACAAAGTCTGAGCCTTCAGAAGTACAAAGTCCGAGCCATTCAGTCGCACAAAGCCTAAGCCCTTCAGACGCACAAGGTCTGAGCCTTCAGAAACACAAGGTTTGAGCCCGTCAAAAGCACAAAATCTGAACCCGTTAGAAGTACAAAATCTGAGGCGGCAGAAGCACAAAGTCCGAGGGGTCAAAAGCACAAAGTCTGAGCCCATCAGAAGCACAAAATCTAAACCCATGAGAAGCACTGAATCTGAACACTTCAGAAGCACTGAATCTGAACACTTCAGAAGCACTGAATCTGAACTCGTCAGAAGCACTGAATCTGAACCCTCAGAAGGACAAAAGCTGAGCCTTCAGAAGAACAAAATCTGAACGGAAACACAACGGTATTGGAAGAAATTGAATTAATAAAAATACCGAGGCCTGTGTTCGACACAGTTTCCTTAAAACAGATTCGTCCCCTCCAGTACGTGCTTCGAGGTTTCGTGAACGTCTGTCTCATAGGATACAATAGTTAAGCAGCAATAGAGGCAAGCACAGCACTCTTTCGGCGAACTTGAACTCAACGTGAATACTATCGAAAACAATGTAGATGCAGACAATTGGAAAAGAGGGAGCAGAGATTTTTGTGGTCTTGTTTTCGGATCTCTTGAAATAGAATGGGAAGCCACCAATTTATAGGTTAAGCGGGGCATTTCGAAAATGAAGAATAACGGCTAAATAACTTTGCCGTTTAGAGCCGTTATGTATTTAATTCTGTAACCACAGAATTATAATAGCCGTTGCTTAGTTAATCTCATTAACATGCCGGTAATTAACTTAAGAACTGTTACATTGTAATGGCTGTGGCTGAGTTGGAAAAAATTAAAACAGAAGGCAAAAATGGGCTTGTTGCGAGGCCCATTTTTCGGTCATGTATTTGCGTACACAGGTCGTGCGTTCGCGCCCAAGTTTCAACTTATTGGGCCTCCATCGGAGTCCGGGATTTGCACCCCCTGCGCGTGCGCGCAAGGCATAGTACTTGTGTTAGATAGTTACCACTCAAAGGGATTGTAACCACATATAAAGTACTTCAAGGCCTTCCTCATTTCCAATGTGGGACTAGCATACTTTCACTTCCTACTTCCATCTCAAGGGTGTTCTTTGAGAAACAATGTCTCATTCACTTACCCATCAAAATACCTCATATTTTCTAACACTAGATGGCCATGATGAAGAGAGAAACTTGAGCGTAAGTTGCATTATTAAAAACTTTTAATTTTTTTTTCAAATATCCTACTCTTGTGACAATAAACTAATTTTGGAAACATTATCTGAAATAAATGCACATAATAAATCTTTATAAGCAAAAGATTGTTTAAGCAACTCGTAGGTAGAATTCCAACAAGTCGAAACATCTTTTGAAAATCTTTTTGGTGCTCTTCCATGTTGTTTACAAAAATTTCTCTATTCTTTCATAACTCGGGGATGACTCCATAAAAATCGAATTACTCTTTTTATTGGGATGAGAAAACCATCAAGAGCTCGTAAACCATCTTGTGTACATAAATTTAAAATATGGCAAGCACATCTACTGTCAAAAAATTATCCACCAAAAGAGGGTTTACAAACTTTTTCTAATTCAGGAATAGAAGCGGCATTTGCCGTGGCATTATCAAAACAAACTGAAATTTTTTTATTAATCAAATTATATTATTCTAAAACTTGTTGAATTACTCTATAAATATTATTGGGCGTATGCCTCTCATTAAATACTCGAAATATGATAATTCTTTTTTGAATATTCCATTCGTCATCTATCCAATGACATGTGATACTCATATAAGAATAAGTTTGTCAAGGATCACTCCAAGTGTCGCTACCTATATGCACACATCCATTGAATTCCGTAAAAAAAGTTTGTCAAAGCCTTTTTTCCTTTTTTTGTAAAGCCGAAAAAGTTCGCGTTTAAGAGTATTTCTCGGATCAGGTTTTTCTTGCGGAGTACATGCAGTGTTTATAAAAAAATTAGAACCAAAATTTTCACCAAAATTAAACGGTAAATGGTCAATGGTAGCATATTGGGCTAATGTTTCTTTATAAACTTGATCATTGTAATGAAATAAAGAAGAAGTGTTTGGATTGGCGTCCCCGAAAATTTGTTATTGGCTGATGTTGATCCCCGTTTGCGTTGGATGTTTATTTCTCAGATGCTGAGCATATGTTTCATAGCCTCCCCCAGTTGAAAAAGTGTATGTAATCGTACAATATTTACATTTTACCTTAAACTTGTATCCACATAAATGTTTCTTCTCGAAGTGTTGCCATATGTTGGATGTACCCTCCCATGCCGGGCCTGCCGGCTCATTTGCTATCAACATTTCTTCGATACTGGTAGGAGGACGAAGACTTTCTTGCTTTGGGACTTGCTCGATGTAGGGAATATCGTTGATATTATCGTCCTCGTCTACCCAGTATATATACTCACGATGATCATATCCATGAGGATAATCAGATTCCCCCATCGCCATCGGGCACTTTCTAGTATTTTTGCTTCCACTTGCCATTTTTTTGAGAGAATTGAGCGGAAAGCCGATTCAGAGAATTGAGAAAATTGACATGGGATTGAGACAATTGAGCAAATTGAGAGAATTGTGATTTGAAAGAATTTGTGAGAAAAAATGAAAGGGGGAACAAGTATTTATAGATAGGGAAATGGGATGATTATAATGATTAAAAAAAATGTTGGGGGCGTTTCCATTGCAATTGCAACGGGCATTCGGGCCATGGGGCCCGGGATGGCTCTTTCCTCCCCCTCCCCTCCCCCCTCTTTTTTTAAAAGCCTAATAGCCGTTGGGCGGCGGTTTGGAACCAGCTCGGAACCGCCAATTCCGAATATTTGTGAAACCGTAACTGGCCCGTGAGGGCTGGGCCGATTTCGGTTAGTCCACGGTTTCGGACCCAAATCGGCCCGTGGCCATGTCTAGTTCCATGTTCCAAGGCATACGAGGTAGATTCTAGATGTAAAAAACGATGACCTGTTCTAAAGGGTAGGTTCAGGATTTAGGTTTCAGGTGAAATCTGAAATCGTTCACCCCTAGAACTCACTATGAATATCTATTTTGTATGGAAGAGACTGGCCTACATGCACATTCACGACTAAATCTACCTCAGAACGTTCGAACGGTAATTTCGTTGACATGGGGCGCCACTTTTCCCAATCGTGTTTCAACTTCAACTTCTGAAATCCAAAAGGAGGTAAAATAATGATAACAATAATAATAGCAAGATTAATAATAATAAGTCAAATTTATCGCAAATTTCAAGAATAATAAAAGGCCACAAATGCAAGTTTCCTTTTGAGCTTCCCCAGAAAAATTTGCTTTGTTCTTGAAGAAGCCACAAAAAGCGCAAGGACATAATTAAAGGCCAAAACAAAAGCGCTTTCCTATTTTTCACAAATGAAATCCCCAAAACAATCTTCTTCCCCCCAAAACAAATTTCCGATTCTTAAAATTTGGAACCATTGAATATCGATCTGATTCTCGATTTCAAATGGGACCACCCTGATCGGATCAATTTTTTTTTTTCAGTTCTTAGTATTCAAAATTTTCATGACCTTAATTCTCTTTCTTTTCTCGCTCAAGCTCAACCACGGCCGTCACGCGCACCTCTCACTCTTACTTCTCTCAGTCTTAGTCGCGCAGTACTCATGGCTTGATGCCTCTCGCTCATTATAATTTAGCTTATCGCGGACTTGTTCTATTGACATCACTGATGTAGTAGTTTAGGTAATGCAACAAAACTTGCAGTCTTGCCTGGAATAGGAAGGAGGGAAAAAAAAAATTACGGCCAATTCCTGGATCCGGACTGGTCTGCCCGGTTCTTGATGGGTAAACTGGGAATCGGCGCTTCTGACCCGATCCAGTTCCAGAGTGGATATTGTCCGACTGTCCCTTAGCTACCAGTGCTCGTTAATATGGCTTGCGGTGCTATCCTCGAGCCGATTCATGGTCCAAGCACTGACGGAAATGCCCGCGTTAGCCCAAGAGTCGTGCCATCAGGGTACAAGAAGAATATATATATATAGAATATATATATATATTTCTGGCCAAAAAAATATGTCATTTGTTGATCGACATTTGCAAAATCGAAACTTGAAAATTCCTTCCATTTTTCGTGAATATATATATGATAACAGAAATTTCATGTTATTGTCAAATGATACGACGGCTATCCACAAATTCAATCCGATTTAATTTGTATTTCGCCGATAGGCATGTCTAGAAGGGGCCGCCACTTATGGCACAAATGACAATCATTCTTTTTCCGGGCTCTATTTGTGACATTTCTCTATCCTATTCCCTGGGCAAGTTTCTATGCAGAAGCATGCGTTTGATGTCGACACAAAATTTTTTATTTCTAAAGCAGACATTCGTTTAATGACAGCATAAAAATTCTACGGTTGCCGATCGCTGGACCTCACTCGGTGACTAGTGGGTCGGCAATCGAAAATTGGCAATCGGAGACCAGCGACAGGCGGATGTCGAAGGAAGAACGGGAGCAGGGACTGGAGATCAGCAACGGGCGACCGAGGATGGTGAACGGCGACCGATGGCCGGCGGATGGCGAACGACGATCGGTGGCATGGACGCGAGAGAGGCGACCGAGGACCGGCTGACTACGAGAGAGAGACAATGAGCAATGAGAAGAGTTTTTATTCAGGTTTCTATTCTAGAAATAAATAAATAAAAAGTAGATTGTCTACTTCTTATTTTTGTTCCGAACTTATTTCTGGCCTAAAAATTTATCTCTAAAATAGAAAAAATGAAATTACATTGCCAAATGGAATTTTCTTTCAAATTTGTTTGCCCGAACAGGGAAATAAAACTGGGTGTGGATCGTCTGCCATGACTTTCTCCTACCATGCGAGAGAGAAATTCAAAATTTAAAATTGGGGGAACTCTCCCCTCTCACATGGGTCATCGCACAGGATCCAGATCCAATAAAACTGTTGCAATGCGCGCCCTTATTGTGCCATGTGTCATTTATAATTTGTCCTAGCACCACTAGTGTAAAGTTGTGTGTGTGAATTTAATGTTATTATTATATCTAAAAGCAAAGATTTTCCAGACTTTAGTTTATGGTTTTAACATCAAATCACTTCATTCTATTTGACCAAAAAAGAAGAAATCCCTTCATTCTATCAAATTAAAGCGAAAGAAGAGTTAGCATGATAAAGGACGGTACCCAAAACAAGGATTATTTTTTATATATGAAAAAATTAGTTCATTTTTATTTTTCCTCATTAATTCATTAAAACCCCTTCCTACAAAAGTACATATTTTTAATTAACTTGTTTCATATTGATTAACTAAACTATAGGCAAATCATTGTATTATGCTATTGCATCTATGTTAATTTGAAATTTTCATATCCGTTTTCTATAGAGACACTTCGATTCCATCGTTCAATGACTTGAAAATGTCAAAATTTATCTTATGCAATTGACGTAATTAAATCCTTTATAGTGAAGTATTGATACTTACAATCTAGCAGGAATGCATCGTATGAGAGGACATGTGACTGTTTTTCACTATGTTAGTTAAAATTTCATAAATAAACATTCAATATTACACAAAAATAATAATCACGAGACGATATTTCCGCCGACTACACATGAAATTGAATTTTTCGTTGCGACAACACGCGAGCCATCTATATTTTTTTTTTCGTCACAATTAAGATATAGCTCATGGACTACGAAAGAGTACGGTGATAAATGGATATACACAAGACAATATGAGTAGTGCTTGAACTAGAAATTACATTTGCTCGAGTTGTGTGAGAATTGAAGATGCTTAAATCACAAATGTCCGTATTCGTAAGCTTTACGAAAAGTAATAATTTCGAACTAGTTAAAAATTTAAAAAGTGTTTGATAAAAAAAAAATTAAAAAGTGAAACTGCGGAACGGCTCACATAAATTGTTATATGTGCTTTGCCACCGGTCGCCGCACCTACCGTGGCACTGTCGAGCCCATTATCGTCGTCAAAAGGATTCCTCGGCGAGATCCGAGTTCACCGGTTCGGTTTTTTTTTTTTTTCTCCCCTTGGAATTCGATCATGGGTGCTATTACCGAAGTTTCTGTGGGACCCGCTCGATCAACATTCGAAATGGAACGCCGGTGTCAATCCTAACTACTACCAATTTCCCTATCACTAGGTCACTACCCCATTTTGCCTATGCGCGAGTCAAAGTCAACGTTGCAAAACGACAGCGTACCTCCGAGGCCCGGCTCTGCCTTTTGCAACCACTCCCACTCGCGGACCAGACAAAGACCAGAGAGAGTGGGGGGAGGAGGGAGGTTGCTTGTCTTAGTGATTTGTCCAGCATAATCACCGCGGGATCCGGCGGCATCAAAACCCGAACATAAGCCCGAAAGATCCCCCGCCTCGCCCTCGGTTCGACCGATTTTGGACTGTTCCTGCCTCTGTCTCTCTGTCTCTCTGTCTCTCTTCTGGTTTCGGCCGTCGCTGTTTGAATCGGGTTGCGCGCGCGGTGAGCGCCACGCGCTTTCCTTCTCCTTCCCGAGCCTCAAATGTCGCTCCGGTTAGATGCGCATTCGAGGGTTTCGTGAAGTCGAAGGTGAGTTCCTCCTGGTTCGACTCGGGTTTTTCGCGTTCTCTTTGTCCAGTGGAATCGGGGGGTTGCGCTCGTGGGACTTCACTTGCTTTGGTCGTTAATCTGTGCCCGCCTCTTGGGGTTGTCGGAAATTTGCTTGTGGAGAGATTTGTGTGCGAGACTGTGTTTGGTTGACTTGAAAAATAGTCGGAAATGTCTGAGGGCGCGAAAATTCGGAGCCTTTACTCGCCTGCTGTGGGGAATGTTTGGCTATCACGTCAAAATATTGAATTTTTGCCCCAATAAATTTCCCTTTTTTCTTTCGCCCCTTTTTTTGATTTTCCTGGATGAAAGTAGGAAAGAATTCATTATTTTCTGTTCCTTAATTTCGCCACTCTGCCTCAATTTTGCTGTTGGCAAGATTCGTGTTTATGGTTCTTACCGAGAGCTGGTATGTGCTCCTGTGACTGTAGGCGTTCAGTGTTCACTGCATTTTTGGCTCCATTTTGAGTGATTGTATATAGCTTAATAATCTTAATGCTATGTGTGGATGAATTTGGGGGTTTAACTAATGGTCGGGGTAGTTGTCTAATTTTAGTTAGTTTTACATCATTGCCAGGGATGAAGGTTCTTTGATTCGCATTTGTTGGAAATCGGGTTATCTTATCGAGTGGGGGCTAATGGGTGGCCAGAGGCGGAATGACTCTTGGTTTAGTAGTTTGTGGCGGGCATCGAGGAACAAGATACCAGAGCCTGAGAAGGCAGTTGTTGGAATATTGGCTTTTGAGGTTGTGAGCATGATGTTGAAGGTGGTCAAATTGTGGCATTCTTTGAGTGATAGAGAGTTTTGCAGGTTGAAAGAGGAGGTTCAGTGCTCGATTGGGCTTAGACACCTTGTATCGGAAGACGAAGATTACCTCATGGATCTTGCTTTGAGTGAGATGATGGATGATTTGGTGTACGTAGCGAGGGCAGTGGTCAGGCTTGGCAGGCGATGTACCGATCCCGTGTTTCATCGGCTTGAGCTTTTCCTCAATGATCCTGTACAATACGAACTCGAATGGTCTGGGTGGCAATATAAATCGAAAAAGATGGACAAGAAAGTGAAGAAGATGGAAGGATTTGTTGCGATAATGCTGCAGTTCGCACAAGAGCAAGATGTGCTGGTAGAGCTTGAACAAACTCTTAGGAGAATGCGTGCCAACACAGAGACTGATCAGGTGAAGATACTTGAGTTTCAGCAGAAGGTAATGTGGCAGCGTCAGGAAGTGAAAAATCTGCAGGAACTGTCTCCATGGACCAAAACTTATGATTACGTGGTCCGGCTTCTAGCAAGGTCACTTTTCACATTGATAGAGAGGGTTAAGAATGTATTTGGGAATGGTCAAGTGTCTTCTGCTGAGGCGAGTGATTATAATGGGGTGAATTCTACTAGTGTTTCCCGGACACAGTCATTTTCTGCTATTATGCACTCTCCAGTCTATCCATCCGAGGATAATTTATGTGGGTTCTATTCAGGGCCACTCGGGATGTCTTCATCGAAGTCAGTACTGACATCTGCTAGCAAGAAGAAACATCTATCTCATCATCGGTCTGGATCCATTCATGCAAATTTCTTGCATTCAAAATCAAAAAAATTGGCTCCTGTTGGACCTTTCAAAGGATGCATGAATGGTGGAAGCAATTCGCCGGTTGTTGAAAGGCATCGAGTGGCCTTTGGAGGCTCCATGAGGGTAAGCGGTGTTTGCAAAGATGACATTGAGAAGATGGGCTGTTCTGATAGGCATTTTCAGCCTCAAAACAACAGAGTTTATTTAAAACTTACCCTTCTCTATTCAAAGTGCGGATCAATCTCTGCCCCACCATGTTCTCTTGGAGATGCTGCTTTAGCTTTCCACTATGCAAGAGTGATAATACTCATTGAGAAGCTTGCTTCTGCACCACACTTGATTAGCCTTGACGCAAGACATGACTTGTACAGTATGTTGTCTAATTCCTTAAGAACAGTCCTGAGGGCTAGGCTGAGGTCTTATGCTAGAAGTTTGGCTTCATCAATCTATGATGCTTCCCTGGTGGCTCAATGGAATTTATCTGTTGCGCAGATGTTGGAATGGCTGGCTCCTCTTGCTCATAACACGATTAAGTGGCAGTCTGAACGAAATATTGAGAAGCAGCGTGAGGTCTCTGGAACAAATGTACATCTAGTACAGACTCTTTTCTTTGCCAATCAAGCAAAAACTGAAACTGCTATTGTCGAGCTGCTCGTCGGTCTCAACTATCTTTCCAGAATCAGTGGAGAAATAAAAGGAAGGTCTGTGGCCAGCTTCACTGAGCAGAGAGCTTCCAGTGATTACTTAGTTCAAATGAATGAGATGGCTCTCCACGTAATTTAACTCTTGATTTAACTAACAGGCGAGCTAGATTGAGTGTATACCTCTTTAGTAGGTTTACTGGTACATCACACATTTCTGTTGTTGCCATCCTGGAGAGAGGATTCAGACAAACAAGAAGCCATCTATCTGTGCATCTCATGAACTGTCTTTCTTGCATTGGACCGAGGTTTTCAATCTGGGTTTGCAGCTTTGGGATACCAAAGCGATTAATCTGGCCATGGAGGTGCTTCTTTGAGTCTGGCAAACTGATTTTTCTCTTGATCGGTCAAACTGGTGGCCGGAAATGGACTTAGGACGCCAGAATCCGTCTTATTTGTGAGCCGGTAACTTTAGTGATTAATCGCATTCGGTACCATGAAATCAAAGTGCTTGCTGCGCGCGGCTTGGATCCTGGTGGAAGGCATTCCTCTTATAGAATGTGTAAAATAGTGTTGGATGGAAGTAGGACGTAGGAGTAATGACTAGAATGCAGGCATAGCTCGTGGGTCGTGCTTTGGTACATAGCTTTCGGGTTACTTGCAACTGTAACTTAGTTCTTATCCGGGTTATCCCTGTAAAGCAGTTTTTGATAGTTGGCTTGTTTTATCTTGTCCATTCGGCTCGTGCCGGTAGTTATTCGGATGATTTTCCTTTGGTTGGGTTGCAGATTGGTAGCTGCATAGGTGCTGCATGAAAATATTCTCTAACCATGTGGTAATTTGCAAAGCTCATTCTATACTTCTCTTGCCAAATGTGGTTCTTTTAATCGTCCGTTATTTATGGGACAATGGCGGTTTACGACGTGTTCAAAGATCCTTTTACGATGGACATGTTGTCCGGCAACTGCACGTGCATGAGAGAATCGGACATCATTTGTTGAATGCAGGAACCTTTAACATCGGGACGGCCTCATTTCTATTTTGGCATCTGGAGATTGTTTTTCATTTCTCAGTTTGTTCATCGTAGTTTGTGTTGTCGAAAATAATCTCCAGATGCCAAAATAGAAATGAGGCCATCCCGATGTTAAAGAGTTCCTGCATTCAACAAATGATGTCCGATTCTCTTATGAGCATGCATGACAAAGATTCTGATTTGAAAAAGTGATTCTGATTAAAATTATTTTTTCTGATTCTGTTATCTAGATGAGTTTTAGAGAATCAGAACGTATTTGAAAATTGCACAAAATTTCTGTTCCTGGAACATAAATATATTTGGTAACTGCACAAAATTTTTGTTCTGGAAAATAATTTCTCTTCCTAATTTTTTTTTTCATTTAAATCAAATAATTACGTAGTTACTTTATGAAATTTCATCCTACATTTGAAATTAATTAAAGATTAATTAATATTGATTCTTTTATATAACATATTACATATAATATGTTTTTGTGCTATTCCGTTTAATTTTAATGTCATAACAAGTCATTTTAAACTTAAAAAAAATAAACTATGTTGGATTAGTGTGTGATTTCATATTAGCTCGCGCCCTCGCGAGCCTATACCAAATCCCAACAAAGGAATATCAAATTTCATCTTAGTCTGATCGATGGCATGTGTATGGGTAGATGCAAATAGAGCCGTCACTAGTCTTTGAAAAAGATGGATCGAGAACCTTATCGAACGATAGAGAGGAACTGTTTGATTCTATACAACTAAAGAAATCTAGGGTTCATAGACTTGGTTACATCAATGTTTCCCCCGATACCCTTTCGGCACCCAACTTGAGTGTTTTCTAAACATGTTTCATGCATATATTTAATTCATTTTTAAACCTATGAGGTAAGCCAATGCTAAGTGTTCACGCAGGTTATTTTTGTCTCTTTTCAAATTTTCTAAAACTAGACTAAGTCTAAAGTACTTAAATCTAAGCAAATTGCAATCAATGAATCAAGTGTGCAATTAAGGAGTCATGACATTGATTTATAAAATCCTAATGAAGCCCTAAGGGCTTAGAGATATGTGGTTTGGGTTTAATTTCAAAAGTATTTATGATTTTCCTAAAAAAGAATAAAATCTACGAAATCTATGCTCAAATTTATGAAAATGATGTCAAACTAGTCTAATCTAAGCTTAATCTATTTTTAGGGATTTTCTGAAATTTTCCTTTTTTTAGAATTCTTTTTATTATCTTATATATTTTTATTTTAAAATGAGACCTTGTTATGTTTTAGGTCGAGTGAAAAGTAATGAGAGAATTAAAAGGGAAAAGTGAGAGATGTGAAACTTCATGCTATTTTGTGATTTTCAAAAGTAATTCTTTTTCTGATGCCAACTTTTTTTTATTCTTATTTTTCTCCAAAACTGTTTTAGAAAATAGAATCTGAATCTGAATCATTTATGTTACCAAACATGATTCGCATTCTTTTTTTGTTCTAAAGAACATAATCAGAGAACCAGAATCGTTATCATGCATGCTCGTAATAGCTCGATCGGGCTTGACAGATCGATGTAACCTGAAGTTACTGTGAAGTTAATTCTATAAGCGGGCAGAATACCCATAATAGAAGAGAGAAAAAATGACACAAATAGCCTCTAAACTTTGGCAGAATGTGCAATCTGGTCCCTGAACTTTTAATTTGTTTAATTTAGTCTCTGAACTTTGACAGAATGTACAATTTGATCCCTAAACTTTTGACTTGTTTAATTCAATCCCTGAACTTTTAGTAAATGTTCGATTTAGTCCATGGACTATATGAAAATATTCAACGTTATCCCTGATCTTAAATTAACAAAAGGACTATACTGAACATTTTCCTGTAATTTAGGGACTAGATTGAACACGCACTAAAAATTTAGGGACTAAATTGAACAAGTTAAAAGTTTATGAACCAAATTGCATATTCTGCCAAAGTTCATGGACTAAATTGAATAAATTAAAAGTTCAAGGACCAGATTGCACATTCTGCCAAAGTTCAGGGACCGTTTATGTAATTATCCCTAGAATAAACTACAAGATCAACAGAGTTTGGCATATCATGCTTGAGATCCTAGTAAGTCTGTAACTTTTCAGGGTGTTTGGATTAATTTTTAAACAATCGAAACTTTCAAGATATACAAGTATTGATCAAACTGGATTTCATTACGTACACCTCAAGTGTCATAAGTTATGTACGACGCTCACCTTAATGCCAAAACTTTCCAATCAATTACTTTAGTGCTAAGTTTTTGTAACTTCGATTACTTTAGTGTCAAAATTGATCACTTTAGTGCTAAATTTTTATAACTTCGATCACTTAAGTGACAACTTCTTTAAAAAATGATCACTTCAGTGCCAAGTCCGATGAACCACGTCAGCTCAAATAATAAAAAATACACGTGTCCGATTTTCGGCGAGCCACATCAGCTTAAATCGGAGTTGGCACTAAAGTGGTCGTTTTTAAAAGAAGTTGGCACTTAAGTAATCGAAGTTACAAGAACTTAGCACTAAAGTGATGGATTTGAAAGTTTTTGCACTAAAGTGAGCGCCGTACACATCTTATGACACTTAGGGTGTACTTAAGTCCTGGCTTTCACATAATAACTTCTGTCATCATCTTATTTTGGGTACCCTTTAGGCTGATCAATCCCTAACCCATCCGATTGACTTTCAATACGCCCAAAGATTTTGACTGTGTTCCGAAACTGGTTCTATGTTTGAAATTATTGCGCACCCATTACAGATTTTCGAGGCTCTTACTTGGTTATTGAAACTAGTGAACATAAAAGTTCCGAAACATGTCAAGAAAGTAAGCGATTGAATTCTAACACTTTAAACATGAATAATCAATTTCTAAAACTTATGATATTGATGTAATCTAAGGCTCCGTTCGTTTCGCGGAAATCAACTTTTAAAAAAATATTTTTCTAATTTTTCTCCATTTGTTTCTCCGAAAGTAAATGAGTCCGTGAAATATTTTGTACCCATGAAACACATTCAAAAGTAGAGAAAATGATTTTCTCTTTTCGAAAATAGGAAAATATTTTCCCTCACCTTTCCTCCATCCACTCCTTTACTTTACTTTTCCTTTTAATTATTCTAAAAATTAATATTCTAATATTGTAACATTTTAAAATCCTAATTTTTTTCCTTTTCTTTTTATTTATTTGCAAATCATCGGCCTCAGGCGAGCTCACCTCGCCAAATCCAACAAGCAGCTGTGGTTGGTCGCATGTCGTCGCTAGGGCCAGCGAGCGACTAAAGATGAAGGGAAAATAAAAGCAAGAACACAAAAATAAAAAAAAATTCAAAAAAGTAAAATTAAAATAATAAATTAAAAGGAAAATACAAATTAAGTAAAAAAATTATTAAAAAGATTGCACAGAGAAAAAAAAAATCAAAATATGATTTTCCGAGCGTAAAAAAATAGAAAATGACTTCTTGCATAATATTTTTCGAAAACAACTCGTTTTTGGCGAAATGAACGAGCCTGAATCTTTTTCTAGTTTCCGTTCCGACTATGGCCCTCACATCGGTGGTCGAGCAGACGCAGACACAGAGACACATGGCGAGTACGAAGGGAATGATGGTGTACAGAGCATACAGGGCACTGACCTGCGGCCTCTCGCCGCTGTTGCGCCTCCACCAGCGGTGGCGCGTCGTCCGGGGCCTCGACCCCCCGCTCCGCTGGGCCGAGCGGCTCGGCCGACCTTCTCTCCCTCGCCCTCCTGGCCCACTCCTCTGGTTCCACGCCGTCTCTTTAGGTTCCATCTCTTTCTCTCTCGTTCTTTCAATTTTTATGTTCATTTCTCTGGTTGGAGCAGAAGAGACGGTGAGCTGCTTTAGCTAAACAATCGCCATTAGCTGTTAGTGCTGCTGGGGAGTGAAGGATGGCAAGTTTACTCGATTATGCAATGGGCTTGTGCTAATTTTGCTTTCCAGTTTTCCGAAGCCACGGCGGTTTTTTTTTTATGGACAGAAGAGATAAACATATATGTTATCGGAGAACTCGAAGGACGATAGAATCTGATTGGAATGACAAAGAACCATTGATCCCGTTAAGATCTTTTCAATTTTTAATGGTATTTTATGTTGAACCAAAATTAGAGTGGAAACATTTACTGTGGAAAGTTCCTGCAATTTGGAAGATCCAGAGTATAAGATTTTCAGCGAAATCTGAAAATTGAAGAACTAGAACCCAGGCACATCATTAAGTTCCTTGCTCCTTTTGGATTTGTCATCATGTCCACAAATATGGGCAGGCAGTGTGATGTGCATAAATCCATAATTAGCAGATACATTTCATGCCTTCCAAAATGGGTAGCTCCATCAATCCAATGTGTTAAGTCTGTTGCAGAACATCCTGCTGATTTTGCTTCTGTCATTTGCTAATCCTTTGTTTGTAATAAACTTAACCAGGTGAAGCAATGGCGGCAATTCCTGTTATCAAGCACTGTTTGCAGAAGAGACCTGAAGTCAACATTTTGCTAACCACGACAAAAATGTCTACATTGTAAGACAGATCCTGATCTCCCTTTCCAATTTATAAGCTGACGCTGGAGAGCTAGACTTGGCCTGGTGGATTCGTGCATTTTGATCAGATGAAGGGCTTGAAACAGAATTTTCATTTAGTATTTGCAACTTACCAAAGAAGGACTCAGAGAAAAGACCAGACTCTGGAAATAAAGTTTTTCTCTCCATAATTTATTTAATGAAATTTCCAATTCTGATTTCTTATCATTTCTGTGTAGGCATAGTTCAGTATCTCTTATCGAGTAAAACTTTAGCATAATTCTCTTCTCTATTTGAAGTGCTCTGTTTATTTATTTATTTTTTTAATGAACTGATTTCAGTAAAAGAATTATAGCCCAGAATTGCCCCATTAGGAAAAGTTATTTCCCCCTCATACTGTTCATTTTTGTTAGCTCATAGGTTTTTGATTTAAGTTCTTGTGCAGTGAAGTACTAGAGGATCAGCTTCCAAGTGGGGTCTTGCATCAGGTACTTCTTGCAGGCCATCTTGTGTACGTAAAGTATCATTGATTGTTCCCAGAAGTACTGCTGGCAGAGTATCCAAATAGTCGCTGAGGTCAAAAGGCTCTTCCATTTTGTAGAAGTGGAGCAAAGAACATCAACATTGGTTCAATGAGAGCTTTTTACAATGATGCATGTAGCTTCACTCTATGTTTTGCCTTATATGTTGTCACACTTGAGAGTTCTATTAATTATGTCATCCATATTGACCATAATTTAGCGTCTAAGCTAATTGTAGTGCTCACTAGAGTTTGTAGGTGGGAGATCTTTTCGCTTATTATTGTTTTGGCATATTGCAGTGCCCGCTAGAATGATTTGTAGGTTGGAGTTCTTTTTGGTTGTATGACTAGGTGCAGTAATATGAGAATTTTCCTCTACGGCGTCCTGGCAAATGAGAACTCCAGAACCCTCTGAAGTGAGAATCTCCACTTGGCATCTCATTTTTGTGAAGGCTCTATTATATGTGTACCTTACATGCTATTTACCTGCTTCCAAGTAATGTACTCAGAAGCAATTCATGGTCACCACTCATTTTGTAGCCTACATGTTGATCTGTTGGGCATTATTCTTGTTCTGTTGTATAGAGATAATACTCCTGGTTGTTGCCTCTCTTGGACTAACAGCTTGCCCCTCTGGATATTCCTGCTGCAATTGATGCTTTTTTTGGATACTGGAGACCCAATGCTGTCATGATATTGGAGAGTGAATTGTGGCCAAATCTTGTTGTTGGTGCTTCAGAAAATGGGGTTAGTGTCATCATCATGCTTTATAAATGTTCATGCATGTCTTATTTTTGTGATATTTCTCTTCAGGAAGATCAGAAACTATCATGATTCTTTCACTATAATCGGTAGTTTGAGTAGAAACTGCATTTTGAATATCATGTTTGGCATTCTCTGTATATTGTCAGGTTGCACTGGCGTTGCTAAATGCCCGGATGTCTGCCAGATCATTTGAGCATTGGTCAAGACCATTTCTGCTTCCTCTCATATCACTCATGCTATCAAAGTTTTCTTTGATAATTCCATTGGTATGCTTCTGCCTTCTTGCGTCATGCTTTTTCGAGCCTTTTGCCATTTGTCTGATTCTTTCTGAATGCGATTCCTGCTACAGAGCAATGTGCAGGCCATTCACTTTCAACTATTGCAAGCCCCACCCCTTGCGATAAACTTTGCTGGAGACTTAAAATATGGTGAGCTTGTAATATTGTTTATTCATGTTAGAATTGCTGCATTTGGAGGTTGCATATGTATAGTTTATGGTTTGTTGCTATTGACAACATTGTATAAGATGTTAATGTGAATTCATTTCAACAATCATCTTGTGGAGTCATCAATTGTTATTTCTGGTGTGTGTTGTTCTCTTGCAGCTGTTGGAGAATATTATTCTTCTAGAGAAGGGGTTACCTTTGAAGCTCTGAAGGCACAACTAGCCCACAAGAAGGTTTGGATGGCTTCTTCTATACATAGGGGTGAAGAAGAAGGTCGGATGTTTATCATGCTTATCACTCCTCTCAACATTGCAAATTTCAGCCACTTTTAGTATGCTGATTCAATTCGTTTACCCTGATCCTCTCTAAGGCAATGCTTTTGTACAACTGTGGACCATAATTACTGTGCTCTTGTTCACTTTTAAGGCCTGTCAAATGGTCGTCAAGGTGATTATCCATGTAGAGGTTTCACACATTTAAGCATTACTCAATAATACTTTCCTCCAGTCTTTCTTTTTTGTTTTTGTTCCTGTTTAAGTCAAAACAATAGTTTCTCTTTCCTCGTAAATAATAATTCTTCATTCCTTGAAGCTGAATAACCACAGATTTGATCTTTTCTTACCCTCAGATAGACTGCCTTCCCCACTTTCCTCGTATAGGAGTAACCTTTGGACATGTCGGCCTTTGTTTCACTGACTTTCTTGTTTCATTAAGGACATAATTCCTCTAGCTTCAATTGAAGCTTTTTACCAGTGCAAGTGCCTGAAAGTGAAGGATTTGTGGCCCTATGTTCCTGTGTTTATGTGCTCATTGTAGATATTGTTTACAGTTATGCTAGGGATTCACAAACATCTCATGCAAATGCACCATGGTGTAGTCAGTATTATTGTTCCTCGATATCCGGAACATGGACGAGAGATATATCAAGTACGTTCTGATGTTAACCTATTTCATGAAAAAGTGGATTACTTGTCTTTGGTGGTTTTGTTAATATAGTAAAGTAAAATGAGGGGGCTATAACTCTAATTAATTTCCACTGCAGTCCACACCTCTCTTGATATTAATAGGCTACAAAGATTTTTTTCCCCTTTTGTGCTGCCATGATTAATGCATTAGTTTGTATGCAGGAATTGAGGAAAGGAGGACATAATGTAGCTTTGAGATCTCAGCATGAAAAGCTTGAGCCAGGCACAGACATATACATTGTCGATACGTTAGGTTTGTCATTCCATGCCCTGCTCTGATTTTCATATCCCTGGCTCTTATCTACTCCCCAAATAACGTATTTTTGTTGTTTCCCTGGCGCTTTTGCATTCATGTCTCTGTTCTGTTGTTGACATCTTTTCTATGGCCTCTCTATTTCCTTGTAGGAGAATTGAGACACCTATACCGGCTTACTCCAATTGCTGTAATTGGTGGTTCTTTTGTCCCCGGTTTAGCTGGCCATAACATGTCAGAAGCTGCTGCAGCTGGCTGTGCTATTTTAACAGGTAAACTTTGTCTCTGAGCATACTGATTTCTTTGAACAAGGTTCTTGGCCCAAGAACCTGAGAATCTTCTGCTAAATTCAGGTCTTCACGTTGGACATTTCTCGCACATGGTGCTTCAAATGCAAAAAGTGAATCCATTATCTGTTTTGCAGGTATGTGAGACGTCGATTTTTCATTAACTGCTTCTTTTGTAGAACTGTAAAAGACTATTTAAAGGAGCATTTTCTTGCCAATATTACCACATTTTCTTGCAGTATGACTTGCATGGATTTTTGACTATCCAGTAATCAAATTGTGATTCACCATGTAATTGGCTAACGGAGCTGTCCGGATTTCCTAATCATGGTGCAACTACACCTCACATATCAGATGCTTTAAACATCTGAAATGATCTCTTTCCATGAGAATCTATCTATGTTGAGAAAGCATATTCTCCCTTCCATTTTTCAGTCACACACTGTCTGCAAGGAGGTTAATGCAAATGCTATATCAAGGGAACATGTGAGGCTGTAGGAATTTGGAAATTAGGAAGATACAGTAGATGGTTGTCCATTGTACAGTAACCATCTAGTTAAAGGTTACATACTAATCCATTAAATTAAAAAATATATAAAAAGAGCGAAAAAAACTTGAGGTTTATAGGGAGTTCTAATTTTTCTTACTGAAGATATTTTTCTATGGAAGTTCTTTGCAGTTGGAAAAGTGGCTTGGTTTGTCTGTTTTAGTTAACCTGTCTTTAACGCTACTACAGGATTCTCAATTCCACACATTTCCAGTGTTCCCTTTGAAAATCCTGAGTAATTCACCATTGGTTCTTAAAATCTCTGCTTCCGCAGGTTTCTGGTCATGATGAGCTTGCAGAAGCTCTCCACAAACTCTTCAGTGATGCCCAAGTTCTGAAAGAACGTCAAGTAGCTGCAAGACAAGCATTCAATGCTCTCTCAGGTGGTGTTGTCGGCAAGGTTTGGAATTTAATTGAATTCCATGTTCTCAGACGGTTTCTTTGTTAGATGCTCCGAACACATTAAGATTTTGATAGAAAGTGTACATTTGACATCTTTTTGCTGCCAATAGCTCTGGGAGAATTGGCATTGTATACCAAAGAACGGAAACACCGAGGAATTACTCTCAAGTACAGGATGAAAATTTTTAAGTGTTATCGCCACAGCTTAAAGCTGCCTCCTTTAGTCTGTTCTCTTTTTTGTCACTTTCTCCAGTTTTCAGAACAGCAGACTGACAAAAACTTTGATAACAAGATGTTTCTTTTAATTTGCTATTAGTTCTTTGATCATGTCGAACTCTTCGAAATGCAATGTAAAAAATCAACATCACGAAAGGTCTAGAAAGCTTAGCACATGCTGTGGGCGGCACAAAGCCGAGCAGGCGAAGCTCGGTGATTCTAGGCTATCCACAAGTCAATGCCTCAAAAAGTTATGGGTTGCGCTCGGTTTGTATGGTGGATCTCACTTCCGAGCCTGGAACAGTTGATCCATGCACGAATGACTAAGTTCACTGAATAACTTCTTCTCTTCTTCCTGTGTTTCTCTTATCACTTTGAAGTATCCACTCAAGCCGTCACTAGTAGCGTATACAAGACATGGACGATGAAAGGATTTTCTTAATTTACATTGATTACTGAATGCATGGGTTGACTTGAAATGCATCATCGTTTCTCAACCAAGACATTCTAAGCTATTTCAAGGTGCAAGTACCTGTTACCTATCGCGAAGATGAAAGCATCCCGCCGATGGCTCTCAGATCACCACATTTGACAAACTGTTGATGCTGGTAACTATAAGCTTTTAAACTGCAATAATTAAGTAGATTCTGAAGCCGCCATCACTGCCTAGGCTATGCTCGCTTCCTCTAGCACGCCGATCCTCTCATAGATCCCCAAATCGGCCCCGCCAAGTCCCTCCATTCAACCTTTTCTTCGACGTGACACGAGTAAGGATCTGCATTCACGCCGCATTCTATCAGGCCCACCACTTCTCGGAAGAGAGACTCGTCGCAAGGCAAGGCTAGTGGCCCGTCCCTCTGATGGCTACACTCTTCGTACGCCTGCTCCAGGAGATGCCGGAAAATGGGGTGGTTCAGGTGCTCTGCCTTGATTACCAATCTCCGGCGAGACATCCCGACGAGAACAGCCAGGTGACCCGGGGGGACATCGGAGGGTGGGTTCCTTCCGCCGCCGGCTCTGTTGCACTTCCGCCACGTGGAAGCCATTTTCTTGAGCTTCAGAAAGTTGCAGATGTCGCATTTGGGTTGCTCCATCGGTGACGCCACGGAAGCAAAAGCTTCGGGGATGAGGACGACGCTGATGCCGAGGAGGGGTGTGAAGCTGAGGCTTCTGAAAGAGTTCTGTGCCTATTTAACAAACCGGGAGGGGTGGACCTGTTCAGTCATGTCCTGTGATAATTCCTCTTTTTCACGGACTTTGGTACGCTATTATACGCTAGGGATACGGACCGAAGACATGGATCTTTTCGGAGAATATTACGATCAATACGCTGTGTACATTACCCGGTTATAGTTCGGAAACAGACGGCGGCCGTGACCGCAGAGCTCACAGATGGAAACGATGGAGTCCGTCCGTCGCCAATGTACCTAATTAAGAGGCGATATGTGAAAAGGTGGTCGGGTCGATCTATCACATGTGACGACCTTCTTAAGGACACTAGCTTGGTTGCTCTCGTGTTGCTGGAAAGGCCAAATATCCATGTTCTTGGCGGCCCCCATCTTTTGAGGAATTATTTACTCCAAAAAATGACCAACTTTTGGGTGTTATAGACATGCAAAAAAAAAAAAAAAAGTCGATGAAAGCAGGGTTTAATCATTTATGAACTTACTTGTCAACAACTTGATAAATCGACGGCTCAAAGCAATCAACAAAATGTGGAGTTGATAATCTTCGGGGTACAATCGTCAAAGAAATAACTGTCAATATAGCGGAATAAAGCAACCGTCAAGATAATGAAGTTGAAGAAGCCTTCAACATAGGGGAGTCCTTAAGACTATCAAGGTAGTGGATTCAATGTAAGTCGATGTAACTGTACCGTAACCGTTTGTAACCTCCGTTGGTGACCGTTAATTGTAGACTTTAAATAGTCACATCGTACTCTTCAGAGACCGCCCCGTGTAAAACAAAGAGAAATGTTATTTTTCAGTTACCTTTCAGTTTCTACCCTGTAATTATAGTTTCTAAATTCGCGTCACCGATTAAATTTCTGCGTGTTTCTTAACTGTTAGTTTTCGAATCCGCATCATCAATTAAATCTTGTCGTGTATCGTTGATGTAGTTCCTAGGTTCCTTTTCATTTGTTAAATTCCGGCACGCATCTTTACGTTCCCAGGCTTTGTCATCGATTAAGTCCTAGCACAATTTGTATACGTTCGGTTCCATCTGAAGTGAAGTTGTCGAGTCCCTTTACTAACTTATGATATTTCCTATCCGAAATCGCCACAGAGCTTATCTCCTTTAATAAAAAGTGAAAGAAGAGTTTCGATGAAAGGTATTTCATCGCAAAAGCGAATTCCAACAAAAAATATTTTTTGACACTCCTAGTGTGGTCGATTTGAGGAAGTACAATGGCGAGAACAAGGATTCATCTAGGGCCCGACCCCGATGACAAGGCTACTTAGTTCCAAACCTCAACAGCTCTAGCAGCAGAGCCAAGTCGAGGGAAAACGCCAAAAAACCCTCGGCGCTTTACGAAGGAGCAGGCGAGGGAGTTAGCACCAAACCCAACTTTGGTGGCTACCATGAAGAGGCCGTTCGAGAAACTGTTTAATAAGATGCATGGCGAATCACATAGCTAGATACATTTCTGATGTATCAGGCCGATGATCGTTAATGCGATCAACGATGTCATCCCGAGCCGACCAAGACGATGAATCAGTCCATGCGGGTCCAACTCAAAATGGCAATCTCCAGGTATGTTCCTCCAACTCTCAGTCAAGCCAACCGCGGAAATGATTTTGGCCAAGTGATCCCATTATCAACGAAGATTTTACGAAAGCCCTGAAAATCCTATTTACCATTAACCTAGGTGACAGGAAAATCAAGTCTATTAATCTGTCTACCCTAAACTTAGGGGACCAGGAAGGGCAAGTTTATCAACTTGGGAATCCTGATCAAGTGGTCGTACTAGTTTCACAAGAATCAGGTGTCGACAGAAGAATGGTGAGGCCAATATATAGGAAGTCACATCCAGATTGGGTTGACACTACGTTGTACCCATGATAATGCGGAACTCCTAACTTTGTTGTTCTCACTGAAGAAGATAGATCAATCAACCTTTGATCATGTTGGTTGATTTATTACCCAGTGTATAGAACAATTTGACTCCTGAGCTTAATTAGATTGTTCCCTTTTGTCTTTATCAAAAACTGCACTCCACCCGGTTGATCCCCCCGGCTTGGGCACCCGGTTCGCCGGTCGAACCCGCTGGGTCTGGGACCCGGTTCGCCGTGAGGCCGGACACCTCGGTTATCAAAAAAAAAAAAAAAAAAAAAACTGCATTTACTTGGTATATGAATTTATCACCTAATTCAATACATAATTGGGATGAGGTGGAAAGTGTTTATAAAATGATCCATGAGGTATTGATTGCTGATATGGCCAGAATCTATCAATACGACATCGGTTTGTTGCTTGATTCAAAAGGGCTAGGATTGATGTTTAACTTCACTATAAAAAAAAGTTGGCTTTCAATTGACTGAAATTCAATCTTAGAAAAAATTCGAACACCAAAATTTTGTCAATTTATCCCAATTGGCAACAAGAGTGTAAGTATGAGCAACTACTTAAGAATAAAGATAGGGGGCCTCATGAAGACTTCACACTCGAATTTAATTGTGCAATAACTTTTGTTTATCTACTTTGAAAAAATTGGATAATCATCTATTATCCAATTCTTTTTAAAAGGAGGCCTTTGCTTACATAAAAAAAGTACCAACTTTTTTGTTATTATCGGTATGTGATAATTAATCGGTGATAGCAGAGTTTGATCATTTATGAACAACATCATCGATAACGAATCACCAAAAAATGGAGTCGATAATCTCGAATTCAACTGTCAAAGAAGTAACTGTCAATGTAAAGGAATAAAGTAATTGTCAAGATAGTAAAGTTGAAGAAACCATTAAGATAGTGGCGTCCATGAAACTATCAAGGCAGTGGAGTCAATGTAAACCATCGATGTTTTTGTTCGATAACCGTTGGTTACCTCTATTTACAACCTCCATCCGTATCTATTAGTAACCCCGACAATAGGTTTTAGGGCAGTGCTATTTCCACCCCTGTATGAATAAATCCACTCAATTTTCATCAAAAAGACAAAATTTCCCTCTATCATTAAATTCCAATTTAAATTGTTGGTTCCAAATTTATTTACTTTTCTTTTTATTAGTTTTCTTATATCTATGCAGGATCTACCTACCATAATTAAGAATTTCATATGGTCAGTTTTTGTTTATTGAAGATTTTCCTTGTATATTAAAGGCAATATATATTTTAAGTAAGGTATTACTACCATAAGATTTTGTTTGTTGAAAAGAGAAATTTTCAAGAAATCTAGTTCTTTTATACATTGTCGATCAAATTTATTTATATATTATTAATTAAGTTGATGAAATTTAATTAAATCAAGACATTGCACAAAGTAAGATTTTTGTTTTAAAGTTACCATTTTAGATTAACAAAAATAGATATCCTCTATGAACTATTTATGCAAAAGAACAAATAAAAATACCTCATCGTGCATAATAATTTCGTAGATATTCCTCTAACGTCTCAAATGCTTTAAGTAAAAGTGTCTAGCCAATATAGTAAGGAAAAAAAAAAATTCTCTGATATAGTAAATAAAGAGACTTGACATATACTTTAGACTGATGAAATTAGTAAGCAGTTCACCAACAAAGAGAGCTCTTGAGATAAGAGAGACAAAAAAATTGAGAAGTACGATGAAGAACATAATTTTCGGTTTTATACTATGTCAAAGAATGTCTTTATTGCGCACAAACTGGCCCGGACACATCGGTCATAAAAAAAAAGAATGTCTTTATTTTTTTCCTTACCAAAAAAAAAAAGATTGTCTTCTTTTCTTTACCGAAAAAAAAAGAATCACTATAAAAAAAAATGTCTTTTTTCTTACTATTAACGAGATAATTTTACATGGAACATGTGAAACATTAAAATAATTTCTGAAAAAAAAAACACCTTTCTTTAATACGCTAAAGTGCAAAAACATGTGAAATGCTTGATTATGGTAATCATCCTAAATAATAATAAAAAAAATAGAAAAAAGGATGAGTGTGACCATAAATATAGATTGTAATTGAAAAGTTGAGGGAAGTTTTGCCTTTTTAGTTTAAAGGGGGTGGATTTAGTCATTTATGGGGTGGAAATAGCGTGACGCAGGTTTTAAATAGCCACTTACAATCAAACACGTCATCCTTCAATCATCTTTCAACTTACGTATTGTAATTATAGTTTTCGCATTCGTGTCGTCGATTAAATTTTGGAGTGTTTCTTAAATGTAGTTTTCGAATCCGTGTCGTCGATTAAATTCTGGCGTTAAATCTTTATGTTCTTAGGCTTTTTGTACCGTCAATCAAATCCTAACACGGTTTGTGTATGTTGGGTTCCCTCTGAAGGGAAGTTATCGATTTTCTTATCTACCCGTGATGTTTCTTGTCCGAAATCGCCACAAAATTTATCGCTTCTAATAAAAGTCGAAAGAACGACTATTATGCATATGACTTGAGTTATTATGTTCTTGTCATGTGATCTCGTTGGGCTTCCAATACGCGAGCACGAGAAGACTTCCATAAAATGATGCAAAATTCATCGGTGCCTGGTTTTGAGTGGTACGTCCCCCTTGCTTGCATGCCCTTTTACAACTTACATTTTTCTGGTACCTATTTATTTACCACTATAACTGATGGTGAGATGGTGTCCGAGTCAACTTTCGCCACTTTGACTAGTCCACCTGCCCGAGCAATTTTGAGAAACATAAAAGAGCTAAGTAGCCATCCAACTAATCAACTTAATTGGTACCTTTTTTTTTCTTCTTCTTATAATCTAACCTCTGGACTATTTGTCAAAAGGCTCTCGTTAACATGACAACATAACAGTACTATCATTATTTCTGATCTCACTATTTTTCAATTAATGAGTGTTTTATGCAAAATATATGATGATGGTGCGTGAATCTACAATAAAAAATAACCGACAGTACTGTCATGTAAATTTTTTCCTTGTCACAAGAAGCTACGCTGCAAAGATTTAGGCTCCTTTTGATTAGCATTTCGAGTGATATGATAGCATTATATCGGCCGTAAAATATAACAAGCTTATGGGAAAGATTTAGGCTCCTTTTTCTTTCGCAAAAAACGAATGTGTGTGTGTGTATATATATATTGTGCTTAAATCGATCGCTTGTGCGGTATAAGTTAATTAGCCAATACAAAGTATTCTCATTTTCGAAAATAAAAATATATTTATCGTGGATGGTAAAAATATTTATTGCTCCTAAGAAAATGTTTTTCCAAAAGTATGACTCCGAGTAATTGGCCAACGAATGTGAGGGGTCAGTCAATTAGGGCATGCGAACGAGAAAAAAGAGATGAAATCAAAATTGGGAGTGACATTTGATGTCATGTGCCGCCACGTGCATTTGCCTCGCCAACTCGGACTGACATGACATCCTTACGTGTTCCCACGTGTCTTTGGTTGCTGAGCTGGCGCTGAAGTCGTGCCACTCCATCTTGATCCATATAAGTCTACAATATTTATTTATGTTCCTAGTTATTTTATTTTTTGAAAATTTACATTTAAGCCTCGTTTTGAAAAAGAGAAGCGGAGCTTTTCTCGAAATATCTGCCATCACGTCGTGCCCATTCCATTAGTTGGGAGATGCACTTTTGTCCCCAAAATATCAAAAATTCGAAACCTCCGCCCCCACCGGTCACATGCTCGCCAAACGGCGGTGGCGGCAGTAGCGACGGCGGCGGCGGCAGGAGGAAGGTACCTGGTGGTTCAATTCGGGGCAATTTGAGAATTTCCCCGCTCTACACTGTCTTTTGAGGAAAGTTGTCCAATCGTAGGGACTTTATGAAAAGAGTACATGGAAAATCTATTTTTATTTATAGACTTTAGTAGAGGACTGTCTAAGAAAATCAAGTCAAATATGCATAATCAAAATAAATATAGTAATTTCTCAGATATCTCTAGAAGATGTCTAAAATATCTCTAATCATACACACTAAGCAGTCTTTCATAAATTACTTGTTCGCTCACTACTTATCTTTAAATCGTGATACAAACAATGACGATATAGAGCTGCTTAATCGAGTACTAATTAGGTGAGATCATTCGATTTAGCAAGGCCCGCCTACTTGCTTGCCTACTTCAGATATGGTGCCCATTGGCGGTTCAGATGAATGGCAGGTACGTTGGATTCACTCGATAGATTCTTCACTCAAACCCCTCAGATCGGACCCAAGAAAAGTAAAAAGAAAAAGAAACAAAAGAGGAGGAGGAGAATTACTATTTCAAGAGGTGCATGTGTTCGCGCCTTTTGCAACGAGAATATCTTTCACCGAAATTCGTTCTTCGATTTGTATTAAGAATGGTCCTATAGCTCGAGTGCCAAGGAGAACTCAGGTGAAAGGCCATTGAATGGATGGATTTGTGTGGATAGATCGAATGTAGATGGATGAAATAGAGATTCTGGATTGGATGACTGAATGTCAAGGTTCTTTACAACTTACAATATTCCTAGGTGAAAGCAGTAGATTGCAAGGAAGTAAATTTGACTACTAGAAACGTAAAGGAATAATAGAAAATGTAGAGTGCGAAAAGTTAAACTGCAATGAAGATAAATATTATTCTTGTCGATCAGTCGGGGGCTTCTCCTTCATCCTTATTACATATTTGTAACTCCTTGCACTTTATAACTGCTCAGTCAGTTACTTCAATGTTTTCAAATCTTGAATTTTGGCGATTTTAATAACTCCCCCCTCACTCACGATCTTTTCAACTTGTCCGACAAAATTCAAATGACTTTTTTTTTTTAAAATTGTAACTCCCATGATCAATTCAGATCTTTCCTGATAACTTCCCATGATCTACTCGTGTCCATCATTTTCGCTCTTTGCTTGTAACTCCTTTGTTGACGTGGCTAGATTGGCAAATTCGTTTTTCTATTATATTGCCACATTTCCTGGTTACTGTCCTTTTATGATCCTTTTGATAAGTTTCTGTGTTACTCTTAACTCGCCGAATCTCGGAGTTCAGTATCCTTGCTCTCAACTTACTGAACCTCAAGATCTAGCAGCTCTGCAATCCTTTTGGTACATCGCTCTGCAATTAATTAGGTACATTGCTCTTAACTTACCAAGTCTCAGAAAAATTGTATAGAACCTTGACAGTCTTATGCTTATGTATTTCCTATGGAACTGGATCTTGCGGTGGATCATCAAACTCATTTCCCCAACCAGTTAGTTCGATCGGTAATGAAGGAGGTGAGTAATCTGACGAGTCTCCATAATATACCACATAATCGAACTTACCACTAAGTTACCCAAGAAGACCTACTCTAGGATCTCCTTCCATGCATCGTTGCGTAATACTTTTCTTTTTCTCAGACTTTCCAGGGGTTTCATCGTCTTTATGAACTTGACTATTAGTTTCATGAACTGTGGGCACTTGCATTAGCTGCCTATGATGTACCTCCTTCCTTGATTGTAGAGAAGGGTGTCTTGACGATACAATTTAAGACTTTAACTGAGTTATACCTTCCCTTCGGACAAATGAACCTGATCGGTATCTTTCTCTCGTTCCTCTCATAAACTGGTACCTTGGAACATCCCGATTTTTGCTATTCAACTCTTGACAGCAACAAGTACAAAGCCTAGTATCACCATACCTCGGCGGATCATGAATATTGACCATACCAGTCACCTTCGAAAAAGGATTAGTATCTACCTCCATAGGAGCTTTGCCTTTTTTCCTCGGCAAATTTGATCATGCCTTGGCAAATTGCCTTTTGAATTGTCTTCCTGAAGACAATGCAATTTACCGTGCTATGGCTAGTAGAATCATGTCATTTGCAATACCTTTTGTCAGCCAATTCTTCTTTACGTGAGATTTTCTATCATTCAACCAACTTGATCATCCCATCCTTTAGCAACAAGTCAAATATTTAATCTAACTTGCATATATCAAAGGAATAATTATTTGATTCCTTAGCCTTGATCTCTGCAACATCTTTCACTCTGGCTGGCTTGAGTGCTGGGCATACATAAGGTTTATCCAACACCATGGTTACAACAGCTATTTCATTTTCTTCCTCTCCTTCGGCTAGACTGTCACATTCGGAACTTTCTACAAGTGCCACAATCTAGCGGTTGTCTTTCATTGGCTTTTTATCTCTTTCTTTCAACAAGTGTTCATACTTTGAAACTTGTGTGGTCAACTGGAAGAAATCATCAAATGCCTGGCCTTCAAAACTTTCCCTTCAATTGAATAAATTCTCTTTCGGTAAGAGAGGTCAGACACCGATTCCTGGACTTCTTAAAATGAGCAATAGATTGATCAACCAGTTCAGTGTTGTACTAATACATTCTTGCTAGGTCAGCTGCTATCACTCCTGGTATCGGACGGTAGAATTGAAAATGAAACTACCTTTCCATCTCTGCCCGCATCTGAATAGAGTTTGTAGATAGATTTGTATACCACGTGAATGTTGTTCATGACAAAGACGATGTGAATAACCTTAGCCTCAAGTATTCACTAGTCCTGAATTCCCCACATTGTGCCAAGAAATGGCCAATATGTTCCACCGTTGACTGGTCTTCCTGAATACATTGAAGGCTGGTATCTTAAACCCTATTGAATAAGGAATATTGTCAACCCAATCGGGATGGGGTTTCCTATAGACTGGCCTTGGTGCATCTCTGTCTGCTCCCAATTATTAGATCACCAATTCTGCTACTCGATTTGAGTTCCATGGCCTCAAGTTCTGTTGGCCAACCTAAGCCTCCTGCCCCCTCGGATCCTCTTATGGAGGTCTATCCATCCCTTGATTTTTCAAATTGAAGTTAACCGGTGGTACTGGTATATACTGTTGATTTCCCAAGACCTGTGGATTCAGTTGAACCCCAAGAGGTCTTATGAGATCCACATTAGGCAAATTCGGTATCGATTGTGTGTTTTGAACAGTTGGATTAACCGTGTTAACTTCAACTAGGCCGGTTTGAGAAAAATTGTAACCACCAACTCCATTCATCAAATTGACCGGGGTTGGATTCTCTAGCCCTCGATATAATTCTCACAGGCAGGAGCAGTAAAGAGTGTCCCCCATTGCCATTATATCCAGTATTGGGTGATGGTCCAAACATTAGTGGAAATGGCGTATTTCCGAAAGAATTTATATGAAAGGGAAAAACTTGAGAGGATGAACTGGGACACGATATTACCTCGTTTATAACATTCACCACCATGGGCTTTATCATGTCGGCTACATGTCTAACCATGTGATTGGTTAGTTCATTCTGTTGCTTTTCAAACACCCTCTTCATCGTGGCCACTAGTGTAGCGTCGGGAGCCAACATATGAGTTTGTTCCTCAGTTAACTGTCGTGGAATGTCAGCATTTCGATGGGGTATATCTATAGCCAGGTTGGCTGTAGAATGCTCTGACCGCGCACCATCATCAAGATTATTGACATTGTCGGTATGCACTCCTTCGGGTTGGTTTCTAGTTCTCACCATTTTTCTCCAAAACTCACAACAAAGGGTCCCATTAGGTGTACCAAAAAGATGTTCGCGCGTTTTGCAACGAAAATATCTTTAATCGAAATTCGTTCTTCGATTTTTATTAAGAATGATCTTATGGCTCGAGTGTCAAGGAGAACTCAGGCGAAGGTTCCTGAATGGATGGATCGAATGCAGATGAATGGAATAAGGATTGTGGATTGAATAACTGAATGTCAAGGTTCTTTACAACTTAAAATACTCCTAAGGAAAGCAGTAGATTGCAAGGAAGTAAATTTGACTACTAGAAGCAAAAATGAACAGAAAATGTAGAGTGCAAAAAGTTAAATTGCAATGAAGATAAGTGTTCTTCTTGTTGATCAGTCGGGGGCTTCTCCTTCATCATCTTACTTCAATGTTTTCAAATCTTGAATTTTGACGCTTTTAATAATTCCCTTCTCACTCACGATCTTCATAACTTGTCCGCCAAAATTCAAATGGCTTCTTTTTGAATTATAACTTCCACGATCAATTCAAATCTTTCGTGATAACTTTCTATGATCTGCTCGTGTCCATCATTTTCGCTCTTGGCTTTTAACTCCTTTGTGTTGTCCACTAAGAGGGTAGAAGTTCGTATATTAAAATTGTTGTCGCCTATAAGCGGGACTTGATGAAGTATAGAAAAATTAGGCTGAAGACAAACCTGAAGTCAATCGTAAATAAGTAATAAGAATGTTGATGAATGATCCGAGCCCAATGAATTCACGTTGTGTCCTTAAGACAAATTTGTCCCCTCAACTGGTACCCAAGGTTATTGGACAATTGCCTCCCAAGATAGAACGGATTGCCTTTCCTTGAAACCGGTACTTGTTTAAGAGGAAACCTTCGAACACAACTTCGCGGAATAATCGCACAAAATGATGACGATGATGAATGAATGACGAACATGACAATTGTACCTAATGCTCTTGTCTGATTCTCGTTACTAATGCGATGGTCAATGCTTTACTTATCGAGAGTGAAGCGAAAAGTTACGAAGATATATGGCTTTGTCGACGAAAAGGCACGATTTCGTTGAAAGGATTCGACGAAACGTCACGAAGTCGTACGGTTTCATTGAAAAGATTCGACGAAACAAAACGGCTCTTCGACGAAATGTCACGAAGTCGCACGATTTCATCGAAAAGATTCGACGAAACGAAACAACTCTTCATTTCTATTACGAATCAAAATAACTCTTCATTTCTCATTCAACTTCATATGGAACTTTGAAATCAAAGTTCCAACAATCCCCCACATGAATGAGAATTTAACTATCAAAACTCTCCATGAATGCATGACATGCAATGTACGAATATTCCACGAGAGTTCATTACATCGAGATAAGTAGTTTGAAACTTTGAACTTACCCTAGTGGAAACCTATCGGACTTACTCGGTCAATCAGGAGACTTGATGTCTTTAAACTGTCGACCTTTGGTGTAAGCCTAGACAATAGAAATCACATAACTGTCTCTCGAACAAAATTGGTTCTCACTATTGTGTTCGTTTTGACCGTGAACACCGCCTAATCTCATGAGTGCTTTAGAGAATTCGGCCTGTTCAATTCTCACAAAAGCGGCCCTCACTTTCCACTCACATAGGTGATTTCTAAATCTACAGTATATCACATACTCGATTCAGAATCATTAAAAGCTTATGCTTAACATTAACATATTAGTACTGTCTCTATACGAGAATGAGTAAGAACTTACAGTACTTTACACAGCTTTCATAACTTGGTTGTCCCTTTGAACCTAGATCTTAGGATCTCCAGTCAACTAGGTAGGGTTTTCTCTATGATGACTTATTTATGGCCTTAAACCCATTCCCCTTAATGTTTTCACAACCATCTCTCTAGTTAGACCTTTTGTTAATGTATCTGCAACATTATCTTTTGACTTCACATAGTCAATCGTGATAATTCCACTAGAGAAAAGTTATCTACGGTATCGTGTCTTCGACGTATATGTCGAGATTTACCATTATACATAACATTTCTCGCCCCCACACTTTGAGATAATTCTTCAAATCTTTTCAAGACAGTGGTAGCCTTTCAACGAATGTAGCATTTGAAATCATTCACTTAAAACCATACCTTCGGCATGAATGTTATGCATAATCACTTAAAGCTCCTGAACTTGATTTAAGACAGTTTTGAAATCAACCATCTTGAAGTCTAGAAACTTGTCAATGATGAACCCATCATCTTCTACTTTGCATTTCTTATCCAAACTTTCTCATAATTCCTTAGCCGTTTTCATCGGACTATAAACGTTATAGAGGGAATTGTCCAAACCATTGGGGATTTAGTTGCTACACAGGAAGTCAAAATACTTCTACACATCTACATCAACAATCCTTTTCATGTTTGCCTCTCCTTCATCCAACTTAGGAGCATCCTCATTAAGGAACCTTGCCAAATTTAATGTCGTAAGATAAAACAACATCTTCTGTTGCCATCTCTTGAAATCGATTATATTAAACTTTTCCGGCTTCTCTCCATGAGTCAAGATAGGCGCAATAAGCATTATCGATGATGAAGCCATTTCAGGAACTAAGTCAAAATATCCCAAAATACCCTTGAAAAATACACGTACATAGGGCTTCATATGCATCCTAATAATTTTATATGCATCAACCAAAATCAAATGCGGGATACAAGATAACATAATCTCCTACTATTGTTCGAGTTTGCTTTGAACTAAAATTACAAATTCTAAACATATAATTTAATATAATTAGAGATGTTGTGATTAATCTCTAATTAATTAAATATGTATAGATCACTCGACATTTAATTGCATATACAAAAATATGCACCAAAATGCATGTAATGGCAAAAAAATAAACAAAATAAATAAGGGCAGAATGGTATATAACCATACGCGCCAGATCAGTGCCCAGGTGCACATGTTTGTGACGTTTCACCCCTTTTTCTATTATTATTTTTTTAAGTTTCGTAGTGCTTGCCGAACTATTGAACCATTTTTTTTTTCAGTGAAAATGTCAAATCCGAAATCAATGGTGCCACCCATTATTTCTTTACAAAGACGTGAACTTTCGTCATTAGCAAGTCCACGAAAAATAATTTCTTGTTCGCTGTGACCCAACGCGACTGCTCACTTAATTTTCGCATCAAGCGTCCACACAGGGGCCTACGATGCATACGTCACGCTCGACTTGACGATATCATATAATTCTGGAGAAATCGCCTAACAGTACGATGGTCTATAACATTTAGACAAGTTTTACGCACTCGGTTTGCCTTGAAACGTACATACAGTAATTTCCAAAACAACAAGTCAAAACCCAATAGAAAACAAGGCATATATTTTAACCAAGGCTCTGATACCAACGATGGAATCGAACATCGAATGCAACTATTCATTTTTTTCTCGTATCATCAAGAAGAATCCGAATATGCAATCAAACATAATTTTCATCGTACAGCAAAAATAACTATACGAACCCAGCACAGGAAATCACTAATTCGTCTTAAGATTGTTGTCCACTAAGTGGATAGAAGTTCGTATATTAAGATTGTTGTCGCCTATAAACGGGACTTGATGAAGTATAGGAAAATTAGGTTGAAGACAAACCTGAAGCCAATCGTAAATAAGTAATCTGAATGAAGATGAATGATCCGAGCCCAACGAATTCATATTATGTCCTTAAGACAAATTTGTCCTCTCAACCGGTACCCAAGGTTATTGGACAATTGCCTCCCAGGATAGAACGGATTGCATTTCCTTGAAACCGATACTTGTTTCAGAGGAAACCTTCAAACACAACTTCGCGGAATAATCGCACAAAATGATGACGATGATGAATGAATGACGAACATGACAATTGTACCTAATGCTCGTGTCTGATTCTCGTTACTAATGCGATGGTCAATGCTCTATTTATAGAGAGTGAAGTGAAGAGTTACGAAGACATATGGCTTTGTCGAAAGGGTTTGTCGACGTAAATGCACGATTTCGTCGAAAGGATTAGACGAAACGTTTCGAAGTCGCACTGTTTCATCGAAAAGATTCGACGAAACGAAACAACTCTTCGACGAAACGTCACAAAGACGCACGGTTTCATCGAAAAGATTCGACGAAACGAAACAACTCTTCATTTCTATTACGAATCGAAATAACTCTTCATTTCTCATTCAACTTCATATGGAACTTTGAAATCAAAGTTCCAACACTTTGTTGTCGTGGCTAGATTAGCAATTTCTTATTTCAATTATATTGCTACACTTCTTGGTTACTGTCCTTTTATGACTCTTTTGGTAAGTTTCTGCATTACTCTTAACTTGCTGAATCTCGGGGTTCAGTATCCTTCGAACCTCGGGATCTAGCGGCTCTGCAATCCTTTTGGTATATCGCTCTGCAATTAATTCGACACGACGTTGCTCTTAACTTACCGAGCCTCAGGACGTAATGGCCTCGCCGTTCGTTCGGTATCTATACTGATTACGTTTTGGTGTCAACAGCATGGCATTGAATCGGCGAACTCACGGGGTGAAAAATCATTAGTGAAGAATGAGAAATTGGATAATAAATTCGGCATTAGTCTAATCATGCAAAGATTATCATGTGACGCGAGCTTCGGGGGGGCGCATGTAGGTCCTAACGTCCATGGCAAGTACCGCATCGCGCTACTGATCACATCTTTTATTCCATCCATACCTACGTGAACTCCCTTTCAATCGCCGAAACGGCTTGAGATACGTCGCATTCGGCGGGAAGCCTCACCCTCTACGCGACCATGTGCCGAGGCAAGATGCAAAGTTAAGAGGGGGGGGGGGGGGGGGGAATCGTCCGTGCGTCGCTCTTATTCGAGTTCGGTCTCGCGAATCGAGAATGCCGGCGAAAAAAAAAAAACGAGATGCCGAGGAACCGTAGATGTGCGCCTGAATCGAAGAGCGTCGTTCGAAAGTTTTGGCCGAGGAAGTGAATGGTTTCGTACGGTGGCGAGGCTCTTGCTGTTGGTGGTGCAATTAGATGGACAGTGGGTTTGGCGAGAACTTAGCTCAGATCCCCCTTTTGTCTGTGACAAAAAAAATCAGCACCACCATCGTGCTTGCCTGGTACGACGGAACGGAGGGCACATTTCTTTTTTTTTTTTTGGTGCCTGGGTCGAGCCTTTTGTGCATATTTCGATCGGGGTCCCTACTTGTCCGAGTTTGGAAAAGGATGAGCATGTGGTGTGGGTCGGACGGACCGATTTGGCCTCACATCTTGTCTCGTGACTCGGCCGAGAGAGATACGTGGCTCTATAAACCGGGCACGCTGACCAAAAGCGTCCCCTATTTCAGGAATGATTGTTGTTGTCTGTCCGATGACGTCGACAGAGGGATCTCATCGATCGCCATCGCGGTGTGGCGGGACTTTCGGGGGGTTACGCTGCTGGTTAATGCAAAGGTTAAAAACGCAAGGTTTGAGTAGAAATTTGTCGCTGCAGCTTCAGGCTCAGCTATGAAATGGGGTTGAGCAAATTTGTGGACCGGTGGGATAGTGATAGACTTGGGTGGTGGGCTCATGGCCTCCTGGGTTAAACCTCAAATCATGTGAGTGTCCCGCATAAGCAGATGTCGTCGAGGCGAGAAGAGTAGCAACGCTTGGATTGGTACATAGCCAGATCGTTAAAACTTAAATATCGCAAAAACAAAAACAAAAAAAAGTACCAAGAAAAACATATTGCATTGGTGCCGATTTACTTTTCAGTCTAATCAATTTAGTTATAAACATTTTGTGTTGATAGCAATTCAATAATCCATCATATCATTTTTTACTGTAAATCGTTGACATGGGTATTGTTCGTCATACCTAACGTGTTACCGGCACTAACGTGAACAAATTTTAAAAGTTAAAAGAAAATCGAATTCTTTAATATTTTTTCTTTTCTTTTTTCTTTTAACTGCACCCGGCCACGAGCGAAGGCCGCCAAGCCCTTGCCTAAGTGAGGAATAGGATTGCCCTCATCGAATATGGTGAGGGCTCGACCCTTGCAGTCTAGGCGAGGGTTGCTCTCGTTGGATCTAGTGAGGATTGGCGACCCTCGCCTGTCACTATAATAGAAAAAAACAAAATAATAATAATAATAATAATAATAACAATAACAATAATAATAATAATAGTAGTAGAAGCACGTACCATTGTAAGACAATCGACAATAGCCAGTGTTCATGTTTGCGATTTCTAGCCAAGATTGTCCGAATGGACTGAATTGGTACCAATACAAAAGATATAAATTTTAAATTGATCCAATTGAAACATATAGAACTAAATTGATATTAATGTAATAGGTTTAAACGTAGATGCATGAAGAGATTAATAGATTTCTAAATCATCCTACTGTTACTGAGCAAACAACAATCTGAAAGAATTGCACTTATTGTTTGGCTATCAAAAAGAAATAGTTCGGATGTAGTTAGCTCAACATGATGCTTTCGCTTAAGGGCTGAATGCGTCGCACTGGTCGAACAAACACGCGTTCCAAATGTTCCTTCACCCCCTAAATCCACCAGATAAACAACATACAATGAGACTACTCTGCTTGAAAGAAGCATGAAAGTTACTTTACCGTGCACGCCGCTAAGGTCGAACTTCGGTCCGTAAAATTTTATGTACCTGTTCTATAATATAAAGAAGTAAAGGATTATCGCCCGTGCAACAAGCATCCTTCTGTCAATTCATCAGCCTATTCTACATCCAGTGAACAATATAGCCCCAGCAGGAAATGAATAGAAGAAGTATCTGAGTTACATTGTAGGGAAAATGTGCATATATCTGTCATTGATCTCAAGATGTCATTACAATCACTGTGTAAATAATTTTCCTTCCTTAGAACTATTAGTACACGCCCCACTTCATCATCCGCCCCGGACCACAACACCTTCCAGTTACTAATGCTTTCAGTTAGTACAATTACATACACTAGTATACAGTAAAAGACGGCACCTAATGGTGATGCAGATCAATGACACAAATTAGCCACGCCTTCGCTATATAGTGACGCAATTCCAAGAGGATAGAAGGCGCTCTACATGGTTCGTGTCCAGTATCCACGTGGAACTGATACAGACTTCCTTCTCCACTTTCTCGCTTCAATTAGAGGAGAGAACTGGTTGGTTGATAAACTTAGCAGCAGAACTTAAGTGTGAACAGTTCTATGAAGGATTGACTTAGGAATAAGTTCACAGTAAATTTCGGGATAGAAGGCCTAATAATGCTTCAAACCCGCATATAGTTATTCTATTAGCTTATCCTGCCAGCCTGGTCAATTAGTGTACCGACTTGATCACCACATAACGCTCTTGAAATGTTCCCAGCCTCGAGGAGATTAAACACCACAACTGCACAACAATGAAAAGGTGATTGCTCCCGTGTTCCTGGAATCATTGGCTGGGAATAGAACAGAAAATATGCAAGTCCACTAGAATAGATAAAACATTAACTAGACACAGATAATAAGGCTAAAAAATTGTCAGAAATCATGAGTAACAGACGTGTCGACAGTCAATCTTGAAATTTTCCAAACTCTGTCCCTACACAACATAGTACCAAAAGTACCACAATTAGGGGGGAAAAAAACTACTAACCAGGAATCCCATTATCTTCACAGAATGTCAATGCCATCAAGTCTATGGATGTGGCTCCACGTGAGCCCAAGTCCCTGTAGGTGATATGGTCGAAAGTGACATTGTTGTCTTGGGAGTTGCAATCATAAACACCATCCACGTTAGTACCTTTAAGGAGCGCTTCCGCATGGACTGAGATAGAACAATAATTTCAATCTAAGAGCCAAATCACAAAACCATCATGCAAACAACACGATAATGGCATGAGTGCATGTATCTGATGTAGCAGCCATACAATGAAGGGAACACTCAGCTTCAATCTCACGGCAGGCTATGCACACGAAAGCGTAACAATGTGTCAGGTGAAGAGAGAAGGAGGGTAAGAGAGGAATTAGAATTGAGAGTAAACAAGTGACTACAGAATTTTAAAGTGGAAGCTTAGGCATGCTACAGAACCATACTCTCAGAAGCTCTTAGAGCTGCAGCGGTGTCGGTAGAAAAGAGAGGATTCCCAGTGCCAGCTCCAATGCCACCGAATATTACAACTCGGCCTTTCTCCAAATGACGCATTGCTCGCTGCCTACTGTATGGTTCAGCAACCTCTTGCATTGGAAATGCAGATTGGACACGAGTCTGAACACCCATCTTCTCTAGTGCTGACTGGAGAAGTACAGAGTTCATCACGGTCGCCATCATACTGGAACAAATTATTTAAGGAGAATTACAAATATATCCATGCAAAAGCACCAAAAACAGTAAACGAATGAAACAACTGCACATGTGGCAGATTCTGTTATTGCAAAGACAATTGATCATCAATCTTTGACACAATCCCCAACAGAAATGAGCCTATAAGATAATTGACAAATGCTGACAGTTTTTTGAAAATATTGTACTCACTCTAAAGTTTTTAAAAGAAAAATCTGGTAAAGTTTACTGAAAAAATTGCAGAGTTCTTACTAGTCCAAACCAGTGAATGCATTTTTACTTTTCTGTAGGGGTTGACCATGATGAATCATCGCACCAATCATGTATTATACCTCCCCTCTCTGGCTGGTTGCTCATACTGGAAGGATAGTCAAAGAGTATAATTTTTAATTCCAGCAAAGGAAAAAAAAAAAGAAAAGAATCATGGGCAAAGAATATAGCCCGTCATGAATTTTCAAAAGAATCCAAAAATTCAGTCATTAGAAATTGTATGCCATCATTTTAGGACTATAGTTATCAAAAGCAGACTACTGGGCATATATTTTAAGAACCTTGAAACTGCGGCACAACAGAAAAAGGTAGAATCTTTGCAGTGAACGACTTTAGCTATCACTGGGCCTCATGGAAGTATGCTTTCTCTACTCGTCATGAGGAATAGCCATGATAATTGAGAAGGCCAGTCACCCAATGTTTATTTAAAGGTGCTACAGTAGTAGACCACATTACCCAATCTGGTATGCTGTACATCTATCTAAGCCTGTAGCAGTCACCCATGTGTTGCCACAAAAGAAATTGCGACCTCCAACAACAATTGCCACCTAGAGAGCATCACAAAAGAATGTGAGTTCGAATATCTGATTAAGCATCTGGCCATGACATGGCCAGACATAAACACTTAGCTAGAAGTACCTGTACACCGAGACGACATGCAATCGCAACTTCTTTTGCAATTAACATTGCCACCTGATGACCAAAAAGTGGAATAAAAGATCATTTTGGGCTACGATTCATTATTCAACAAAATTAACTTGATAATACAAAAAAACTTGATCACAGAGGCCAGCACCAGTGATTTTCAAATGAGACCACTGCAATAAAAAGAGATTACAGAATGGAAGATAACCTTTGGATCGATATTGTTTTGTCCAGAACCAGCAAGTGCAGCACCACTAATCTTGAATACAACTCTCCGCCATCTGGGGTTAGATAATGATTTGGATTTGACGTTGTTCGCCGGGTTTCCCTGACAGGGTGTTGCTACTGCATATCTATCACAACAATCAAGAGAAACACCATTAAAACGAAACAATTTGTGGGCAGAAAGAGGTCAGTCAGAAAATGAACCTTATGCTTTGATTGCATTGTCGTAAATAGCACCTTACACAGTGCTGTAAAGTGCGAAATCAAATTTTGTGTATGTTATACCTTCTTTAAGTGGATAGTGATGCTATGGAGCAATGGAAATATTTCCAGAAAATTTAGAGATCAACTGTCGTTTTTCGTTGAAAATACTTATGGATAATACAAGAAGAGCACCATCACAAAGAAAAGTAGGCTCTATTCCATACGACTTGTTGTTGATATCACAATTTCAGAGCCCAGGAGTTTGATACGTGAAATATAGTGAGGTTCCAGAAGTGGCCAGCCAGACAATTAACATCCGATGCAAAATAGAAAAGATTCCAGACAAACCACTTATCATGCCTAACGCAAAATTAACATGAAAAATTGACTGTAACTAAGCAAATGCTAATGATCTTGACCCATCATACTCATAGTGACAAACTGTACCAAAATTTGTAGCGAAAACAGCCCAACTAAGCCAACAGAACCAGTCACAATCTTCAGATCTACACCTACTGAAACTCCACCATACTTCAGGGAAAAAATTCACAATTATAGGGCAAAGTTTCTGAAGTCTCCAATGCGCTTCTGTGCATTATCCTTAACATTCCAATTCTTGAATTCCCATCCCAGTGAAAGAAGTGCAGGTTTCTCCACAGAGAGCTATCATACAGGGATGAAAGTTTCTGCATGTATTAGAATGAACATTCCTATGAAGCTGGCTGGGCAGTTGAAGGTCTCGGAACTGTAAATGATTAAAGTCAACAGGATAGAAGATTAAGAGTGTCACTGAAATTAATTTTTGTGAACAAGTAATATTCTTGACGAAAAAAACTAAATTATGCTGAATATATATTGGCCTAGATACATTTATATATCTGCTGAACCATCACTAAACTCAACAAAAAGATGGTTCAAGGGTTGCGCAGTCCCCATATCTAAAATCCTATAAGATGCTACTTTGTCCTTTCCACCAACTAATATCGCAAATTCCGCCATTACACGTGCACCATTTCCTCAGTAAGACAACTAAATGAGTCCTAACGATGGGAGCCAACAATCGGTCCGACTCCTGACAAGCGAAGAAAACATCCACAGAGAGTGAAAGCAAACACAGCTAAAGTACGGCCCTTCCACGATAAAATCAGACATGTTCCAGCAGCAGAAGTCCAAATAAACACAGCTATTCATTGCGTGCCCAAAAAAAAAAAAAAGGCATTCAAAATTACCCCCAAAAGCTCTGCAGTCTCCCACGCAAGTATGAACAGAACAACCAAAGCATAATGAAAGATCTCTACAAGCCTTAGGAGATTCAAATCAAGAACAACAATCAGAGGAGAAATCACCTTTTGGACTGCTTAACAGAGGTAGCAGAAGTAGCACCTGCTTTGTCGTCCTCACTCGCAGATTTCACAGGCAACGAATTGCCAACAATCTCCTCCAACTTCTTAAACCACGGCCAGTGACTCGCCGATATGCCTCCATTAATCATCCTATGCTTCTCCAATTTATACCTTTTCTTCAAATTGTCCACCTTGTTCTTGCACTGCTCCACGCTCTTTGTCTGCTTATCGCAGCGGTCGCTCACGGTCGCCGCCACCTCCTCCCAGTCCCTCCCTCTCAAATTCCCCCGATTCAGCTGCGAGAACTTCTCCGTATACGCCTCCAGGAGGCAGGCGATCGCGGCGTCGCTCCACTCCTCCCGATCCTTTCTATACTCTCCCCCTCCGCCGGAGCTCCCGCCAGCCATCCCAGCCGCCGCGGAAGCTTTCGTCTTCTTATAGTTGTACGGCGTGCCTCCGTCGCTGAGCTCGTCCTGACTCTTCCTCTTGTCGGATCGCGCATCTGCGCGAGACTTGCTCGGATCCGATCCGGCGGCGTTGAACGGATTCGAGTTCTCGTCGGCGGAGAACGGATTCACGTCGTGGAAGGCCGCCTCTGCGTAATCATCGCCGCCTTCCTCGCGGACCTCAGCGCCAGTCGGCTTGGGGCTTGGAGGCTGCGGCGGCGCGTGGATCGGGGTGGATTTCGGAGGAGGAGGGGGCGTGTACCGCTGCTGAGGCGCGAAGGGCTGATGGAGATGGTGAGAAGGAGGGAGGAGGTGGTGGTGAGGGTGAGGGTGAGGGTGAGGGTGCGGCTGAGGAGGGTGGTGGTGGTGGTGGTTGTCGTCGCCTAAGAGAGAGAAGTCGTCGTCACAGGAGGCCATCGGGAAGCGGTAGGGGGCGGACGTTAGGGTTGGGAGGTGCGGAGGGAGACGACGTTAGGGATGGAAAATGGGACGGTGAGATGAGTTCGTCAAGCTTTTTAACGGAAGGTGACGAAATGCCGTGACGTTTGTAACGGCCCCGGGTGAAGTTCCGTTCTGTAACGGGGTTGTGTAGAGCTAGTGAGGGGAGGAAGGCGCGTGGACGTTAACGGCGACGACCGTTACTACGGTTTTTAGCCCTTTTTCGCTGCCCTCTAGATTAAACTAACTTTTTCAGCCAAAAAAAAAAAAGTAAGGTTCTTGTGTCACGGACGGAGCAAGAGACTCAGGTCCAACGCCGGCGAACACGATTCGTTTGAATAACTTATGCACGTGCGGTGTAAGTCTGTATCGTATACATTTTTGCCATTGGATAAACAAGATATCATCTTAAGTGCGACAGATTGATACAATGCACGCGAGCCTTGCGATCGGTTATACTTAGGGCCTGTTTGGTTCAGCATTTGGCCAAGGGACTTTGAGGAAATGCAAATACCTTTAGGCTAAAGATCTTTTCCAAAATGCAAGTAGTGTTTGGCAAAATATTTTTTAGAAATGCATTTGAAAGCAACTTTGGCGTAAATGCCGTTTGGTGAAAAATATACTTTGTAAAATATTTTTACTTTTTTATAATAAAAAAAAAATGGCGGCGGCGGCGGCGACCAGTGACCTTCGACAACGGTGGCGAAGGCGGCGGCGGCCGACGTCCGGTGACCGTCGTCCGGCGATCGACGGCGGCTGGCAAATGGCGGCCGGCGACCGGCGTTCGGCGACCGGCTGTTGACACCTGATTTTTTACCATCTTTTATTTTAGTTTTTATTTCTAAAATTAATTAAAAATAGCAAAAAAGGTCAAAAAATTGAAAAATCAACTTTGGAAGCCTTAGCCTAGCCTTAGGAACCGGTTTTGAACAAAAAATATTTTTCGTATTTTTTTAATATTTTTTGGAATTTATTTAATTATAAAAATACCCAAAAAATCAGAAAAATACCATCCGTGGTCAGAAAATTACACAAAAATATTCAGAAATTTTATTTTAATTATCTCTTCAATATTTTCACTTTTTATTATGGAAATTTGGCTTGGTTCATGGGGTTCCTTCACAAACCTAATCCCGAACCGGGCCTAAAAAATCCTTTTCGAGTCTTTTAATTTTCAATTCTCGGTTTTTATAAGCTATGACATTGGACTCCAAAGTATTGAAATTCAATTGGGTCAATTTGCCCTCCAATTTGATCAATTTTAACCAAAAGGGCTTAATTGCATAAAAATCTTTCAATTTAGTCCCCGATTTCACAATTTTTGAAATTAAATTTCACACGGGCACACCCATTAAAATTAAACACCTCTACCCAACAGTTTTCATCATGCTGAATCCATTGGTGGGCTCAATTTTGGCTAATTCGATCGTTTAGGCCTTCGATTTGGCGAAATTAAATTTCGGATCTTAGGGACAATTTGGGGTTTTCACATAATTTCAATAAATTGATTCACGAAAATACCCATATTTGATGTAAAACATGTCAATGAATCCGATTTTGCCATCAATTTCATGAAAAGAGGTCATTTGGGCGGTCAATTTGGCGATTTGGGCGATTTGGCCGAACCGGGCCGGTCGGGTCCGACCCGACCCGACCCGGCCCGACCCGGGTCTGCAAATGCACAGAATGTGCAGAACGTGGGCAAAAAACAGAGGAAGATGGGGGCGGCGTGGGCGCGCGATTATTGAAGAAAAAAAAGGCGACAGGCGTGGGGGGACATGGCAACATCGGGCAGAGGTGGCGGACGCGTCGAGGCGCGCCGGTCGGCCACGAAAACCGGCGAGGGAGCTCGGTTTTAAGCGAAGCTCGGCCATGGGAGAGAGAGATTTTTTTTTTGGGCAAACCCGAGGGAGAAGCGAGCACCGAGGACCTTCAGCAACCTGCACAGATCATCAAGGAAGCATTGGTGGCCGGCGGCGAGCTTCGAATAGGTCGGTATTCTCCTCCGATCACCGTTTCTCATACGCACGCCATGTGTTCGATAAAATGCCGATGGATGTCTCGACTTGGTTTTGTCTCGGCCGTGCCTTTCCCGACCCCCATTTGCGCGTATCAAGCTTTGAATATGTACTAGCATTGCTTCTAAGCTCGCCTTGCTATTCATTTTGCATTAAACCGCCGCGGAAACCACGTTCGGAGCTTCGCCGTCCACCTCGCGGACCGAGAGCTCAACGGGAAACTTCCGGCGGTCGACAAGCTCGAAACGAACTCAGGTAAGGTTCTAGACCCCTCTTGGATGCTCTTTGATGGTTTAGAATCGAGCTTTGATAGAAAAAATTTCTGCAAATTTTCTCTCGCCGGCGCCGGTTCCGGGGAGGTCCTGTTCGGCCATTTCCGACGTGGTCGTGGCCCTCATTTTTGTTGTATGTTAATGTTGAAATGTTAGGGAGTCTAGTGGTGCGAAAATCCCCAAAAAATTCTGAGTTTTGGTCAATTTTGGGCATTTTCCGGCGACCTCGCCGGAATTTTTACTATTCCCGCCGGAATTTTCACTGTTCATCGTCTTCTCCGGCGACCCTCCGGCCGGTCAACGGTCAACGTCCGACGTGGCGTGCCACGTAGGCAGCCACGTCAGCCGGGTGGGGTCCGGTCCGGTTATTTTCAAATAAAACAAACGGACGGCCACGATCGCGACACGTGTCGCGATCTTGGAATTTTGCAAAATAGAATAAATGATTTTCGGATAATTAATTCAAATCAATCCGACGGCCGAGAATGTGCCAAGTGGCTTTCTGTGGATCGTCCGATCTTGTCCAAGATCGGACGCACCAGGAGTAGCCACGTGGCACAACGTGGAGCGTTTGATCCGAAGGTTTTTCTAAAAAAGAAAATAATTGATTTTTGATCCGACGGCTATTATTGAGCCACGTGGCTCTCTGTGGGTCGCTCGATCTAGTGGAAGATCGGACGCACGAGATGAAGCCACGTGGCACGACGTGGACCGTCCGATCCGGGGAATTTTCGGATAATTAAATAAAATAGATAAAAAATCAAAAAAATTGTTAAAAAATGGAAAAATGTTTAAAAATATAAAACGGCGTCGTTTTAGGCCGGTTTCGACCCCTAGGGTCGGGCCGGGCGCCCGAGAGGCGTGGGCCGGGTCTGACCCGGCCCGGAAAATATTTTTAAATATTAAAAAAAATTCAGAAAATAATAAAAAATAATAAAAAATTCAATAAATCAATAAAAAAATAGAAAATTCATAAAAAAATTCAAAAAATTCGGAAAATTCTAAAAAATTCTAAAAAATTCCAGAAAATAGGAAATGGCCACATTCAACTGGCCACGACCTGTTTCGGGTCTTTCGACCCCCGATCTTTTCAGAAATGACGGTTTTGCCCTTCCGGCAAACCGTCTTCCAAAAAAATTCTAAAAATCCAGGAAAATCCCAAAAAATAGGAAATAGCCACAAACAACTGGCCAAGGCTCATTCCGGGTGTTTTGAACCCCGACCCTTCTTAAAATGACGATTTCGCCCTTTGGGCGAATCGTCTTCCAAAAATTGAAGAAAAGTCAAGAAATTCCAAAAAATTCTCAAAATTGGGAAATTGCCACAATCAACTGGCCATGGAATATTTTGGGTAATTCGGTATCCAAACCTTCCAAAAATGATAATTTTGCCCTTCGGGCTAATTGTCCCCGAATCTTTCCATTTTACCTCTAGCCCTAAATCACATCTTCCCTAAGCCTTTATGGCTATACTAGGAGGCCAATGATTGAAATTGATGTGCATCGACATGATTTATTTATGCACTTGATTGCGCTTTCATTATATTGACTGTGGTTTGATAGGACCAGTCTTCCAACCTGCATGAAACCCTGACTCATATCACCCAAAATTGCGCCTGCACGAACTCTTAGTTAGGAAAATCACTCACGTTAGGTACCGAAAGGGCGTTGGTAATGACACCGACGTAACCAAGTCCCCGAACCCAAAATCTCTGGTTCCGTAGAACTGATCGATCTCTCCCAATCGGTCAGTAAGGTTTCCGGTCTACCCTCCAAGAAAGACCGGTGGCGACTCCAAATACATGCACAAGTTGCACATGCCACCACGACCATACTAAGGTCGAAAGCGATCGACTCTTATCGTCGAATCCTTTGAAAAATACTCCCGCCGCGATTTGGTATGGGCCTGGGAGGGCCCGCGCCGATTCAAAGCCCGCGATCGGTAATCCATTAGCCGCGTCCGTTTTTTTTTCGGACGGGTCGCGACACCGGCGTCTCGCGACCGGTGTCTCACGACCGGTGTCCGACGATTGGCGTGTGGCGATCGGCGGCTGCGACGGCCGGCGTCCAACGATCGACATCCGGCACCGACGTTCGGCGACCGGCGACGGCGTCCGGCTGCGGCGGCATCCGGCGACTTGCGGTGGCGGCGGCGTCTGGCGATCGGCGGTGGTGGTTGCGTCCGGCGTTCGGTGGCGGCGGCGTCCGGCGGCGGTGGCGTTTGGCGATCGACGGCGTCCGGCGACCGACGGCGGCGGCGTCCGGCGACCGGCGGCGGCATCCGGCGACCGGCGGCGGCGTCCGGCGATCGGCGGCGGGGTCCGGCGGCGGCATCCGGCGACCAGCGGCGGCGTCCGGCGACCGGCGGCGGTGTCCGGCGACCGGCGGCGTCCGGCGGCATCCGGCGACCGACGGCGTCCGGCGACCGGCGGCGTCCGGCGGCGGCGTCCGGCGACCGGCGGCGGCGTCCGGTGTCCGGCGGCGTCCGGCGACCGGCGGCTGCGTCCGGTGTCCGGCGGCGTCCGGCGACCGGCGGCGTCCGGCGACCGGCGTCCGGCGACAGGCGGCGTCCGGCGACCGGCGGCGTCCGGCGACCAGCGTCCGGCGACCAGCGGCGGCGTCCGGCGGCGGCGTCCGGCGTCCGGCGGCGACCGGCGGCGGCGTCCGGCGACCGGCGGCGGCGGTTGCGTCCGGCGTTCGGCGGCGGCGACAGACGGCGGCGGCGTCCGGCGAATGGCGGCCGCCGACTGGCGATAGGCGTCCGACGACCGGCGTCTAGCGGTGTCCAGCTGCGTCCGGCGGCCGACGTCCGACGACCGGTGTTCACCGTCCGGCGGCTGGCGGCGTCCGACGATTGGCGTCCGGCGACCGGTGGAGGCGACGGCCGGCGTCCGGCGATCGTCGTCCGGCACCGGAGTCCGGCGGCGGCGTCCTGCGACCGGTGGCGAGGCCGGCCACCGACGATGGGAGGCGGTGACGGTGATCGGCGATGAACGGTGGCGGTTGGAGGCGGCAAGTGAATGTGATAAAATTTAAAAAAAAATTAGTTGCATTTGAGATGCAACTTCCCAAAGTACCTCCAGAGGTACTTTGGCCTAAAGGCCTTTAGAGTGCATTTGAGATGCAATTGCATCTGTCCAAAGTGAGCCAAAAAATGAACCAAACAGCATTTGCATTTGGTCAAGGGACTTTAGAGCCCCAATGCTCATCTCAAATGCTGAACCAAACAGGCCCTTAATGCACCTGGCTCCGCGGCGGTACAAGTTAAGCGCCGCCCGTAGTCGGGGTAGCTACCGGATCGCGTCGCACGTATCACTTCGGTATGCTTATGCTCATGCTTATGCCAATGGTGAGGCGAGGAAAGAGATTCGACCAAAGCCGAAACATTCTCGTCAGTGTGCTTGCATAAGATTCGGTGCTTCGGTATGTCCGAAGAAGCATAGCTGCAGAAATGCTCGAACTCTCGAATTAAGTAAAAAGAATAATGCTTCGCGTTACCAGGGCGTCGTCGGCGAAGAACACCAGTTTGCTCCTCCGAAAAAGAGCATAAACCGTGCAGAAAGAAGACCGATGTTGTTCCTGCATGCCAAGATAGAATCAAGTTCTGGTTAACTCGGTGAAAGCAGGACTCGGTTCCGCCATTTTCTTCTGATGAAAAGCCGGTGAAAGGATGCTCGAGAAAACAGAGAAGGCAGAGGTATGCAATGGGGTGCGATGCCCACACACTGCTGCGACAACCGCCGCTCTATCCCTGTGTCGAACTCTAGCTTCCGCTCGGGACCGCAACAAGCTGAATATGTGATGGGAATGTATGGCGAAACAACAGCAGTTACTATACGCGCATAGGCATCTGCACAAAGCCGTTAGCTCGGTATCCCGATTTTGAAGCCGTGATTGCAAAGTTGTCGCCATCTTTTATCGAACTTTGCCATCGTATGTGTCGAGAACGACTTAAGCACAAAGCATAAATCGGAGATTGCTGCTTCAAATTTAGCTGCTGTGCAACAAAACTCATGCTATAAACTCAAGCAGGAGCATGATGGATAGCCCATTTCAGCACAAATGCTTGTGGCCTGAACACACCAAGCAGCATCACCACTTCACTTTGACAGAAAAATGTCCTCTTATTTCAATCTCTACCATGTTTCACGTACAAAGAAGCATAAAAAAAGGTTCATATCTACAAATTATGCTCAGCATCTAGAGAAGTTAAGAGCTGACCATCGGCATACTAGATTGAGATAGGTACTCAAATTGTCACCACATCAAAAGTACCTTGAATGTGACATTAATACAGAAATACTGAGATCACAACTACATTTCTGAAGAATAACCAGTTCTTTGTGTCTAGCCTATCTCATAAAATGTACAAATTATCCAGTGATCGAGGACGGTTCGCTCCGTTTGTTGGATGAGTGTTGCTGCTGCTGTTGAAGATCGAGCAATTCGAGCTCCTTCTGGTGCACGAGAAGCACCATTCTCTCGTTTTCCAGCCTCCTCCGCTCGTTCTCGAGCTTGGCTCTCTCCATTTCCCTTTCCTTTTTGCCGCTGAACTTCACCCACTTCAGCCTCTGCTTCTCGAGCTCGAACGCCTGCAGCTGGTAGCTCACTTGCTGCTCCTCTAGCTGCAACAGCTTCGCCCTCATCCACTGCTTCTTCTCCCATGGGGTCCTGTTGCCGTCTTGCGTCACACTCGTCGCCTCACCGCTCAGTTGCTGCAGGAGCGCTGTAGAGAGCGAGAATAGGCATTTCCTCGGCCTTTTGCGCGACTCAATGTGATCGTGATCATCTTCGTGTCCCTGCCCGCTATGACCCCTCGAACCACCTTCTCCCACCTCATCATCACTTTCATCATCATCCTCATCTTCCGAATCTTCGTCCTCATCTTCTTCAGATTCTTCTTCGCAGCTTCCTCCCTTTACCATCCTTGAAGCCTCAGTTTCTGTTTTACCCAAATGATCACCCGCTGCAGAGCCCGTAGAGTGAAAGCACCCTCGCTGTGACACCTGCTGCTGCTGCTGCTGGGTGTGAGATGGCTCCACAGCCACCTCGGGCGAGGTGTGGGTACCACTGGCGCCACCACTACCGCCTGGACCATGACTGCAACTACTATGGTAAGCACACATCTCTCTAAAGAACAAATGCTTTGAGTTGAGCAACTTCTTAACTTCTTCCTTCATCTTCGGCGACAAATCCATCATTTCCAACAAGCTTTGGTTCTCCACCACCCGGCAAGCCGTCCCTTTGCCGAGTATGTCGTTGACCCGCTTATACCTCTTATTCAAATCATTGAACTTGTCCTCGCACTGCTGGGGCGACACATAAAACCCTTTTTCCATCATAGCTCGCGATACCGACTTCCACTTCCCTTTCTTCTGAAGCAAACCAGCAGGCTTCTTTTTGGGGTCATTCGACTCCGAACCGCCCTCATCGCCAATATATAGCACGGCCATTATCAGGAGCTTAACCATGGTGTCGGTCCACTTCATCCTCTGCCACGGAGAGGAAGCCTTCCTCTTGCCATCCCCAGCACCATCATCAGCATTGAAACCGGCCTCATCATCATCGCTAAGGGCCAACTGTTGCTTGGACTTAGCAGCGTAGGCATACCCAGGTTTCGCCGGTGGCTGAGACTGAGGGTGGTGGTCAGCCTCATGGTGGGCATAGGCCACTAATTGCGGGTGGTGCAAGGAGTGAGGGTTTGAGGCATTTGGGGGGTTCTGCTGCTGATGCAGAGGCATTTCTAGACCTAGCATTCCTGGACCAATGCCTCCATAGATCCCGCCACCTAAAGCATTGGGTTCCATCAACATAATACAAAACAAAAGACAGATTCTATCTTCAGTTTTACTCCTACGAATCTTCCTTCCCTCTCAGAAATGAATCTCCTGTTCTTGATTTTCCCAATAAAGAAACGATTTTCGACCCCCAAAAAGAAGGCCAAATGCCCACATACAGAACCAGACTTCTTTCACCTTGTGATAAACAAAAAAACAGAGATAATCCCACAGAGGCCGACAGATAAAAGAACATACCCAAGTCAGCGAAACCTCAAGAAACCCCGAAATGCAACACCGAGAGCCTGGAAAGCCTCGTCCCACGGAGTTCAAAATTCCTTTTTTTTTTTTCAAAACCCAGTTCAGGTTTAAAGGGAGGAAACCCAAGAAACTTCTGGAAAATTGAGGAGGGAGCAGATGTGAGCTCGACTGGTTTTAATGGGGGAAGATTAGGTTGATGCCGACGGACGGAGAGAGGAGCCTGAGGCATAAACGGCGAGCACAGCAACTGGTTTTGGAAAGGGAGGTTTCCTGGTGGGAGCTGACAGGAAAAACTGCCCATGGTTTTCGAAGGAGAAGTCACACCCAGCTTTCGGAAGCCAAAAAGAACCCACGGTTTTCATTCAAAAGCTGGAACTTGGGTTGGGTGAGCGAGGAGAGAGAGAGAGAGGGAGAGAGAGAGAGAGAGAGAGAGAGATGACTTCATCGCTCCAATTCCACTTCCAATTCCAATTCCACTTCCACCCCCCTTTTTGATTATGCCACTGGCGCTAGGGTTTCTTTAATATTATATATCACTTTTGTCGTTCCAAAAATTTGCACACTTGCATAAAGAAGTTCAATGCATGAACATAGGAGGAAGAAATTATGGAAGAAGCTGTCCAAATACAATGCAATGAACGTAGGATGGCAATAACAACACCCCTTTTTTTTCTTCGATTTGTCCAAATAAGAATAAAGTGCAAATTTTTTTTTTTTTGCGTTTTTGCCTGGAGATACGCGAGATGAAAAGAATGGCTGCCCATTTTAATTCGTTAAAATAGCTGTTCCGTTCACAATTTAGACATAGTTATTTCTTCTCTTGTTTCAAAAGATTAGATCTTGAATAGCTATTTGATGTAGAGAGTATTAGCAGTGCGTTTTTGGACCGATTCGACATATAGAAATCCAAACGAAAGTCGAAGCGATGATACATCTATGACCGGCGGATTTAGCAGTCGACGACTTCGGAACGGGCTCAAATTCGATCGGTTGAAGAGAAATGGCCTCCTGATCAATTCTCACGCTTTCGGTTGCGAACTACGATGGATTTTGGCGATTCAGGATCGTTTGGATAGATTTTTCATTTATTTTTTTAGTATTTTTTTTTGGCTTAATTTTATTACTTGTGATAATTTTGTAATTTTGGATTTTGCTGTTTAGAATCCTAGTAGGGTTAGGTTTAACGCCTCATATAAAAGGTGTTTCATGATGTTTGAGACGGACATAATATTTTGACATTGCATTTTGAGAATTCCTATTACGCTTGCGCTGCGTCGCTATTACTCCTGTCAAGTCATGAATAGCATTTTCCAATTCGTTATTTGCTGTCGACAATAAGCAAAAGTTATTGCAATGATTGCACTAGTAATTACAAACTTATAATATCATAATGTGGAGTCAATGTTATCAAGAAAGTGTTATGGTTGTATTTCACTAAAAATTGTAGTCGAATGGATTTACAACGGGTCTAGGTCCGATTGGTGGATCAATGTAATGCAATTTTCCCTTTATCTTAGAGATTTACCCCCCCAAAAAAAAAGTAATTTAGCTCAAAACTGAAATCATATCATAAGATTCGACATTCAATCCAGCTTTATTGAGAATAGCTATTCCATTCTAATCCCATTCTAATCCTTACATTCTATTATCATGGAATATATATTATCGAGAAGTGAATGATTTCAAAAATAATTTTTCAAAAACAATCGCTTATACAAATAGACGAACGAAAAATATTTTCAACGTGCACGAAAATATTGATTCAGATGTAAATTGTTGTCGATAATATAGGATTTTTCATTGACAAATCATTTTAAGCGATACAAACAATTTTTTTTTTAAAAGCATTTTTCATTTCATATATGTTTCGCAAAACGAATAAAACCTTAGGAAGCTGTCGTGTTGTAACCTGATTACTTCCTATTCCCAACTTATCCCTAGATTCATGCTGTAAGATTATGGAACGGTAATCGGACCAAGGAAACTACGTGCTGATAAGTGATAATGGCCCTCACTTCCCTAGTTCTCAATTTCTTTAAACATCAAGTAATAATTAAAAAAATTCGACCAAAAAAATGTAATAATTAAATTTAGATAAATCAGAAACTTAGGTAGCTTTTTTTTTTGGGGGTAAGGTAGGGTAGCTTTTTTTTAACCCCCCAGTAAACTGAAAAATCTTGATTTCTCATTGTATGTTGATTCACCCAGAAATTTTGCTCGTCAAGTTCCATTTATTATCCTTCAAATTTATTTGACTATTTTACTCGGAGCATATAACATTAAAACGAGAAAAATATTATAAATTTGTATCGTTTTCACTCTTTCCACATTCTACTTCTTTCGAGAAGAAAATCTTGTAACCTATGTAGCACCGACACTCCTCCTAGGTGAGAGTGTCGTGTCGGACACCATGTCCGATACCGACACCCGTCCGACACCTCCCGACACCCATGTCGGTCGCGTTGACCGCATGTCGGTATTTCGACACTTGGTCAACGCGGCCGACACCCCACCGACACGTGAAACTCCTTAGAAAAGAGGAAAAACTTAATATCGGCAGCTTAGACTTTGGAACTCTAGATATCGTATAATTGCGATCTCGTCGACGCTTTTCCTTTTCCTTCTCTCCGAGTTGTGAGACTGACTCGTCTTCTAAAAATTAGCCTTAACTACTCGGCAATGCTACCTTTCATATCTTTTATGAAAGATAAAACCTTCTAATCTCGTTTGGTATCCTTTGATGATATCATGCTTTTAACTTACCGTTGAGTTTTTCATAATATAATATCTTTATGTTTTTTTACAATTCTTGAGTTTGTCAAATTGTTGACATAAGTGAAAGCTCGCCATCTACGATTCGAATTATTGCATATAATACCTATTTTGGCTTTATTTATTTTCTATATTTAAAATATATATATTTAATATAACGTGTCCCCGAAGTGTCGAATTTTTTTATTTTTAAAAAATGACGTGTCGAAGTGTCGTGTCGTGTCGTGTCGTGTCGTGTCGGTGTCGGTATCGGTATCGGTGCAACCTAGCTTGTAACTACCAATCTATTCGACTTATTACCCCTGGCTTCTTCTTCTTCTTTTTTTTTTTTGTGTGGATGAGTTAGCATATTTATTTGGATTAATACCACGGAAATTTATAAACTGACACATCTGTGATAAATTTACTCAAAACTATTTTTTTACCATAAAACTTTTGAAACTAGTACACTTATAATAATTTTATCTCAAATTATTTTTTTACCACAAAAACTCTATACTGATATATCCGCGACAAAAATTTATTTCAAACTAATTTTTTGACAATCAAAAATTCAAAATTGGAACAGTTGTGATAAGTTTATCCTCCATTACTTTTTGTTAAATTTTACCATCAAATTGATGAGTTATATGACACGTGACAGTTGAAGTGTATATCGATTTTGGATTTTTACCCTCCGTTTTTCATAGGATCATTAGTTTGTAATTTTTCGTGGTGTTAACCGATTCAACGAAATCTAAGGGAGCGTAAATTTATCATAGGTATACTATTTTATAATTTTTGGTGGTCAAAAAATTAATTTGGAATGAATTTATCACATGTGTATCCGTTTTCGATTTGTGGTTGTGAGAAAAATATTTTGAGGTAAATTTATCGTAGGTATATCAGTTTGGGATTTATTGTGGTAAAAAAAATAATTTGAGGTAAATTTATCACAGTATATCAGTTTGATATTTTTGTAAAAAAAATAAATTTAGAATAAATTTATTATAAATATATTAATTTAAAATTTTTCGTGATATTAATTCTATTTAATTTGAGTCTTCTGCATGGGCGGCTTTGTTTATAGGAGTCAAACGCATAATCCTTTTCAAAAATTTTTTTTTTTGGTCGAAGAATCCTTTTCAATTAAAATTGAGAAAATCCCGCTCGGGGGAAAGTCAAAGGCACTTTTACCCTCAGTCAAACGTACTTTTTTTCTCGACCAAATAACTTTTTTTTGGTCCAACAGTCAAACGTACTTCGAAGACAATTCTTGCTCGCATTGGAATTTTCATGGGAAGCTTCCAAAAGAGAAAATCTCATTCATCGTGGATTTGGTATTATTTGTATTATTTATAAAAATAAACAAATGAAAAATATTTTCATTATCCACAATCATGTGTAGACGTGAATCCACAAACATGTGTGACTATGAATTGTCATTGATAATTAAAATATTTTTTATTGACTAATTGTTTTTGGTAATACAAGCGTTCATTTCTAAGAGAATATATTTTAAGTCATTCATTTTTTGCAAAACAAAAATACCTTTTAGGGCAAATGAATCGTGAATCACCTATTCGTTCCACCCACTAGATATCGGTTCCGCAAAATAGAAATCGTGAATCACTTGTTCGTTCCAGGATGAGTGGTCAATGGAATCGATACTATCGAGTATCAACATCAATTAAAAAAGACTATACACAAATGAATCAATAAGGCCATTCCCATAGGATAAAGAGATGGCACGAGCGTTCGTGATGCACTTGCTGATTTGTTCGACAAATTCATATAAAAAAATCACTATTTTGAAGCGAGAAGTAAAACTGCAAAGGCACAACCTGTATTTTTGAAGTGAGAAGTCAAGGGACTGCATGAAAACACTTCCCCTTCTCTATTTCTCTGTCAGAAGTCAATATGATATAGAAATCCATTTGATAAAAATACTGTCGAAATAGAAATCTATTTGGTAAAAAAATTGATTTATGATATGATTTTTAACTTATGGTATGGTTTTTTAACTTCTGATTGAGTTTTTGGCTAATTTTGATAAGTAAAAAAATTTTACTTCTTGATTCCAGAATCACTTCTTCGACCACATCGGCCTCCGCTGACCACTGCCGCTCGTCGATGCTGAAGATTTTGTTAATAATGTTTCAAAAGTAGAAATTTTCAACCATTACTAAACAAATTTATCTGATCAGAAGACAATCTGGAGTAGAAACAGAAAAATCAACTTCTGATCATAAGTTAATTTATATGGTTAAGAAGTGTTACCACGCGAGCCCTAAATCATCTCTATCCGCATAATGATCACACGAAAATGAACTGTCGCAGTGTGGCAAACCCCACAAGTACTAAGGCAACCAAAAAAATAATAGCAGACTCTAATGAGTAATGAACTTTAATGAAACAAAACAATCGAACACAATAAATCAGACAACTTTACAAAGACACAACAATGACAACAAAATTTGCCACAAAGTTCTGAGAGTAGGGAGCAGATCGAGGCGAGAGGAGACTGCGGAGGAGTCCAGCGTTTTGCTTTTGGGATGGTGCCGCGAGCGTGGGTGAGTCGCACTAAGGAGTGACGCGATTGAGAGAAATAACTAAAATTAGAATACACACACATATAATAATCCGGTCCGATTGATCCGGCTGAGTGGTTCCCACCTAGAACCGAACCGGTATCCAATGGGAACCACCCAAAACGAGCCAATGAGACACTTTGAGTTTCCCCCGCCTCCATAACCTATAAAAGGTAGAAAACTATATACCAAAGCCACAACGACGTTACTTACAAAGTTGCGCTCCGTCCTGGATTTAAAGTACAATTTTCTCCGGAAGAGAGTAATAAAGGAGGGACTTTGTAGTTGCTTATGAATATTGTTGCATCATACATTTGAAATGCTCGAGAGATCATTGTCATTAGCAACACCAACACAGCTTAAGAATCAAATTAAGCGTTACAGTGAGAAAGGGATATGCACACCAAAGACTTCTTCACCCGCCCATCTCAGCAAGACATGAATGGAACCCAATCTCAACCAGTTAACCCAAGATGGGTCGCCCAAACTACAGGATAGTCATGCACATACAGTGCTATATCTAGAGCTTTAGGATTTCAGAGAGAGATTAAAGAAAAAAATGACCCTAAAATGACCTGGCAAAGCAACCAATAATTCTAGAGTACTAATGCCAGTTAAATGACAGAAAAGGAGTGAAGGGAAATGTTGTGTTATTGAATCCAGCGTTAGATCGTCTTGATATACATCGCATATACTAGAGATACGTGTGCCAGGGGTTTCTTCTGTCCATGAGTGGTCACCCGAAAAAAATGACGAGGATCTTCTCAAGTATGTAAATAGTTGGCAGCCATCATCAGCTCCAAAGTCAGTTCAGGTTCAATATGGAACTCGGATTCCTTTCCACTGGCAAAACAAAAGTATTTCTTAGTTAAGAAAGCGTAATTATCAGGAGGAATTTTTATGCACCTGTTGATTTTGTAGATAGATAGGCAAGCAAAGCAAACCCAACCAAAAATAGTGAAGATATTGATCAAAGATGCATCTCCCAATTTCCATCGTAACGCTAGTATAGTTGCAGTAGAACATTAAATTTGTTGTGCGATACATAACTGATTTCTAGAAGTTCTAATTTGGTCAATTGAGTGCTAACCCCATTTTATAAAGTACATTCAAGGGCCAATCTGTTCTCCAGTCAACATTAGAATCAATTACTTAATTGACTTGTTTACCATTCACATTATTATTCTAGCCACAAAAAAAAGAAAAAAAGAAAAAAAAAAGGATTCACCTTGCCAATGCACTTATCCAATGTAACACCGCTGTGCGCAAGACGTTTTACAAATTATTCTTAGTTTCATGAGAATATACGTGCTTAGTCTGTAATGACCCCCACCAGAAAGGGAAGAAAATAGCATAATATTGCAGTCCAGTAAAGGTAAAAACAGAAGATGATTCCCTTCCAGCTGGGTTGAACATGCAATTGTAACCACATATTCTAAACAAGTTTTTTTTTTTTAAAAAAATATAACCTTAGAGATCACGATACAGTCAACCCTATCAATACATCCTCATGATTAAACATAAGGCAAGTTAACATATTCATCCTAGTTTTAATAGCCATCACACGCCAACAGCAGCAATTTCCCTAAGTTTCTCCAAGTTCTCACCTCCTTGCTTAGGAATAAAAACAACTTGTCTGAAGTACCAAGCAAAGAAGCTAGTTTAGAGTGTGTTCACAAACCCCTGATTTTGTATAGTAAAGTACTCCATGACCTGCATTATTTTTCTATGTTATATAATTTTGAGTTTAAACTAGGGGCGAGCATGGTCTAGGTGAGTTGGTTCTAAGATTGGAAGATGAAACAGACAGTGCGGTTCCTAGGTGTAGACCCTAGAATCGGATTTTTACATGTAATGGCACAGATAAGATACAAAATAGCAAATCTGTAATTAATGAACAAATCGCCTCATTTCAATAACCAGCAACTGTAGATCTCTAGTATTCTATCCTTCAGCTTTAGGGCCGAAACCACAGAAAAAGAAGCAGAAGCTCTCAGAACTGAAACAAAAAATGAGCACAAAAAGAAAACCTTCAATGTTCAAACCAAAAATTATACTTGCTACACACACGCTTATAACAGAAAAAGATCTGGTAAAGAACCTGAAAGAAACAGATAGAGACGGATCGTGGCAAATAAAAGAGAGATGCGATAGTAAACTTAGTACAGAGAATAAGAGATCCTGAAAACAGACCAGACAACAGGGTACAAAGTGAAAACAATTCAGCCTACTTAAGTTTTAACAAAAATTGCTTTTAGAATCAAGTTTCGGGATATTCAATAGAAAGTCCAACTTGGCTTGGGGGTGATTGTCTCGAATCCCCAAGCAACATTCCCAGGTTTGAGTGACCAAGTTAGTTGTATTGTTCCCTTAAAAAATAATATGTAAATCTGTTTAACACAGCAATTTAGCCAGTTTCCAGACTTAGAACAAGAGAAAAGGACAGGATCCCAGCTGATTCCTAGTGAACCGAAAACTGGACCGGCTCATCCTGAAACTGGCTTGGAAACAAACTGACCAGGCCACATCCAACCAATTTGAACCGGTGCAATTACACCCCTAGAAAACCACGATGATTTAGTTTGGGAAGGTGCCTTTTGTCAAGTAATTGGATGAAATGATGAACTAAACAAGATACAGATATAATCAAGCGCTGACCTTCCCCTCTTCGCCGCCTCTCCAAAAAGAAAATAAGACGGAAATTTTTCTGTTTTATACCTGATGTTTTAAAGAAAAATAAAGTTTATGTTCGGGGACTTGTATTTTTCACTTCATTACACCTCAGTCATGTAAAACCTTTTCATAGTTTCTTTAAAGAATAAAATAACATTTAATTTTGACAAAGTCTACGTATCTAAAATTCAAATAACTCCCTTTTTTTTTTAAGTGTTGATGTGGCATATTATAAGATGATTTTTTTCAGAATGCATAAATATTGAGCTTTAATCTGAAAAACATCTCCGATAATATTTAAAATGACTTTGTGTCAAAGTATTACATCTTTTGGATCGGATGTCTTCAATTTCGCCAATAATTTAATGAGTTTGTAGTGTTATGATGTTATCTGCCATTGTTTTGAATGAACGACTCCAACATATACATCGGTTCCTTCACATCATATCCGGTGCCCAAATTGTTCGTGCGGATCCCTCCCTTCCAAGAGCTAATCACCATGGCCTGTTGATCTAAGTCAACTTTATCTAAGAATCTAATCATTAGGATAAATGAGGAACAGCTTATAATCTTAACACTACCATGTGAAGGCAAACATCTATGACGGAGAGAGATAAAAGCCTTTAAAGCTTAATGTGGAGGGCTGAGGGTCTTTAATATTTCTCCTTCAAAGTAAAGCAGGAGTTGTAATCTTAGGAGACCATGATTACGCAAAAGGACGCGACTACAAGAAACGGAAGTTTAAAAAAGCCTGTGAACTCGAAAAACCAAAACTTTTCGCTCAAGATGATTTGCGCAAAACAGCACAAACATGATCCCACTTCACTTCACTATCGCAATATCACAAGATCAAACCAGAAACGCTAGAAATTCTGTGCAGATGAAGAATTAGGATGAGGAAGAATATTCGCAACCTGGCATACTGCATAGACCAGTAGAAGTACTGGCATATCTTCTCGAGAATAGTGGTGCTGATCTCAGGGAACGTCACTTGTCCGAGCTGCGTTTCAGCGAAGCTCCCTGTGTCAAAATCAAACCCAAAATCAGAATCACCCCCAAATTGGAAGAAACCCTAGAATGTCCATGCTCGCTCGTTTCTCGAGACAGAGAAAGGCGAAATACAGAAACCTGGAGAGGTCAACATGTTGCGGATGGTCTGCGAGACCATGGCGGCCTTCTTGTCGATCACGAACTCGAAGCCCTCGGAGCTGATCAGCTTCACGGTGTCTTCCTTGTTCATTTTTTTCGAAAGCTTCAAAGCTTTTTTCGAGATCCCAACGTCGACTCCTTTGTTCATAGTCTGTTTGTTTGTACTTAAACAAAAACCAAAACAAAAATTAATTGATTCGGTATGAAATTTAGCTATAAAAAATTATAATTAAAAAAGGGATAAGTCAACTAAAAATTCTAAATATTTCATGATAGCGCAATTAAATCCTAAAATTTTCAAAAAATATAATGAAATCCTCAAATCTGTCAAGTTCTTTTAATTAATTTTTTTTGTTAATACCGTCTAACTAGGCTAATGAATTTAGTTGACATGTCTTTTTTAATTATTTTTTTAAAATACGTGGTGACAAAGCGGCAACGATTAAGCACACATCAGAAATATACTAAAATATTTAAAATAAATATACACTAAATTCAATTAAATAAATGAAAAGGCTAAAAGTTAAAAAAAATTCAAAACAAATTCAAACTACAAAAAAATAAACATAAATTGAGGCCTAGTCGCCATCACCTGTCGGCAGCCAGCGACCCATGGCAAGGTGTCACCAGCCCAATCGAGGATCGTCAACCTAGAAAAGCTCAAATCTAGGGCAAGGGTCGAGTCCTCCCCTAGAATTGGGCCATCGAGGCCTCGCGCAAGCCGACAAAGGGCCGCTGGCCCTTCTAACTATAGGCGACAGTGGCCATTAGCGAGGACTTGTTGAGAGAGGAAGTAATAAACAAATACTACTTCAACATTTTTCGTTAGTTTATTGGACGGAATTAATTGAAGGGCTTGATTGAATCAACTTGACAAATTTTAGGATTTGATGACAGTTTTGAAAGTTTTAGGACTTCCAGTATACTTATCCAAAAAAAAAATATTATATGTAGGTTGATATTATAACGTCAGGGAAAATTTCAAATAAGTGCCCAAAGTAGATGAGTTTTCTTAAAAGATGGCCCAAAATGAACGTTGTCTCAAATAAGAGTGTGAACTGGTCATTTAGGCTACGTATGGTAACGTTTCTGTTTCTGGGAACAGTTTTAGAACATAAACATTTTTTTGTGTTTCTGTTCCAGGCTACGATTTCTGGGAACAGAAACACGTATGATAACTGGAGAAAAATTCTGTTTCTGGAATAAAAAAGAACAGAAACGCGTTTGGTAGCTGCAAAAAAAAAATCTATTCTTACATTTTCATTTAATAAAAGGGACTATATAAATAAATTAAGATAGCTTTATCTTTTCAACTTATTAAATCAAATTAAGTCTCATTTGTTCAATTTAATAATCATCGGTGACCAATATATGTATAAGTAATTTATGCACGATTTATGAAGTTACACTTTGGACGAGATCAACCAAGACAATAAATAAAAAGAGAATGAGCTAATTGGAATTTAACAATAAGAACATCAAATATGTTTTTCATACATAGGGAAAATTACAATTACGAGTCACACATAGATGTTCCTAAATAGTTAAAAATATGATTACATAATTGAAAAATACAAAGTTATGGAATTTCATGCATACTGCAGTCCTTGGCCATCTTATTTGCAATACTTTTCCTAAGTATGTTCATCTCACTTGCCTGCACATCCGATATACCATCAGTAACATCTTCTTCTGTAGACACATATGCGTAGTTAGGATCACCATAAATGGAAAAGTTTGTGTCCATCCTATCTTGGTCGCGAATATAATTATGAAGAGCGCAACAAGCAATCACAATAAGCGCTTGATTACGAATTGGAAATGAAGGGTGCGTTTGTTTTGGGGAAAGTATTTTCAAAGAAAGTGTTTTCTGGACTTTTGTCTATTTGGTTTGCGGAAAATGATTTGGTCAACGGAAAGTACTTTCCAGTCAACAAAGATTTTATTCATTAAAATAGAAAAGCGAATTCCCCAAAATAAAAAGGTGAAAACACTTTCCCAAATTTGAGTCTCTCACTTTCTTTGAAAACGGGACTGAAGCCGATCCCGGGGCCGAGGCCGACGACCTAGGCAGGCGATCGGGGCCGGGGTTGGGGATCGCGGCCGGGGCCGGGGACCGGGGTCGGGACCCGCCGAGTCAGTTTACGTCAGCTCTCTCGACCATATGTCTCTCCTCAGTATCAAGGACAGTCCCTTTGATGAGATTGAAATCATTTTCCAAATGAGAACCAAACACCGAAAAAATAATTTTGATAACATACTACCAAACAAAGGAAAACAAATCGTTTTCCGAGAAAATGGTTTTCAAGAAGCCACTTTCCAGAAAACGAATTCTTGAAAACCACTTTCCTTGAAACAAACACACCCAAAGGCATGTGTTGTAATATAAAGAACCGTTTCTTCAATGTCCCAAACACTCTCTCTCAATTACGTTCCGAAGTGAAGAGTGCCTATGATTGAACATTTCTCTTGTTGTTGTAGGCCGTCTCCCTCTACCTCTATAATCATTCAAATGATACCGTTTACCTTTAAACGACGTCAAAAATCCTGGAAGTGTTGCATAACCGGAATCTATCACGCAATATTTGCCTACAACAAGGTACAATATAAAATTGTTATGAAATGTACCGCAATATGATCATAAGCAAACTACTACTGATAGACAAAGAAAATACCTGGTGGTGGTCGAGGGAAATCCTGTTGGGGATCTTCAAGTGCGGCCAAGAGCACCCGACAATCGTTGGTTGATCCTTCCCATCCAGCATACACGAAGGTAAATTTCATGTCAAAGGAACAAGCACATAGCACATTTTGGGTGGTGGTACCTTTCCTATTTCTATATGAAATTTGCTTCGACCTAGGCACAACATCATTTATGTGCGTACCATCAATAGCACCTATGCAATCCTGTGATTTTACAAAAATATAGTGTTATGTAAGATTATCAATTAGAAGTATTTGGTGATGTAAAGTTAATATAGAAAACATACCTTAAAGTAGCGCGAGTGGTTATGATCCAACATAATCTCCTCTAGGACTACATCAAAGGAATGTGTTTTGATGACTTCATCTGAAAGTTTGATCATTGCTTCCAACACTTCATTAAAATATCTGCTAACTGTTTTTGGGGAATGTTAGAATCTCTTGGCTAAAGTCCTCGTAGAGTTCTTGTGACCAACCGTCAATAAAAAGATATCCACTTGTTCATCCACCTTAATTTTTCGACTATTTTCAACCAACCCTTTTCACTCATTAAATCACATAGATTAAGAAAAACATGTCTTTCCAATCTAAACGCCTCGTATATTCTATCCGAGTGTCCATGAAGAATCTCGCTTATCCATTTGGCTCATGTTTGTTTACTGTCTCTACATGGTTCTTTGGTATGCAAGCACTGGTCCAACATCTGAGCATAGATCCATGAACATATTATCGTAATATAAAACTCATTCAAGCATGTTCCAACTGGATCTAACTGTCCAGTAGACATAATACTTGATTTCTCTTTTATTGTACCTATATCATCACACAAATACAATGACATTAACGTAGATACTTGAAAAAGAACAAAAATTTCACGCAATCCATCATACTCATAGAAAATGCAAACAGAAGAGTCTCAACATGAATATCCTTAAAATCAAACAACCGACAATCTTTGTATGTCATAAAATAAAATGAAACCAAACATCACATAAAAATCCACAATACATTTTTAAACATCTACTAAAGATTACGAAGAAGTGCATTCCTCCTTTCGGAGGTGCTTATGATGAAAGCCTCCCTTCATTCTGCACTAGCACATGCTTTGTTTACTCCTTTGGTGTAAAGACCATCGTCCAACTCAGGTATCTCCAGTAGAATAGTAACCACAGCAGCCACGGAATAGGGGTTCACAGGTGGCTGTGAGGTTGCCGATGAGGACTTAATCATATCTTCAATGGCTTTGCAGGTCGTGGTTAAGTTGTATTGACTGCTCTTTCTTCTTCTCTTGGTATTCGGAGTTCTATCCAAATTGTGCTTATCATGAACTGGAGTACTAAGATCGGCAGGTGTGAAGTCTTCCTCATCAATGTGGTGATCATCAAAACCCTCCGAAAAATCATTACCACCAACTTCAAAGTTATCATCATCATCCTCATCAACGTGGTGATCGTCAAAACCCTCCGGCAAATTCTGACTAGTTCCTATTGCTTGCTCCCCAGTAGCATATGTATCAGCAAATACAATGCACAACTCAGGATAAATAGGAAATCAATCTTTCTTGAATTTCGCACACTCATTATTATCCTATAATTTTTACAAGAAATAGCTAACATAATCAAACATTTTAAGACTAATATGTATAATGGTCTAAAAATGACAAAATGATACCTTGACGTGAAGTTCTCATATGCTTGGATCATCGACGGTCACTCTTTTATTGACATTATCCCAACCAAATCTAGATTGCCCAATAAGCTTCTTGAAACTACCATATTGTGTTCTCATGTGTTTGTTTCTCAATTGTACTTGGCTATATTGGACTCCCACCTTGTTGTTGAATGCGATTCTTATGTTTTTCCACCCTGTTTTGTTGAAAGTGCAAGATGTACGATTTCCTTTCTTCACCTCTTCTACCATCAAACTCACAAACAAGTTGACGGAAGTCTCATTCCATTTTGCATTGAATGTGTCTCTTTGGGATGCCATGTAATCTTGACTAATTCATCATCTATTAACAATGCAATCACAAGCTCAATCAATTACAAACAATGCAGCAATTCTTAGTTCAAGCCATATAATCTCCATGTTCAACAAAGTATCATCCAACCATGCGTATCAATAAAGCAAGGCAAACGACATGGAAGTAAATAAACAAGGTTTGGTGCTACATTGGGAGGACACTACGCATCTATTGCACAAAGGTTCATGGCAAAAGTAAATCACGAACTTTGAATATGCAAAGGGTAAAAGAAAGCGATGAGAGAGAAACAGAACCCACTTGGATCAGTGCATAGAGAAAGAGAAGCCGTGGGACTCGAAAACATCAGCAGAGTTGTAATTTGATTCGCTTTCCATCAAGCTCAATGGTCCTGATCTTAAAGTCAATGCTGTTAAGAGGGAAAAGAACAACAAATGAGAGAATTTCCAATACTGTAGAGTTAAGTTCATAAAGAGCATTCAAATTTCCCCTCCTCCTACAGATCCCCTAATCTGATATCCATTGATCGATGCCAAATGAAAAAACTAGAGAGCTCGCATGACACTGTCAGATTGGCACAAAGCAAAGTTCTCTCACTTTTGCTATAGATGTATTGAAACTCATGTACCATAACAGACCAGCACCACACAACACTCAAGAAATTAATTGTAGAGGCTTTTTGCTGAAAATCATCAAACGAAGATTTAGGCCATCAGCAACTTGATGGAAAACATAATGTGATAATGTGATCACTTGGAATTCTAAATCCCAAATCCAATTCTTCACCATCTCTAGAAAAATTACAACATCCAATGCCCCATTGCACAAGACTATACAAAAGCTCTAAACAATCAGCAACTTGGTGTGATAGAGAATCATCTAGATATCAAACAGGTGCATCATATTCGACATCTCATTTGTCATGGCTTGTATTAGACAAATCAAGAGAGAACGTGTTCTAACTATTTCACAACTATTTCATGCACATAAATAAACATAGCAAGCGAGAGCAAAAGCTTGATGCACGAAAAAAAAAATAGAGAAATCAGATTCAAAATCGAAAGGAATTAATAAATGCCACATAATAAAATTGAGAAGAACCTGTAATGGAAATACTACAAATATGCTCTATTCAATGCAGATCACCACTCTTTTGCCATAGAACCTGCAATGGAAATCACCCAAATACTTCAACCAGAAGAAGTGTGCTGGATCAAGCATATCAAGCACACAACATGCTATACTGTTAAAGAAGTTTTGATTTTCTTATTAGAATATTTGATTCAATTCACTACAAAGTTGAAGAAAGTAGAAACTTCTCGAGTACAACAAATCAAACTTGCACTACACCTCACATCGACAACAATGTACGGCACATAACGGTCCATGTTACATACACTGTCAAAACAACGGCCATCACAAGGCATGTGAATGAATTGAATCAATAAACTATTTCTAAACTTCAACAAAGACAAGTTCATTGCTCAAGATGCAATTAACAACCATTCTTCAAGCCCAAACACTATAATAAGCCAAAAGAAGGTCTAGCACATCGACAATGTACAAATATATCAGTAGGAATGACATAACACTTTCCGATGCTACACTATCAAAATACGAATTCAACAATCCAGCCAGCTAGAAGCACCAGATCTGGGTGGGGCTCGGCTGCACGAGGCCGACCCTTGCGACGGTGGGGTTCGGCTTGCACGAGCTCGCGAAGCGCGAGCCAAGCCCCGCCCAAAGCGCGACCCAAACCCCGCACAGATCTGGGTGGAGCTCTGCCGTGCGCGGCGAATGCGAGCAAAACCCCGCCCACAACTGGGTGGGGCTCGGCCGCGCGCAGCGAGTGCGAGCCAAAACCCGCCCAAAACTGGGAGATTTGGGTGGGGCTTGTCGCGACCTAAAAATTTAAGCAAATTCTAGGCTAATGGATTATTAGGTTAATTTTAATGACTAACCTAATACGGACTCTCCCAAGCCCTACCAAATCGCAACTTAAATTAATTAGAAATGATTTAGAATTTGGAGTCGCCACTAATCATTTTTGATAGGTTGATTAGAAACCTAAGTAAAACAGCGGGAGACTATTTTACTTCTACGAACCAGAGATTGTGGATTCGGGGACTTGATTACACTAGTTAATTAAAACTAATGCCCTTTCGGTACCCTAATTCCATATGAGATGTCTTAAATTGACGACTCGAATTGAATCAATTTGAAACTCGAATGAGGTGTTTCTCTTTTTGGAGTTTTTCACTTCTTATAATGCAAAGCATGAATGACATGGATACAATGACGTGAAATTATCTAAATGAGGGGGATGAATGCGATGGTAGCATGAATGACATAGATGTAATGAATGAACAAAACGAATGCAATGGCATGAATAGATGACCAAATAAAGGGATGCAGTGCAAGACACACAAAGTTAAGGTCATGTTTCCCTATATGCAAAATTTAACTAATTGATTAAAGCATGCGGAAAGAATAACAACACAAGGCAATTCGAAGTGACAAAATGCAATTAACTAAACTAATTATGCAAGGACCACATATAACATGCGAAAAATTGTAATTAGACTAAGTGGCATGCAACTTCTAATTCAAGAAAATCAATGAAGCAATTAGACTCACCTAGCATGAATACCCTAAACATGAGACTAATGACATTTAAAAATGACATAGCAAAATGAAATGGTATAATGACGTGGCAAGGATGCATGACATGGCACAATGACGTGGTAAAGATGCATGACATGACATAATGATGTGGCAAGGATGCATGATATGGGAAAATATAATAATGCAAGCTAAATTATGTGACGTAATGCGAATGGCATTTTTTGTATTTTTTTGTTTATTTGCGGCAATGCATGAAATATGATTTAAAAAAAATGCTAGGGATTTCGAAAAGATGGAATATATGAGGTGATATTCGAAAATATGAGATACAATATATACAAAAGATGAGATATGCATGAGCTATGACAAGATATACGTGGATATGATTTTCTCCCTTTCCTTTTGGAATTTTCGGCCATGGTGAGAACTTTCTTAGAGATTTTGTTATCTTGACTTGACTGCCTAAAGTTTTATAAGACAAGGCTTCTAGGAAATCTCATCTTCCTAAAAAATTAATTAGACATGATTTCTAGGAAACCATATCTTACTAATGTTTTTTAGGAGTTTTCAGAACATGACAAAATCAAGTCAAAAAAGTAATCCATCCACATAGAAAAGGAAAGACAATCGAGACCATATCTCCTTTTATTATTTCTTTCTTAAAAAGAATTCAACATTGCAAATTTGAGATTGATTTTCTGAAGATAGCGATTGATTTTCTGAAGATAGCGAATCAGACCTAAGCGGCGATAGGTCGAATTGACTAAATCCAAGATTTAGTTAGCAAAAATTTGGTTATGGCAATTTAGATAAAAAAAAGTCGACATCTTGAATTTCCAAAAAAATTGCACTTTGCTTAATGTCGGCATCAAAACATGCGAGAATAGCTTTATTTTGAATAAAAATCAGCGAGCCAACTATGCGAAAATGTCGAGCAAACATCAGCCAATCACTTCATGAACATGCCCGAATTAATCCTTAAAGCATAAGAGTGTTACCTTAACCGCAGGGCTTCAAGTAATGTTCAAGGAATTGTTATTGAGCTTAAAAATCTGCACTGAGCAAGCTGCGAATTTGCCCGAGAATAGCAACACTTTGACCCGAATTTGTCACCGATTGAGCTCTGGATTGCAGAAATTTTTGGGCAACGGTGCAGGGGAGCCCATTATGGCTATGTGAGCACATTAGAAAGCATGAAATCTCCTCAAGCAAAGACACGTCCAGATGGTCATGGTGCCTTTTATCTTTTTGTGAAAATTCAATAATGAAACATTGAGGACAATTAACCTGCAAGTTACAACGACCAAAGGAGAATTTCAAAGAGAAAGATTATGGAATCAAACACGAGTTGTTCCTTTCTCTTCAATGAGTAACTCCTCTGTGAGCCTGATTTCAACTTTTCAGGTTGATCCTGTGAATGATCGTGGACCCTTCAACTGAGAAGTATTTTTAAATCTCAACCGACCATGCCATGTATTAACCAACACTGAGATGCTATGAACGTAGGCCAATTCTTCTTGGATGGACTCAGTGGTTATGAAGGAGAACTCATAGCACGAGGATGACTACCTGCAAAGAAGGACTAAACAAAAGCAAAACACGGCTGATATTAACATAGCAATAATATTCCAGAATTAGAAAAAGTAAATGAAACTTATGACAAAATAACAAGGGCACTAATTATGATTGGGTTCTCGAACAATCGGCTACAATATGAAGCTCGGGTGCCGTCGCTAGAGGACTCCACCATCTTCACCGGAATTCACGATCAGAACCTCCAAGAAGGAGACAAAACACAACTCTCCACTCCTTTCTCTTCTGGTAGCCTCCTCTCTTTGTGCCCCCACTTGGTCGTTTTTGCATCACCAGCCGAGAGAGCAATTTTCTCTACTTTTCCGCCTCCTCCAGTCGTGGCCGTATATTCCATTGATGTGGCTCCCTAAATCTGCCGTATATTGAAATTGTGAGTGGCCTTCCCTAGACTTGTGAGCATGAAATATATTTATAGAGCAAAGCTAGGGTTCGCTACTTCCTAAAGAGATATATTCTTTATTATCAATATAAAATCTTTTGATATCTCTTATATTATGTGATAATATCTAGCTTAATTCTTACCAAGTTTCAAGATAAATTGATATTCTATCTTGGCATGCAATTTTCGACCCTACTGATATTCATATAAATTTGGGCCGAATTTTCATTCACCGCGGGCTTAGTCCAGTTAATTAAATTGAGTTTAGAACCATCACCTTGAGATCATTCGCCACTAGTCTGACAAAATTGAAGGTGCAATGCAATGGATACCAAAAATTAAATATGAAAAATTGCTTGATTTTTTGTTAGAACTTAAAAATTAGCTCTGATTTTCCATGAAGATGACTGACAGAAAATTAAATATGCCATGCATAAGGAAATTATTTTTTGCGAGAATTATGACTAACTCTCATTTTGTGCTTAAATAAATAAATTTTTAAAATTCAAAATTTAGGTGTCAACAGGGCTCGGCCGCGCGTGGCGAGTGCGAGCCAAAATTCACCCAAATCTGGGTAGGGTTCGGCCGCGCGCGACGAGCGCGAGCCAAAACCTGCCCAGATCTAAGCGGGTTCACGCGAGCTCTCCCACTTGTGGGGCACCGATCGATTGCCAAAAGAGGAAGAAGAAGAGGATGAATCAGCAGAAACTCACTGGAGGTCCAAGCAGGTATGGTTGGTCGAGGAATGGCCACGGTCGAGGTGTGCGTTGTGAGGGAGGAGCTGCTCGCGTCTGAGGGAGGAAGTGGTTCGTTCTTCTTCAAGTCGTGAAGTGAGGGTGTAATAAAAAATGTTCCAACTGAAGCTGTAAAAAGTGTTTCAAAAATAATAAAAAAATAAGTTTTTTATGTTTCTTTTTTTGGGGTCAAAAGTGTTATTTTTTTTCAAAAGTGTTCCGCGGAACACTTTCGGAACATTTTCGAACCATACGTGTTTCTGTTCCCAAAGTGTTTCCGGAACACTTTTGGAACAGAAACACTCTCCCTAGAGTGTTTCTGAAGGCTAGCAAGAACATGCTTATTATTGCAGCACAACCAAGGGCACTGATGCGGGAGCATCGGGCTCTATCCATCGACCCACAAGCTCCACTCAGCCCACATCGGTTATTCTAATTAATGATGCAAGAGTAGCTGACAACCTACAAGTTTCAACATGATCATGTCGGCAAGCCTAGCAACATCAATGTCTATTCATGATAAAACACGTTATGGTCTCAACTTATTTCGGTGGGTTCAAGCTCAAGATGCCGACATGAACGCTCTGTCCAAGATGCCGATTATTGAGTTGTTCATTCTTCTTTGTTGGTTACGTTTTAAGTTACCAATGTGATGGCTAGCAATCTAAATACCGACTAAGGAGATGTTGATCCTTCCTTAGCTGATTAAGCTATCAGTATTTTTGCTCAAGTGTTCATATATATAAAGCAAAGTTGATTGACAAACCTGAAGCCAAGCTCAAATGAGTAATCCGAATGTAGACGAATGATCCGAGAGTAATCCGAATGTAGACGAATGATCTGAGCTCAACGAATTCACGTTGTATCCTTAAGACAAATTTGTCAACTCCATCGATACTTAAGGTTCTTAGACAATTGTCTCACAGGATAGAACGGATCGCCTTTCCTCTAAAGCGATACTTCTTCAAAGAAAACCTTCGAATGTAACTTCGCAAAATAATCGCATAAAAATGCTGAAGATGAAGAATGAATGTCGAAAATGACATTATTTGAATGTGGCAGTCAATGGTTGTATTTATAGGTCATGAAGCGATTAAGAACGAAGAGTCACGAAATAGACAGTGAAGATGTTAAGAATGCAGAATCACGAACCCGAACAGATCTCTTTTAATCAAACATGTTTGTTCAAAGAAAAATTTCCTAATAAACATGTCTATCCGGACTAGAAAAAAGTGTCTATAAATTTCTAGATATATCCGTTTGGATTGTGTTTGTTTGATTTAAAAAGAAATAGAATAAAATAAAACTGATAGGTTAAAAAAAATAGGAACAAGCCAGAACTAGGCCTGGGCCTGAACTGAACCGAACCGAGCTGATTGGCGACGACAATGGCACGCGCACATGTGGGCCGACCCAGCTTTGTGTAGGTCTTCTCCTTTCCACAAAAGTGGGGTGCCCCTTGGGGCCAAATCCATTTGTGAGGTTCCCATATTTAAACTCATCTCTTAACTACTCTTTTTTCAATGTGGGACTCTCCATCCCTCACTTCTCATTCACTATTCTTATGGCACTTAGAGTCCAAGGTTCCAACAATCCCTCACATGAATGAGAAGTTCGGTTATTATGACTCTTCGTAAATGCATGAGATTAGTGTGCAATTATTCAATGAGATACTATTGCATCGGGATAAGCGGTTTGAGACTTTGAACTTTTCCTAGTGAGCCTTATCGGACTTACTCAGTCAATTAGTTGACTTGATGTCCTTGAACCTTCGACCTTTGGTGTAAACCTAGAAAATAGAAATCACGCAACTATCTCTCGAATAAAGTTGGTTCTCACTATTGTGTTCGTTTTGGTCATGAGCACCACCTGGTTTCATGAGTACTTCAATTCTCACAGAAGCGGCCCTCATTTCACACTAACATAGGTGATTTCTGAATGTGTGGCATATCACATATTCGATTCAGAATCATTAAAAGCATACGTTTAACCTTCACATATCAGTATTATCTCCATACGGGAATGAGTAAGAGTTGACAGTACTCTACATCGTCTGCATAACTTGGTTGTCCATTTGAATCTAGATCTTGTGATCTCCAATCAACTAGGTAGGGTTTCCGCTATGATGACTTATTTTATGGGCCTTAAACCCATTCTCCTTGATATTTCCACAACTATCTTTTTAGTTAGGCTTTTTGTTAATGGATCCACAACATTATCTTTTGACTTCACATAGCCAATCGTGATAATTTCACTAGAGAGTAGTTGTCTCACAGTATCGTGTCTTCGACGTATATGTCAAGACTTACCATTATACATGACATTCATTGCCCTGCCTATTGCCGCTTGACTATCACAATGAATACGCACAACTGCCATTGGTTTAGGCCAATTAGGAATGTCTTCTAAGAAATTTCAAAGCCACTCTGCTTCTTTGCCGGTCTTATCCAAAGCAACAAATTTTGCTTCCATAGTAGACCTCGTAATACAAGTTTGTTTGGATGATTTTGAAGACACTGCTCCTCCACCAAGTGTAAACAGATACCCACTTGTTGATTTTGTCTCGTGTCGGTTATCCATTTTGCATCATAGTATCCTTCAAGTACAGCTGGATATTCTACGTAATGTAAAGTATAGTTTTGAGTATGCTTTAAGTAGCCCAATACATAGCTTTCCAATGATTTTCATTTGGATTAACTGTAAATCAACTTAGCTTTCTTACAACACAAGCTATGTCTGGCCTAGTATAGTTAATGACATACATTAAACTCCTTGGTATACTAGCATACTCATTTTGAGCCTTATTTTCACCAGTATTCTTTGAAAGATGTAAATTAACATCTATGGAGGTGTTTACTAGTACAATGTCTAGATTCTTGCACTTTCCAAGAATCTTCTCAATGTAATAAGATTGTGATAGAGCTAATCCTACAGATGTTTGATAACTCTATTTTATATAGAGTTTATTTATTATTTTAGACTTAATATTTGCTTAGTTTTAATTGAATTTGATATCTACTTTGTTGATTTTAATTGATATCAACTTGAAAGCCATAGAGTGACTTGATAAACCGACATACTTTTTTCTCTTAACCCTTCAAGTTGTTCCAAATATATTTCTTCTTCCACATCCCCATTTAAAAAAGTCATTTTCACATCCATTTGATGGATTTCAAGCTTATACACCGCTGTTATGGCAATTAGCATCATTATAGATGTAATTCTTGTAATAGGTAAATAAGTGTCAAAATAATCAAGACATTCTCGTTGCTTGTAATATTTTACTACAAGTCTAGCTTTATATTTATCGACAGTACCATCCGCTTTCATTTTCCTCTTAAAAATCCACTTGCATTGTAGTGGTTTATTACAAAGAGGAAGGTCAACGAATTCCCAAGTATGGTTTGACAAGATGGATTGAATTTCACTATTGATAGCTTCTTTTTAAAATGGGGCTCCTGGGGATGTCACAGCCTCTTTAAAGGCTCGAGGCTCATTCTCTAACAAATATGTTAGAAAATCAAGTCCAAAAGACGTAGAAGTACTTTGTCTTTTACTACGTCTAGATTTATCCTCCATAGGATTGCTTCTAAATGTAGTATCCCGAGGCCTGATATCATTTTCAATTGGCTCATGTACGGAAATATATTCTCAAAAAACGAAGCGTTCCCTGACTCAATGATCGCATTAACATGTATATCTGGGACTTCAGATTTATGAACAAGAAATCAATATGCATTACTATTAAGAGCATATCCAATAAAGACACAATCAACGATTTTTGGTCCTGTCTTAACCTTTTTAGGTTTAGGAACTGCAACCTTAGCCAAACACCCCACACTTTAAGATATTTTAAATTAGGCGTTCTGTCTTTCCACTTATCGTAGGGAGTTTGTTGTGTCTTTTTGCGAAGTACTTTGTTTGAGATGAAATTTGCCGTCAAAATAGCTTCCACCATAAATTTTGTGGTAAATCAAAACTATTCAATAGTGTATTCATTGTTTTCTTTAGAGATCGATTTTTCCTTTTCGCCATTCCATTTGTTTGTGGCGCATAAGGTGGGGAGATTTGTTGAATAATATCAAACTCAGAACAAATTTCCTCAAAAGAAAATTCATATTTACCTCCCCTATCACTTCTTATTATCTTAATTTTCTTATTTAATTAATTTTCAACTTGAGACTTATAAGTTCTAAAGGCATTCACAGTCTCATCTTTGCTATTAAGCAAACAAACATAACAATACCTCGAATAGTCGTCTCTAAATGTGATAAAATACTGCTTACCAATCCTTGACGATATTGTTTTCATGTCACATATGTCTGTGTGTATTAAATCTAAAGGTTCTATATTTTTATTATCTACAAAATGAAATAGAGGCTTAGAATATTTAGATTCAACACACACTTAATATTTTTCACTTGGACAGTCAAATTTTGGCAATAACCCCATGTTTATTAATTTCTTTATTGACTTATAATTAACGTCTTAGTCTATTATAGACTCAAGCATATAAGTAGAAATAATTTTATTCATATCATCATTGGGTATAACAGTCATCACATTCAACTCGAACAGAATATCACTAAGATAATCATTTTCTACATATATTTCATTTTTGGAGAGTACAAACTTATTAAATACAAACACTAACTTGAAGCTGTTCTTGCTAAGTAGAGATCTGGACACTAAATTCTTGCGTATGTATGACATATGTAGCACATTGTTTAGTATCACTATTTTTCAGATGTCATCTTCAAAGAAACTTTTCCAACACCTTCAACTTTAGAGGTCGATGAATTGCCCATGTAGAGTTTTTCATCACCTCCCATAGACGTGTAAGATGAGAACAACGATTTGTTGGCGTAGATATGACGAGTTGCTCGAGTATCAATCCACCATTCTTTGAGATTTTCCACCATGTTGAACTTGGATATCATATCAGTAAGATTGATATTATCAACACCATTGAAAATCTATTCCTCTATATTCACCTGAGTCTTCTGTCTTTTCTTGGCTCTACAGTCTTTGACACGATGTTTAGACTTTTCACAATTGTAGCATTTGCCAATGAACTTTTTCAAGCCTTGGGTAGATCCTCCTCTATAATTTTTCCTCTGCATATGTTTGACATATGTAGCACATTGTTTAGTATCACTATTTTTTCATATGTCATCTTCAAAGAAACCTTTCCAACACCTTCAACTATAGAGGTCGATGAATTACCCATGTAGGGTTTTTCATCACCTCCCATAGACGTGTAAGATGAGAACATCGATTTGTTGGCGCAGATATGACGAGTTGCTCCAATATCAATCCACCATTCTTTGGGATTTTCCACCATGTTGAACTCGGATATCATATCAGTAAGATTGATATCATCAACACCATTGAAAATCTGTTCCACTACATTCGCCTAAGTCTTATGTCTTTTCTTGGCTCTACAGTATTTGGCACGATTTCTAGACTTTTCACAATTGTAGTATTTGCTAATGAACTTTTTCAAGCCTTGGGTAGATCCTTCTCCGTAATTTTCCTTTTCTTGTTAGGTTTTGATCCTTCTTCAACAACGTTGGCCCTTGAGACCTCCAAATTTCTATCAACTTTCTTCTCAGAAAGCTTATTGTGTTCCTCTATCCTTAATCAAATAATTAAGTCTTCAAGTGATAAATCCTTTCTCTTGTGTTTAAGGTAATTCTTGAAGTTTTTTCATGATGGTGGTAACTTTTCAATAAAAGCAGCTACTTCAAATGATTCACTAATCATCATACCTTCAGCATGAATGTCATGCATAATCACTTGAAGTTCTTGAACTTGACTTAAGACGGTCTTAGAATCTACCATCTTGAAGTCTAAAAATTTGCTGACAATGAATTTCTTCAATTCAGTATCTTCTGTTTGTACTTCTTGTCTAAACTTTTCCACAACTTTTTAGCCATTTTCAGCAGACTATAAACGTTGTAGAGGGAATTGTCCAGATTATTGAGGATATAATTGCGACACATGAAGTCAGAATGCTTCTACGTATCTACAGCAGCAACCCTTTTCTTGTTTGTCTCTCCTTCATCCAACTTGGGAGCATCCTCATTGAGGAACCTTGCCAAATTTAAATTCGTGAGATAGAACGACATCTTTTGTTGCCATCTCTTGAAATCAGCCTCATTGAACTTTTCTAGCCTCTCTCCATGAGTCGGAACAGACGCAATAGGCGTCATCGATGTTGAAGCCATTTCTATTACAAAAAACAGAATACTTACAACAAAAAACGAACCATGCATAGAAAATTTGTCTTAAGATTACTGTCGCCTAAGTGTTCGTAAATTATAAAGTAAAGTTGATCGACAAACCTGAAGATAAGCGCAAATGAGTAATCCGAATGTAGACGAATGATCCGAGCCCAACGAATTCACGTTATGTCCTTAAGAGAAATTTATCCCTCCACTGATACCCAATGTTTTTGGACAATTGCCTCCCAGGATAGAACAAATCAAATCGCCTTTCCTCTAAAGCAATACTTCTTCAGAAAAAATCTTCGAACGCAACTTCGCATAATAATCGCACAAAAATGCTGAAGATGAAGAATGGATGGCGAAAATGACATTATTTGAATGCGGTAGTCAATGGTTGTATTTATGGGCCATGAAGCGATTGAGAACGAAGAGTCATGAAATAGACAGTGAAGAGGTTAAGAATGAAGAGTCACGAACCCAAATAGATCTCTTTCAATCGAACATGTTTGTTCAAGGAAAAATTTTCGAACAAACATATCTGTTCAGAAAAAAAAGTGTCCAGAAATTTCTATACATGTTCGTTCAGATTGTGTCCGATCGATTTAAAAAGAAATAGAATAAAATAAAATTGATGGGTTAAAAAAATAGGAACAAGCCAGACCCAGGAAAAAGGTCCGAACCAAGCCGAGTCGGCCGGAGGCGACGGCGCGCATGGGATGGACCGACCTAGCTTTGTGTAGTCCTCTACCTTCCACAAAAGTGGGGTGTCTCTTGGGGCCCAAACCCATTTGAGAGGTCCCATATTTAAACCCATCTCACATTTTTTTTTTTTTTCAATATGGGACTCTCTATCGCTCACTTCTCATTCACTATTCTTATGGGACTTGAAGTCCAAGGTCATAACAATCGGTTCACCAAGATAGTAGCCGATTTCTAAGCTAATCATCAACATATCAACGGGAGGCTGTCTTGGATGAAATCCTTTGCTGTTTATTGATCTTTAGAGGTGTTTACGAAGTTACCCGTGTTGATGGACGAATTTGGAAGAAGAAGAACAAGGCTGACGAGTCAAGTCCTTGTGTCATTTATTGCTTTCAATTTCTAGTTGTCTTTTAATGCATTTTCTAGTTACTAGGAGTTTAATTGCTTTCTAGTTTCTATGTCTTTAATAATTCTCTGGTTCCCATGTTGTCTAGTCCCTATATGTCTTTGAAGTCGAGTAGTTCTCAAGTCTTTAATTCCTAGTCTATTTCCTATGTTCTATTTCCTCTATATAAATATGCGAAATCTCAATTGTAAGACGATAATTTTGATGAATATGAAAACTTGTGAGAATTTGCTCAGTATGAGTTAATATCTTTGGGGGATAAGTACAGTACAAGTGTCATAACTTTTGTATGGCGTTCACTTGAGTGCTATAACTTTCAAAACGTTCACTTGAGTGCCACATCGGAGCAAAAACGTTTAGGTAAGTGCCAATTCCCGCGAAAATCGTTCAACTAAGTCTTTTTTGTAGGAAAAGCTGACGTGGATGTTTCACTATTATTTTATTGATTTTCGAGTGCCACATGGATTTTCTTTTTTATTTTTTATTCATTTTGATGTTTTTATTTTTATTTTAGTCATTTAATAATAAAAAAAAAGAGAAACCCTTAGGTTTCTCGATGGTGGCCAACGACTCGGTCCAAGGGCTAGGGTTGGCTCGTCTTGGGCTGTCGCGGCCTCAGCTGGCGCGGCCGAGGGCCTCGCGTCCCCGCCTGCCTCGGCCTCGCGCGGACTCGCGATGGAGGGTGAGGCAGCGTCGGCGGCCTCACGATGGTTGTCGCAGCCTCGCGCGAGGCTGCACTAGGCTATCGAGGCCACTATTGCAGCCTCTCCTGCCGCCATAAGGTCGAGGCCGGCAGGGGCACGAGGCCCTCACTCAGATCTGGCGAGGGCTTCGCCACCTCGTCGGCCCAGGGAGAGCTGACCTTGGCCCCTAGGCCGGCCGGTGGTGGCCAGCGGCGACCCTCGCCGTCCACCACTGAGAAAGCAAGGGTTTATCTTTTTTTTTTTGAAATATTCAATAATTAAAGAACTTAAAATAAGAAAATTTAGAAAAAATTATAAAAATTTTCACGTGTACAATAAAATATTCTAAAAAATTACTTTGCTAGCACTACGTTAGCTTTTCCGACATCCACGTCAGCGCTGGTACTCAAGTGAACGATTTTTGAAAGTTATGGCACTCAAGTGGACGCCGTACAAAGTTATGGCACTGATGGTGTATTTATCCCTATCTTTGGAGATTGGATAATTCCCTGGTCTCTTTATCTTTGGAGCGTGGATTACTCCTTGGCGGTGAGTCAAAGAGATCTTTATCCTCAACTGGTTATATATTTAGGCCTTGATGGTAAGCTTTCCTATCGTGAAGCCCTTTATCTTCGGTGGTGACATAGCATTTAGATCGTGGTGGTGAGCTTCGTCAATCCCCATCTATATCGTCAGCTCTGGTGGTGCATTCTTTACGCCTTCGATGTAGATCGTACTTTATCGTTTCGTTCTATATCTTGGCTAGTGGTTCGTACTTTACACCTCGGTATAGATCGCACTTATTATGCATTTGCATATCATTTCCTTCAGTTCACCGACATCCATCCCCATATACTCTGTTCTATCCTCTGTTCCTTCATCCATAACTCGAAACGACATTCGCCCGCCCCGCACACCTATCATGCATAATAATGCATAGACATTTTTATTTTTCCTTCGCTCTTCTTCCTTCCTCACCCATGTTTCTATGGATCCGGATCCCATGACATACTAGTGACATGATTTCCATCTCAGCCATTCATTCTAAGTGAACGGTTGAGATGGCGCCACGTCATCTGTGGGCTGGGGGGTGGGGAGCTGAAAATTTCAGCGCCAAAACGGGGATCCAAATAATTTTTTTTTTCTCAATTTTCTCTCTCTCTCCTCAAACCTCGATAAGACCTCCCTAAATTTGAATATTTTCTCCTCTCTCTTCTTCTTTCCGCATTATCTGTATCCCTCTCTCTCTCTCTCTCTCCCCCCTTTATTTCAAATTTCATCCCCGCACTCCGAGCGTCCGAAGGCAATCTCTCTCCTTCGCCTCCGCCTCCAGCACGTCGCCTCTGCCTCCGGCATGTCGCCTCCAGGAGCCCCTTCGGCGGCTTCGGTTCCCTCAAGAGACTCCCGTCGTAGTTACTGGGTCCGAAACTCATCCGCCTACGGCACGACGGCTTAGATCCACCTCCGGCACGTTGAGACTTTTATTCTCGTGGGTTTTTGGCTTCCAAAAGCTGGGTGCGACTTCTCCTTCAAAACCATGGGCTGTTTTTACCGTCAGGTCCCACCAGAAAACACCTTATAGAGTGCAAGATTCCATATATTTTTTTTAACCCAGTTCAAGGATAGAGTGCAAGATTCCATATATATTTTTTAACCCAGTTCAAGGAAAAAGGAGGGAGGTTTTCTGGTGGGACCTGATGGTAAAAACAGCCCATGGTTTTGAAGGAGAAGTCGTACCCAGCTTTTGCAAGCCAAAACCCACGAGAAGAAAAGTCTCCACGTGCCGGAGGTGGATGTAAGCCGTTGTGCCGTAGGCGGATGAGTTTCGGACCCAGCAACTACGACAGGGGGGTCTCTTGAGGGAACCGAAGCCGCCGAAGGGGCTCCTGGAGGCGACGTTGTTGACACCTGATTTTTTTACCATTTATTATTGTGATTTTATTCTTTAAAATTAATTAAAAATATCAAAAAAGGTCATAAAATCACAAAATCAACTTTGGAAGCCTTGGTTTAACCTTAGGAACCAATTTTGAACAAAAAATATTTTTCGGTATTTTTAATATTTTTCGAGTTTATTTAATTATAAAAATACCCAAAAAATCAGAAAAATACCATTCGTGGTCAGAAAAATACCCAAAAATATTCGATAATTTTGTTTTAATTTCCTCTTCAAGTGTGTCACTTTAAATCTCAAAAATTCGGCTCGGGTCACTATGTTCCTTCACAAACATAAACCCGAACCGAGCCTAAAAAAAAAAAAAAATCCTTTTCTAGTCTTTTAGTTTTCAATTCTCACTTTTTATAAGCTATGACATTGGATTCTAAAGTTTTAAAGTGCAATTAGGTCAATTTGCCCTCCAATTTAATCAATTTTTACCAAAAGGGCTTAATTGCACATTTTTCTTTCAATTAGTCCCCGGTTTCACGGATGTATACGTATGCTCTACGTATTTATACGTTATGCATATTTGTACTGTTTGGTAACCTCTTTAACTCTTGTAATAATAATAATGGTTATTATTTTTAACACCTTTGTTAGTGCCTTTTTTTTTAGCATTTTTGTATTGTGAGTGCTATTGCTAGTGCTATTTTTAAATAGCATTTTTTGTATTATAAATTGTGAGTGCTATTGTTAGTGCTATTTTTAAATGACATTTATTTATCATAAATTGTGAGTGCTATTGTTAGTGCTATTTTTAAAAGGCATTTATTTATCATAAATTGTGAGTGCTATTATTAGATAGAATTTATAATTGTTAGTGCTATTTTTAAATAGCATTTTTGTATTATAAATTGTGAGTGCTATTGTTAGTGCTATTTTTAAATAGCATTTTTGTATTATAAATTGTGAGTGCTATTGTTAGTGCTATTTTTAAATGTCATTTATTTGTGAGTGCTATTTTTAGATAGAATTTATAATTGTTAGTGCTATTTTTAAATACAATTTATTGGAAGGTATTTTTGGCTATAAAAGGATGGCAAGAGTTTTGAGGTTGAGGGGGAGAGACATTTTGTAGAGTGTGCAAATTTTTGAGAGCTTAGAGAGAAGAACACAAACATTCTCTATATTCTCATAATCTTGAGTGAGCAAAATATACTAAGTTCGGAATATTGATTCCGCATATTGCTAGCACAATTGTTGTGGAGTTATTAGTCGTCTCCCCGTTCGTCAATTGGTGGTGCGTCCGAACTAGATGCCTAACACTTGTGGAGGCTGAGATCAAAGAACATCGAACCGACACCTCCGTTCAAGCACGCTACGAGAGGTAATCTATTTACTCCCTTTGAGGCTTTGTGATTTTTTTCGATTGAAATGCACGAAGTACGCCTCTGGAGATACATGTATGGGTTGTTATTTATTTTCGCTACGTGTTACGTGGATCCCAATAGTGGTATCAGAGCCAATCCTTAGGTGTTTCCGTGCATTTAATTGATTTTTGCAATTTTTGCAATACTATGGCCAATATGTATTAACGAATTGTTCGTCTTACATGGCTAATGGAGGTTGATTATTTTATATGATAAATTAATCAACGTAGCAAAAATTGAGACTAAATCAATTTTGAATCGAAAATTTATGGCTATCTTATTTTACGTAAAAATTCTGAATATGATTCAACGTAGAATTTTTATTGTGCCTTCCTAAGTTTTAAATTGTGAATTTATTACTTACGTGGAAGGGTGGTGATCATGGAAAAATCCCTAATCAATGTGATTGATGTATATATGAATGTATGATGATTATTTATATATTTTGGATTGTAATTATTAAATGGAGGCTGCGTACTCCTTTTATTTTTCATGTAATCTTTATTTTTAGCATAGTCAATTGTTGATGTAAATGCTACAAGGATTACGTGGGGGAGCCTTTTAAGTCGGCGAGCTCTTTGGGGCCCAATTCTTGAAGAGTTCAAGAAACCAAGAAGAAGCGAAGAGCGGCTCTCCGTTATTAAAATATTAAAATGATTAAATGTGGTCTCATTGGCTCGAGACCCATTAAATCATAATTCCATGATCACCACGTAGGATAGATGTTTATGTGATTGACATCTATTTTTTTATGATTACGTGAGCATGTTAAACTGGTTAATATGCAAAGTCAGACTTACCTCACCCAAAATTGTGCCTGCATGAAATCCTAGTTAGGAAAATCACTCGCGTTAGGTACCGAAAGGGCGTTGGTAATGACATCAACGTAACCAAGTCCCCGAACCCAAAATCTCTGGTTCCGCAGAATTGATCGATCTCTCCCAATCGGTCAATAAGGTTTCCGGTCTACCCTCCAAGAAAGACCGGTGGCGACTCCAAATGCATGCACAAGTTGCACATGCCACCACGACCACACTAAGGTCGAAAGCGATCGACTGTTATCGTCGAATCCCTTTGAAAAATACTCCCGCCGCGATTTGGTATGGGCCTGGGAGGGCCCGCGCCGATCCAAAGCCTGCGATCCGCACCCTTGTGCGGGGGAAGGCCCGCGATCGGTAATCCATTAGCCGCGTCCGCTTTCGGACGGGTCGCGACAGCTGGCGACTCCGCTGGGGACTTTGTTCTAGAACCTATGGTTCTAGACCCCAAGTGGATTTAGGCCGTAATTAAAACGCTGAGTGATTTTTCTAACCATGCAGGCGCTCTTGAAGGTGAGGTAAGTCCGCTTATGATAGGTGTTATATGTTTTTGCAGATTGGAGTGATAAGGGGGGTAGTCTTTGATTAACATTGTCTTATGCAGGTTGGCGTAGGAATAAATGATTGTGTGTATGTTTTATATTGAAGCGGTGATTGTAAAATAAGATGCATGTTTATCGCTTTAGCACGACACCGAAAACACACACAACCGCGCCTAAAACCCCGGGCGCCGTCTATAGGAAAACAATAGAAATGATTGAAAATGGAATCTCCGTGAGGAAAAACACGGGGTAATCCACTTTTCAATTCCGCTCATTTTGAGCTATGGATCGAGCCCCAATGCAACGATAGTTGTGCAATGGAATCTGCTCTTTCTAGAACTCGAGGTGGGAACCTTGACCTTAGGTGCCAAATCCTTTGATTTTTAGAAGTTTTATCCTCACTTATCTCATGTGCATGTCTTTGGATGGCTGATATATCTAAAACCACCTAAAAAAAATCGGTGATCCTAGAGTCACATCTCGAAGACTGGAACTGGGGCATCTCCAAGTGTTCGACCACATTCCTTTGATTGGTTTGGCATTTTTAGTTCCCTTGAATAAGACTAATTTTGCTGAGGTCCTCTCCATCTCGTCCCTTAGATTGATTGTATTAGGGATCTATTTGTATTGTATACATCTCGATAAGGCTCATTTCTATCGAAAATAGGGGCAAATTTCCCAAACTCGTGGAGCATAGTGGAATTCATCCCTTCAGTGCAAAATGCATTTGGCCGCAGAGCCACTCGTTTGGTAAAAGGACGTATCGTTCCTAATTGATTTTTAATTAGATCTGGGGATAAGTTTTTCTCCATTTTCTTTTATCTCAGGTGATAAAAGAGACAATGCACCCAAAAGCTCATGCATTCAAATGACAAAACAGACGTCGCCCAGCTGGGGCAAATGAACCGTAGGCGTTGCAAATACCTTCAAGCACGGATGGAGGAATTTGATAGATGTTGTTCATATCAATATGCAACATCAAAACGGAATGCAAATCAAGTGTAAAAGGACGTATCGTTCCAAAATGATTATTTTCTTGATATGAGAATAATGCTTCATTTCTTTTTCCTCTCAGATGATGATTAAGAGCAGAGGACGCAGGATGTGATGCTTTCAAATAACAAACAGGGAACATCAAATACCTCAAATGGCGACTGTGATCGAGAGAGTCACCAAACCGCTACATGACGAATCCCAAGAATATCAAGCTGTCTTGAGACAGATAAAATTAATCAAGGACTCTGACAATCGAGGTTGATGATCAGAATCTGCAAAAATCAATGGGAGCAGGTTCCCCCCATTTTCTTTGAGGAGCCAAACCGGGGGCAAACTCTCATGATCCCCCATGAAAGCGCATCAGACCAGGGTCATCGAATCCAGAGATGACAAACAGCAAAACCATGCCTAACTGGGGCAAGTGAATCATTTGTACGCCGGACGTTTCTTCTCTGGCAAAGTCAATGGACGCAATAACAGAGTCGTCCGCATCAGAATCAAACCCCAAGATACGAATTTGGGTGAACGGTAACCTTGTATCGTTCCAATTTGGTCTTCGAAGACCACATGCCTAACATGAGTTTTTACTCATTTTGTAGGAAGTCGTTGGCGCTGAAAGCCTCAAATGAAAAGAGCGTGCTAACAGGGAGGCGAATTGAATCATTGGCCTTAGAAGTCAGGATTCCAGGAGATGGTCTTTGATCATAAGACATAGTGGATGGTAAAAAGTATCGCTTCCACACTTCATGCTTTGACATGCATTCAGATAAAAATTTCATTTTTTGAATAAAAGGAACTATGAAGAGCGGCGCTGGAATGCGTCCAAAATCACGAATGGATCTCCTCTATGGCAAATCCTCGAGAAGGATTTATCGCCAACCAAACGGAGGAATCATGGCCACATTATAGATGGCCAATTTCTGCAAGCCGCGCGTTTGTGCTCAAATGGAAACACAAAACAAGAATAAGGCTGTATCGTTCCAATTTGCCTCGAATTTTGGAACGCAAACTGACGCTTAATTCTCATCTTTGACAGGGGATCGCCATCAAGGCGAAACAGGTTTTCACATCCCATGTATTACCCGTTGGAATACATGACCAAGGGTAAATTGTATCGTTCTAATTTCTTGAAAAAATTCGTGAATGTACAATAACATGTTTCTTCCGCATTTTCAGGGATTTCCAGCCACGGGAGACGGGTAAGTATCCCTTTCCCCAATCCACTGAAGATGTTGAATAAAAAAAATAGAGAAGAAAAGAAAAGCTTTTAGAATCTGATGTCTAGAAAAGACATAGAATTCTAACTTCTTTGGCATTCATGTTTTGAAACAAGAGGTTGTCTGAACATGAATAAAACATGCATGGTGCATCATAAAATCCCATTGACAGGTGTTGACACCTAAATTTCTATCAATTTTTATATTATATTATTTTACTTTATTTTATTTATTATTCTCTAAAAATTTATAGAAAATTCATAAAAAAATTAATTAATTAAAAAAAATCAATTTTGGTGACCTTGGCCAAGCTAAAAGAACCATTTTGACCAAAATAATAATAATAATAATTTTCATAATTTTCATTATATATATATATATATATTCGGAAAATAGAAAAAAGAAAAAGAATAATAATAAAAGAGGCAATAGAGAATAAAAAAAATAACAAGGAAGAGGGGGAGTGATCCGACAAAGGTTGATGCACATTGCTTGCTCTTGTCTTCATGAGTTGTGCATAAAATAAGAGCAAAAAGGGTGGTGGAAAATATTTAATACACGGTCAAAGTCTAAGAGATGGAAGATGGCAAACAAGCCATCGTGGGGGGAGATTAAAAAAAAAAGGGCCACAAGAGGGATGGCTCTCGGATGCTTCTCTTCTCGGATCTTCATCCAAGGAGACCATAAAAAAAAGAAGAGGCATAAAAAAAAAAAGAAAGAAAGTGGGGGACAAAGGGATTAAAAAACAAAAAAGAAAAGAAAAGGGGGGAGTGCACGTTGGAGGCCATCTCTCTTCTCCTCCTTCCCACGCTCTCCCTCGGGTTTTCTGGCCGAGCGACGCCACCACCAGAGGGGCTCCTCCATTTTCCTCATCGCCCATATTTGTGCGACCACCGCTCCCTCAGCCACCGAACATCTTCTCTAACCGTCATCGTCGACTCATAGCCGCCGTGACAACCCGTCGCGAACCGCCGTGCAAGCCCAGCAATGCCGCGCTTGGCCGAAGTTTCCAAACCGGCGTCCGATCATCCTCGACGAAAACCGAAGCTGTTGACAGTCATCTCCGACTTCCCTGAGTTCCGGAGAAGTTGTTAAACCCGTCCAATCGGCCGCAGACCTCAGAAAACCGTGAGATTCCTCCTCAAGCTTCACCTCGGCCTCCAATGGCAAGTTGAGTTTGTATCGTTCATTGGCTGCGCTGTTCGTCGCAACCTGTTTCTTCCACCTTGCTGACCATTTTCTTTTTTGACTACGCATGATTTCGTCGGGCAAATATTCGAGTTGGCCGCCGACGTCCTCCGGCTGATCGTGAGCTCCAGGATTCGTTTCTCACCAAACCGAACCCCCACGAGGATCGGGTAAGTTCCCTGGAACTCGTAGAAAGCTCCCCGATAATTCATATTACCCATGTTACGTGTAGAACGGTCATGGTGTATCTTCGTCGGAATTAGGTCTCAACCGGAGTTACAGGAATAGGAAATGTCGTTCTGCTGTGTCGAGCTCTCGGTATGTTGTAGATGAGGTCCCTACGAGTCTAACGCCGTTAATTTTGTGCAATTTGGAGCCGGAAGGCCGAGTTATGGCCTTCCGACGAGATGCCGGCGAAGGAACGCCGGCGCCGGTCGTCTTCCTCGGCGAGGCCCGAGCCGGTCAACGGGTCAACGCTGACGTGGCATGCCACGTCAGCGGCCACGTCAGCGTTGGCGGGCCCGGGCTGTATAAATCAAAGCCCAGATCGGACGGCCGTGGCTTCGCCACGTGTCGCGATCTGGGATTTTCGGAAAATAAAAATGATTTTCAGAATTAATAAAAGATTTTCGAATAATAAAATTAAAAATCGATCGGACGGCTGAGGATACGCCAAGTGGCACTCTGGGTGTCGTCCGATCTGTCGCAAGATCGGACGCATCATGAAGGGCCACGTGGCGTGTTTTGGACCGTCCGATTGAGGATTTTCGGAAATAATAAAAAAATAATAAAAAATTGAAAAATCAATAAAAAAATATAAAATCATAAAAAATTCAAAAAAATTCGAAAAATTCAGAAAAATTATAAAAAATTCCAGAAAATAGGAAATGGCCATATTCAACTGGCCATGACCTGTTCCGGGTCTTTCGACCCCCGGTCTTTCCAAAAATGACGGTTTTGCCCTTCCGGCAAACCGTCTTCCAAAAAAATTCTAAAAATTCTAGAAAAATCCCAAAAAATAGGAAATGGCCACAATCAATTGGCCAAGGCTCATCCCGGGTGTTTTGAACCCGATCATTCTTAAAAATGACGATTTCGCCCTTTGGGCGAATCGTCTTCCAAAAATTGACGATTTTGCCCTCCTGGCTAAATCGCCTCCAAATCTTCCCATTTTACCTCGGTCCTAAATCACGCCTTCCCTAAGCCCTTATGGCTATACTAGGAGGCCATGTGATGTGAATTGACGTGCATTGATGTGATTTATTTATGCACTTGATTGCGCTTTCATTTAAATTGATTGTGATTGATAGGAATAGTCTTCCAATCTGCATGAAACCCTGAATTAAACCTACCTCACCCGAACTTGCGCCTGCATGAACTCTTAGCTAGGAATATCACTCGCGTTAGGTACCGAAAGGGCGTTGGTAATGACACCAGCGTAACCAAGTCCCCGAACCCAAAATCTCTGGTTCCGCAGAACTGATCGATCTCTCCCAATCGGTCAGTAAGGTTCCGGTCTACCCTCCAAGAAAGACCGGTGGCGACTCCAAATGCATGCACAAGTTGCACATGCCACCACGACCACACTGAAGGTCGAAAGCGATCGACTCTTATCGTCGAATCCTTCGAAGAATACTCCCGCCGCGATTTGGTATGGGCCTAGGAGGACCCGCGCCGATCCAAGACCCGCGATCGGTAATCCATTAGCCGCGTCCGCTTCCGGACGGGTCGCGACAGCTGGCGACTCCACTGGGGAATGGTTCTTAACCATTTAGTGGACTTGAGCCGATTAAAAAGTTGATTGATTTTTCTAACCTTGTAGGCGCTCTCGAAGGTGAGGTAAGTCCGCTTATGGTGGGTGTTATATGTTTTTGGCAGATTGGAGAAATAAGGGGTGTAGTCCGTGATTAACATTGTCTTATGCAGGTTGGGCGTAGGAATGTCTGTTGTGTGGATGATTTGAAGTGCTGATTGATAAACTGCTGTGCATGAATTGCATTATGATGATCACAACACGTGGACACACACAACCGCGCCTAAAACCCCGGGCGCCGCCTTTAGGAACACAATAGAAGGAATTGAGAATGGAATCTCCGTGAGGAAAAACGCGGGGTAATCCACTTTTCAATTCCGCTCGCTTTGAACTATGGATCGAGTCCCAATGCAACGATAGCTGTGCAATGGAATCGGCTCTTTCTAGAACTCGAAGTGGGAACCTTAACCTTAGGTGCCAAGCCCTCTAATTTTTAGAAGTTCACCATCACTTGTCTCATGCGCATGTCTTCGGGCGGTTGGTACACCTAAAACCGCACATAAGTCGACGAGTTTGGTTGGTAAGACTCTCTATCCCTCAGATCTATTACAGTTCATATAAATATAGGCATTTCATTCATTGCATTTTGGTGATTAGATTAAATGCCATTTCAAGGATAGATGTGTGTGTTTTTCCTAAACGTCCTTGATAGAAGACGAAGAGGATGATATCCCATGACAAGCACCGAGTGAGCAACAAAGGAGCCTACTATGGACATTATTGAGATATCGTCCAATGAAGATGACGAGTTGGGGCAAGTGATCCGGAGGTCACAGATCGAACTTGGGGCATCCTTAAACGTTAGGATCACATTCCTTTGTTTCATTTTCCATTACTAGTCCTCTTGTATAGGGTTTATTTTTATCGAGGCTTTCTCTATCTCACCCCTTAGAGTGATTGTATTAGGGACCTATTGGTGTATACATTCAGATGGAACTTGGTTGTATTTCTTTTGACGGGACATGGGAATGTGATAGTGGCATTTTCTCTAATCATCCGAATACTCCCAAGTCAAGTTTATAATTCCTTTAGAGGAAATCAAAATTGGAAATCTTGCATGACCTTTTCGGTCGTATAGGGTAATCCAACCCCAATTTCGCTAGAAGGAATTATACACTTGAATTGGTTCATGCATGATTGTGCGCCGCTGGTAATCCACGATAATTGACCGAGAATATCGGCGTTGTTTTGAATTTAATGACGAGATGGATGTCCAAATTACTCTCGTTCTTAACAAAACGGCCTTGATTTGGATGTCGTATCTTCAATTAAATTTAAAACACGTTATTATGCCTCGTACTTTTGAGTAATTCGTTCCTCTCGAAATTGATCAAAAGCAATTATTGTGAATTACATTCCTTTCAATAGTATGCTTTCTTTCGAAGAATATTGATAAAAAACTTTTCGCGCAAGATTAAAACCCTTGTAAAAGTTCTTGTCCTTATTAATCATGGGTAAGCATAAGATTGAAAGGGGTTTTTGCTTTCTTTTTCAAATTATTCCTTCTGATTCTGTCTTTTCATTTGCAGGTAAAAAATAGGTAACAGAGAGAAATCTTTTCCTGGATAAGTCTGAGGCTATTCTTTCATCTGATCATGAGCGAGTTATGAAATCCATATTTGCTCGACTTATTGATATTATGGTTCGGCTCACCTAAGTTGAAGATGTTCGAACGCTCGAAGAAAGGAACCATGCAGAAGTTAAAACACACACGAGAACTTTCATTTATTTTGCTCAGCGGAGGGTTTTCAGAAGCAGGTCATACAATTCGGGGTGGAAAAGTAAAGCCAAAGTGAGCCCTAATTAACGACACAAAGGAGCCCAACTGACCCTCCATGTTGTTAATGCTCTGCCCGTACTCACGACTTCGCATGTCCTGGTCCGCGAGCTTGAGGAAAAGGTTTCTGCATTCTCCCTTAACCTCAGTGACCTTGACCTCGTGTTCTTCGGTGATTATTTCCAAGTCCCGAACTAATCCATTCCCGTGAGCTATGTCTGCGGTTATTTTGTCGAGCCGTTCTTCCTGCCAGTCGCTTTGCAGCCTCAATAGGACATTGTGGCGGTCGTGCTCGCCAGCGGTCAGGGATAGGGCCAATTGATCCACCAGTTTTCTCCTCTCGCGAAGCAACGTCGCGACCCTCTCATTGGCAAACTCGACGGCCTTTTTGTGACTATCGGCCAGATAGTTGGTCAGCACCAAATGATCAGACCGATCCTTGTAACGAGCCCGCAAGACGCGAGCCACGAGAACCTCCCGATCAGCAACACGGTAGGCCTCTAAGGAGTGTGCAAAGAGGGTCGGGAAAGTTCTATATTCCCTCCCCAGCGTAGTACCTTCGAGGGAAGTGGTATCTAAGTCCTCGAGCAGGACACGGATTTCATCCGCGGTTGCAGAATGATCGGTTATGTGCGCGTAACCGCGACCCAATAGGTTATAAAGCTTTTCCCACTGGGCCAAGACATCAGTCGAAAAAGTGCGCACGGGAGAGGAGGCCATTTGCGTTGGGTTGGCTTGAGAATAAGACGAGGCTAATAGAGAGATTAGAAGGAAGAAGCTGATTATGCGAGAACGCTAACCTGCCATACGTTAATCCCTCATTTTATAGCAACTCAAGGATGATGAAGGGTCTCAGTAATAATGCTGGTGGAGCCCAGTTAGGGGGTAAAGCGGGAGGTCCCCTCACGAGAACCATTGGATTCGTTTAGGTCCGCGATTTCCGGCTTATCAATTAAAAGATGTAAAAGATTTGTCGGGATCACCATTATTAGAGTTAGGTGGGAGGTAAGCGCAACTATCGAAGAAAGCCCTAACAGGATTTAGCAGTCCCATCACGTTGAAAAGCTAAGCGCGAAATTCAAGGTCTTGAGGGGGAACGTTTGCCTAATGATGCTTGAAGAGCGTCCCCTGAACATACAAAGTCACTCGAAGAAAAATTTATAGGGAGTGAGCATACAGGAGAGAGTAGAGAACTCTGAGTGGGCAAGAACCAATCAAACATTTCTCAATCCAACATATTTAAGAGGTTACTGTCAGCTGCTAGAGGCGACTGACTCAAAAATCTCAGAAATTGAACTACTGAGGGATCTCGAAGATTCCAAGACCAAGTCTAACACCAAAACCATGGAGCCCAGCACTTCTGGCAACGGAAATCAAAATCACGGCGACGACGACAACGATATCCACGATGCTCAACTCGGGAAAAGGAGACGTCCTTACCAATACTCTCAGGAGGAAACCCAAATGCTGGAAACCCTCTTCAGTAAAAGCCCTCACATGAAAAAGAAGTGGAGAATTGAATTGAGCCGGGAGTTGGGGATTAATCAGTCGAGGATCCAGTTTTGGTTTCAAAATAGGAGATCTAAATCGAAGGCTCAACGCAAACGTCAGGTGGTCGAGATTTTAAAGGAAGAAAACCAAAAGCTGCGAACAGAAAACATGAGGTATGAAAAAGCTCTCAATATTACCGTTTGCCCTCATTGCGATAACCTCATCGCCCGCGGTGAGATATTCCCCGATAAGCCTCACGCAATGATTGAAGACGTTCATTTACCACCCTACTCCTTCGGGGCATCCCCTGCTCAACCAGATTTTGCCGGAGTCACGCATGAACAGGATGATCCTACGAAGACGATACAAATGCCTCATGGGGGATGGGATTTGCGTCGCTTTGATTGGAGTTACAGTTTCAAGGAGTTGGATGTTACCGCCGACCAGCTCAAAGCATATCAGCCTCATGCACAACAATTTTCGATAGGGTCGGGTCCTGCTGGAGATGAGTTAATCAGTCGTCAAGCCATCGATGCAATTTTGGGCCACGATAAGAGGAGGTTCGCTTGGCCCCCTGAACTACATTCCAGATTCCTAGACGTGGTTCACCAAATGGGGATCGATTCAGCAACTCCGACGCGCATATTTAAGGCCATGAATGTACCGGGGCTTAGTAAGGAACTGGTCAGGAATCACCTTGCTGCCTACAGAAAGCTATTAAAACAGCGTCGAGCGGAGCTAAACCAGGAGGAATCCGTCTCGAGCTCAAAAGCTAGGGGCGACCGCCATTGTAATGCTCAGGCATCAAGAGATACCCGGCCAAATCTAAGCATCAATCAGGCTAGCAACCCGACCACCGGCGAACTGAAAAATGATCAGAATGTCCTTCTGGGCCATTTCAACACTTTTCAAGAGCACGTGACACAAGTACAGCAAGTGCGCACTCCTCCATTCGAGCAGCAGTCGGCTGGTGCTCTGCCTGCCGCTAGTCAACCCACAACAGACGATTTCTTCGATGAGGGGCTCGATGCCTTGTTCAATCAATGGGAAGCTGGCATGCTTGGACAGCCATGATCTAGCACCTGACTCGGGGCACGATGGGTTGGTCGCTACGATCACCCATAGAAAGAAGAACATGTTCACGAGTGGATCACTCTTTTTATCCATTGTAAAGTTCCTATGGGAACATTTTTCTTTAATGGCTATAGTTAATTATGTATGAAAACCAACGCTATCGATGAACATCGTCATGCTCAGTTGCGATGATCCCTTGTTAGATTAAGTCTGAAAGCAGGGACGGTCTTTAAATTTTGAGTGGCCACGAACTCATTCCTCACCAAGAGCCCAGGATGTTGAAATGAAGAGTAACAGCATGCACAGGGAAAATGCCACTTTCGTTTGAACGATGAAAAGGGGTTGAGAGAAGGTCATAGCGTTAATTCCCATGGAGCTAAATGAATTAAACGGAGTCATTAATTGCGGGTCCGCCGCTGCTCCCCACATTCTCGGGCCTAGCAAATCATAAAAGGCACCGAAAGATTGTAGACCCACCACTTTGAAGACTGAACTAGGGGACGAGCGCAATACTCGATGAAACCGAATCAATGCAAGAGAGTTTGTGATCCTGTCACGAGGAAAAAGAAAGGGGAAGACAGATGAGGAGTAATTGCAGGGTTTCGGGAGGAGCGCTTGCTTGCTGGTCTTCATATGCAGCCTGAAGGATGGTTCTAGGACACGCACAATCACTCGAGAAAATTTCTAGAGTGAGCAAACACATAAGAGCGAATAGAGAAAGCTGAGTGAACTAGATCAGCCCGAGATACTCCGATCCATCATGTTTAAAAGCTATTCCCATCTGCTAGAAACGCTCGACCTGGACATTTCTGAGCACGAACTGCTGGGAGACTTTGAAGATCCTGGAGCTGAATCCCGCCCGAAGGCCATGGAGATTGACTCCTCCAGTGATGAAATTCTAGGCTTCAGCTACGAAGAAGGAGTATACAATGATGACCGGAGTCGGAAAAGGAAACAACTGCAACGCCACACTCCAGGCCAAATCCGAGAACTCGAAGCTTTCTTCAATGAATGCTCCACCCCAAGCAGACAACAGAAAATTGAGCTGAGCCGAAAGTTGGGATTAGAGCTTTCGAAGGTCAAGTTTTGGTTCGCCAACAAACGAACCCGGGTGAAACAGCAACACGCAGACCATGAGTTACTGGCCCTGAAGGAGGAGAATGAGAGGCTTCGAGCTGAAAGCGCGAGATATAAGGAAGCTCTGACCAAGGCCGCCTGCCTTAATTGTGGTAATCCTGTTGTCCTCGGCGAGGTGTTCCTCGATGAACCATCCCTGTTGACGAATAACGCTCAGCTGTTACCGCATTCTCCACAGCATTTTCCGACACAGCCAGATACCGTTGGAGATCTGCATGAGCAAGTCAACACCATAGAGTCAACACCAACATCCTCTGAGAAATGGGATATGAATCATCACAGGTGGAGTTCTCCCAATGACAAACTCGCTGTCGCAGCCAGCCAATCCAAAGTCGGTGAGTCCCTCCCTGGACAACTTTTGAAACGACTAGATCCCGTAGAGAATAGCTACCGAAGTATTGACGATATTTTGGGTGATAAGAGGACAAGGTTTTACTGGACCTATGAACTTCACACCAAATTTGTTGATGCAATTCGAGAGCTGGGAGTTGATTCGGCTAGCCCACTACGCGTACTCGAGATTATGAACGTGCCAGGGCTCTCTAGAATTAACGTTGAGTCTCACCTTAAGTACTATAGGAGATTGCTAAGGGATGGAAGGATAGCGTTAAACCATCATAAAGCCGATTGGAGCTCAAGTGCTGGGCAGAGTTACAACCACGATGATTGGAGAGCCGAGAGCACCCAACCGTGTTTCAGCAATGACGGGACCAGCAGTCGTGTCAGCGACTCCTCTAACCCAAATCAGAATGCTCCGCCGAGTTATCTCAATACTCCTCAAGAGTATATACCACAGTTCCAGCACATAGGGATTCCTCAGTTTGAGCGCGAATCGGTCATTAATGCTGTCCCTGAAGCGGATCTGGCATTGGTAGAGAGTGCACATATAAACCTGCCGGTCATTGGAGGAAGTTCCAATTCGAGGGGTCAAATTGCTCATGACGAGAGCAAAGAGAGGAATCCCTCGCCTGCAGTCGACGACACCCAATCGGGGCACCAAGGGCTAGAAGGAACAGGTGATTTCCTTGATGAGGAGCTGGACACTTGGATCAATACTCTTCAGGAATGTATGTCTCAACCCCAACAGGGCAGTGATGAAGGTTCCAGCTCAAAGACTCCAGTCCCTCACAACGAAGGCAATGAAAGAAATCTGCCCCCAACAATCGTTGATACCCAACTTGAACATCAATGGCTCGAAGACCCGAGCAATTTCCTTGGCGATGAGTTCAATCTTTGGCTCGATCAATTTGGAGCCGGAGGACCATCGCAGTGGTGACGCAAGGTCGGTGATCAAACATCTGATGCAAGGCATGACTACTCGATGAAAAATTCTTAGAGAGAAGGGGTTGAATACTCCTATTGAATATGTTGTTGATCGCACTGTAAGGTTCCTACGGGAACATCTTTCATTAATATCTAGAACTAATTGCGCGTGAGTGTCAACATCACCCTTTGAGCATCTTCAAGCCGAGGGCCGTGGATTAATCGCTTAATCCGTGGAGCAAGTTCCCCGAGCAATGACTATCACCCGCGGAGCGTAATGGGATCTACCCCTTCAATACGAAATACGTTTGGCCGCGAAGCCACCTATTTGGTAAAACGATGTATCGTTCCTAAACGATCTTCAATCAAACACCGAAGTAATGTCTCCTTTCTTTTCCTTCTCAGATGATAAACATGGATAAAGCACTCAAGGAGCCATGCGTTCGAATAGCAGAACAGACGTTGCCTAACTGGGGGCAGATGAACCATTGATGTTGCAAACACTCCAAGAATGGATAGGCGGATTTGATAGATGTTGTTCATATCAATACGTAACATCAGAATGTGATGAAAATCAAGAGTAAAGTTGTATCGTCCCAACTTGTCTCGAATTTGGGAATATGAATTGACACTTATTGCTTACCCTTGACAGGGGAGTCGCCTTGCAGACGAACAAGTTCTTACATCCCATGTACTACTCGACCAAGGGTAGGATGTATCGTTTCGATTTTTGGAGAATTCGTGAACATACAATGATATGCTTCTTTTAAATTTGCAGGGATCTGCAGCTGTGACGGACAGGTAAGTATCCCTTTTCCCAGTTAGCTGGAGATAAAAAATGTCAGAATCCTTTCAACCGCCATAAAGATTTTCCAATGCGTCGATATTCATCATTTAAATCGGGAGGTTACCTGAAGCATGAATAGAACATGCACGGTACATCACCAAATCCCCTCGATGGATAAATTTTGGGAAAGAAAGAAATGAATTTTTCCAAATATGATTATTTGTCAAATCATTCAAAAGGGAGTTTACTCAAAAGAGAGGCGAGCCCAGTCCAAACACATCCTACATACACTTGAGAGACGAGGGAAGTGAATCGGATAGCAAAATCTGTACCTACGGAGGTAGGGAACATTCGCAGCGATTACATGGGTTGGGACGACGGAGGCATTCGTTTCATATCCCCCAAACACTATAGGTGACCGTTGATAACCCCTTTGAACGACGGTTTTCATTCTTAACCCTGTCAAGAACCACCCCACATCGGGGCAAAATGTAGATGAGTCCAGCGGCATCAGGAGAAAATGGTTAGAAATTTTCTTGCTCGGACTAACATTAATCTTTGTGTGTTGTTTATATGGTAATCCAAGTGCCATAGGATGACGAGAAGCATTCATTTCTCTATCACACACAATGAATCCTTTGCACAGCCAACTTGAGCCTGCAAATTCATTTCATGAACCCATTGGTGATCATTCCAAGACGGATGCAGCACTACCTCAAAAATGGAGGAGTTCAAGACTCAGGGATTACGAAGAGGATTCCGGGGCTGATATTTAAGGCATGTTTAGACTTTCAGACATATGTCTGACATGATCCCATCAAGGATAAGAAGAATTGGGATTTCAAAGAAAAAATAATAATCTCTAGCATCAAGAAAAAGCAAAGTGCCTGGTAAGAGCAAGGCCGATGCTCATGTAAGTTCTTTGATTGATCCACAATGAAGCCTGAATGGGAAAAGAGGAAATCCCTGAAGGAATCAAGTCAGATAAAAAAGACTGTTCTCCAAATGCTATCAAGCACAGAACAAAGACATAGAGTGAGTCAGTCTCTGAATGCAACAAGAGACGCTCTCTAAATAGCTGGTGCACACCGCAAGATAGGTTGCGCGCCTCAAAGGCTAAAGATGCAAAAAGAGAAAAGACAGGTGGCAAATCAGCAATGATCACCAATGTCAAACCCCTCATGAATTCTAGGCCAAAAACAAGCCTTTTTCGGTCCACAATCCTACCAATGTTACAACCCCGAAACAGTCTTCTCTGACTAAGACACTTGGGTTAACATATAGCTTAGCTCGAAGAGGTACGAGCAAGACTATTTCTTTCTCATTTTGCAGGGTTCTCGACTTGTAAACCCGGAGCAGATGATGAAGACTTTCGTTCAATGACCTCGACTCCAAAGCGGGTCCCCCTTGAAAATCAATATCCAAGCCCAACATTACGGTCCCGTGGAAGACCTTCCGACCGATCAAAATGTATGCGCTGCGAATGAGCCTAAAACCTAGGCACAGGTTAGTAGGGAATCGAGTGCATCCCCTATAAAAAACCACGATCGCAAAACAGGTGAGAAGACCTCATTGTCAAGAAATATTCCAATTGATGTTTTGAACAAACTCTTTTTGGAATTTTCAAACTGTTGATCCAGGTTTTCCGTGAAAGGGATTTGTGATCACATTTGCATGTTGCAAGAATGCTTTGGATAACCTCCAGCATCAAAATGCACATTTCATGATTAAAACTTAAATCATACGGTTTTGTCAAAATGGACAGCCGTGGTCTTCCCAAAGATTACTAACGTTTTCTTGGTGAAGAAAAATCTTTCAGGCTCAAACTTCTGCAGGATACCTGGAGAACCCAGCTCCCAGAATGTCGCCTCAACAGACTCAAGTGAAGCTTTGTCAAAATGAAATCTTCCCAGCTTCAAAAACTCAATTCCCGACAAACTTCGGGATCTCTAAAAAAGAGGGGAAGAAAAACCCTTTTAAAAGAAAAGTCCTATCAGACGTGGAGAACCCTCGTCTTAGGACCCATTTTCAAAATATCAAACAGTCTCATCGGACGTGGAGAACCCTCGTCATGAGACCCCTTTTCAAAATTCAGACAGTCTCATCGGACGTGGAGAACCCTCGTCATGAGACCCCTTTTCAAAATTTAGGCAGTCTCATCGAACGTGGAGAACCCTCGTCATGAGACCCCTTTTCGAAGTAAAAAACAAAGGTAGAAACCGCCTGAAGGGTCAAAACAAAGGTAGAAACCGCCTGAAGGGTCAACTCAAGGTAGAAACCGCCTAAAGGGTCAAAACAAAGGTAGATACCGCCTGAAGGATCAAATCAAGGTAGATACCGCCTGAAGGGTCAACACAAGGTAGATACCGCCTGAAGGGTCAGCTCAAGGTAGAAACCGCCTGAAGGGTCAATTCAAGGTAGATACCGCCTGAAGGGTCAGCTCAAGGTAGAAACCGCCTGAAGGGTCAACATAAAGGTAGAAACCGCCTGAAGGGTCAAATCCAAGGTAGAAACCGCCTGAAGGGTCAAACCAAGGTAGAAACCGCCTGAAGGGTCAAATCAATGGTAGATACCGCCTGAAGGGTCAACACAAGGTAGAAACCGCCTGAAGGGTCAATTCAAGGTAGATACCGCCTGAAGGGTCAACTAAAGGTAGAAACCGCCTGAAGGGTCAAACCAAGGTAGAAACCGCATGAAGGGTCAACCCAATAGTAAAAATCACTTAAATGGCCAACTCAATGGTCTGATCCACCATACGGATCAAAATCCTTGGCAAATCCCAAATGGGACGCGTCTTCCTTAGATTCCTATCAGTTAGGAATCCCATTATGGTTTGACCTACCATACGGGTCAGAGCTTAACCTCTCTAGGACACTCTAGAAACGAGTCCCTAGAAATTCTCTTGAATCCATCAGACACCGAGAAAATCGCACAAGCATCGCACAGGTAAGTAGCGGGTTTGTCTCTCTACCATCTCACTCCCTCATATCAAATGAGCGCTTCCCCCCCTTCGAGGAAGAGCATACAAGCATGAAAGATTGGATGTCGTAACTCCTTTTCCTTTAGTTTCCCGAGTCGAGTCGATCAGAACTTAGGTGTCACGTTGTCTTTGAGAGAAACCTCTAACGAGATTCCTCTCAAAGAGGGGCAGCTGTTGACACCTAAATTTCTATCAATTTTTATATTATATTATTTTACTTTATTTTATTTATTATTCTCTAAAAATTTATAGAAAATTCATAAAAAAATTAATTAATTAAAAAAAATCAATTTTGGTGACCTTGGCCAAGCTAAAAGAACCATTTTGACCAAAATAATAATAATAATAATTTTCATAATTTTCATTATATATATATATATATTCGGAAAATAGAAAAAAGAAAAAGAATAATAATAAAAGAGGCAATAGAGAATAAAAAAAATAACAAGGAAGAGGGGGAGTGATCCGACAAAGGTTGATGCACATTGCTTGCTCTTGTCTTCATGAGTTGTGCATAAAATAAGAGCAAAAAGGGTGGTGGAAAATATTTAATACACGGTCAAAGTCTAAGAGATGGAAGATGGCAAACAAGCCATCGTGGGGGGAGATTAAAAAAAAAAGGGCCACAAGAGGGATGGCTCTCGGATGCTTCTCTTCTCGGATCTTCATCCAAGGAGACCATAAAAAAAAGAAGAGGCATAAAAAAAAAAAAGAAAGAAAGTGGGGGACAAAGGGATTAAAAAACAAAAAAGAAAAGAAAAGGGGGGAGTGCACGTTGGAGGCCATCTCTCTTCTCCTCCTTCCCACGCTCTCCCTCGGGTTTTCTGGCCGAGCGACGCCACCACCAGAGGGGCTCCTCCATTTTCCTCATCGCCCATATTTGTGCGACCACCGCTCCCTCAGCCACCGAACATCTTCTCTAACCGTCATCGTCGACTCATAGCCGCCGTGACAACCCGTCGCGAACCGCCGTGCAAGCCCAGCAATGCCGCGCTTGGCCGAAGTTTCCAAACCGTCGTCCGATCATCCTCGACGAAAACCGAAGCTGTTGACAGTCATCTCCGACTTCCCTGAGTTCCGGAGAAGTTGTTAAACCCGTCCAATCGGCCGCAGACCTCAGAAAACCGTGAGATTCCTCCTCAAGCTTCACCTCGGCCTCCAATGGCAAGTTGAGTTTGTATCGTTCATTGGCTGCGCTGTTCGTCGCAACCTGTTTCTTCCACCTTGCTGACCATTTTCTTTTTTGACTACGCATGATTTCGTCGGGCAAATATTCGAGTTGGCCGCCGACGTCCTCCGGCTGATCGTGAGCTCCAGGATTCGTTTCTCACCAAACCGAACCCCCACGAGGATCGGGTAAGTTCCCTGGAACTCGTAGAAAGCTCCCCGATAATTCATATTACCCATGTTACGTGTAGAACGGTCATGGTGTATCTTCGTCGGAATTAGGTCTCAACCGGAGTTACAGGAATAGGAAATGTCGTTTTGCTGTGTCGAGCTCTCGGTATGTTGTAGATGAGGTCCCTACGAGTCTAACGCCGTTAATTTTGTGCAATTTGGACGCCGGAAGGCCGAGTTATGGCCTTCCGACGAGATGCCGGCGAAGGAACGCCGGCGCCGGTCGTCTTCCTCGGCGAGGCCCGAGCCGGTCAACGGGTCAACGCTGACGTGGCATGCCACGTCAGCGGCCACGTCAGCGTTGGCGGGCCCGGGCTGTATAAATCAAAGCCCAGATCGGACGGCCGTGGCTTCGCCACGTGTCGCGATCTGGGATTTTCGGAAAATAAAAATGATTTTCAGAATTAATAAAAGATTTTCGAATAATAAAATTAAAAATCGATCGGACGGCTGAGGATACGCCAAGTGGCACTCTGGGTGTCGTCCGATCTGTCGCAAGATCGGACGCATCATGAAGGGCCACGTGGCGTGTTTTGGACCGTCCGATTGAGGATTTTCGGAAATAATAAAAAAATAATAAAAAATTGAAAAATCAATAAAAAAAATAGAAAATCATAAAAAATTCAAAAAAATTCGAAAAATTCAGAAAAATTATAAAAAACTCCAGAAAATAGGAAATGGCCATATTCAACTGGCCATGACCTGTTCCGGGTCTTTCGACCCCCGGTCTTTCCAAAAATGACGGTTTTGCCCTTCCGGCAAACCGTCTTCCAAAAAAATTCTAAAAATTCTAGAAAAATCCCAAAAAATAGGAAATGGCCACAATCAATTGGCCAAGGCTCATCCCGGGTGTTTTGAACCCGATCATTCTTAAAAATGACGATTTCGCCCTTTGGACGAATCGTCTTCCAAAAATTGACGATTTTGCCCTCCTGGCTAAATCGCCTCCAAATCTTCCCATTTTACCTCGGTCCTAAATCACGCCTTCCCTAAGCCCTTATGGCTATACTAGGAGGCCATGTGATGTGAATTGACGTGCATTGATGTGATTTATTTATGCACTTGATTGCGCTTTCATTTAAATTGATTGTGATTGATAGGAATAGTCTTCCAATCTGCATGAAACCCTGAATTAAACCTACCTCACCCGAACTTGCGCCTGCATGAACTCTTAGCTAGGAATATCACTCGCGTTAGGTACCGAAAGGGCGTTGGTAATGACACCAGCGTAACCAAGTCCCCGAACCCAAAATCTCTGGTTCCGCAGAACTGATCGATCTCTCCCAATCGGTCAGTAAGGTTTCCGGTCTACCCTCCAAGAAAGACCGGTGGCGACTCCAAATGCATGCACAAGTTGCACATGCCACCACGACCACACTGAAGGTCGAAAGCGATCGACTCTTATCGTCGAATCCTTCGAAGAATACTCCCGCCGCGATTTGGTATGGGCCTGGGAGGACCCGCGCCGATCCAAGACCCGCGATCGGTAATCCATTAGCCGCGTCCGCTTCCGGACGGGTCGCGACAACAGGTAAAATTTTTGGAAAAAATGAAAGAGATTTTTTCCAATCAAAGTTGTTCAAAACTTTCAAAAGGACGTTTTCTCAAAAGACGAGAGGCAAAGCCTAATCCAAACACGTCCTATACACACTCGAGGGAAAAGTGGAGCAGATCAGATAGTGAAATCTGGACCTACGGAAGTAGGGATTGTTCGCAATTATTACATGGATCGGGACGACGGAGGCATTCATTTCATATCCCCGAACACTACAGGTGACCATTGACAACCCCTTTGAACGGCGGTTTTCATTCTTAACCCTGTCAAGAACGACCCCACATCGGGGCAAAATGGAGGTGAGTCCAGCAGCATCAGAAGAAAATGGTTAGAAATTTTCTTGCTCGGACTAACATTAATCTTTGTGTGTTGTTTATATGGTAATCCAAGTGCCATAGGATGATGAGAAGCATTCATTTCTCTATCACACACACTGAATCCTTTGCATAGCCAAGTTGAGCCTGCAAAATCATTTCATAAACCCGTTGGTGATCATTGCACATTCCAAGACGGATGCAGGACCACTTCAGAAACGAAGGGGTTCAAGACTTAGGGTTTGCAAAAAAAAAAAAAAAATCCTAAGTTAATGCTTAACCTTGTTAGACCTTTGATCGTAGGTCTAACACGATCCCATGAAGATGAGAAAAAGTGGGATTTCAAAAATGAATGAGAAAAATCCACAGCATCGAGAAAAAGCAAAGTGCCTGGTAAAAGCAAGGCTGATGCTCGTGTAAGTTGTTTGATTGATCCGCAATGAAGCCTGATGGGAAAAGAGGAAATCCCTAAAGGAGTCAGATCAAGAAGACTGCTCCCCAAATGATGTCAGCCGTGGAGCAAAAACACAGAAAGAGTTGTCAACCTCTTAATACCACAAGAGACGCTCTCTATAGAGCTGGTGCACACCTCAAAATCGGTTGCGCACCTCAAAGACTGAAGATGCAGAATGGAAAGGACAAGTGGCAAATCGGCAATGATCACCAATGTCAAACCCCTCATGAATTCTGGGCCAAAAACAAGCCTTTTTCGGTCCCCAATCCTACCGATGTTAAGACCCTGAAACAGTCTTCTCTGACTAAGACACTTGAGTTAACATATAGCTTAGCTCGAAGAAGTACGAGCAAGACTATTTCTTTCTCATTTTGCAGGGTTCTTGACTTGTAAACCCGGAGCAGATGGTGAAAACTTTCGTTCAATGGCCTCGACTCCAAAGCGGGTCCCCCTTGAAAACCAATATCCAAGCCCAACATTACGGTCCCGTGGAAGACCTCCCGACCGATCAAAATGTATGCGCTGCGAATGAGCCTAAAACCTAGACACAGGTTAGTAGGGAATTGAGTGCATCCCCTATAAAAACCACTATCTCAAAACAGGTGAGAAGACCTTCTTGTCGAGAAATATTCCGTTGATGTTTTGAGCAAACTCTCTTTGGAATCTTCAAATTGTTGGATTCAGATTTTCCGTGCAAGGGATTTGTGATCACATTTGCATGTTGCAAGAATACTTTGGATAACCTCCAGCATCAAAATGCACATTTCATGATTAAAACTTAAATCATACGGTTTTGTCAAATGGACAGCCGTGGTCTTCCCAAAGATTACTAACGTTTTCTTGGTGAAGAAGAATCTTTCAGGCTCAAACTTCTGCAGGATACCTGGAGAACCCAGCTCCCAGAATGTCGCCTCAACAGACTCAAGTGAAGCTTTGTCAAGATAAAATCTTTCACTACTTCAAAAACTGAATTCCCGACAAACTTCGGGATCCCTGAAAAAAAGAAAAGAAAAAACCCCTTTTAAAAGAAAAAGTCCTATCAGACGTGGAGAACCCTCGTCCCAGGACCCATTTTCAAAAATCAAGCAGTCTCATCAGACGTGGAGAACCCTCGTCATGAGATCCCTTTTCAAAATTTAGGCAGTCTCATCGGACGTGGAGAACCCTCGTCATGAGACCCATTTTCAAAAAAATTTAGGCAGTCTCATCGGACGTGGAGAACCCTCGTCATGAGACCCCTTTTCAAAATTCAAACAGTCTCATCGGACGTGGAGAATCCTCGTCATGAGACCCCTTTTCAAAATTCAAACAGTCTCATCGGACGTGGAGAACCCTCGTCATGAGACTCCTTTTCAAAATTTAGGCAGTCTCATCGGGCGTGGAGAACCCTCGTCATGAGACCCCTTTTCAAAATATCAAACAGTCTCATCGGACGTGGAGAACCCTCGTCATGAGACCCATTTTTCAAAACTTAGGCAGTCTCATCGGACGTGGAGAACCCTCGTCATGAGACCCCTTTTCAAAATTTAGGCAGTCTCATCGGGCGTGGAGAACCCTCGTCATGAGACCCATTTTCAAAATTTAGGCAGTCTCATCGGACGTGGAGAACCCTCGTCATGAGACCCATTTTCAAAAATTTAGGCAGTCTCATCGGACGTGGAGAACCCTCGTCATGAGACCCATTTTCAAAATTTAGGCAGTCTCATCGGGCGTGGAGAACCCTCGTCATGAGACCCCTTTTCAAAACTTAGGCAGTCTCATCGGACGTGGAGAACCCTCGTCATGAGACCCATTTTCAAAAATTTAGGCAGTCTCATCGGACGTGGAGAACCCTCGTCATGAGACCCATTTTCAAAGTCAAAACTGATGGTAGACACCGCCTGAAGGGTCAAACAAAGGTAGATACCGCCTGAAGGGTCAAATGAAGGTAGATACCGCCTGAAAGGTCAAAATAAGGTAGATACCGCCTGAAGGGTCAACTCAAAGGTAGATACCGCCTGAAGGGTCAAATGAAGGTAGATACCGCCTGAAGGGTCAAATCAATGTAGATACCGCCTGAAGGGTCAAAATATGGTAGATACCGCCTGAAGGGTCAAATCAAAGGTAGATACCGCCTGAAGGGTCAAAATCAAAGGTAGAAACCGCCTGAAGGGTCAATCAAGGTAGATACCGCCTGAAGGGTCAACTCAAGGTAGATACCGCCTGAAGGGTCAGCACAAGTTAGAAACCGCATGAAGGGTCAAACCAAAGGTAGAAACCGCCTAAAGGGTCAACTCAAGGTAGAAACCGCCTGAAGGGTCAAATCAAAGGTAGAAACCGCCTGAAGGGTCAACTCAAGGTAGAAACCGCCTGAAGGGTCAAACCAAGGTAGAAACCGCCTGAGGGATCACATTAATGGTTGAAACCGCCTGAAGGGTCACATATGGTAGAAACCGCCATAAGGGTCAATTCATTGGTAGAAACCGCCATAAGGGTCAACTCATTGATAAATATCGCAGTAAGGATCAACACAAAGGTCTGATCCACCATACGGATCAAAATCCTTAGCAAATCCCAAAGCGTGGGATGCGCCTTCCTTAGGTTCCTACTAGTTAGGAATCCCATCATGGTATGACCTACCATACAGGTCAGAGCTTAATCTCCCTAGGATATTCTGAATAACGAGTCCTAGGCATCTTCTTGAAAGTCGTCACAACCGGCAGCATCCGACAGGTGAGCTTCAGGTAAGCCTCTCTCACTCCGGCCCATGTTCAAATTGTTAGAGCAAACCGGGGATTGATTTGAGCTTTTATCAATAGGCTTAAGGATCCGATGTCATAACATTTCTTCTCTTATTTTCCCAGTTGAGTCGGTTAGGAATCAGGTGCCACCTTATCTTTGAGAGAAACCTCTAACGAGATTCCTCTCAAAGAGGGGCAGCTGTTGACACCTGATTTTTTTACCATTTATTATTGTGAATTTTATTCTTTAAAATTAATTAAAAATATCAAAAAAGGTCATAAAATCACAAAATCAACTTTGGAAGCCTTGGTTTAACCTTAGGAACCAATTTTGAACAAAAAATATTTTTCGGTATTTTTAATATTTTTCGAGTTTATTTAATTATAAAAATACCCAAAAAATCAGAAAAATACCATTCGTGGTCAGAAAAATACCCAAAAATATTCGATAATTTTGTTTTAATTTCCTCTTCAAGTGTGTCACTTTAAATCTCAAAAATTCGGCTCGGGTCACTATGTTCCTTCACAAACATAAACCCGAACCGAGCCTAAAAAAAAAAAAAAATCCTTTTCTAGTCTTTTAGTTTTCAATTCTCACTTTTTATAAGCTATGACATTGGATTCTAAAGTCTTAAAGTGCAATTAGGTCAATTTGCCCTCCAATTTAATCAATTTTTACCAAAAGGGCTTAATTGCACATTTTTCTTTCAATTAGTCCCCGATTTCACGGATGTATACGTATGCTCTACGTATTTATACGTTATGCATATTTGTACTGTTTGGTAACCTCTTTAACTCTTGTAATAATAATAATGGTTATTATTTTTAACACCTTTGTTAGTGCCTTTTTTTTAGCATTTTTGTATTGTGAGTGCTATTGCTAGTGCTATTTTTAAATAGCATTTTTTGTATTATAAATTGTGAGTGCTATTGTTAGTGCTATTTTTAAATGACATTTATTTATCATAAATTGTGAGTGCTATTGTTAGTGCTATTTTTAAATGGCATTTATTTATCATAAATTGTGAGTGCTATTATTAGATAGAATTTATAATTGTTAGTGCTATTTTTAAATAGCATTTTTGTATTATAAATTGTGAGTGCTATTGTTAGTGCTATTTTTAAATAGCATTTTTGTATTATAAATTGTGAGTGCTATTGTTAGTGCTATTTTTAAATGTCATTTATTTGTGAGTGCTATTTTTAGATAGAATTTATAATTGTTAGTGCTATTTTTAAATACAATTTATTGGAAGGTATTTTTGGCTATAAAAGGATGGCAAGAGTTTTGAGGTTGAGGGGGAGAGACATTTTGTAGAGTGTGCAAATTTTTGAGAGCTTAGAGAGAAGAACACAAACATTCTCTATATTCTCATAATCTTGAGTGAGCAAAATATACTAAGTTCGGAATATTGATTCCGCATATTGCTAGCACAATTGTTGTGGAGTTATTAGTCGTCTCCCCGTTCGTCAATTGGTGGTGCGTCCGAACTAGATGCCTAACACTTGTGGAGGCTGAGATCGAAGAACATCGAACCGACACCTCCGTTCAAGCACGCTACGAGAGGTAATCTATTTACTCCCTTTGAGGCTTTGTGATTTTTTTCGATTGAAATGCACGAAGTACGCCTCTGGAGATACATGTATGGGTTGTTATTTATTTTCGCTACGTGTTACGTGGATCCCAATAGTGGTATCAGAGCCAATCCTTAGGTGTTTTCGTGCATTTAATTGATTTTTGCAATTTTTGCAATACTATGGCCAATATGTATTAACGAATTGTTCGTCTTACATGGCTAATGGAGGTTGATTATTTTATATGATAAATTAATCAACGTAGCAAAAATTGAGACTAAATCAATTTTGAATCGAAAATTTATGGCTATCTTATTTTACGTAAAAATTCTGAATATGATTCAACGTAGAATTTTTATTGTGCCTTCCTAAGTTTTAAATTGTGAATTTATTACTTACGTGGAAGGGTGGTGATCATGGAAAAATCCCTAATCAATGTGATTGATGTATATATGAATGTATGATGATTATTTATATATTTTGGATTGTAATTATTAAATGGAGGCTGCGTACTTCTTTTATTTTTCATGTAATCTTTATTTTTAGCATAGTCAATTGTTGATGTAAATGCTACAAGGATTACGTGGGGGAGCCTTTTAAGTCGGCGAGCTCTTTGGGGCCCAATTCTTGAAGAGTTCAAGAAACCAAGAAGAAGCGAAGAGCGGCTCTCCGTTATTAAAATATTAAAATGATTAAATGTGGTCTCATTGGCTCGAGACCCATTAAATCATAATTCCATGATCACCACGTAGGATAGATGTTTATGTGATTGACATATATTTTTTTATGATTACGTGAGCATGTTAAACTGGTTAATATGCAAAGTCAGACTTACCTCACCCAAAATTGTGCCTGCATGAAATCCTAGTTAGGAAAATCACTCGCGTTAGGTACCGAAAGGGCGTTGGTAATGACATCAACGTAACCAAGTCCCCGAACCCAAAATCTCTGGTTCCGCAGAATTGATCGATCTCTCCCAATCGGTCAATAAGGTTTCCGGTCTACCCTCCAAGAAAGACCGGTGGCGACTCCAAATGCATGCACAAGTTGCACATGCCACCACGACCACACTAAGGTCGAAAGCGATCGACTGTTATCGTCGAATCCCTTTGAAAAATACTCCCGCCGCGATTTGGTATGGGCCTGGGAGGGCCCGCGCCGATCCAAAGCCTGCGATCCGCACCCTTGTGCGGGGGAAGGCCCGCGATCGGTAATCCATTAGCCGCGTCCGCTTTCGGACGGGTCGCGACAGACGTGCCGAAGCTGGAGGCAGAGGCGACGTGCTGGAGGCGAAGGCGAAGGGGAGAGATTGCCTTCGGACGCTCGGAGAGCGGGGATGAAATTTGAAATAAGAGAGAGAGAGAGAGAGAGAGAGAGAGAGAGATGATATAGATAATGGGGAGAGAAGAAGAGAGAGGAGAAAATATTCAAATTATCCAGATCGTCTACCCTTCTAAGAGAAGAGCAGGCACTTGTCCTTGCGATCTTGGCTATTCATTTTTAAACGGACGGCCCAAATCTCCTATTTTTAGGGGGTAAATTTTTGGATTTTTAGTTTTTTTATTTTTTTAGTAATAATCTGGATCATCCATGCATAACACGGATGGTCCGGATTCAAAGGGCAGGGCCTGCCCTTCTAAGGGAAGGGTAGACGATCCCTCGCAAATTTACGTAGGTCTTCCCGAGGGTTGAAGAGAGAGAGAGAAAAATGAGAAAAATAAATTATTTGGATCCCCGTTTTGGCGCTGAAATTTTCAGCTCCCCCTCCCCTCCCCCCTATTTTTAGGGGGCAACTTTTTGAATTTTTAGTTTTTTTATTTTTTTAGTAATAATCTGGACCATCTATGCATAACACGGATGGTCCGGATTGAAAGGGCAGACAATCCCTTCGCAAATTTACGGAGGTCTTCCCGAGGGTTGAGGAGAGAGAGAGAAAAATGAGAAAAAAAAATTATTTGGATCCTCGTTTTGGCGCTAAAATTTTCAGCTCCCCCCCTCCACAGGGGCTTTTTCCAAATTAATTTTTTTAAAAAAAAATTTACTAATTTAATATTTTAAAAAAATATTTACCAAATTGGATGCCAATCGGCAATTGGGCCGCTGATTGGCACACAAAACAGGGACTTGGGCCCCAATCGGTGGCCCAAGTGCCGATTGGGGCCCAAATTTATTTTATTTTTATTTTTTTTCAATGGATTCGTATCGAAATATTATGCGAAATAAAAAAAATCGTTCCAAACGGACACCCGAGCGATGAGATATGCCATTTCAAAGTATTATTCCATCGAATTTTTAAAACTTTGCTAATTTAGGTATCCATTTAAACGAATAAATTATAAAAGTATCAATTAAATAATAAATTATATTGAAATTACGTAAACTTTGAGGAAAAAAAACACTACATAATTCATATTCCACCATTAAAATTGACTTTTAATTTATATTTTTTATAAAAGTTTTCAATTAAATAATAAATTATATTGAAATTACGTAAACTTTGAGGAAAAAAAAACACTACATAATTCATATTTCACAATTAAAATTGACTTTTAATTTATATTTTTTATAAAAGTTTTCAATTAAATAATAAATTATATTGAAATTACATAAATTTTGAGGAAAAAAATACTACATAATTCATATTTCACCATTAAAATTGACTTTTAATTTATAATTTTTTTTTTATAAAAGTATCAATTAAAAGTCAATTTTAATGGTGGAATATGAATTATGTAGTATTTTTTTCCTCAAAGTTTACGTAATTTCAATATAATTTATTATTTAATTGATACTTTTATAATTTATACGTTTAAATGGATGCCTAAATTAGCAAAGTTTTAAAAATTCGATGGAATAATACTTTGAAATGGCATATCTCATCGCTCGGGTGTCTGTTTGGAACGATTTTTTTTTATTTCGCATAATATTTCGAGACGAATCCATTGAAAAAAAAATAAAAATAAATTTGGGCCCCAATCGGCACTTGAGCCGCCGATTGGGTGCCCCAATTGCCTCAATCGGCAATTGGGCCGCCGATTGGGGCCCAAGTCCCTGTTTTGGGTGCCAATCGGGGGCCCAATTATCGATTGGCACCCAATTTGATATTTTTTTAATATTAAATTGATTAATATTTTTTTAAAAAAAATTAATTTAGAAAACCCCCCCCCCCCCCCACAACCCCACAGATGACGTGGCGCCATCTCAACCGTTCACTTAGAATGAACGGCTGAGATGGAAATCATGTCACCCAGATGTCATGGGATCCGGATCCTGTTTCTATACCAGATTTGGTCATCTTTTATTGCCATCCACCGGTGTTCAAGCATCTTCTCGGTCGGCTTTTCAGATATGTCTGTCCATGGCCCAATTGAGAAAAGGAAAGGAAATAATGCTCTGTGTGTGAGGGAAAATTCATATATAAAGATCTACTCAACAACGATATAATTTTTATACCATTTCACTATTATTTCATGAAAAAATTATTTTATATATTTCGCCATTTCGAAAAAAAGTTATCTTTTCGTCTAGTTGGATAAGCGAAATCACTTCTATTATAATGTTATGTCCGGTGGTGACGTAGCCCATCAATTTCCTTTCCCTTAATCTTATCCCCCGAAAAAATTGTATACTTATAAAAAAAAATCAAATTTGAAATTTTTGGATGGTAATTAGGCTCATTCTCAACGTTTAAAAAAAAAAAAAACCTTACACATTCACCGTCGGAATTGTTTCGAAATTTTTCGCATGTTCACTTTTCGAGCCGACCGGCAACGGATATAACGAAAATCCGTTCTTATTTTTTCCTTTATAAAAATCCAAATCAATCAAATTTTTTTATTCATTATTGACCCAAAAAAAAAGTTATTTATTTTGATTCTTCAGACCGTCTTTCCGCATTACGGGAGGAGCACGTAAAGGTTGACCCGCCCCCAACGTTTTTGCCAAAACGACATCCCGAACCAAAACCAGCGTCCTCCGCGTCCGCCCCTCTCGCCACCAATTTTTTTTTTTTTAAAATAATAATAAATTTTGGAGTCAGAAACAAAATCAACCCACGATCCTTTCCTCCCCCATTTTCCCACCGAATTTTCCCGAGAAAATCCACTCGCCCAAACCCTAACCTCTACACCTAAACCCCATCCACAAACACACCCCCACAATCCAATCCCCGTGTTTGATCCTCTTGGCCCATGACCCGAGGCGTCCAAAAGCCCTAGGATTTGACCGCCCCCAAAACGATCGCTCCGGGGGGGAACGATTCTCGATCGGTCGAAGCTCAAGTATGGGCGCGGCGCTCTCGGGCCTGACCGAGGGCAGCAACGGGTCGGGCGTGGGTCCGGGCCTCGGCGACATACCGGAGAGCTGCGTCGCCTGCGTGTTCCTCTACCTGACGCCCCCCGAGATTTGCAACCTGGCTCGGCTGAACCGGGCCTTCCGCGGCGCTGCGTCCTCCGACGCCGTCTGGGAGGCGAAGCTGCCGGCGAACTACCAGGATCTGCTCCACCTGGTGCCCCCCGAGAGGTACCAGAACCTGCCCAAGAAGGATATCTTCGCCCTCCTGTCTCGTCCTGTTCCTGTTGATGATGGCAATAAGGTCTGCGAGTTGCTCGACTATGCTGTCCCAATTGTTGTTTCGCTGTTCAATTTGAATTCTTAAGGTTTGTGGAAACGAGAAATGAGTGTGGAGTTTCGTTTTGGCAGGAAGTGTGGCTGGACAGAGTGACTGGTAGAGTTTGTATGTCGATATCGGCAAGGGCGATGGCGATAACAGGAATTGAGGACAGAAGATACTGGAATTGGCTTCCCACTGAAGAATCCAGGTTGCTTATTAATCTCAAATTCTACTTGCACAGCCGATAATGATGCTGATTTTTGACCATGTCACTAAATTAGCATGTGCGCAGATTTCCCCTGTATACTGCGGGAATTATGTCTCTATATTAATGCCAGCGTATGAGGCTTATAAAGTGGATACATTTATTTTGAAAAACCAATCAAAACTGTAGGATAAGCTTCTTTCTGCATCACTAAACTTGGAAATTTTGAAAAGTGCTTAGAAATGAGTGCATCTGGATTGGTGCAAAAAGAACTGACATCTGACGAATTATTCCTGTTTAAGGTAAGATATATTTACAAAATCACACTACAAGCCGAAGAGTGCAAAGAGAATCTGATTGTGTGCCTAATGTTACTTGTAAGGGTTTTAATTTCATTTGGTGGAGATTTATTCTAAATAGAAGATTCGTAGAAGAGTGGATTGAAGAATGATAAAGCCGACAGTAATCCGCTATGGCATCAAATGTTAGTGGTAGTGAAATTGGTGAATACAACCAAGCGGGACCATGGTGCTTGTCCCCCAGCCCACGAAACACCACCACTGATGCTGCCACGAAATTGGCATGGCTTTTGATTGAGTTTCGTTCTAAATAACATCTCAACAATGCGAGACAAGTATAGCATAATGGCAATGATGAAGGTGTAAAAGGGACATAAACTGAAAGGTTTATGAGTCATACTTTAACGCAGATGAAGTTATCTTTTATACAATAAAGTTTAACACTTTTATGAATTAAAGTTCTCATGTGTAGGTTATGACTTTGCGCATGTATCATTTCCTTCCCCCTTGAGCTTTAAGGCCTGCATCCAGCCTTGCTGCTTTGCTGAATACGTTTAAGATCCTTCTCACTGATTTCCTTCGAACTTCGAACTTGATTCTTTTCTGAAAGTTTGGCTCTCAGGTTTCTGGAGGATGCCTTTCCTCCTTTGATATTCATTAATGTGCTCCTGGGGAGAAAATACTCTTTCTGCTGCCTTATTGTTCTGTCTATCGCAAGTTTTATGTGATCTTTTTTTTTTTTGGGGGGGGGGGGGTTGTTGTGCTCATATTTGAAAAGCTGTAAAACTCTGTAAAGCTTGTAGTTTTGTGAACAGTGGTGAAGCTAGAAGATTTGATCAGATGGGACTATAGTAAACGATGGAAGATACTTTAACATGGTAAATATGGAAAAAGTATTGACAGAACTGTCAAATTCTTGAGATTTGAATCACTTTATATTTCTCCGACAGAAGGAATGTAACCCCTATTAATTGCATATGTTTGCTCGGTGAAATTTCATGTCATGCAATTAATGTTTTAACATTGTTGAGAACGTCTTTATCAACATAAGTTGTCAAAAAGTAAGAATCCATAAGTATAGAATTTTGTATAGTTAAAAGAGTTCACTAATATGTGATAATCAAAGAGTCCCAAGCACATATATGGGAGTATACACATCTTTCCTTAACACTGACTATTTCTGACTATGTATCTAGTGAAGCCTTGATAGAATAGTAAAAGAAAATGACAAAGGAGATAACTGAAGAATCATTATTGAGTGCCCTTGGTGGATGTCTAAAGGAAGAATAATGCTAGAGCAATAAATGATGGGAGTGCGCAATAGAAGTTCGATACCTTCGTCTGGGGAGATCATCAAGAGAGAGCCCGAGCCCGAGCCCGAGCCCGAGCCCGTGCCTGTTAACATATCCAGTCAAATTCACCTTTACTCAAAAGCTTAAGTTAACGAGTTATGGGCCGACATGGGTATTTTAACTGTTTTATACCACTTTGATTTTTCGATGTGGGATTTCTTAACACAATGCACTCTTATGTGTTTCCTAATAATATCGTTCTCGCATTTGAGCTCAATGTGAGGTCCACTCCCCCTTAATTCATATATTATTTTGCATCAACTTATCTCAAGTTGAATTTCTATCAAAACCCAACTTCATAACCATGAAATCTGTCATCGGCCGCGCCCATTAGGGTTGAGCGGTTCCCGGTCCGGTCCCCATAAAAACCGGGAACCGGACCGGTGGTTCTGGTTCCTATTTTTCGGAACCGGGCTGGTCGTTCCGGTTCCTATTTTTCGGAACCGCGGACCGGATCGGCCACTCTCGGAACCGAGATCGGTCTGGTCCGGTTCCCGGGCTGTTCCAAGGAACCGGTGTTCGCGAAACAAGAAAAAATCGCGAAGGTTTAGTTTTGGTCCGGTTTAAATCTCAAACTTATCAGCTACGTCCATCACAAGAATCGAAAAGTGAGTTCACAAAGTATGAATGCGAAAGGCAAGAAAAGAGGTTTTTGAAGAAAAAAGGTAAGAAAAGAGATTTGCGAAGCAAACCCTAAGCCTAAACAAGTAAACATTAGGTTTACTTTTAAGAAAACTGAAAAAAAAAAAAGAAGAAGACCGGTCCGGTCCTAGGCCTAGAACCGGGAACCGGGAACCGGACTGTCTGGTCACCGGTTCCAATTTTAGGAATTTGGAACCGGACCCAATCCCTCTAAAACCGAGAACCGGATCATTGGTCCTGGTCCGGTTCGGACGGTCTTTTTTGCTCACTCCCAGCAGAAGTCAGATACCTTCGTCTATGGAGATCACCAAGAGAGAGCCCAAGTGCGAGCCAGTTAACATATTCAGTCAAACCTATCTTTACTCAAAAGCTCAAGCTAATGAGTTATGGGCCAACATGAGTATATTAACTGTTGTACATCACTTCGATTTTTTGATGTGGAATTTCTTAACACAACGCACGCACACGTGTTTCCTACCAATTAAGACTTTACTAAACTTTATGCACGATATGTAACGGAGATTAAATTGGTTATTCGGTGGGTGTCAGTTCATTTGGAATATTTCCAACTCAGGGCTAGCTTATTTGATTGTTGCTTAGGCACTTGTTTCCGATCTGATAAACTTCTAATGTAGAGAGACAGGGACTCAAGTTAGTTCCACTTTGCATTTTATGAGACACAATCTACCGAGTTGAAACTAGTTTCATTGCCTGAGTTCAAGCCAATTATCTGATGTTGAAGTTGTCCGGTGTTTGGTACTTTCAACAGTTCAGCCGTCAATACTTTTCTCCTAGAAGTTACAGTGTATGTAGGATATTGTCAATGTCCCTACACCAAAGGCCATCCCTTCTGAGTGAATTTCCTTATGCTCTATCTTTGTCACATTACTTTGGCTCATGGCGAGTTTGCTCCGTTGAGTTCACAAACATAATTTGAGACCAATACGATGCATTTCATCATCAGCTGTTTCATGTGCACTTCTTCTTTCAGAGTTGTGGAAGGAACTTGTTTGCATTGACATGTAGGTGATTGAAGATATTAGATATGATGGCAACAGTAGCAAATAGCAATGAACTTCCATCTGTGGGTTCCTTTACTGAAAAGTTGTGTTTACTGCATGTTGAAACCTAGTTCAGTTAATTTATTTTCCAGGGCATGGGTTGGGAGTTTTGACAAACGCTTTCACACCCCTCTCCACCCTAAAGAAAATGAATTAAGTAGAAGGAGAAGAAAGATGTCACTAGTGGTTGTATCTATGTTCTAGTTGAGAACTTATTGAAGTGCTCGTGCTCTAGTCAGTGTTTAGTTAAGCTCATTATGCTTTCATTTTGCAATGTTAGATATCTTCCTTATCTGATAGCTTATTTATTGTGTTTTCGTTGGTAGATTCCATGAAGTGGCCTATTTGCAGCAGATATGGTGGTTTGAGGTTGATGGGGCAGTAAAATTCCCTTTCCCTGCTGATATATACACTATTTCCTTCAGACTGCACCTTGGAAAATTTTCCAAAAGGCTGGGACGACGAGTCTGCTATTTCGAGCATACCCATGGTTGGGATATAAAGCCAGTGAAGTTTGAATTGTTTAGTTCGGATGGTCAACAAGCATCAAGCGAGTGCTGCTTGGATGAGACTGCGCATGACGAGATTAATGGAAATCATAAGCGTGGATGCTGGATAGATTACAAAGTAGGTGAATTTATAGTAAGTCATACGGATCCGTCAACGGAAGTAAGGTTTTCCATGAAACAGATTGACTGCACGCATTCCAAAGGTGGTCTTTGTGTAGATGCTGTATATATCGTTCCCAGTGATTTGAGACAGCATAAACGAAGAGTTCTGAAGTAGTCACACAGGCTCTCTGTTCAACATACTGTGGTCGTAGCTGATTCTTAATACGATTTTGATACAGCTCATAACTGTTGAAGGCGTCGAGGTCTTAGAGGATATCATCTATGTGGTTTTTGGATTAGGTATGTATCCTCTATTGTTTATGTAATCTTCACCTTGTATTTCGATTACCTCTTTGTTTTGCTTTTCCCATTTTCAGGAGCAACAGAGTGTGCCTTTTATATAACAACTCGCTTTCTATCGGCCCTTTCTTTGCTGATATATTGTTTTTATTCCAAAGACAGCATCGGCTCTGATGCTAGAGGTGTAAAGTTGGTTTTTGCCACGAGCTGTAAATTTTACCTTTCTTTGCTAAACTCTTCTTCTTTTACTTGATGTTCAGAAGCCACTTTCTCAGCCTGTTGGCTTAGATCGAGTGCTGTATCTGTTCTTCTCGGTCGACTTCATGTTCAAGACCACCTTTCAATTGTCCTCATGGTACTAGGGTGGAATTATACAGTGAGTTTTGTTCCCTTATCCAGTAGGAAGGACAAGCTTTTACTTTTGTCTTGTTGGTGGTTCACAGGTTTATCTTGAGGTGATATTTGCTCTCAGTGAAGTTTTACTCCAGTCAACACTTAATAGCGAACTCATACCAACCGGCCTGCCCACTCTAATGTTACCCTTTCCTTTTGTTGTTTTGTTCAAAGCTAATCTTAAGCTAAGTTAGAACGAGAATCTGATATTACCACCTCCCCCTCCCCCCCCCCCCCTTCTCCATATATACCTTCCCATTTACACCCTTCTTCTCAATTATTTGTTACTTGCCGGCTCGGTGCTCTTGTTCTCTCCTTGTAAAGCGTGTGGATCTCGAATTATGGTTGGGTTCGACCATTCGAGTTCCCTGCTGAACTTGGCCATGAATGGTACCATGGACTCTGAATTACGCCGCATGAGGCCGAGGATGGATACATTACCTACATGATGCCGCACTAGTTATGCCCATTTACGTTGCACTTAGTATATGCCCGCTTTCTATATTTCGAACGTTTGAAGTATTAGTACGAATCGAGCTTAACACGCGAGCTCTTATTGGACTTGAGTTTCATTGGCTCGGCATGTGGATCCTCTGGCATACACGGTGACATCTACCCAAGAAGACGGGTTTAACCCCAACTTGCATTCAGGTCAGTAAATAACCCAGGGATGGTGAGGATTCAAACCCTCTTCATATGTCGGGTCGCCACCTCGCCGTGGGAGAGGATAGGACGACGGCGAAGGACCTCGTGTCGATACGGTAAGCAAAACCAAATCGAGGGTGCCAATTTGATCTAGCACAGCGGTGCGCATTCAAGAGCGAGAGAGACTGATTAAAGTAGCGCCGAGAGAGAGAGAGAGAGAGAGAGAGAGCAAAGTTTTTAATTGCGCTGAATTGGCTTTGTACAAGATGATGAGGCTCAGCCACCTTTTTTCCCAAAAACGGTACACACTGCACTAACTCGGCGAGGGTCATGGAAACAGCAGCACCATTCACAGCTTGAATGCTTTAGGCAGGACCCAACAAAACAACAACACTCATTAAAAACAAAGTCACACATACATATATAAATATATTGTCGTGTTTCAGAATGAAGTCCAAGACGTCTCCGACTCCGAGAGTCTAGGCCTGGGATTCTAGGACGGCTTTTGAAGTTGTAGCCCCCCCCTCAAAGCTTCTGTATCTATCGAAAGTCTCTCTCAACAATCTTCAGGGACCACCACCACCACCGCCACCACCCCCCCCACCACCTCTCTGGCTTCAACCCTTGACCTACTCTCTCTCTCTCTCTCTCTCTCTCTCTCTCTCTACTTCTTGCCAAGAGCTTGCCAGCTCGAATCAATTTACATGTCGAGCCTTCGTCGTCTTTATACGCCCCCTATCGTTTCTTTGCCCCATAGGAGGAGGAGGAGGGAGCTGGTGGAAGTCCTTTCCTTGGTGCTGTCCATGAATTTCACATGCGTGTTTTGAAACCAAAGTCCAGTCTATGGGTGATATACATGTGTAGCTAGGTTGCGGAATTTGTTGCACAGTCGAGGTTTTTAGCGAAGGGAAAAAAAAAAAAACCATATCTTGTCTCCTCACCTTTTCCCCGATAATAACTATATATTTACCGCCAAAAATCACTCAACGAAGTAACTATTTTTCTTTTTTGGCTAAATGTTAAATAGATGTCCGAGAAAGCAAATTCTATATCTAGCTCAACAGCTTATTTTTTGGAGCTGAAGGAAAGAATATGTCGTATTTTTGTCTTGTGAACAAGACTCCCGAGAGCATTTGTTAAGCATACTTATTCAGAAATTGTTCGATTTTCCATAGGATCGATTGTGCATATTATGAGTGTAGTCATCGGCGGGTGCATTAAGGAGCTACGATATTTTCTTATTTAGTTTTTTTTTTTCATGTGTCGAAACTATATATTACTTTCATCTAAGCTAGATTTCCCATAAAGAAGCCTTGATGTGCGCATGACACAATCATAGAAAGCCTCTGGATTGGGATAAGCATGCTTTCGGAATATAGAATTTGCCAAGGCTAAGAGCTTATTTAATTAATCATTACCAAGATTAGTCAAAAGCTCCAATAAGGACTCAATTTAACCCAAGACAACATGCATCTTCAATAATTTTAGTTCCCAAATATGCTACTATCAAGGTCTTGATTATCCGTACAGTGGGTTGATTTATTGAGACAGATGTTGAAGTATTAAAACTCATCAAATCAAGAAAAGGGCCAGCTTTCTTTTTCTACTATAATTAACCCTAGCGATCAGCACCCTCTTTTTTTTTGGGTCTAATTTGATGCCCAACATTAGTAGGTCTCATTAATCCTTGCCTTACATGAATGCCTTTTCTTGGTAAAGAGTACTCAATAGCATGACTATATGCCTTGATAAGACTTCCTAATAGGAAGACTACTACTTATGATAATAAAAATAAATAGCTAACGTCGTACCTATCTATTACTTCTATAAAAATGAAAAATAGCAAATGACACCTTTTTTTTTTTACGGGATAATTGAAGGGGGATTTTCGATTAGCGAAATTGATCCTATTTGAGCTTGGACTGTATTAAATGTCGCCGAAGAAAAAATAAATTCTTCCTTGTATTTGCTTGCATAATAAATGATTCTAGAGAATCCTATGTCCAACCACATGAATCCTATGATTACGAAGTAAGAGATTAGAGGTGATCGATCATCATTTTTTGGACGTTTCTTGAGCCGATCGTAGTTCACCGTGATAAGTTGGCTCAATCTTGATTTGGGTTCTGTCAAGTTGACTGAAATCATCTTGACATGAGTTAAATTAAAATAGTACATTGACATATTCTTGTTATGGCGCTCTTGCCCTTCTATGATCTTGTTTCTTTTTAGCTTTTGAAATCCATTTTTTCTCCCCATAAGTTGAAAAATGACTTTTGTTCGACGCGAAATGTAGTTCATCAAAAAATCATTCTCGACATTTTAGAATTCGATAATTTATTTTTCATTTTCAAAACATTGATGGGAGGGAGGAACTACTTACTTTTGTTAAGTTAGAGCGACCATGATCAAGAGTGAGAGAGAATCCTAGGCTAATGATGTTGAAAACTAGAGTACAAGCGTAAAGGTCCGATTATTACCCATCAGTCTAATTTTTTTGCACCGCATATGTGATTTTAACCTAGAGCAGTTTGCATGCAGGGTAATGACTAAAATGTACGAACGCAATGCCCCGCCTACCTATAGCTCAGGAAATATCCTACAAATCTCATAAACTGATCGAGTCCAAGTTTTTGTGTGTACACATGCGGTTTTAATTTAGAGCAGTTTTGCATGCTAGCTAGGTAAATGACCTTTGCTATTATCGTAAAGGGTGGTAAATTAACTCACTTTATCGATCTATAAATCTAACGAGAATGCACATCACCAATATTAATTCCAATTTCATTTTTTTTTGCACCGCAGATGAAAATATAAAAGGAAAAATCATCAAAAATCATAAATTATACCCACAGTGACACATATACCCCAAATTTTTTCTAGTGACATAAAATGCCCCAAACATGTATCTTTGCGACGTATTTACTACTCTAAGTTTTTTCTTTTTCGCGACACCAAAAACTTCTAACTTTTATCCATGTGACAAATTTATCCCAAATTAATTTTTGTGATCGTAAAAACCCCAAACTTGTAGGCGTGCGACACATTTGCCTTTGGGCAAACATGTCAAATGGATACATGTTTAGGATATCCTTGGTATCGCAAAAAAAAAATAAATAAAGTTTGAGATAAACATGTACAAGTTTGACGTTTTGGTGTCACAAAAAAATTGAGATAAACGTGTCACGATGGGTATAATTTAAAATTTTTGTGTGGCTTGTACCCAAGTATTAATGACCCAATGAAGTAGTATCCCAATTAGATGGGTCAAAAATCAAACCTAAAATTTTCCACCTTTGTCCCACACCACTCCCTCCCAAAAAACGCAGAGAGCAATTCTCTCTCATCTCACCCCTCCCTCAAACAAATTGCATTAATCTGCAATTAAAATGGGGGCTCACAGCCTCACGCTACTCGATGAGATGTTGTTATCGTCAACTCAGAGCTCATCAACTTTAATTAAATGCGCAAGTCATTCCAAAAGAGTCGCAAAACAAATATGTCCAAAAATTCTTTCTTTCTTTCTTTTTTTCCCACTGCAGGTTCAGCCACAAGCAAAAAAAAAAAAAAAGAAAAAAAAAAGAGAGGAGGATTCCCTCAAGGATTATAGTAAATAAGGAATAGTTAATGTTCGTTCCATGTGGCAGTAAACTTTTTTTCCCTCCCAATTTCTTGGTCGACAGTGATCATTACATTAAAAGCAAAAGGAAGATGAAAATGGAGAATGCCTTTCTTTTCTCGGGCGATCTGTCTCGTCTCTTTCGAAAGTCAGTGCACGAGACCCCTTCGCCATTGCCACATTCGTTTTTCTCCCAAGGAGATCCACTCTGCATCAGTCAGTAACATTTTTACCCCCAAAAGAGTAAGATAATGAACTAGGGGGGGGGGGGGGGGGGGGGGGGGGGGGGGGGGGGGGGGGGGGGGGGGGTAAAAATCTCCAAAAAAAAAAAATCATAAATTATATTCACTGTGCTACATTTATCATAATATTTTTTAGTGGCATGAAAAATCCAAACTCGTACCTATATAACATATTTACTTCGAACTCCTTTTGCGATACCAAAAATTCCCAAACTTTTAATTTTGTGACGTTTTTTTCGTAATTTTTTTTTGTGACACCAAATGTTGAGGTAAATATGTCACACGGACATAAGTTTAGGATTTTTGATGACATAATTTTTTTTTTTGGGAAATGTGTATAACACCGATATAAGTTTGGAGTAAATGTGTCATACGGGTACAAGTTTAGAGTTTTTTTTTTTTGTGTGTCGCCCATAAAAGTCTGGCATAAATGTGTCACAGTGAGTATAGTTTAGGATTTTTCGTGGCTTTCTCCCTAAACTATAAGAGTAGTGTAAAACTCACAAATATGATAATAAGAAAAGGGAGTAGAAAAAGGAGAGAAAACTAAAAATAGTAAACAGTACATCCTGTCTCCTTCTCCTCTTCTATTGTAGATGTGAACCCCACCCTCCTCACACTACTCATTGAATGCCAACTTTGAACAAAATAGCTGAAAACTGAGCCACCAAGAAAGAGAAAATTTCAGCTTTGTCTTCTCCCTCTCCCTCTCTCTCTGCAGGTGCAATTAAGACGGAGAACTACTGCACTAGGATGAGCCCCAACTTCTTCTTCTTCTTCTTCTTTTTCCCCCCTTTTCCTGTGAATATTTTCTTTATACCTTTTTTTTTTTGCAGAGTTATTGAGTGGTCATTGTGTGCAATGTGCATGCTTCTGCATGAATCCCTTTCGATCATTCTGAGTATTTTTTTTTTTTTTTGTAGAGGCGTATGTACCATTGTTAATGTGGCAATTAAGCCTTTTCCCTCCTTTTCGCCGGTCGCGAAGCTCGATTCCGTTTACTTCTCTACTCTTTTTTTTTTTCCTGTTTGGACTAAATTAGATGATCCACAAGTGTATCTTTGTAAACTTTTCAAACGCAATTCTTCGCGGTTACATTGGTCCATGCTATTCTCTCTTTTTAGAAAGAGATTTCTAATCATACGGTTCAGGGTTATCATAGTTTGCTATCGTTTTGCGTTGTTCAAATTGGCTTCTATCGACAAATATCTTTGAATGGTTTCAAATTCCAAAGAGGTTGAATAAAATAGTGGATGAAAACTCCCAAAAAGCTATTTATTATTTCGAATGTTAATGTATCAGTGCATACATTAATAATTACGGCAAAAAGACACATTGAGTGCCAATATTTATGTATGATGCTTATTTTAGTGTAAATATTTTTTTTTTGAATTACTTAAGTGCCAAATCGGAGAAAAAAAATCGCTTAAGTGCCAAAACCAGCCAAAAAAAATTACTTAAGTGTCAATTCTGGCGAAACAGTACACGTGGCATTTTTTATATTAATTTCTTAATATCACGTGGAATTCTTGTTTAAAAAGTCTGTTCACATGGCATCCAAGTGGCAATTTTTCTTTTAAAATTCAATCCACAAGGACGCCATGTGGACTTTTAAACTAAAAATTAAGTTTTTTTATAAAATAAAAGTAAATAGAAAAATAACTTTAAAAAAAGAAGAAGAAAACATGCAGTTACAGCGGCTAGGGCCATTGTCGCCTGCCCATCGTTGACCAGCGCGATGGGTGGGGGAGTGACCCCGGGAGGGGGGGGGGGGGTGGGGGAGGGGGTTGCCGAGCCCCGCCGTGGCTGGACGAGTTGTAGCTGGGTGATTTCGGCCTCGCCCAGATTTGGGCGAGATCGAGCCTTGCTGTGGGGTTTGCGAGGCCTCGGCGGGGGTCACCGGGGCTCGGCGACCCCACACTCCCCCACCCATCGCTGGCCAGCGATGGTGGGCGGAGGCAGCGAGGGCCCGCTGCAATTGCACTTTTTTTCTTAAGCTTATTTTTAGTTTTTTATTATTAGGTGGACTTTTCTTTATTGATTTCAATTTTTTTTTTTACTAGGATGCTCCGGTAAGCCACGTAGGCGTCACGTATGATTTTCAGTGAAGTTCACCGGAGTTGGCACAGAAATAACCGTTTTTAAAAAAATTTGGCACTCAAGTGATCTAAAAAAATTATTGGAATTAAAGTGAGCGTTGTACATAAATATTGGCACTCCCAGTGTCCTTTTGCCCATTAACAACTGCTGAAAATTATGTGAACTTTGCAATTTCCCAAACAACGACTAGCTTAGTATTGTTATAACTATTACTCAAAAGGAATTATTGGTTCAATGCTAACCCAATTACATGTTCAAAAAATTTATATGAGATTTCAATTTGGTAAATCATTCAAAATGCTTGAGTTTCTTTTTGATATTACAATATAAAATACATATCTACAACGTAACAAATATTCTGCCTTTATATATAATTTTGTAAGCAAAAGCTAATTCTTAAAAAGAGTTATTCTTGCTTGTTTATAATTTTTTACTATAAATATATCTTTACAACCTTTTTATCTAGTGGATTTTTTTTTGTTTGTTATAAAAGTAGTATAATGTTAAAGTTTTGTTGTTGTTGTTGTTGTTGTTGTTGTTGTTGTATATATGTATTCATTCTTCGACTTGGACGAAGATACACAGAAAAATTTTACCACGACATGACTCGTATCTAGCTGGTCAAAAAACATTAAATTTGACGTACTATAATATTCGGCTATTCACTTTTCTTTTAAGGAAACTGTAATAATGCCCCTCTTGATTGATGTGAAACTACAATATTGCAACCTCTACACACACACACACACAGTGTATAGCTATATAGCCATCCGATTGATGCCAATTTTTATTAAATTTTGTGCTGACTCGTTTTCTTGCTGTTGAGCCATGAGGAGATGAAATGATCTACATGTGTCAGACCAAAGCAATAATGCACCGGCCTTTGTCTAAAGTGTATGGTGAAAAATGAGGTGAATTTCATTCTGAGTGCTTCCCGGACATATGGTATACCAATATGGTAAAAAAGGTCCGCTTTTGGTGTCCCGAGCTTCGTGCCTTTTTTTTTTTTTTGCAATTAGATCCTTGAACTTTTGAACATGTCTAATCAAGTCCCTCCAACTTCCGGATATGATTGATCAGAGCCGTTGTGTTAGGTGGCGGTAACCAGAGTCCGGCACGATAGAATATCATGATCGCGAATTATCAGCTGACGTGGGGTACCGAAGAGACCCTGGGAGACGGAAAATCATCAGGATCGAACCACGAGCAACATCTCGACAAGAACATTGCTTTCGAGCATTTCTAACAAAAAAATCTTGGAGGCTTCAATCGGCACGTCGGCTCCAGTTAACAATGTTTGGAGTTCGATGGACTTGAATGGAAAAATCGTGCAAGTACAAGGACTTGATTAGGCGAATCTAAAAAACAACAAAGCTCAATAGCCAAAAGTAACATTTTACCTATCAATATTCAAAAGACCAAAGCATTTCGAAGAAATTTTAAGGGACGTGGTCGATTAGGATCTAAACTCGAAATAGACAACATTATTATTATTATTTATTATTTTGTGTAACACTGAGTATTCAGATCTTTTAACTCAACCAATTTTTACGAATGCACGCAAACCTTCTCATTCACATGGATGTAATAAAGTTCCATCTCAAGACGATAGGCGCAACCTTCAAAGGTTAATCTAACTTAAAACATCCCGTGTCGCATGTCTACGAGGTTTTACAGGTTTTATATACATGCATGTAATCTCTTTTCACTTATGGGTTTAAGTGTTTTGTGTTGTGTGTGTGTGTAGGTTTGGACGTTCTAATACAGTATCATAGTATGGTTTGCATGCGTGGCTCCCATTTCAATTCCGCACGCGTTCTTGTCAATATAGTTTCGATTCGACCGGCACGCAAGGGGGAGGGCGATTAAAGTATCCTCGGCCAACGCGTCTAAAACTTGCGGCCCCGTGCAGCATCCCGAGTCTCCATACGGGGGCAACAGCCGATATTTCCAAGGGCAAAGCCCGCCACATCGGCATGGATGCCCCCGACATCACATTATCAACACACACACGTTACGGGCATAAAATGTCCGTGAAGAGACAATGTTCATCGAGTCCATATTCGACCTAGACGTACAATGTATACAACATTCGAACGGGTCAGGGAAGGATGTAGGGGAAGAGTGTGGATGTGGGTCAAGCCCCAGTCGTGCTGTAGGGGCGCGGTAGGCGCAGCAAAATTCAGAAAGAGAAAAGGAGGGAGGGAGTCGTTGTTGGGGACCAAACTGATGGAGACATTTGACCCCGCTTTAAGTTTTTCTATCTTGTCACACGCACACACAATTGTTGTGCCTGCCCTCCCTCATTTCTCTAGCCGACAAAGTAGCCTCCCTTCTCTCTCTTTCATCGACATCAACTTTGTTGCTCCCCAAAAGTGAGAGTTACACATGTACATATGTGATATGTCTCAAAAATAAAAAAAGATCCATCCGGATCGATGCATCTTCAGTGATTACGGTGGATTAATGCTAAGGCCAAATGATGTTTGCTTTCGGTATCCATTTATTCACCCACTACGATGGGTCACCAGACCTCGAATTTCCTGAATAACTATGAAATGGATGTTTTAATACTTATTTAACATGCATACTGTGTCTATCGAGTTTCCTATGAATAAAATCAGCAGGGTCTCGTCCAGAGCTCTCATGGGTGGTTATTCAAACCAATCCCATGCAAAATTTGATTAAGAATACCTAAGCCGGGTTAATTTTTTTTTCGAAGGAGATTTTCTTTGATGATACATTTGATAAGTAGGTTGCAATGTGTGGGCGTCGCCTCGCGTACGGACTTAAACATAGAAATTTAAAAGTAGGCTAGGGACCATGTTTGTGACTCTTCAATTAGAGGTATGATTGGACGGAGTTAATTTCAACTGGAGATGGAGGAAAACATGGCGTAAACAGACGCCACCGGTCAGAATAAAACAAGACCCAAATCGAGATACCGATATCTCCGATTGGGGAGTCACGAGTTTAGATCGATGGCCACACGTAAGTTCTATTGACACAGAGAGATTTCGAGGAAGGAATCGTATTCCTTTATTTTCTGTATATCTTCTTTATATCTTTTTTAATGACCTAAACGTATATATATACAGATAAAAGAAAGAATTCTAAAAGATATATTCTCTAATCTAGATCCACTAATCTAGCTAATCACAATTCATACATATCTTCTATGATTACAATATCTTTTACAGCTCATTCTAACACTCCTTTTCAAGTTGGTACATAAATGTCGTGAATGCCCAACTTGCCAAATGAGTTGTAGAAGATCTTACTTGATACTGCCTTCGTCAAAATATCTGCCAATTGATCTTCATATCGAACAAATGGAAATTGAATCACATTGTTATCCAAGTTTTGCTTGATAAAATGACGGTCCACTTCAACATGTTTAGTACATTCATGCTGAAATGGATTATGTGAGATGTCAATCGCTGCTTTGTTGTCACAAAATAACTTCATCTCGGCTCTCGGAGCAAACCCAAACTCCGACATTAATTTTTTTAGCCATAAGAGTTCACACAACCCTTTGGCTATCTCTCTAAATTCAACCTCTGCACTTGATAATGCCACCACCTTCTGTTTCTTGCTTCTCCAAGTAACTAAATTTCCTCCCACGAAAGTGAGGTATCCTGAAGTTGATCTCCTGTCATAGGCACTCTCGGCCCAGTCTGCTTTAATAAACCCTTCGATCTCAAGGTGATCCCTTTTCAAGAATCTCAGACCTCGCCTTGGAGAAGACTTCAAGTAGCGAAGTATACGCAATACTGCATTCATATGATCTTCATTCGGGGCATGCATGAATTGGCTAACAACACTCACCGCATATGCAATGTCAGGACGCGTATGCGATAGATAAATTAGTTTGCCAACTAACCTTTGATATCTTTCTTTGTTCGTTGGCACTTGATCTGGTTACTTCCCAAGTCTATGGTTATGAATAATTAGTGTGTCTACAGGTTTGCAGTCCAACATTCCTACATCTGCCAATAAATCTAGCACATACTTCTTTTGTGAGAGAAACATTCCTCCTATCGACCTTGCTACTTCAATACCTAGGAAGTATTTCAATCCCCCAAGATTTTTCATCTCAAATTCCTTAGAAAGTTTCTTTTGGAGCTTAGATATTTCTGTCAGATCATCTCTAGTAATAATCATATCATCCACATATATAATCAATGATGTTACCTTCCCTTGATGTCGTTTCAGAAATAACGTATGGCTTGAGTCACTTTGCGAATACCCATATTTTCTCATCGCCAATATGAACCTGCCAAACCATGCTCGTGGAGACTGCTTCAGACCATACAACGATCGTTTTAACTTAGACACCGCCTTAGGTTGTAAGGATGAATTATAATATAAAGGAACATCCATATAAATCTCTTCTTCAAGATCACCATGAAGAAATGCATTCTTGACATCATACTGGTGTAATGGCTAGTCTAAATTAGCTGCGGGAGACAATAAGACTCGCACAGTATTAAGTTTAGCAACAAGAGAAAATGCCTCATGATAATCAATTCCATAAGTTTGCGTATACGCCTTCGCCACCAGTCTTGCCTTGTATCTTTCAATGGATCCATCCGCTTTATACTTCACAGAAAAGACCTATTTACATCCCACAGTTTTCTTTTCCTCGGGCAAATTCACCAGCTTCCAAGTCTCATTTTTCTCCAAAGTAGCCATCTCCTCCTCCATCGCTTGAACTCATTTGGGATCCTTTAGAGCATCATGGACGCCTTCTGAAATACGAACTACAGAAACGTTCGATACGAACGCCTTTAATGGGTCCGACAACCTTTTGGTTGACACATAATTTGCAATGGGGTATGTAGATTTCTTCTCTTCAGCATCCGGTGAATACCTATTTGGGGGATTGCCTCGATTGTGCCTAGCAGGTAATTTATATTCCACAGAAGTATTAGGTTCGTCAAATACATAAGAAGGAATATGAGAGGTTACCTTAGGAATATTCTCAGGAGTTGGGTCGAGTACTGGAGAAGAGGGAAGCTGTTCTTCATGATTTTTCTCATGTAGAAGTTGGATTTGCACAGCATCACGCAATACCCCCTCAGATGATGTCTTCTCAGACGATGGTCCTTCAGATGTTCGCTTCCCCTCAGACGATACCCCCTCAGATGATATATTCTCCATTTCTTCGGAGAATATACTACCAGAAAACTCCCATCAATTCGTCCTTTCTATCCGTGTCTCCCCCTGAAAGGACGAGTTGAGAGCTTGATAAAAAGATTTAGCCTCAACAAAAGAAACATCCATAGTCATATACTTTCGCCGGGTAGATGGGTAATAACAGCGATAACCCTTTTGGTGTATACCACATCCCAAGAATAGACATCGCAGTGCACAATGATCAAGTTTCGGTTGCTGATTCTTTTGGAAGTGAACAAATGCAACACACCCAAACACTCGAGGAGGAATGTTTAGGACAGACGGTAAAGGAACATATGCAGATAAGGTCTGCAGTGGTGTCTTGAAGTTTAACACTTTAGACGGCATCCGATTGAGGAGATTGTCAGCTGTAGCCACAACATCTTCTCAAAATCTTTGAGACATATGACTCTCAATCAACAAAGCTCGAGCTGTCTCAAGGATATGTCTATTCTTTTTCTCCGCAACACCATTTTGCTGAAGTGATTGTGGGCAAGATGACTCATGGATCATACCATGTTATTGAAAGTATTCCTTGAGATGTTCATTCATGTACTCACTACCATGATCACTTCTTAAAACCAGAATCTTACCACTAAATTGGGTCTGTAACATAGTACGAAATTTTTTAAATATTTGGCTACCTCATTCTTGTTCTTCATCAAGTAAAGCCATGTCATCCTAGTACAGTCGTCAACAAATATCACAAACCATCTAAATCTTGAAACAGCAGTAATAGGATATGAACTCCATACGTCTGAATGTATCAAAGAGAAAAGAACTTTCACTTTTACTCAAACTTATAGGACAAAGAACGCTATGACCCTTAGCCAATATGCAAGTCTAACACTGTAAGTTTGAATTCTTCACATTCATAAAAAGATTAGGAAGTAACCGCTTCATATAACCAAATGATGAATGTCCCAACCGTCGATGCAAAAGCCGTATCCGTTTCTCCCGACTGATTGATGTACCTCGAGCATTATTTGCGCTCCCGGAACTAAAGTCATCCATGTAATACAGCCCCCCTCTCTTATTACCGCGCCCAATTATCTCCTTCGTGAGAATATCCTAAAATAAACAAAAGTGAGGATGCATTATAACAATGCAATTCAAATCCTCAGTAACTTGTCCAATCGAAATTAATTTAGTCGATAATGAAGGGACAAGCAAAGTGTTAGGAAGAGATAATGTAGGGGAAATTGCAACGACTCCAACCCCAGTCACCGGATAGGTGAATCCATTGGCATTTGATATACTACCACGTCCTGGTTCTGAGGTACGAACAAAGTCGTTAGGGGTAAAAGTCATATGATTCGTGGCTCCCGAATCAATGACCCAACGATCGCAATTGGCCTTATTGCAACTAGCCAAAGCAATTCTATGGTTACCTTCCGACATCACATTCCATGGATCCGTGTGATCTAGTTGAGTCTATGCGGTCACTACAAAAGCTTTCCCTCTCTCATCTGCCTGCTTTCGAGTCTTCAACTCCTTCCACCAATCTGGATATCCATGAAGCTTAAAACACGTCTTTTTGGTATGTTTATAATTGCCACAATGTGAGCAACCTCCCTTAGGAGAAGTTTTCTGGCGTGGTGCTAAGCTAGGCCTTCCTCCTTCCTGTGTAATTCCAGGTTTAGCTATTTGTAGTAAGGAATCTTAATTTGCTTTGACGTTCGCCATATTTCCTCGAGATATCATTGCTGCAGAATCACGAATAGTGTCACTGTTCGTTAGCATCACAGTTTGTCTCATGTCTTCCCGTTGAACACGTGCATATGTATGTTCAATCGTAGGAAATGGATGCATCTGCAAGACATCTGCTCTGACCTTGTCAAGACGGTTATCCAGTCCATCAAGAAATATGTAAACCCGATCTTCCTGTGTAGCCATATTATGTCTTCCAATGTCTTCGGGACAACGCATTGGGTTCGGGTGACGAAAGTCGATCTCCCTCTACAACCCTTGAAGGTTGTTGTAATACGCCTCAATTGGTCCTCCTCCTTGTCGCATTCGAGTCACACGCCTCTTTAAGTCATAAACTTGAGAGGCATCCGTTCCGTCAAAGAAGGTCGTTGCAACTGCATCCCAAACAGATTTCGCTGTTGGGAAGCAAATAAAATTGTCAATCAATGCCGAATCCATGGAGTTGATAAGCCTTTTACAGTCGAATATTTGGTTTTCCACCTCCGAAAGCAAGGATCTGTAGGCAGTGGCTGAGGGAGGTCTTCGTTGATATATCCCAGTTTGTCTTTGCCGGTGATGTACATCTTGACAACCTGAGATCATAATCCATAGTTAGCTCCATCCAATTTAATTGTAATCTGTGATGAAGCCGAATCATTATGTGTCGTTGGTGCTAGAGAAGTGGTGTGGTTCTGAGTCATAATCTGATTTAATCGGGTAATCAAATTCTCCAAAAAGGTTTCTGTGATCGAATTTCCCCCGTGATTCTGGGTGGGAACCAATGATCCGGTAGGGTTTGGATTTGCTATGGATTCAAGGCCGACCACGAGAAAGATGAAGATGAAGTCGGCGTACAATACTCCCAAAGATCAACCCTAGGGCTCTGATACCATATTGACACATAGAGATTTCGAGGAAGGAATCGTATTCCTCTATTTTCTATATATCTTCTTCATATATATATATATATATAAAGGAAAAAAATCCTAAAAGATATATTTTCTAATCTAGATCCACTAATCTAGCTAATTACAATTCATACATATCTTCTATAATTACAATATCGTTTACAGCTAATTCTAACAAGTTACACTAAAATCGAAAGCGGGTCATGTCTGTTTTTTCATAACCCCGCCAACAAAAAAAATAACCAAGATAGCTAGGCCTAGTGCTCGCACCTGCTCTTGATTGTAATTGCGCCCCTTCCTCTCTATCACTGTATTATTTTAGACAGATGGGTTTTCTTTTGTCCAACGACCATGGCTTTGTTTCGGAAACGGGTATTTGCTTAACGGGTTTTGTGGGCATATTCGACCCGTTAAGTCTTTTGCGATTAACAGGCAGACGGTGCTTCTTCTTGTCACGGTCAGAGCGATACAGTGACAGCTTCTAAACCCACGTATTCACTTTGTTGTACCCCAAAAGAGAAGTAATAAGAGTCGTAAGAAGCAGAAGCCTGCTATCTTCTTCCCCCACCATTTTCTGCCACGCCTTCTCTCTCTCTCTCTCTCCCCCTCTTGTGGTCCAACTCTCTCTCTCTCTCTCTCTACGTTCGGCCATGATATAAAACACAACGTGGATTCTTCTGTTTCTCTTCAGTGAGAGTTGAAAGAGTGTACTGCTGCTGCTGCGGGTCTGCGTGGAGCGAAGAAGAGACAGAGAAGAAGAAGAAGAAGAGAGATGGATTGGCATGGCGACTTGAGAAGCTTCAGTAACGTCTCTTTCCCTGAATCTTCCATTGGCTTCCTCAACCCCAACTTCGCCCAATACCCTCCCGGTACGATTCTTCTCTGCGCATATATCATTTTCCCTTTTCTCCTCTCGAGCTTTCCTTTCGCGAATCGATTTCGACTTCAGTTTGAATGCATCATTCTGCATCTTCTGGGCACTTGTGTAGATTCTAATGGCATTTCAGTTCAAGAGGATGTAATCATAATTAGCATAACCAACACCTTTCCTTAAAAAGAAGAGCAAAAAACAAAGGAGGGCGAAAGAGGAAACCTCCATTTGCGGGCAATTATTGGGTTTCAAAAAGGAGCATTCTTTCTAATGAGGGTAAATGAGATCTCCCATAGATACGTATCTGGGGAAATTGCGCCAAAAAAGGGTAAATTTTTTTTTTTTTTGATTTGCAGAATAACGATTATTTACCAAAGTTTGAGAGAAAATAGTATGTGAGAGCTGTTGCATTCTTGATGTCTCTTCGAGTCTCCCACAATGCGAACATATGGCAGTACACCAGCATTATGCATCTCGTGGTTAGCAGGTATGGAGCTGAAGCACCACCACCACCACCACCACCTGCCGTCGTCCTCCTCGATGGCCGAGGCTGCCCAGAGCGATGCTGTGGCAGCAGCGGCGATGGACAAGAAGAAGAAGCTGACGAGCGAGCAGCTGGAGATGCTGGAGAGGAGCTTCCAGGAGGAGATAAAGCTGGACCCGGACCGGAAGATGCGGCTGTCGCGCGAGCTCGGGCTCCAGCCACGCCAGATCACCATCTGGTTCCAGAACCGCCGGGCCCGGTGGAAGACCAAGCAGCTCGAGCGCCTCTACGACGCCCTCAAGCTGGAGTTCGACGCCGTCTCGAGGGAGAAGCTGAGGCTCCAAGAGGAGGTACTGCTTTTGCGAATGAGGATGCAAAACGAGCATTTTACTCTCTCTCTCTCTCTCTCTCTCTCAAAATGCAATCCATGCACATACCAAAAAATCGTATAAATATAACTATAAAATGGCTTGTCTGTGAAATTTACCATTTGAGAAATAGTACTTTCATGTGAAAATGATCCATAATTACTTCTCATAGTGTGTGGCATCACACTAATCTCTCAACTAATCCGGTCTCCCCCACAAAGGTCTCAAGATTGAAAGCCATGGTGAACGACATCCAAGCGGCCAAGAAGAAGCAAGCCTCCACCGGCTACACCGACATCTCCGGCGACGAGACGGTGGAAAGCACTCGCTACTCCGGCGAGGTCCGCCACTGCAGCGACCTCCCAAGGGCGGCGGGGGGAGGGGGAGGGACGCCGACGGCCTCGACCACCCAGCACCACCTCCTGGCGGGCTCGGGCTACCAGCTGTTCACCCTCCAGGACTACGAGTCCAACTCCTACTGGGGCGTCCTGCCATCATCATACCCATAACACTGTAACCTCTGACTCGAAGCATGATGAGCGTTTAATTAAAAGCTTTTTCATTAGGGTAATGCTAGGGACTGATCATGGTAGCTTTTAGGAAGAAGAAGAAGGGGGAGTCGCCCCCTCTCTTGCAGTGACCTTCTGTCGAACTATAATAGACTTTCGGTGTTAGTCAAAAACTTTAATTCAGCTTTCTTTATAGCTTGGTGTGAACTGTGAAGTAGCTTCAAGCCTGTTGCGGAGGTCTTTTGGCCCACATACCTGATGGGCTACATACATTTCTCTGACGATAAGTTTTCATAAACTAAGTATATCTTGTCAAAAATAGATTATTGTCCTAGCTAATTAACTACTTGTACCCAATTACCTTGTCCACGAGTCTCTCTCGGTCAAACTATCAATTGTGATAATTTTCGCAATCGTTTGGTAAGCATAAGGTACTAAAAAAGTTTTACCCCGGAAGACCGATTGTCGAATCTCCCGGAAGGTAGACCGACGTTCGGAAAAAAATGCTTCAGACGGCCGTGAGCCACGCACCTCTCGCGTGCGCATCCTTGCGCGTCTGGATCATTGACGTTTAGGGAGGATGAGGAATCACAGGATCCAATCCAAGTTGTTAGCTTTCTCTTGGTATTTTGAAGCCAATGGATCATCACGCCGGTTGCTCTGTGATGATGAAGCTTAGTCTGCTGTAGGTTAAATCCTCTCTAGTCGCAAGCGGAGAAGAACATCGGTAGCTTTCATGAAGACCATCTATTCTTTTACGACAATTCTAACTTGGATTATCTGAGCTCGATTTTTATGTAAAAGCACGCACGTTATGGATAACAATTTATGTTTAATAAGTGCATGAAAAACCATTCATTTCCGTAAACGATTCAAGTATTTTTCTTTTTGTTGAAAAAAATATTTTTCAAATCGTTCATTTTTCACCCAACAACGACACCCCTAATTTTCTTTCAATTGAAATGATCTTTTGATTGGCTAAGAAAACGATGAGTTGAGATGGGGTGACATAGAAATGTGCTTGTCCAAATTTGACTAAGGAGAGTCAAGTACACGGATACACATTCTTTCGAATTAAATTGGCCGTCAATTCCTATTAGATAGGAGGAGGAAAAAAACAAAGCCGCAATGGAATTCAGAAAAAAAAAATTGACCCGAAAATCCACCATGTAAATCAATTTCATTTGAATCAAATCTCAAAAAAAAAAAATCCGCTTAACTAAGGGAAGTTCATTTTTTTTTATTTCAATAAAAAATTAAACATTCAAAAGTCAAAGGGCGATGAAAATCTCGGTCCGTCACATTTCCTAGCTAATTTTGGCCGTGGAAGTAGCAGCTCCCTTCGAGGCGGAGAAGGGCACAGTTTAAAGCAGTATGGAGGAGATGGCATATGGGACATCACCAGGCCGGCGTGGCCGTGTTAACCCGACGGTGGCAGCGCCCTTTGGACACCACCATCGCAAGAGGTGGAGGGGCAGCGGACTCCATGGAACGTCCATGGAGGAGTTCAAGGAGAAATCTGTTGTCTTCGAACTTGATGGTGGGAAGTCAACAAGTTGTGGAGTTCGAAGAGGTTGTGCATGGAGGAGGCTAAGGGCGCGCATGGTAACACTTCTGAAAGAGAATTTCTGCTTCAGAAGTGCTTCTGAAGCAAAAATCCGTTTGGTAAAGACACTTCAGAAGTGCTTCTGAAGCTGAAATCCGTTTGGTAAAAGTATTGAGATTTTCTATTTCTAGAAGAGATTTCTACTTCTGGTTGGATTTTTGGCCAACTTTGAGAAGTTAAAAATTATAGCTTGTCAGCTTCAGAAATCACTTCTTCAATTACATCGATTTTCACTGACCAACGCCCGCCCGCCCGCCGCCGTCGATGATCGCCGATCACCGCCCTCCGATTGCTGGTCACTGGTGCCATCTCCACCGACCACCACAGTCGGAAATTTTGTTAATAATGTTTCAAAAGTAGAAATTTTATCAAACACATTTCTTTGATCAGAAATCAACTTTTGATGGAGAAGTTGAAAAATCAACTTCTGCTTCTGGTGGTATGTCTGAAGTAGAAGTGTTGCCATGCACACCCTAAGGCAACAAAGGGGGGGTGTTTCTTTCACTTCTATGAGAGCCCTTCTTTGGATCATTTGGGTGCGTAATAGATAAGCCGTTGACAAGATCGTTCGTTAGTGTAACCTGATTTGCTTGAAGTTGGTTTGTTCTCTCTCTCTCTCTCTCTCTCTCTCTCTCTCTCTCTCTCTCTCTCTCTCTCTCTCTCTCTCTCTCTCTCTCTCCGATAATGCCTCGTTTAGAATGCGGGCGACGGCAATAACAACAGTGACCACCTTCGTCTCGGGAAAATTACCAAAAAGTCCTAAATCTCTTCTAGTTATGCCAATTTAGTCCTAATCCTTTTTTTTTGCCGATTCAATCCTAAACCTTTTGCAATTGTGCCATTTAAGTCCATCCGGTGAATTTTGGCCGGCCGGTGACCTAATATTTTATTTTATTTTTTAGGATTTTTTTATTTGTTATTTTTTTATTTTTTCCCTTTTCCCTTTTTTCCTCCTCCTTCCTCCTTGCTCCAGACAGTCGCTCGTTCTTCCTCGCGCATCGCTTCGTCCTCCTTCCTCCAGTCGCCCGGCCATGGCCATGACTCGGCTCGGCGAGGTTGAGGCAGCTGGTCCCGGCGATCTCGGGCTCCCTTGAGGCCGGCAAGCCACGAGCTCTTTCGCCTGAGGCTGGGGAGCAGATTCCTTGGGAAGGATCGTTCGCTTGGAGAAGAGAGCGTTGGGAGACAGAGACAAGGAGAGGGCGGGTGCACCGACAGAGAAATAGTAGGAAGCGATGTGGGTCTCGGGTTCGGCCGAGCTCGTTTGTCTTATCCCGTGGGTCTCGGGTTCGGCCGATCCCCCAAATCCCGAGCCCTAATTTCAATTTCTTTCGTTGGAATCTCCACGGCCTTCGTCTTCTCCTTTCCAAACGCGATCCCTCCAATCGAACACAAGGACCGAATGCTTGCGGACTCGAACACGAGGTCTTCAAGCGAAAGAGCTCGTGGCTTGTCGGCCTCAGGTGAGCCCTCTCGAGATCGCTGGGACTAGCCGCCTCGATCTCGCCGGACCAAGTCATGGCCATGGCCGGGCGGCCGGAGGAAGGAGGAGGGAGCAAAGGACTAAGCGGCGCCAGAGGAAGAAGCAGCGACGGTCTGGAGCAAGGAGGAAGAAGGAGGTGGCAGGAGAAAAGGGAAAAAGAAAAAAGAAAAAAGAAAAAAAATCCTAAAAATTATTTAAAAAAATCATAAAATTTTTTTAAACTATTGGATCGCCGGCCGGCCAAAATTCGCCGGATGGACTTAAATGTCACAATTGCAAAAGGTTTAGGAGTAAATCGGTAAGAAAAAAAGGTTTAGGACTGAATTGGCATAACTGTAAAAGGTTTAGGACTTTTTTGGTAATTTTCCCCCTTCGTCTCTCTGTCTCTCTCTTTCTGCGAACGCGGCGATAGTGGCTGGCATTGGCGTGGCCGCCCCGCCGCCTCCATCTCCATCATCTTTGGCACACTAATTGAGAGATAAAATTAGGGTTATTGAACATGAGGAGGCACATGGATCTCGCCGGTATAACTCTTTTAACATTTGGTTGCTCTTTGGGGGCTATTCGACACTTTTTGTACAATTGTGGGGGCTATTTGACAATTTCACAAAAATTCAAGGGATATTTGAAATATATGAGAGTGAGAGAGTCTGTCCAGCTCATTCTTCACAATGCTTGGAAATGGTGGGTGGCTGGCCAACTTTCATCACTTCCAGTTCCAACGCACAGCAATCGATATTTAGAAAGCTAATGGTGGGGTTTTTGAGCTTTGCACTGAAATTTCGAATAATTCAAAAAAAAAAAAACTTTGAACTGAAGTCCTTTTTCTTTAAATGAGAAAAATAGGGGGAAATTCCATACGTTTCCCAACACTACAATTAACTGGAGAGCTTCGGAATTTAGCTAATTACAAACCTGTTCTCTCGACTCACTTGTGAAGCATTGCTAGATCAGACTTGCCCCCCCCCCCCCCCCCCCCCGACCCTCGAGCCTCGACCTCGCTCAGCCCCGACCCGAGTGACAAAGGGTCCGAAGACCTTTTAGACGTGTTCGCACATGGGTTTTTAGTTAGAAAGACTGGCACAAGTCCGTACATAGAGATTTTATGGGATCGGTTCGGACAAATATATAGGCCTCGCCTAATGGTCCACTTTATGCTGTATAGAAAAAAAAAAGGTCCACTTAAAAACACCTATTACACAACTTCATTAGAACAATTAATGCATTAAAACTTACAATATTTTCTCATCCAATCACTTTAATGAGTGGCATCGGAACGCTTGTTAACAAATCCCATTTGCTTATTAATGAAACAAAGGGGAAAAAAGAAATCTTCAAGCCCTTGACTTCATGTATAATTAATATTAAAAACAGAAACATCTTTCGTAAATCATGCTTAGCGAGTATTCATAACCTTAAAAAAAAAAATACATATCGACTTATCTTGTCATGTCTGTTCTATTTCTATGATATATAGTTAAAGCATAAGTCCCGAATTTTTTTCACTCCTGTGATGGTCATATGACATTTCACTTTGTTTTTGTGATTGTCACGTAGCAAGACACGGGGCATAATTTTGATGAAAAGAGTAAGTAGAGATAATCCATTTGGATTACAAAATAGAAAAAAAAAACTGAAGGTACATTAATCTTTCGTCACACATAATTCATTCGGTTAGTTAGAAATTAAGCTAGAAAGAGAAGTATAATTCATTTGGGATACTTGAAAATTTGAATATCACAATGCTGAAAATTTGACTCGTGGACATTAAAATGATGAGTTCACAATTCTATCTCGTTTTTAATTTTACAAATTTCATACCCAATATGGAATAGTGGACATTATTAGAAGGTTTTGACAATATAACCGGTAAAATTCCACTTTTCGTTAATCATCTCAATTAATCGTGTTTAAACGTGGATAAAACTCAAAACCAAATTTTGATCGGAGCACAATTGAATTTGGTTACCGCATGTGCAGCACGTCGGGCGAAGCCGGCCCAAGCCCACGCGGCCTTTACGGATCAGACGGTGGGGAGGACAGGACACCACCCAATGATTGATAAGGATGCACCTCAAACCCGTGGGTGGGGCCCAAGGCACTCCGGATAAAAGAACGACCCGACCCGAATTCTCACGGGCCGCCCCGATTACTTGTCAAATCTCAAAGAAGGCACGGACAACATTCACAGATGGCTTGACCTAAACTCCGATAACTTCACTCCGCGACAAGACACCTGCAACTCACACCGAGAAATTTTCTCCTCCTCCTTCTTCGTCGTCGTCGTCGTCGCCGAATCAGGGCCTACGTTTGAGCTGTCGAGGGCCCTAGGGAACCTCGTCCAGGACTGGAATCGCCGAGGAGTTTTTTTTTTTTCCTGATTGGGACTTTTTTTTGTGTGTGGGTTTTTTCTCTTTTGGTTTCTTTGGAGGGAGGAGGGCGGAATGGCGGAGAAGCAGGAGCGGCGGCGGCAGCAGCAGGAGGAGGCGGAGGAGGAGGACCGGAGCTGCGAGAGCAGCGACGACTGCTACACCTCGGAGGACGAAGGGACGGAGGACTACAGGCGCGGCGGTTACCACGCGGTTCGGATCGGAGACGCCTTCAAGGGCGGCCGATACGTCGTCCAGAGCAAGCTCGGTTGGGGCCATTTCTCCACCGTCTGGCTCGCTTGGGATACGCAGAGTTCCGTACGTCTCTCTCTCTCTCTCTCTCGTTCGTGGAAATGGTGACGTACTTGTTTTGTGTGGTTTGCTCCGTTTCTAAGTGTGAGAGGGAATGACACAGACTGAAGTATAGTTAGATACTTGATAGTAAAGCGAAGTCATTTTGTGTGCGTGCGTGTGTTTTGTTTATGTCTGCTAGTGAAGATCGCAACAGACTACCGGGAGGAAATTAGACTAGAGACTGAAGAAATTAGTGTAATTGGACGTTATTGGCTAGAGAATGAGTTCCTCATATGCTATGTGCCCTGTTGAAACTTGAGCTTTCCCCAAAAAATTTCAAGCAAGAACACCTGTGGCACCGCTATTGGTCATAATTTCTTGTCCCTGCTCCTTTAGGTTCTCTTTAGCCTACAGATTTGAATTTTCTGACGAATGGTTCTTATTTTTCTGCCTTTTGTTACCCAAATTGTTGAAATGCCAGCGGTATGTTGCTCTGAAAGTGCAAAAGAGCGCTCAACACTACACTGAGGCTGCCATGGATGAGATAACCATCTTGCAACAGATTGCGGAAGGAGACCCGGATGATAAAAAATGCGTGGTGAAACTGTTGGACCACTTTAAACATTCAGGTCCAAATGGACAGCATGTCTGTATGGTTTTTGAGTACTTGGGGGACAATCTTTTGACTCTCATTAAGTACACTGATTACCGTGGACTTCCTCTTCATATGGTAAAGGAAATTTGCTTTCATGTCTTGGTGGGTTTGGATTACTTGCATAGGCAGCTATCTATCATACACACTGATCTGAAGCCGGAGAACATTTTGTTGCTAACGATGATCGACCCGTTGAAGGATCCCAGAAAATCGGGTACTCCTCTCGTCCTTCCTAACAGTAAGGAAAATAATATTTCCTTAGCTGGGGTTGGTAAAGATGTCAGGGCTTTGAATGGGAGTCTAACTAAAAATCAGAAGAAAAAGATCAGGCAAAAGGCAAAGAGAGCTGCTCAGGTCTGTGTGGAGAAAAAAGTTTCTGTGGAAGCTGAGTTGACTGCTGAAACGTCTGCTGCAAATGACACTTGTCAGAACACGAAATCCGACTTGGGAGCTAATGAAGATCAACCCAGTAGTCCTTCGAAATCGACAGAGTCTGGAGGAATAAAGGATTCCGACGTGAGAGGTGGTAAGAGGGGTAGTCGCTCTGCGAGGCAGAAGCTGCTGGCCTCTGTAGACTTCAAATGCAAGTTGGTCGACTTTGGCAATGCATGTTGGACTTACAAACAGTTTACAAATGACATCCAAACAAGACAGTACAGGTGTCCAGAGGTTATACTTGGATCTAAGTATTCTACTTCAGCTGATCTTTGGTCTTTTGCTTGTATCTGCTTTGAGCTTGCCACTGGTGACGTACTTTTTGATCCTCACAGCGGTGACAACTTTGATAGGGATGAGGTATGGCATCCTCTGGAACTATTTATGTTTATTTGTAGATCTTTTGTTTGCCAGAGACATTGACTTCCTTTCTCTCTATTTGCATGCTGCAAGTAATCGTCCTTTGTTATGAAGGTTTAGAAAATCATTGGATGGCATTGGTTCTGTGGATTTAACATGTTATTGTTAAAGTACCTTAAAAAATGTCATATGCACAAAAACTTTAATTTTCCCATGAAGCAGAGAGCCTTTTCACCGACTGTTAACATTATGTATGCGAAGTTTCTTGAAGAAAAAAAGTGTTCTAGATGCTTTTGCGCTGCTTAACAACCTAACTTTTCATTAAGGGGGGGATTTGAGTGAATATGTATTTCACTTTTTTGAATAACAAAAGAGTTGGACTTATCGTACATGTCTTTCATTCATCAATATTCTCCTTGAGATTCGTTGATGATGATGAATTCTATAGCCTCTGGGCTGTTCTTTTTTTTTTTTTAATCATTATCTAATAGATTTTTATCCTAAAAAGATGAACAAGAATGTGGAGTATCGTAGCTATAGAATTTTTGACTATCCTAGTTTGTTTTCAACTAAGCTAGCTTATTAATTTGGAGTATAGTTCACTTCAGTTGATGCTAAATGATCTGTTTTAGGACCACTTGGCATTGATGATGGAGCTCCTAGGAATGATGCCTCGAAAGGTGAGATTGTCTCTCTCCAAATATTTTGCATCCTATGTTGACAGACACATTGCATCTAACACCTTGCATTGTGTCCAATATTAGATTGCTCTTGGTGGTCGGTACTCTAGAGACTTCTTTAATAGATATGGTGACTTGAGACATATCCGGAGGTTGCGGTTCTGGCCGTTGAACAAGGTTCTCCTTGAGAAATATGAACTTAATCAGCAAGATGCGGATGAAATGACCGACTTCCTAGTTCCCATCCTGGACTTTGTTCCTGAGAAGCGACCAACTGCTGCGCAATGCCTTCTACATCCATGGATTAATGCAGGCCCTCGTTTGCTGGAGCCTTCTGTTCCTTCTAATCAAAATCAGGCAACTGAAGTTGTCAATTCAGCGAAATTTACCAAGGATAAGGATGATAGGGAGGCGATGGAAGTTGGTCTAGGAAATATTGCCATCAATTCTGAATCTCAATCCATCGAAGATTCCTCATCTGGAGGTAAAGCCTCGAAGGCAGTCACAATTAGTTCATCTAGGTAGGATGTTTGTTTCTGTATTATTCATTCTTAGGAGCTTTTCGTCATACTATGTTCTGCATTGCTCTGATCTTCTTGTAGAAGTTCTCAGTATTTTTGCCTTTAATATCCATCTTTGTCTTGTGGATAGATAAGATCAAGTTCTAATGCAGGTGAAATTCAAGCTTATTGACTGCAAAAGATGAGACTTGGAAGCTTGTCGACTGCAAAAGATGAGACTTGGATTTTCCAATTATCACTTTCTCAGGCAAAATTATTTGGCGTAATGTATCATTCTTTCATGTGTAGCTGGTCAGTCAAGCCTTTGCTATCCGCTGACTTGCCCGATGTAATGAAAAGTTAATGCAATTTTTGTACCTCACACCGTTGTTGAAATTGGACTGATTGGTAATTTAAAAGATTTTGAGTTCTAGTGGTGGCAATTTTTTTCCCTTTAACGGTGTACTTTTTTTTTTTTTTTTGGAAATTGGACTGATTGAAGTAGATACGAGCCTAAAACGTCTCAAACTATTCCAAAGTGCTAGCAGATTGCAATATAAATGATGAATACTAGAGATATGAGGTAAACTCATCTCATGTGCAATCTCTATCTTTGTCGATTGGTCTGTGCCTTCATGGGCTGGGAACATGTACCTGCGTATTTTCTTCTGTTCATCCATGAGGCCGGCTTAATTGTAATTTGAAATTAGTGAGAAAGCTTGAAAAATGAGGTAGCAAGACGGGAAGGATAGAGGAATCCAAGGCACATTACTTTTCTTCCATCCCCTTCTTTTAGAGGGGATGCACCATTTCTAGCCCTACGGCAGTAGTAAAGATGAACTTTGGAAGGAACGGTGGGCTTGTCAGAACAAAAATTATGCGTCATTTTTACGCCACCACCTTCGAGATAATTGAATGGGAAATACCATTAGACTTTTTGTTTGCTGCCTGGAAGACACTCATACGTGCACGGTTCTGCTGGCTGGTAAAATGCGAGTTTCCTTATTTTTAGGCAATAGGTATGATCAACTTTGGGTTGTGTCTTGTGAGGTTCAGCACCTGAGCACCTGTTCATATTGTGCGGCTTGGACGAAGTGTTAATGTAATTAGACCTATATTGTCAGCACTTCTGCATAGACTCTTGAGAGATCAGTCTAATGAGACCTTAATGCAGGATAATGAGTCCCAAATAAGTAAGCTAACTCGATAACTTGAAGATAAAATACGTCACAGCCAGTAAGTTACTTTCAGTATCACGCCTAAAAGCTCCTTACACATCACATCCTGAGATTGAATAAACATCATACTAAGCAGAGAATTGCATTACACAATTCGGAGTAAACATTTGGTTAAATAATTGTCTTCACTCACTACTGGATCAGAAGAACCAAAAACACATATATAGACCCTCCCAAAATTCTACTCCAACTTGAAACATGAAACCTTAAGAAGCATAAATATCACTTCAAATAGAATTCAGGGACATATCTCTCTAGAGATACTACTAAGTCAACTAGGAGAAATTCGACCAGAAGGACTAGGAGAAGAATCCTTAGCCAGAAAAGAGAAGACTCCTAATCCAACTAGAAATTTTTTCAGGTTGTACATTAATGCAACAGTCTAATTACACTAAAGCTTGGTGAAAACTGTTAAGTTGTGTCTCGAGTTTAAGCCCGTTTACGAATTTGACTTGGATTGAATAATTCCGTATGTAAAATTTGGAAGGACGAATATTACGGATGGATCAAAACCGAATCTTTATGGGTATTCTTTCCAAAATAACTTCTACCAAGATAATAACGAAAAAAAAAAGGAAAAGTCCAAGTGAGCTTCCTTCTTTGACCGCATATTTTCTCTTCTGATGTGGCTATCGAAGAAGTAATATTCTATGAAGAAAAGAAAACGGAAAGTCAATCTCTGTGACTAATCTGTAAAGCAATTCAATCTCTTTTTTTTTTTTTTCTCTGGCGGTGATTTACTTGAAGAGGACGACAGGTTGGACTTTTGAGTCTTATCTTGCATATATATATATGACAACGGCGTGATGAAGAGGCAAGTTGTTGGAAGCGCCGTTTACCGAGCGCTTGTGCAAAGGACTCTCTGTGAAGCTTGAAGGGCCGCCTTGTCGTCGAGTGCTTGAGAGGATTCACTTTCATTGGTTTTTTCGTGGAATTACATCAAGAATTCAAGTGTCGAAGCCGGTTAAATCTTGATGTTAGATTTGTGTTTTAATTCCTTTGCGAGATTGAGAGATTATTTCGCTAGGAATTGGGGGCTAAACACTGTGTGCGTTCTTGGATGTAATTGGGGTTGGGAAACACCAAGAGTGTGTTTGTGTAACTCGAGTGTGGTTTGTAATCTCCGTGTATCGCTCGTTCTATAGTGGAATCGTTGCTGCTCTCCCTGTGGACGTAGGTGATTACGACCGAACCACGTACATCCGGTGTTCGATTTACTTTACTCGTTATGTCTATTTATTTTATCGATCGCTTGTTCCGCGCAATTATTGGTATCAGAGCTAGGCTTGCTTGAGTTGAAGCGAATCGATGGCGACAGAGGAAGCTAAAGTGAAAATCAACAGATTTGATGGGAAGAACTTTGGTTTCTGGAAGATGCAGATAGAAGATTATTTATATAAGATGAAGCTAGACGAGCCCCTGTCTGGGAAGAAACCAGAAACGATGAAGCAACCCGATTGGGAATTGCTGGATAGAAGAGCGATTGATGTTATTCGGCTGACGTTGGCTCGTAACGTCGCGTTTAATATCGTCAATGAGAAGACCACTGCGGGTTTAATGAAAGCCTTGTCGGACATGTATGAGAAGCCCTTTGCGATCAACAAGGTCTATTTGATGCGACGTCTGTTTAATTTGAAGATGAGCGAAGATGTGTCAGTTACTAATCATATCAGTGAATTCAATGTGATCGTTAGTCAATTGAGTTCAGTTGAGATTGACTTTGAAGATGAGGTACGCGCTTTGATTCTATTATCTTCATTGCCTGATAGTTGGAATACTACTGTTACTGCTGTTAGTAATTCTTCTAGGTCAACTAGTTTGATGTTTGATGGAATCCGAGATTTTAATTTTGAGTGAGGATATCCGTAGAAGAGAATTTGGCGAATCTGCATCTACTGCTTTAGTAGGTGAAAGTAGAGAAAGAGCTAGTACTCGTGTTAGCAGAAGTAGTATGAACATGAACAGACGCAGTGAATATAGGACTGGCGGTGATGTCTGTTGGAACTATGGTAAGAGAGGGCATCTTAGAAGAAATTATTTTAAGTTGAAAAACGAAAGGGCTAAGAGAATTGCAGTTGAATCTGCGGATGATATTGCAGCTGTAGCCTATGTAGCACGGACACGCCGGCACACATAATTTTTGCGTGTCGGACACGGCGGCGTGTCCGACACGGCCGGACACGGCTGACTGCATGTCCGGATGGGGAAAAAAATGAAAAACAGCCGTGTCCGAGGGAAAATGGGCTGTTTCGCGGTTTCAGGGCTGTCGGAGAGGCGGCGCGAGGTTCTGAGGCTGACGGAGGAGGAGGACGTGGTGGCTAGTGATGGTCGAAGGGCGTCGGGCTGCTGCAAACCGAAGCTGGGCAGGGGTTGCAGCGAAACAGAGTAGGGAGGGGGAAGCGGGGGCTGGTTCGGGCTTGGAGGTGGCGCGCGGCGATCGTACGGGGATGGCGTGGTAGGGAAGTGACGGTGACGGCGTGAGGTGGTGGTCGTCGGTCGGTGGTGGTGCCGCGCAAAAACAAGAGAGGATGAGGATGTTCGGGTGGAAGCCTGAAAGGCGTGAGAGAGGAGGGGGGAGGGGGGCGGAGTCCACACAGAAGCAGAATAGAGAAAAGGAGAGAGAGGAGAGAGGAGAGAGAGATGTTGAAGGGGGGTGATTGAGTCAAAAAGAAGAAGTGATAGGGCGGGCCTAGGGAGGATTTTAATTTGTGGGGCCTACTCGGTCAACTCACCATTCAAATTTCGTCTTTTATGTATGATTGAGGGGCAAATAAGACTTTTGGTAATTTAGGACTGATTGAGTATTTGGCGTGCTGAACGGATGCGCCGACTAAGATTTTCACAACCTAATCTAATATGACTGATATCTCAAGAATTGTCCAATAATCGTGCCTGTTGGAATTCTCTATTTTTTGAAAACTGCCGTGTCGGCGTGTCGTATCGTATCGTGTCCCCATGTCCGTGTCGTATCGATGCTACATAGGCTGTAGCTGAAAATTTTGATGTGTCGATAGTGTCTTGTCTGTCACTGAGAGTTCGTCGTTTGACGGATGGATTATGGATTCTGGTTGTTCTTTTCATGTTACACCAAACATAAATTGATTTGCTACTTATCAGTGCACAGATAATAGTAAAGTGCAGTTGGGAAACAACGCTGAATGCGATGTTGTGGGTATTGGTGATGTTAAAATCAGAATGCATGATGGTATTGTGAGGACATTGACTGGAGTAAGACACGTTCCAGAATTGAAAAAGAACTTTATTTCTTTGGGTGCTCTAGATTCAGCTGGATGCAAGTATTCTTCACGAGGTGGAGTTTTGAAAATTATTCGAGGTGCCTTGGTGATAATGAAGGGAATCAAGTATGGCGGCCTGTATGAAATTCAAGGTGAGACATTGATAAGTTTTGCTCCTGAGACGTCGACATCTGTTCGAGAGTCTAACGGCTACTCGAAGAAGGCCTAGGTGATTGTGCCGGTGCACAAGTTTGATGCTGTTGTTAGGAATACGCGGTCGAGAGCTTTGATCGGAACGGAGGCTGGTAAGTTGATCAAGTATGTGCGAACTGACAGTAGCACATAGTCCTGCTCGAAGCTGGTAAATAAATTTTGCATGAAAAAGGGCATAGTGAAACACCGCACTAGTGCCAGTAAACCACAACAGTTTGCAGAATTGATGAGCAGAGCATTACTAGAGATGACCCGTAAAAGGATCTCTAGTGCTGGTATGGCTAGGATGATTCCAACAGATTCGTTTAGTATGTCGAGCTACCTGGTGAATAGATCCCCATCGACTGCGATTGGATATCGGACTCCCGAAAAAGTATGGTCAAGTAATGTTGTTGATGATTCTATTTTTAGAATGTTTGATTGCCCGTGTTATTATCGAGTAAGTGATGGTAAGCTCGATGTGGGAGCAATGTGCATATTCCATGGCTATGCACGAGGTGATCGAGGCTATCAGTTGTGGTGCCCGAATATAAATTCACCTATTTGCAGTAGATAAGTTACCTTTGACGAGTCTCCAATACTTCTGGTTAGGAGTGATTGTGGTAGTGTTAATACGGATCTGGACAGTGTTTAGCTTGAGGTGGAGTTGCAACCAGAAACTCCTAAGGTAGTAGGTACTAGCGAAGTAATCGACACAGATGGTGCTTGTAGCGAGGTGGAGCCTATAGAGCCAACGGTTGCTGTAATTGCTGATATTGATAAGGTACGTGTTCAATCTCCTGACAGTTATAGATGCAACGAAGGTTTTGCTTTATCTGTGATTAAGGAACTTGTGTCAGATAGTCCTTGTGGAGTAGTTAAAGGTGCATGTTCAGTTGGTGTTTTGATGAGGTCATCTATTATGGCGAAGTTCAAGCGTGGCTTGAACTTGAACTACCTCTATGGCGGTTGAGCCCGTGGGGGCTGTTGGGAGAGTAGCGATGAAGTTCGGATTCTAGCGAATCGATTGTAATATAGCTCAAACGTCGAGTCAAGGTGGAGATTGTTAAGTTGTGTCTCGAGTTTAAGCCCGTTTATGAATTTGACTTGGATTTAATAATTCCGTATGTAAAATTTGGAAGGACGAATATTACGGATGGATCAAAACCGAATATTTATGGGTATTCTTTCCAAAACAACTTCTGCCAAGATAATAACAAAAAAAAAAGGAAAAGTCCAAGTGAGCTTCCTTCTTTGACGGCATATTTTCTCTTCTGATTGTGGCTATCGAAGAAGTAATATTCTATGAAGAAAAGAAAACGGAAAGTCAATCTCCGTGACTAATCTGTAAAGCAATTCAACCTTTTTTTTTATTAATTTCTCTGGCGGTGATTTACTTGAAGAGGACGACAGGTTGGACTTTTGAGTCTTATCTTGCATAAATATATGCAACTGACGACGACATGATGAAGAGGCAAGTTGTTGGAAGCGCCGTTCACCGAGCGCTTGTGCAGAGGACTCTCCGTGAAGCTTGAAGCGCCGCCTTGTCGTCGAGTGCTTGAGAGGATTCACTTTCGTTGGTTTTATTCGTGGAATTATATAAAAAATTCAAGTGTCGAAGCCGGTTAAATCTTGAGGTTAGATTTGTGTTTTAATTCTTTTGCGAGATTGAGAGATTATTTCGTTAGGAATTTGGGGTTAAACACTGTGTGCGTTCTTGGATGTAATTGGGGCTGGGAAACATCAAGAGTGTGTTTGTGTAACTCGAGTGTGGTTTGTAATCTCCGTGTATCGCTCGTTCTATAGTGGAATCGTTGCTGCTCTTCCCGTGGACGTAGGTCTTTACGACCGAACCACGTACATCTGGTGTCCGATTTACTATACTCGTTCTGTCTATTTATTTGATCAATCGCTTGTTCTGCGCAAAAAAAAACATCCATGTCGACCATCAACTCGTTTGATTACATGAGACTTACAGAAGCCTAACATCTGTATGATTGAAGTCTCATAACTTACTAAGCATTTTCTTTGCTAAAAAAATGTGCGACTGTGAGATGACCTCAATAGAAGCGTATCAGTTGTGCTGTTCCTGCGCAATGAATTTTGATGATATTAGGGGGGGCTTTAGCGAGGTGGCCTCTGGTAGGATGTGAGACTCGGTTGTCTTTCCCTGCGGCGCTGTTGGACGTGTAGTACTCTCAATAGTCATTGCAAATCAGAGTTCTATCTTTTTTGGGATGCGATGATGTATGAAACTAAATGGTCCTCTGTTCTTTGTTTTCTGTTGTAGCTGTTTAATCACATGAGGATTGTCAAAGTAATCTAGAAGCAAGATGGGTGGCTTCTGCCAAAGCCCTTCTTCTTATGTCTTGAAGCTTGGATTGAGCCAATCTCTATTGAGGAAATGACATCTTGTACCTTCCTAGTTAAGGCAGTTCCTTGTTCCTGGTCTGCTTTACTTGGTTTTGCCTTCATAGACTCATATATAGAATCTTCTTGCACGGTAAAAGGAGTTTGTTCCCCCAGGACTCACGCCCTTTTAAGTTCCGATCTTAATACCTTCTTTACCTATATCTGTTCTCTTAATTACGTATCTGTTTGACTTTGTAATGTGAGTCTTAATCCTGGAGCGCACATGACAAAATTTCTCTTCCAGAAAGAGTTTCTGAAACAGAAATAGTTTTCTCTATTTCTATTTCAAAATGAGTTTTTGAGCAAAATAAATGCGTTTGATAATGACAAAAAATTTATATTTCTCGAATAGAAATTTATTTGACCAGCGGAGGCGAAGGCGGCAGGGGGGCGACGGGGGGTGGCAATCGGCGAGGGCGCCGGCGGCCGAGACCGGCGACCGATGGCCGGACCGGCGGCCGGCGGTCAACGGGGTGCGACCGGTGAGGTTTGTCGTCGACAAAGATTTATATTTATATTTCTATTTCTCGGAGAAGTAACTTTTTTTTGTTTCCCATTTCTGTTTCAAATCTATTTCTATTTTTCAAAATTGTTTCAGAAATAGTTTCTTACATCTACGTTACCAAACAAATTTCTGTTCCAAATCTATTCTAGAAATAGAAATATGTTCCAGAAACTGTTTCTGGTTGGTTATCATGCGCCCCCTAGATATCTATATATAGAGAGAGGGAGAGGGCCCAATGGTTTTTGTAAAACCCATCGACTCATGATCATCAATCATCACAATGCTCGCCTCAATGCCAATTACCCCTGCAAAGCAATAAAAGAAACAAAACCGCTCCATGAATAACGGAGAGTTAAGGGCCATGGCAACATTATATATATATTTTACTTCAAGCGGTTCTAAAATTACTTTTGGAGCAAAAAATTACTCGAAGTAGAAAAATAAAGTTGCATAATCAAATGGGTTTTCTATTCTAGAAGTTGCGTTACTAAACGGATTTTTGCTCTAGAAGTATTTCTGGAGCAAAAATCCGTGCTCTAACAGACCCTACGAGCAATGAGGCGACGAAAAGTATTTTGAAGTTTGAATTCTACGAATGGAGAAGGGCAGGGAGGAGTAGGATTACCCGTGGTGAGAGGCGAGCACTACCAAAGTATACACCAACCAGGATGAATACTATGAGGGAAGCTCTTCTCAAGAACGTAATCAGTTTCCTCACAAATCTCCAGGAACCGGCTGATATCGAAACCGTCATGGGACACTACACTGCAAAAGTCAGGGATCAACATCGACTCGAGTATCGCGGGAACTGAACTAGAAGCAAACTAAGAGAAGTCCAAGTTGGAGAGTCCTACCAAAGCGAATGGGAAATCTCTTAAGCATGTTGAACTCCACCACGGACAAGGACGACGAGAACATCATGACAGCCGTTGCCGACGCACTAGCGACATGTAAAAAGGAAACAAGCTCCAAAGTTAGGTGGAGAGAGGGATCCGAATCCCCCGACATTGCAATGAGGTGACATTGATCAAATCGGGGGCCGTCCAAATCAAAATGGACGACCCGATTTGATTAATATCATCCTTAACATTGAATTGACAATGTTAGGGGATCCATTTCCTAGGGGGGAGAGTTGCACGGAGAGCATACTCCGACCTCAAATTCAAGAAACTTACTCTTTTCCTTTCTTTGATCAAGGCGACAATATCTAATTGAATTTTTCTTGTTAAAGAAGTACATTGGATAGTTAGGGCCTATTTGGTAACACTCATGTCTTTCTGATTCTTATTTTTTTTGTTTTTGTTTCTGAAAGCAGAAAAAACACAAAAATCTGTTTGGTAACGTTAGTTAATTTTTTTTATTCCGAAAATAGATCAGCGGCTGGGGAACAAATTTGGAATTGAATCAAGAAGCCAAAAAAAAAAAATCTCTTTCACTATTCCCGAAAACAAAATTAAAAAAAAATAATTTCTGTTCAGAAATTTTTCTCCAGGAAAAAACTGTTACCAAATAGGCTCTTAACCATCGTGTGTTTTGTTTTTTTTAGTCCTATCTTGGTTTGCTTTGTCTATTATGTACCTGCAAGCTGAAAAGCAACCAGTACCACGCGCTACATATTGCTAGATTATTCTGCAAATGACGAGAGCATATGATAATCAGAAAACGCTGAAGAGTCGGAATATGTGTGTGCGAGAGAGAGAGAGAGAGATCACTTGCCTTGATGACCTAAAGAAGCAGGAAGGCAAGCCAGACAAGAACTAGTATCAAAGTCCTTTTCCACCCTAGGTTCAGACACAGTATTTGCTGCAATAACAGAACTGTCTTAGCGGCCTGTTAATTTTTTTTAAAGCAAAGCATGGTAAAATTCAAGAACACCATGTCATCTGCTCATTCCAAAAGAAGAGAAAACAGAATTGGTAATCTGGGCCAAATTTTTCCGCAATCCCAGTCAAATTTTAACATTAGAAATTGTTAGAATATTCTGTTTTAATATTCAATTGTGGGCTTCATTAATTGTTACTGTAATTATTATTTGGTCTAATAAGGAAGAGATATATTGTTTCCTAATTCAAGTAGGATAAGGTGCTGGATAGTATGGGCCGGGATATCCTTATCCTTGATGAGGGGATATGGTTCATTCTCTATAAATAGTGCTTAAGTCCCTCCTCTAAATCCTAATGTCCACATAACCTCACATATAAAATTTGTCTGAAGCGACAGTGAGGCGCCGACTCATTGAAGCCAGTGATAAATGGGGTTCATAGAGGAGAAGCTCTTGAGTATCGGATTCTCGCAATTCCGCATCAAGAACGATGAATCCAAAACAAGGTACGTTAATTCTTTGACTCTATGGATGATTAGAGATTCGTGTATCTGTACGTGTGTATCTTGGGTTGCTGCATACGCATTAATTACGCAGCTTATATGTGGTATCAGAGCCTGCGCGTATCAGACGCGAATCGCGTATCAGGGTTTTTTTGAAATTTTATTTTTGTCAAAACCAAAAGAAAATTATATATTTGGAAAGGGCTCGACGAGACGAGCAAAACCATATAAAGATCGTCGCCAGAAACCTCCGGACGTGCCGCCACTCACCGGTGGCTATCGGGCGCGTGGCGGCCACGGGCCCCACGCGCATCACGCGCTGATCCGGGCCCTGCACATGCGCGGCACGTGGGGGCTAACGTCCGCATGACTTCATCTCAGTCCGCGCAGACCCGACCCGATTCCGTTGACCCGACCCGGATGGTTGACCGTTGACTAACGACCGGACCGCCTCGACCCGATTCGCTAAACCGGCTTAGGGTAGCAGTCGGACCGGTTAGACCGGTCGGACTGGTTTGAAGACCGGCTGAGGCACTGAACACGTGCGACGCATGTGTCAGCGCGTGAAGCTCACGCGTCGAGACTTCAAGCGGCGCGTGAGGCCGCGTGGGTGCTCCGATGAGGACGTTCCAGGTACCGGCGTGCTCGTATGCTCATGATCTACAAGTTGGTATGTTTATTTTACATTTTTGGTACTTTTATGGATGGAAAATACGTATGGGACTCCAAATACGTGTATAATTTGAGGTAATTTTGAAGTATTTTCTGGTATTTCTATACGGATTTATGAAATACAGGTACATGCTTACATGAAAGTACCACATGCAATTATGTGGAGCATGATTTATCAATTTCATGTTTATGGTTTGACATGAATTGTTGAGGTATCGCTAGAAATTAGCAAAGCGTGTAATTTTGAAGATGATTGCCCCAATTTCTGAAATTGCATGCATACAGTGGATGTGAAATATGAAGTTATATCCCAATTTCAGGTAAATTCAGTTGGGTTGTGATCGCCAAAGCGGCACGCTTGGTTGAGTTTAATAAAGAATATGTTAAATAATATTGGGATGTCTCCTGTTTTAATGCGTAGTTATATTCCCAAAGGAGTAATTGCGTATTCTTGCATGGAGGGTTACACGTACAGCATATGGTTGAGGATTGATTAGTATGAGTGCCGTCATACACCTAAAGGTGGTGATTAACAAAGATTGAAATAAATTCTCATGGCCGCTGTAATGTAGGGAGTATACAACTGCATGTCATGTTTTCTGCCCAAAGGTGATTATATGATGATGTATATAGCTCTCAAGGTGAAATTTCACATTGTGCTAATTGAAAATATTGGTTTTTTTCAGTCACCTTTTCTGTGAACGGCAACTCCATAACTATTGAGATTCTTACTGGTAGTAATTTTAAGAAGTGGAGAGAGAATTTTCTGTTTGGTATAAAATTGGCAGATGTTCATGTTGCTCTTAGTGTGGATAAACCCGCAGCTCCTATTGAAACTAGTACAGATGCTCAAAAGGCACAATTTGCTGCATGGGAAAAAAGCAATAGGATTTACTTGCTGTCGATGAAGCGATCCATACAGGAACATCTTAGGAGTGATTTTGCTGTTGACATCACTGCTAGACAAATGATGGATGCCTTGGTGGCTAGAAATCGTGAATCCCCTAATGCTGAAGTTGGGACATATATGTCAGGATTATTCGGTTTGAAATATGATGGTTCTGCTAGTGTTAGGGACTATGTCATGAGGATGGTGGATCTGCAATCAAAGCTCAAGGAGCTTAATGTTCCCATTCCTGATGCTTGTATCATACATTTTGCGCTGAATTCTCTTCCACTTGAATTTGGTATTATACAAACATAATATAACACTGCTGATCAGGTATAGACAATCAACGACTTGATTGCAAGGGTGGTGTCAGAAGAGACCAAGCTGAAGAAAGGTAACGCGCATATGGCTATGTATGATGCTTCAAGTTCTTGTGCCAAGAAGGGCAAGGGCAACAAGAATCATAAAGGAACTCATTCCTCTGCTGGTCATCATGACAACTTGGGACCAAAGAAACTGACCTTTAAAAAGGACGGTAATGCTGGTAAGGATGGTCTTTGCTTTTTCTGTAAGAAGGGAGGACACGTAAAGAAAGACTGCGCTAAATATAAGAATTGGTTATCTAAGCATGAGCCTAAAGGTAATGGTTCTTTGGCGTTGGTTTGTGAATCTAATCTGTCTGAAGCCCCATCTTGTTCGTGGTGGCTAGATAGCGGTGCAACTAACCATGTTGCATTTACCATACAGGGATTCATAAACCGGAGGAAGCCAAATAAGGATGAATCAAAGCTCACCGTAGGAAACAACAATAAAGCTGACATTGAGTTCGTGGGAGATGTCATTTTAATTCTAGATTCTGGTTTTAATTTGATGTTAAGAAATACATTTTATGTACCTTCTTTCAGACGGAATTTAATTTTCGTATCAAGTTTGGACATGTGTGGTTCCTCTTTTGAGATTTCAAACTCTGCAATTTCTATTTCTTTTAATTCAAATAAAATTGGGTATTACACTATGTCCAATGGATTGTACAGATTATGTTTGTCTCCCAACGAAATATACGTCGCTTATACAACTGAAAATGTTGTTTCCAAAAGACCTCTACCTAAGGAACAGTCATATGCAATATAGCACAAACGTCTTGGTCACATCTCTAAAGAAAGAGTGAAAAGACTGATAAAGGCTATCATTCTACCCACTCTTATAAGTGACCTAGACACATGCGTAGACTGCTGTAGAGGTAATATGACCAAAATAAAGAAGAAAACTGCAGTCCGTAGTTCTCACTTGTTAGAGATCATCCACACAGATATAAGTGGACCCTATACAGCAACATTGTGTAGAAATTTTTATTTCATCACATTTATAGATGACTATTCTCGATATGGTTATCTGTACTTGATTAAGGAAAAGTCTGAATCTCTTGACAAGTTCAAGATTTTTCGGACTGAAGTTGAGAAACAACTAGGGAATGTCATAAAAATTGTCAAATCTGACCGCGGTGGTGAGTACTATGGTCGACATGACGATGTTGGACAGCTTAAAGGGCCATTCGCCAAGTACTTAGGCTGCGTTTGGTCGCCCGAATTTTTAGTCAGGATATGATTGGATAGGATATGAAATCCAAGGATTTTATCATATCCTATCCTGTGTTTGGTGAATCGCAGTAATAGAGCCGGATATGTTCATATCATATCATATTCATTGTTTAGTATATAGTATATATCAATGTAAAATAAATTTGAAAAAGCACAAGCGAAAAATATAAGAATCTCTTGTAATTCATTGGTGAATCTAGTAAAAGAAAGAAAATATAAACATTCAACTTTTTCTGAAAAGTTTTGCCTTTTTCGCGATATTCGTTAAACCTCAATATGAAACAAAAAGTTATGGAGGAGAAGAAGGTTTGACCCTCTTTCTGCTTTTCTTAGATTTTTTATGTGAACCAGAAAGCTAAGAATGAGAGTAAGTTTCAACTATCTCGCTATTTTCGTGAATTTTTATAATAAACTATAAAGTTACAAAGCAATCATGAAACTTCCACATGAACTAGAGATAGAGAAGACGGAGATGGAGACGCTAGTTTTTTTAGAAATCTCATTACTCCTTCTCTTCAAGAATTAGAAAAATCATTTTCAAATTTGAATGTTTTTACTTAAAATCTAGTTTCTTTTAATTCATTTTTATTATTTTTAATTATAAATATCCTTTTATCATTATTTTGACTTCATTCCATCATTTCTTAATAATTTTTTTTATTAAATAACAAACTATACTATTATACTTAATATATTTAATGATATAAACACTAAGTGTGTGTGTGTGTGTATACATATACAAACTATATATTATAAAGAATAAAGAAATCAAATTATAAATATGATTTATAAAAAAATAAAAATAAAAATAAAAATAAAAATAAAAATAAAAGTTATTTTGATTTTTGATTTTTCTTTCTAACATTAGAATTCAAATTTATTTAAAAGTAATTATTACTTTAATTTTATTATATAAAAAGTTTGTTATTCAGAAAAATAGTTTTTATACCATAAACAAAAGAAATCCTATCCACCTTTATCCTACCTCCCCCTAGGATAATTATATCCAGGCTATATCCTCCTTATATCCTGCTATATCCTATCATGAGTAGGAACCAAACACATGATATGATAAATTTTATCCTATCCTGACTTATATCCCGACTGCCAAACGTAGCCTTAGAGGATTCTGGGATTGTGGCTCAGTTTACCATGCCTGGTAGTCCTGAACAGAATGGTGTAGCTGAAAGGCGTAATCGTACTCTTATGGATATGGTAAGGAGTATGATTAGCAGATCTCATTTACCTGGTTTTTTATGGGGTGAGGCTTTGAAAACGGCGCTTTACATATTAAATCGCGTTCCTACTAAATCTATGCCGCTTACTCCTTTTGAATTGTGGACTGGACGGAAGCCTAGCTTGAATCATCTGAAGGTTTGGGGATGCCCTGCAGAAGTAAAATTGTATAATCCAACTTTGAGCAAGTTGGACCCCAAAACCACTCGTTGTTATTTTGTCTCTTATCCAGATCATTCAAAGGGATATCGATTTTATAATCCCAATGGAGGAATGAGAATTGTGGATTCACAGACAACAAAGTTTCTGGAGCTTGATGTAGCAGAAAAGGATGATTGCTCGCAGACTATTGAGGATAACAGCACGGTGAGTATTCCTATGTCATTTTCTATACCTATACAGACAGTTCAGGAAGTTCCTGTACCACAGATTGAACCTGTTGAGGCTCAGGAACCTGTTATTGAAGCAGTTCTTGATGAAGTTCCTCAAGCTTTTCTGGAACAGAATGAAGTAGAAGATACTCCTCTAAGGAGATCTATTAGACAGAAACGATCAGCTATACCATCAGACTATATAGTTTATCTAGGAGAACATGATTATGATATTGGTTGTGTTGTTGATCCAATGACTTATACAGAAGCAATTTCTTGTCCTCAATCTGATTTATGTTTAGATGCAATGAAAAATGAGATGTTGTCTATGAAACATAATGATGTCTGCGAGCTTGTTGAATTACCTGAAGGTTACAAACCTGTTGGTTGTAAATGGGTTTTTAAGACCAAAATGGACTCCATAGGAAATATTGAAAAATTTAAAGCTAGACTAATAGCTAAAGGATTTACTCAGAGGGAAGGAATTGATTATAAATCAACATTTTCTCAAGTTTCTTCTAGAGACTCTTTTAGAGTAACTATGGTTTTAGTAGCTCATTTTGATATGGAGCTTCACCAGATGGATGTTAAAACTACTTTTCTGAATGGAGATCTTGATGAACAAGTTTATATGGCACAACCAGAAGGTTTTGCAACAGATGATACATGTAATATGGTTTGTAGATTGAAAAAGTCTATCTATGGTTTGAAGCAAGCCTCTAGACAGTGGTATTTGAAGTTTCATAGTGTTGTTACTTCTTTTGGTTTTGTTGAGAACAAGCTAGATCAATGTATATACTGCAAGGTTAGTGGGAGAAAGTTTATTTTTCTCGTTCTTTATGTTGATGACATCTTGCTTGTTAGTAGCGATATTGCATTAATGCATGAGACAAAAAGGATGTTGTCACAAAATTTTGATATGAAGGATCTTGGTGAAGCATCTTTTGTCCTTGGCATTGAGATCCATAATGATCGTTCTCGCCGCACATTGGGCTTATCTCAGAGGGCTTATATTGATCGAGTTCTAAAGAGATTCAATATACAAGAGTGCAAACCTGTGATTGCTCCAGTGTGCAAAGGTGATAAATTGAGTCTTTCACAACGTCCTCATTTAGAAATTGAGAAAGCACAGATGAAGGATGTACCTTATGTTAGTGCACTTCGTAGTTTCATGTATGCTTAAGTTTGTACCAGGCCAGACATTGCTTTTGCAACAGGACTTCTAGGAAGGTATCAGTCAAATCCAGGACATGATCACTGGATCGCTGCCAAGAAGGTTTTGAGGTACTTAAAAAGAACTAGAGACCATATGCTGATTTACAGATGTGTTTAGAATTTGCAGCTAGTGGGATATTCAGATTCAGATTATGCTGGTTGTGAGGATGACAAAAAGTCGACAACATGGTATATCTTTATGCTAACAAGTGGTGCAATATCATGGAAAAGTGAGAAACAGAAAACAGTATCATCCTCTACTATGCAAGCGGAGTTTATAGCATGCTTTACAGCTGCTACTCAGGCTATTTGGCTCCGGAATCTCATTAGGGAGTTGACCGTGTTTGATTTTATTGATAGACCCACACAGTTGTATTGTGACAATAACTCTGCAATGTTGTTCATTAACAACAATAGAGGTCTCAAGGGGTCTAAGCATATGGAGGTCAAGTTCTTGACCATAAAGGAGTCCGTGCAGAATGGTGACGTTGCAGTAGAGCATATAACTACAGATGCTATGATTGCTGATCCATTGATGAAAGGTCTACGCCCTTGTGTATTTGAACGACATGTCATTAATATGAGCTTAGAAGCATCATGGGATGCCATTGTTTAGTGGGAGCTTTCTAATTTTTGCTCTAGTAAAGTTTACAGTGTTATATTACTTTTAGTAATGATTTTGATATGTTCTTTGAAGTTTTTTGAATGTGATATTGAATGCATATCTGTTGAAAATCTTAAGGAATTGTGTAAACCTTGAGTAATGGATGAGGCATTTATTTTAGCCAAAAGGCATATGTCTTGTTACACGTAAAACATAGTTAACTATAAATGTAAGACATATGTTGGTTCGTTGGAACCGTAAAGATGTTCTCTCGTGACACATCTAGTTTCGTGACACATAAAGTGAGAGAATAGTGACTGACAAGGAGGATAGCATATAAGATGTCTCTATTATTTGAGATGTTATCCGATTGCCATACTACCATATCAAATCCATATCAGTAAAGTTAAGAGTATTTGTGATCGTGGATGGCTCTGTGTCTTTTGATGCAGTTACTGGCATGGTCCGGTGCTTAAGACTTTATGGGATCGGATTGACTGTTGGGAATTATCTCTAGACCAATATAAAGATGTGCATATACAGTACAATTTCAATTAATTTAGCCCAAGTGGGAGAATGTTAGAATATTCTGTTTTAATATTCAATTGTGGGCTTTATTAATTGTTACTGTAATTATTATTCGGTCTAATAAGGAAGAGATATATTGTTTTCTAATTCAAGTAGGATATGGTGCTGGACTCTGTTAAACGGACACGCAAGTTTTCATTTTTTTCCCGTGTCGGACTCGTGTCGGGCACGGACTCGTGCCCGACACGGAGGGACTTGGCCGGACTCTCCTCGGACACGCGGTCAACGCGTGTTCGAGTCCGAACTCCGGGTCAACTTCCCGGACACACGCGGGACTCGCGTGTCCGGCGTTAAAATGGACATTGGACAGAACTTAGAAGTCGCAGAACAGAAGCCCCAATTTGCTTTGACCTAATTTCTTCGCCCGACTCACCTCACCTCACCTCTCCCTCTCCCTCTCGCGACGACTGGCTTCTCGCGACTCACCGGCTCACATCGCGGCTCGCCCCCCGCCGGCGCAAGTCACCACTCGCCTCTACTCGCAAGTCGCTACTCGCGTCAGCTCCCCCTCCTCTCGCCGTCGCCGTTTTCTGCTCGCGCATAGGCTCGCTACCTCGATCGACGGCCTCTGCTCGCGGCTATGGATCTCGGGTTGGAAGGCTATGGGACAGAGGGATCGGGGCCGAGCTCGCCGGATCTGGGTTGTGGGTGGCTCGGGTGGCGACGGAAAGGTGGTGAGGGTCACGAGTTTTGGGGGGTCGGGCTAGGGTTTTGGTGACGATGGAACTAGGTGGTGCGGCGTGGGCTTGCAACTGACGGGCGGTTGGTATGGCGAGGTGATGGCGGCTGTGGTGGTCGATGAAGGGTCAGCCAGCAGAGAAAAAAAAGGAAAATGAAGAGGAAAGAACTAAGACGTGAAGAAGAGAGGAGAGAGATGGGTGGATCACGTGGCCTTTGGGGAAACTTGGGGGGAAGGGAAATTGTGAGGTGAGAGGTCATATCATGGGGAGGAGGAGGTGATGCAGGGCCGCCGAGAATGAAGAAAAAATGGGTATTTGACTGATTTTTCAAAAGAAAATGGGGTCACGAAATTCTAAACTAATTGTGAGGTGGTGCTGGGTGTGAGCAAATAATGATTATGTTTGATGTCTATTTAGGGGGCCTTTTTGTTTGTTATTATTGTTAAAACCATAACAATAATAATTTATTGTGTATATATAAAAATATACATATAATATATAACGTGTCTCAACGTGTCGGAATTCTTTATTTTTTGAGAACTGTCTTGTCGGCGTGTCGTGTCGTGTCGCGAGTCGTGTCCTGTGTCCGTGTAACATAGGTGCTGGATAGTATGGGCCGAGATATCCTTATCCTTGATGATGGGATAGGGTTCATTCTCTATAAATAGTGCTTAAGTCCATCCTCTAAACCCTAATGTCCACATAACCTCACATATAGAATTTGTCTGAAGCGACAGTGAGGGGCCGTCTCGTTGAAGCCAGTGATAAAGGGGGTTCATAGAGGAGAAACTCTTGAGCATCGGATTCTCGCAATTCCGCATCAAGAACGATGAATCCAAAACAAAGTGCGTTAATTCTTTGACTCTATGGACGATTAGGGATTCGTGTATCTGTACGTGTGTATCTTGGGTTGCTGCATACGGATTAATTACGCAGCTTATAGAAATAGCAACTCATTTTCTTGTGCCAAATCTCACATGTCGGTGTGCCAGCTCATCTTTCCTAAGACGCATGAGAGAAAGCATACGAGATGCATGTGAAACGCAAGGGCTCGTCGGCCGACGAAGATTTGACTAACCAGGAAACTAAGGGCCTGTATAGTAACCATTCTGATTCTCTGATTCTCATCCCAGGAACAGTAAAAAATGAGAATGTCGTTTGGTAATGTAAATAATTATAATTCTGATTCTGTTCCTAGAATCAGTTTTGGAGAATCAGAATCAGTTTTAGAGTAAAATCTAGAAGAAAAAAAAAGTTGCTTCTTGAAAAAGAATCACTTTTGAAAATAACAAAAAGTCTCACATCTCTCACTTTTTTCTTGTAATTTTCTTGTCATTTTTCCCTCTACATAATAAAATAAAATAAAATAAAATAAAATAAAATAAATCAAAAAATAGAATTTTTTTAAAAAATAACAAAAAATTTAGAAAATCCCAAAAAATAGAAAAAAAAGCTTAGATTAGGCTAGTGTGACCTTATTTTCATAAAGTTGGGCCTAAATTTGATAGATTTCACTTTCCTACAAAGAATAATACAGAAAATGAGAGCATCCAATGTGCATACTCGTAGCCGTGCGTCACAAGATGTTCATATGTATTTAAACAATGCAACATTTAAAGAAAAAAGGAGTCCTTAATATGGGAATCTATCCCATGCTTCAGCGAACTTGAAACATCATATATTAAAATTTGTATTTCATTCATGACATGCTAAAAATATATATATTTTAAATTATTTTAGTGTGCATTGAAAATTAATCTTCAATTTAAGATGAAGTTTTATAAATTAACTACATAGTTATTTGACTTAAATGAAAAAAATAGGAAAAGAAGCATTTTTTTTGAAATAAAAATTTTATGCAGTTATCATACACGTTCCGATTCTCTAAAACTCATTTAGGAACAGAATAAAAAAATTCATTTTAACCAGAATCAGTTTTCAGAATCAGACTGATTACCATGCGCATCCTAAGAGTCTTGCTTGAGAGTAGGTTGGCCACTTCAAGACCTAATTTGAGACAACATTCATTTGTCGCTCTCTTTTGAGAAAATGGTCCTGCTTTAGGCCCTCATATAAAATTTTACTCAAATGAAAGCTATTAACACGAGATATTTGGCACACCGACGACATAGGATAATGTTTGGTTATATCAGTCCTTCATTTCATGTTTTGGGGCTTTGAACAAAGTCATGTTTGCCCGACAAGCGTCGGTTTTATTTCTCGTACTTTACTTTAAGCCTTTCAATACTCGAGTGTTTAGATTTCAGTACTTCCATTATATTGGTTGCTCTTTTACGTTTAGAATGGTTTGGATACGCCTTAAGACCGTAATAAATTTCTAAACATCACTACATGAACACACAACCATTCAAATGAAATTTTGGACTCGTAATTAGAAAGCAACTGCTACCTTGACAGTCTGACAGTACTACCATTATTCTGACCCCACGATTTTTCAATTAATGAGTGTTTTATGCACTACGATTAGAAATAATTGACAGTACTATCAGACTATCATAGAAGCATTTTCTTAATTAGAATAAAGGCCGTTTGATCATTTAGATGAACAATCCAATCAAATTGAAGTATCGAAAGCGCGCTAATAGAAACTATTAATGTAATCAAGTCTTCGAACTATGAAATTTTGCGTAGGAGGCAATTTTCCATGCCTCATTTGATTTTTATTTGACCCTAAATAGTTTAGTGGCGACTCCCGTTTCACATAGGATATTCATAGGTTTAATCGAACTTAAAATGAATCCAACATCGCGCGAAGTAAGGATTTGGGAGAGCCCGTGCCTAATTGAGGGCCACTGGCTCACTTTTTAGGCATTACTTCTGAACTTGCTTCTCCGACCGCATCGGGAGGGTCGCGACAATCCCGGATGCTAACACTACCTTGATGATTGAGCATCAAAACTAATTATGGCGATGAAATAACGAGGTGAGCGCTCATAGCAACCCAATACCTTACGAGGTTTTTGGGGATGCGCAACTGCAATGTGTCCTTCTCTGACGATCATCTCTTAGACCTTACTAATGGTGTACCACTGCCACTACCATCGTCAGGCACTGTTACAGTTCCAATGAATTGGACAGATTTCCTTTACCTAGAACTTGTGTATATACACATACCATGTCTGCTTGCGAAAGCGAGGAGAAAATCCACTGATACCAAAATGCCTGAATGCATCAACTATACGACGAATCATCGGACAGCACTCCTGCAGTTACTCTCATTCCTTGATTTGTGAATGAGAACTCGCAGCGGACCATCTCTAGTTGAGAACACTGGAGAAGGCTTGCTAAGATCAGCTCGCGATGACTAGATATAAGGTGGTCAAACGGGTCGGGTTTGAGTCGAGTCATAAATAATTCGATCCAAATAGACATTTCATCCGTTTATGACCTATTTATTGCAATGCAAATCTAATGACTCATGCACAACGCCGACTCATTTCTAAAACATTTCTATACTTGATTCAATCTAGGAAAACTCATACCCAAACCGAGATAAGAGTGCGGAGTGAGCGAGTGCGAGATCGAGTGAAGGCGAGATAGAACGAAGAGAAAGTAATAGAGTTAAGTTGGGTTTAATTAAGTTATAAATTCATTTATGACCCATTTAACACTCATATTATATCGAAACTTATTTATTAAGTATCCATATTAAAGGTGTGCATTCAGATCGGGTTTACCCAAAAATCACACCGGACCACCTGAAAAACAGGTTCAGGAATCAATTCCTATTCAAATCGGTCCGAGAATAGGTTCTAATTTTTGGGAATTGGTTTGAGCCGGTCCTGTTCCCGGTTCCAAGTAAAGACCCGAACTAAATTTGGAACCCCTTTTTAGCTACTATTAAAAAAAAAAATCTAGTCTCGCTTGCCTCACCTTCTTTGTTTTTGGTGGATTGCAATTTCGGTTGCTTATGTTAGGGATTGTTGCTTTTGGCGGATAGTGAGTTTTATTATTTGCCTTTTACTTTGAATCGTTTCATTACTACTAATATTATTTTGTTGAAAAAAAATGAAATCAGAAAGAGAAACAAAAAGAAAATAGGTTCTCGAGTAGACATTGGAACCGGACCGAAAAAATAGGGTGGATTGCAAAACAAGTTTCAGGACAAAAAATGGTAGGTTTTAGATTCCAAAAATTAGAAATCGATTATAACGAGTAGGTTTCAAGTTCTAGGTTTGGATAGGTTCCACCCGGACCATGCTCATCTCTAATCCATATAACAATTCAGTCCATTTTGAGGACCCACCGACACTAGAATTCCAGTTCTCATAAGATTTACGTAAAATCACTCATTCCGCTTTGCTTTTTCTCCGGCAAAAAGCAAAGATCTCAGTCTACTTCCTGTTAGTGTATTCGGAGTCGAAATGGCACTCCAGCCCAAGGGACTTGTAGAAATCCTTTTTCGCAACACATAAAAAAAGTGCTTATCTGAACTGATTTAGAACCGATGTGCTTCAGATTGCAAAAGGTTCGCCAAAGATCCATTCACCAGTTCCCCTCGACCTACCAAAGAAGATTATCCTAAAGAACTCCCCCCCAGCTTTATCAACATCACTCCACATTTTTAAAAGTAACTGAGCAGAGAGCAGCCGGAAAAAGCCAGAGTGGTGATCCCAAAAAAAGCGAAAGGGATAGCCTTCCGATTTGTCTTGCTTGCAGACAGGATCCTTGGATGACATGACGACACCGACGGTTCAATGCATTGCTATTGAGATCAGTTCGTACTTCATGGTGCTTCCACATTCGCACGGTAGTGTAATCCACCGGGGGTTTCCAAGTTTGAGTATTCCCTTGTTTCTTAAGATGCGAATGGTAACAAGCCCTGAGCTGTTTCTCGCCAGAGATATAATTTTTTTTCTATTTCTATTCATTGGATGAGTTTCTGAGCAAAGAAATACGTTTGATAACGATACAAAATTATTGCTCTCGAAACGAAAATTCGTTTGTTTATAGCAAACGGTTGCTGACTGCCGGGCCTCGACAGGAGATCGGCAGTCGAAGATTGTTGAATTGGTGATAGGGACGTGAGAGAGAGAGAGAGAGACCGTATGCGAGAGAGAATGAGTGAGCGTTGAGAAGAATTTTTACTTTTAATTCTGTTTTAGAAAAAAAAAAAAAAAACAGAAAATTTTTACTTCTCATTTGCTAATTTTTTTCCTAGATATTAAAAAAAAATGAGATCGTCTTACCAAACTTATTTATGTTCCAAACCTATGTTTAGGAACAGAAAAAAAATGAAAAAAAAAAAAAAACAAGAAACAGGGTGATTGTCATTCGCGCCCTTATCCTTCCCCCTTCACCAGTCGCAACCTTCTTATCCTATATATAAGGAGATTGGTCTCCTCTTGCTTCTTGCCTGAAAATGATGGGTCATCGAGTGGAAGCACGAGCAGAAACATTGCGCAAAGGCTCTTGGATTGAGCAGGAGGACGATGTCTTAACCGCCTTTGTCACTGTTTTAGGGGAGAGGCGGTGGGATCACATTGCGAAAACATCGGGTACGGTTGTCGTAAAAGTTAACCTCGTCGTACGTACTTAACGGGAAAGGAAACGTTCATCTTATATTCCACACTGATAGGGACACTAGTTAACAATCCTAATTTGTATAAATGCAGGTCTCAAGAGGAGCGGTAAGAGTTGTCGGCTGCGTTGGAAGAACTATCTTCGCCCCAATCTCAAGCGCGGTCCCATTAGCCCTGAAGAGGAGAGGATTGTCATTAAGCTTCATGAGCAATGGGGCAACAAGTGAGTTGTTTCAGATTGAAATGGTTGCCATTTCTTATGGATTTAGTATAGCCATTGCGAGCAAGGAAGAATGTCTGACGAGATTTTGCTGAAAGATTGTCCTGTATGTTCTTCCAGGTGGTCTAGGATAGCAGAGAATTTGCCGGGAAGAACCGACAACGAGATCAAGAACTACTGGAAAACCCACTTGAGGAAGGAAGTGCAATCTTCGGAAAAAGGTTTGTCTGGAGCTGCTTGTGACGCCCCACAATTTCGAATCAGCAATAGAAATCAAGACTCCAGCTTATCTAATGCGGTTTACAAACACGAGCGAAAACAGGACCGCCAAGACCACTTCCCAATTGCTGATAGCTCGAAAAACACAGGCAGTCCCTTGAACTTTCTCAGTTTCTCGGACTTTTCACGCTTGAATTCTCCATACGAGATCCGCTTATTGGATTGGATGTCGGAGTTCGGGAACGATGCAAACGAAGTGAACTGTGTGGACTGTAAACCCTTGGGCTCGTGCTTCTGCTATCCGAAATGGGATTTTGAAGGAGTCGATAATTCTATATGGAGCTGTCCGGGATGCCTTTGGGAGTAACTTCTTAGTTCTTCCTTCGGGTTATCGAAGCACTTGCTCTCCTGAGAATGCAAGGATCGAGTTGGTTCTTATCTGGTAGATCATCTTGGTACCCAAACTAGTTTAGTTCATACAGAGTTGCAAACTATGCAAACCAAGCCAATAGAATTGCTGAGTCTAGGGCTTATGCTGTATAATGAGTTAACCAATTGTGACGTTGTGATCAATTAGCTGTGTCTGTGCATACATCTATGGACTCAGATTTGATCCCGGTGTATGTTAGGATTCGACGCTCAACCACAGTGAAGTAAAAAATGTAAACTGAGAAAGAGAAAATAGATACACGAGATTTTATCTTATTTCTCCTTTAATTTAAGACTACGTCCAACAGAGAATTACAATATATTTAGCACATCGCTTCCCTTTTTACGTCACTCAATTACAAACGAAAAAAAAAAATATGTATAGCTGTAGCTATTCATGGACGTAAGCCCAAACTATCAATGAAAAGATATGGGCTTAGACTATAAAAGCCCAAGTGTCGACTCACATGGGACCCACATGCTTTCTTGTCGTTGGGAGTATGAACCACACCCAGTTGAGGTACCTCGGTGCGGAGATGTTGTACTTCACAAGCTGCTTTTACCAACCTATCGTTCTCGGAAAAAAAAAAAAAAAAAGAGTTCTGACTAAATTTCTGTGCTTGAATTGTCTTTAGCTAACCTTCTACTTATAAGTTGTTTCCTTTCCCAATAATCCTTTGTTCTGCTACTTTTGATACCTGTGCATATACAGAAGTGAGAGATTTAGGTTCATTGTCACTGCTCTTCGAAAATCACTCTCATCTGGGAAAGCTCAACTGTGCTCTGCACTTCCTGAAGCGGTATTCGTTTCCCAAGATGCGTGCTTGCCCATGGCATCCGCATCTTCTTGAACTTTCACAGACAGTTTCCTCTCGAGCAGTAAACTAAAGCAATATATTTGAACACTCTTCTTTTCTTGGGCCATGAGAGAAAAGGGAGTACCCTACTTCTCTGGTGAACAAATACTCATCTTCATCGAGCAATCAGACCCTGTTTAGTATAGCTGCGTTGGATTAACCGTGTGTTGCATTATCGATAGACTGAGCAAGACCATTAACTTTTGAGCTCGTGCTGCACCGCATGCCGGAAGCGTAGATCCGATCCTAGGCACGGTAATGACTTAACAATAAGACTGACTACTGCTGTGATACTTTGCCTTGCCAGATATCTGCCATAACCACTGGCGACTTCAGTTCGAGCTTCAGCTCAAATGGAATACACAAAATGAAACCTTAACGTTAAAGCCGAAGCGGTTCTCTGGAAAGGAGTGACTAGAAACTAAAGTGCTGAGGCAACTATGATTGCATCAAAGATGACCCCAACTTCCACTTGTGGCAGACAAATTACGGCTAAGAAGCCTGAGATTTCTTTTCTCATAAAAGAGAGAGAGAGAGAGAGAGAGAGATTGGGACTTCGATAGTGACCACTAAGTAGGAAGTATGTTGCACTTTCCCTTTCGTGGAAAGATTTCGTCACTCATTATCTCGTTCCTCTCGGTAAATTAAAAATTCAGTGACAATATTGAACTCTTTCACATGATTCGTGGACTAAATTGAATATGTACAAAAAATTCAGGAACCATATTGAGTAAATTGAAAGTTCATAGACGATATTGCACATTGATATAAAGTTCAAAAATCACATTAAATAAATTTAAAGTTTAAGGTCTACATTACATATTGAATCAATATTTAACCACCATTTGTGTCGTTATCCTTTCGTGGAAAGATCTCGGTGACTCACTGCCTCGCTTCTCTCAGCAATGTGAACTTGTCATTAGAAAACAATATCATGGCCGAATAATGTCAGAGCTTTATACGTTCCCGGTCATTGCTTGCGTTTCACTCGCTTCGCACACAACTTGCTTTTGCCACATTCCTTTTTGATCGACAAGAAGGATAAGGTGGCCGGTGGGGGCAGACTCTATCACATCATCCTCAACCCACGAACTCCGTACCGGCGACGATCATATTATTATCTTGTCGGTCGGATGAGGAAAGAAACCCAACTTAGGATTTGCAAATAAAACATTAGTCCAATGGCGATCACGGGCTTGCGCAAGTGGTTAAAGAGCAAGACGTGAGCGTGGGATGACATGCGGTGCATTAGTTCGGTTCCTCGCATCATCAGCACAAATGATTTTATGTTCAGATCATCTACTTGGATTATGATTTGCGTATTACCTGATCCATGAGGTTAATAGTCGATATAGACCATCAATCGCCCCTACTCTGAAACGCGGCTTTTATAAGTTGCCTTGTTTACCTTTGCCTCCTAGCTTGTCTCTAACTATGCTTTGTCGAAAATAATTCATTCTAGATCATCCATTCGGATTGAAATGTTGGATTATTTAGGTGATCAATAGCTCTTATAACCCAACACAATGATCAATAATTTTTTAAAAGATATTAATATGGTGATTTATTGCTCGATCGTCTCGCTTTCTTCAGTGTCTCTAAAGTCTTTGCTGATGCTTGAAGGATATGTGCACAGATCTGCAGAGAGGGATTTATCACTATGGTCTGTCCTGGAAATTAGCAAGTGTTCCAAATTTTTAGTTACTTGCGAAATTTCGTTTGCTTGGTGAAATAAATTCCAGTTTCGTGTTGTTGGGCATTTGAATGCCGATTGGGTTCTTGTTACCTTACCTTGCATGAGTCACTCTCTGATGAGGTCCCTGAAGATGGGGCGGGGCTCGACGCGTGATTTCACTCCGCGACATGAATTCGGGAACTGAGATTTGGTCAGAAAACGAGTAGGGGAATTCGCGTCAAACATATTTGATGTGACATTCCGAATTCCGACCCCTCTTAAGACTATGGAATGGAAGGATATCGATCGGTGTATTTCAGTGGTATCTCGCTCGGAGCAGGCCACTCTCGAGTTAACTGACCGAAAGGGAAAGACTAACGCAAGGTCGGGTACGTGGACCTAAGGATTTTAAATAAGAAATGGCGCTTTGACCATAAGGATTGTCGAGGGAATATTTTGGGCCAGCAGAGATTGATCTACGAACGATCATGGAATGCCTTGCTAGCGTTATACGTTGGGACGCGGGTGATTCCGCTTAACCAATGTGTAATTTGCGAGAATTTCCTTCATCGGATTCCGATGATCAGGACCGCAGGAACTAGTGATAAACCCTCGCAATTACATGACAATCAAAGTCGCCACGGCTTGAGAAAAATCCCAAGGTCGATACGCGTAGCGCCTGCAAGAGTCGCCCGTCAGTTTGAGATAAACTGGAATTACAGTCGATGATAGTTCGACACGAAATTGGACCTTGAGATTGGGCATTGGACATTGAGGAATTCCAACATTTGAATTGAATTTGACGTCGCCTCGCCAATAGTCATTCAAAATGAGAAAAATGAAGTTTCGGACGAAAAGTGTCAGATTACCATTTTACCCCTCGCCCTTTTTGCCCTTTACTTAAGGATCTTTGAAAGGTCAAAATGGTCATTTACCTATCCCTAGTAGCTGCCGAAAATATGGAGGGAGAGCTGGTCAATGGAAGTCAAAGCTCAAAAGACCAATAATTGAGCCTTACCATGTGTCATCTTTTGATTGGACCAAGCATTAAATGGCATTAATTGAAATCTTGACAAATTGGCACCAATTATTTGAGGGATGTCCATCTTGCAGCAGAAAAGTCGTGCTCCCCCTTCCTCCCCCACCATTTCCTTCAATTTTCCTCTCCAATTCCTCTATAGCCACTCTGCTCGCTCGACCGGTTCTGTGCCTTCTGTTCGGTCAGCTTGAACGGCCCTTCCCGGTGTCCATTTGAGGTGTTTCGACCACCACAGGTTAGATCTATGTGTCCTTGACATTTTACCATTGGTTTCATGATTTTTGGAGGTCTGGTTAATTTATGGTGATTTTTGGAAGAAAAGTGGACAGATTCTGAGCTAGCTGAGAAAATGTGGTGTTTCTAGCTCATAGAAAATCCAAATGACCTCAAATTTTCGAGGGTAGCTTCATAACTTATAGTACTACATGTGTATAAGCAGAAATGATTTTTTTAATTGAGATTTAGGGGTGTTTCATGGCTGAGATTGAGTGGACAGAATTGAGTGAAAATCTGATCGGTGAACAATCTGTGGAGGTTGAGCCATTTGAACATCCTAGGGGTGTTATTTTGCTTCCAAATCATTAAGGGATGTCCTAGATATGTAAATCTAGGTCTTGGCAAGAAGATTGGACAATAAAGTGGTGATTTGAGGTGAATTATGGGCTGTTGGAATAGGGCAAAGGCAGAACAGAATGCTGTCCAATTCTGTTCCAGCTTGGACCGAACCCTTTGGTGGTTCTAGGAAGTGTTTCTATGGTCCAAATTGATTATTGGGATGTCCTAGGATGTCAATTGATGTCTCGGCAAGAAATCAGTTCGATCGGATTGAAATTTGGCGGAGTTAATTGACGGGAATTGTACTTGGTTCGTAGGACAACGCTTGACGTGATTTAACTATGCATTTGTGGGCCTTAGAAGGAATTGCACGTGGCATTTGTTAGCTTGCTTGAAGAGGTAAGTTATTCCTAAACCTTTATTAGGATGTTAGGTTACTAAAGGACGAAGCTTTGGGTTGGAATGAAAGGTTTGATGAAGTGATTTTGTGAGAGATGCGAGAAAATCCAAATCTGTCCTATTTTGACAAATTGAGCTTGAGTGGGTGATGGCATGGAAATGTTGAAATCAATGTTGAATTGAGGAGTCTAACTTGATCATATGTGGTTGGGCTTTTGACATGCTTTGTGGATATTTCCGTTTCGTTTGAGTATTTTGAGTGAATTGAATCACCAATTGAGTTTCGAGATGATTTACGAAACCATGATTTTGTGTCAAGCCTTGAGTTTCGTGAAATGGCCGTGTTCATTAAATTGTCTGAGGCCTTGTTTGAATTAATTCGAGTGATGCATGTGCTTGACTGAGAATTTTATGATGGGGAATATGTTTTGTCCAGTTGAGGGACATTTGAAACGAATGCCTTGTTTTGGCGATGAATCTCCTGTGTTGTTTTTGAATGATGAATTTTGAGGCATGAATTGTTTTCTTGAAATGAAAAAGCTGAGGCTTTCTATGACTGAAATTTTTATGAATAAAAATGGCGTGTGGGATCGCCGAGGAAATTATGTGTGCACTGGCGTGTGGGATCGCCGGGAAAAATTATAAGTGCACGGGCGTGTGTGATCGCCAATGGCGTGTGGGATCGCCGAGAATTTATAATTTGGCCAATGTGTTGGGAGGGAGTTACTCCCATTGGACCTGACGAGGTTGTGCGGCTAGAGAGTCCCATACTGACACGATTAATCTCGATTGATAATGGGCGTCGAGAGTCGTATGGTGACCGAATCATCTCTAGGTCCGGATGCGAGAGTCTCATATGTACCGACGGATCATATGGAGACCGAATCATCTCGCAGCCCTAAAGTGGGCGGCCCAAGATGGGCGAAAATGGAAAGACTTGTTTTATGAGAAATTCAAATAATGGGTTTTGAGAAATCGAAAATGCTTCATGTTTGAAAATTTGCCTCATGATTTGAAATTGGCCCAGAGAGGGGCGTGAAAGGAAATTGGCCCAGAGAGGGGCTTGAAAGAAAAGAACATATTTTCTGGATATTTCAAGGAATGATTCTTTTGAGAAAAGAATGTGTTTTCTAGAAATTCAAGAAGTGGTACTTTTGAGAAAGAATGGAAAGTTGCCTCATATTTTTGAGATGGCGTCTAGTGCTTGCGTGTGATTAAAAACCCTGCCTTTGCACGAAGCTTAGAGTTATCACGATTCTTCTTGATTGGATCAAGCTGTTTTGAAAGTACTAAATGCCATGTTTTGGAAAGTACCCCATTTTGCCATGCCAAAGTTTTTAATACCAAAATACCCACGTTTTTCAAAAGTGTCTCGAGGTACTGGCAGCCTAGTTTAGGGTTAGGTTCGACTTACTGGGATTATATATCTCACCCCGTCGTGGGACAACATTTTTCAGGTCCCAGGTGATGGAAACCCGAGGTTGCCATGGATTAGCATTTGACGAAGTCATTGGAGGCAATGGAGATTAATCTGATTAAAACCTTAGAGATTGAATATATTCTTTGGAGTTAGAATTGTACCTGACTTTGATATTAATTAGAAGAATACCCTTTTGTCCTAAGTCATCTTGTGTTTTATTTTTATAGAGTTGTCCTCGCTTTCGCATGTATGTTTCATATAGACCATTAAGCAATGGCCGTTGGTTCCTGGGAGATAATCAAAGGTAACGGCGGAGGTGGGATGCTCGCGTGCTCGCCGGGTTCGGGGCGTGACAGTTGACAATCGGTTAAGTTCATCAAACATATGTACATCTACTTTCAAAAAAACGTGTTACTCATTCGAAATTGGGCTCATTAAATATGGGTCACAACTTATTTTGTCAGCCTTTTTTTATAAGTATTTTAATTTATAGATTTTTTACATTTTTATTTTATTTATTAACGTTTTTATTGTTTAATTTCTTTTGTTTGATGTGAAGTTTTTATCCCCGGTAACATATACAAGTGAAGAGCTTAAAATGTGTTGTTAAGTTTTCATAAAATATTAATGGGTTTTGGTAATATGAGTTGGGTCGGGTTCCATCAAGTGCGGGGGTCAAGTTGGGTTTGAGTTATTAAATATGGGTCAAAACAGGTTAGATGACTCAATATGGGTCGGACCATATTCAACCCGATTCGAACCACCTATTTGACACTTCTAGCACCAAGCGCATTATTTATTACCAAAAGTATGAAAAGTTAAGAAAAACAGTATAGATAGTAACTGTAAGTACTTAACATATGTCGCTACATAAAATTCGTGCTTGCACTACAAAAAAACAGCGATTTAGCCCGAGATCATTTTCGTCGCTAATTTGGGACTAAAATAGCGACGACAAGGAAGTTCGTCGCTATTTGTGACGAAAATAGTGACAAAAAAATTCCTCACAAATTTTGTGACGATTTTTGTGACGAAAAAATATTTGTAGCTAATTAGCGACGAAATTAACGACAAACAAGACATTTGTAGCTAAATTAGCGACGAAAAATTAATTTCGTCGCTAAATTGAGATGAACTTAGCGACGAAGAACAATCCGTTGCTAATTTAGTGACGGATATACAATTTCGTCTCTAAATGACCAAAAATTTTAAAAAAGAAATAATTAGTGACGAGAATCATTATTCGTCGCTAAATTGGCCACAAACAATGTTATTCGTAACTAATTTTTTTTATTTTAATTTTTATTTGGTTTTTGGTCAATTCAGCGACGACTAAGACCGTTTGTTTAGCGACGACAATTAGTGTTTGTCGCTAAATTTTATTTATTAATTTTTTTTTGTTTTTTGCTCAACTTAGCGACGAACAGTGTTGTTCGCTAATTTAGTGTTTCTTTTGTATTTAATTTTGTATTTGTTTTTTTGGCAAATTTAGCGACGAATAGTGTTGTTCGTCGATAATTTGAGGAAAAATAAAATAAAAAGAATTGATTAGCGACGAAATTGTCGTTTCGTCGCAAAAATAATTTGTTTAAAAGTATAATTAGCGACGGAAGACTTTGTTCGTCGCTAAATATTATTTTTTATTTAAATTAATTTAGTGACGAAATGTCAATTTTGTCGCTAATTAGTTCTTTTTTTTTAATTTTCTTTTATCAATTGCTACAAGCTTCGTGAATCTTATGTAATTTTTCTATGGCGACGAAAACAATTGTTCGTCACTAATTGCTATCCTTAATTTATATTTTTTTCAAGGTTTATTAGGACCCTTTTTTATATTTATTACATATATAAAGTTGTGAACAAACAAAAAATGGAGATCAATTCTTTTGATAAAATATAACTTAGAAAAAAAAATCGTCTTTGATGAGATACTAAATAGATCAGTAGAGTAAGGATCTATTCGAAAATGATTTACTTTGCATATATAATATTTGATCACCAAAAATATATATTGTAATTGTGTGATCCACGAAAATGAAATCGATCGGTTCTTTCTTCTAATTTTGAAAGATAGATAAGATGCTATAAGCGAATAAGAGATGTTCTAAATCAATTAATAAAGATTTCAAAAACATTAGAAGGATCAGTTTTTTAGCAAGGTACAGAATGTATCATAAAATATTCAAATGTGATTCTATAAGATCTAGTTTCGTTCAATATTAGTAATGAGGGTTCAATATATCACACGTTAATCAACCAAAGAAATGTTCAATAATAACTAAAAGAAAGATCGATTATTTGGAATCTTTGCTCTCTTCAAACGGTGAATGATATAAATAAGAAACGCTTATGATACGTCGTTTAGCTTAGCTTATTTATGTTATTTCTTCGATTATATTATTTTATATTAATCTACATTAATTCTTTTTAAAAGAAAATGAAAATAGAGCGAATATTTTTTTGAAATTTAAAAATGAATATATTATTAATTAAGTAAAGATTACATTAATAAGCATAAATGAAGAGCGATCAATTTATTTATTTTTATTATCCTTATTCCTGAATTAGAAAGAATTCCTTTTGTTCCTAGATAGCTTCTTTGAAAAGGGTTTCTGCTTCTTCAGTGAATGCTTTAAAGAAGATATAATTTCTTGGAATTGAGGTTTATTACTGTTATCGTTATTCTTGAATTAGAAAGCATTCATTCTGTTTCATTATTTATGTGTAATCATTATTACACATTATACCACATCTTTTGCCTTGTTGGTTGTCGTGTGGATGAAGTACTTCGGTGATCGCGGGTTCCATTCCCATCTTGTTTCATCTTATTCATTTTGTTTCGTTGCTAATTTAATGAATTCTTTTGAATTATATAGGATATATATTTTCTTGCTAATTTTAAGAAGCTTCACATTTTTGTTAAATATGTATTGAATTTTATGCACTCGGTCTGATTCATCACCCAAAAATAGAGAAAAAAATGAGATTTGGTTCGTGACGCGGGGCCCCGGCCCAACTCGGAGGTCACGAACCAAATCTTTATAGGGGTGCGAACAGATTTATGGGGGTTCGGGGGCAACGCCCCCGATTTTATTTTATTTTTGCTCTATTTATGCTACAGCTAGGGTTTATTTTGATGTATCTAATTAATTTAGCGAATTATTTAATTTTATTTTTTTTTTGTTTTTAGTGACGAACTTCTCTTTTCGTCGCTACATTAGCGACGACATTCTAAGGTCGTCACTAATTTTCAATTTCGAGCGGCCCGAGAAAAAAAGCGCCTTTTTTTTGCAGTGAAATTGAAAATTAGCGACGAGATTCGAAGGTTGTCGCTGGCTTAGCGACAACCTTCGAATCTCGTCGCTAATTTTCAATTTCGCAGAGTAAAAAAATGGCGTTTTTTTTCTCGGGCCGCTCGTCTATGAATTAGCTTCCCCGGCCGCTCTCGTCACTCCCTCTCTCGTCATTTCACTTGCCACTCCCTCCCTTTTCTCTCCCTTCGCCTCGACATCAGACTCCGTCGTCCACCTTCAGCAAAATCGTCGAGGAGCGAGCTCGGAGGGAAGGAAGCTCACTCCGGCGATCGACTCGACATCCACGGACGCTCTCGTTGCCGTGAGCAGCTCAGAGGGAAGGAAGCTCACTCCGGCGATCGACCCGAACCCCTCCCTCTCCGGTCGACGGCGGAGCCGGTGATTTCGCCGCCCTAGAATGCCATCCTACGTCTTCGTTGTCGGCTTTTGGCTGAACTTTCATGTGTCTATGTATTTGGAATTGTAGCCATCGTTGGAAATGCTTCTGCTTTCATTTTCCTCGCAATCTTCGTTGCCATCTTCTTCTTGGACAATTTCCCAGAACTTCCTCCGACAAAAAAAAAATTACAAATTAGCGACGACTTTCGAATTTTTCGTCGCTAAATTTAGCGACGCTGAATTAACTACGAATTTTTTCTCGGCGCAAATTCGTCGCCAAATCAATTTAGCTACGAATTTTTGCGAAATTCTCGTCGCTAATGTCATGGCTAATTGCGTGTTTTTTTGTAGTGTTGAAAAGATACTAAGTTGAAGACACTTCGTATTGTCATGTTGCCTACAGGTTACATTGGTTGTAACTTTGAACAAGAAAATTAGAAGGTAGCAATGATTAAAAAAAAGTTAAAAAAATGGGCTTATTTTGTTTGAAAGAGAAAATAGGCTTTTTTTTATGAGGTTGGGGATCGGTGTTAGTGAAATAAAAAAAAAAAGGTTTAGTGGGGATTATTTTTGAAAAGAGGCTTTGGGAGGGGGCAGCACAATTGTTGTCGTGGCCCAAACCCGCAAAGAAAATCAATGTCCAAAAAACCGAAAACATTAGGTCCCTTTTTCAAGAATTCACCTCTTAATTGTCTTTGGTCGAAAGCCTAATTTGCTTGAACGAGCAAGTGTAATTAAGAGATGTCTTTGTGCTTGTTTTTGGCGAAACATCTCAATTTCGAGTGACCTGTGTTTTTTTTCACTGTCCGGAAGGTCAATTCAGTGGCGTATGGTTTTTTGGGAGAAACAACTTACCGGCGATTGAAAGGGCCGTGTGCTTCGACGACTTTCGCATATTTCAGAGGTGAAATAGACTTGAATCATTCCTCGGCGGGAAGGACTGTTGTTCGAGATACTATTTCAGTATCCAATTCCAAAGCCAATTTGCATAAAATCCATGTATCTGGGAATTTACTCTTTAGAAATTGAAGACTTTCGTGGTAACCACCATTATTAAGTAGCCAATTATAGGAGGTTTTTCTGTAAACGTAACTGCTACTTTTCTATTTATCAAAACAACTCTTTTCACAGGCATTTTATGTTGGGCTTTTTAAGCCACAAAAAACGTGAGAAAGGTAGTAGTCGAAAGCGTGAAAAAGCAAACAGCAAAGGACGTGGGACAACAACAGATTTTTCTAGGAAAAACTAATCTGTCCAGCAGCGATCAATTCGCCGACCGGAAGATCATCCGTGGTCCGATCAGGCTGAAATCTTACCAGCGGCTTCAAGACTTATTGGTCTTGACTCTGAACGGTTGGATCGTGATTTGAAGGGGTCTACTGTAGCTTTTTGTGGGTGGTTTTAGAATGCATTTTTTAGAGCGTTTTTCATCCGTATCTCTTGTTAAAAGTGATGTTGATGCTTGATCTTCACTTATAGTTTTGAGATTTCATTGTTGTTGAATTCTGCGAGGTTTTATATCTAAACTATTAATAGTGAAGATTCGGGTGGACTTCGTGAATGGTCTCGTGGTTTTTATCCTTCATATTGAATGAGTTTTCCACGTGAAAATTCTGGTGTCATTTTTCTTTCGGTTCGTATATTTCTATTGGTTGTGCTCGATTCATTTTCTCACATGTTCAATCAAAGAGGAAAATCTATCCCCTATTTTTCCCAACACAGTGGTATCATAACGTTATTTTTGACTGAACGATGGAACCGAATATGAGCAGGATTTGAATGGAAAGAATTATTATATATGGAGAGAAAAGATAGAAGATCTTCTATTTATGAAGCGCTGACATTTACCGGTGTTTGCTGATGCTAAACCTGATAATATGACCTACGATAAAAAAAAACTGATAATATGACCGATGCCGATTGGAATCTTAAGCACAAAATTGCGTGTGGATTTATTCGATAATTTATCGATGATAATATTTTGAATCACATCAGCAAAAAATCACGTGCTAGGATTTTGTGAAATAAGCTGGAGTTATTATATGCACAGAAGACTAGCAATAATAAAATATGTTTGATTAAACAATTTATGGAGCTGCATTATAAGGATGGTCAATCTATATCAAACCATTTGAATGAGTTTCAGAGAGTGATAGATCAACTTCTACAATGAACATTAAATTTGATGATAAAGTTCAAGGAGTTTGGCTATTGTGCACCTGACTGGAATCTTGAAAAATATTTCATATGTCTTTGATTAATGCTGCACTTGATGGTATTGTTACCATGGATTTTGCAAAAAGTGACGTTCTGAATGAAGAGATGAGAAAAAAAAAAACGCATGGTTCTTCCTCTCATTCTGAAACTTTAGTTGTTGAAAACATGAGTAAAAGTCAGAGTAGAGGTTCGAAAGATAGATACAAGAGCCGAAACAAGTTAAGATCATGAGAAAAGATTGTTGAGTGTCATCAATGTGGTAAGATGGATCATATTAGGAAAAAATTATTTTCAGCTGAAAAATAAGAAGAGGAATGAGAAGAAAAATGATAATGACAACAATAAAAAAAAAGTAATAGTAATAATGATCTGATGATGACAATGTTAATTTTGCCTGCAATGATTTGAATTGGGTTATTGGTAGTGGTGCTTTTCTTCATATCACCTCCAGGAAGGAGTTCTTTACATCCTACAGCTTAGAAAATTTTGGTACCTTAAGGGTGGGTAATGATGGTTTAGCTACTATTGTGTGTATATGAGATGTATGCTTGGAGATTAATAATGGAGCAAAACTAATTCTGAAAATATTAGACACGTTCTTGATATTTGTCTGAATCTGATTTCAACTGGAAAGCTCGATAATGCAGGATTTTGCAATACTTTTGATAATAGACAGTGGAAACTCACCAAAGGCTCATTAGTTATATAGCTAGAGGCATGAAATAATCTTCTTTGTATCTGTTTCAAGCCAAGATTTCCAAAAGACGTGTAAGGTTATGGAAGATGAGAATGCAACTGCATTATGACACAAGATGCTTAGTCACATAAGTGAGAAAGGAATTGGTTTATTGGCTAAAAAGGATTTACTCTATAGAGTGAAGAGTGCAAGACTTGAGAAGTGTCCATATTGTTTAGCGGGAAAATAACGAAGAGCTTTATTCAAGAGTCATCCATCTTCGAGAAAATAAGAGTTTCTAGAACTGGTGCATTTGGATGTTTGTGGTCCCATAAAACCACTAACACTTGGTGGTGCGGCCTACTTTGTAACCTTTATTGATGACTATTCCATAAAATTATGGGGTTTATTTCTTGAAGATGAAGGATCAAGTGTTAGGTGCATTCAAGCAGTTTTAAGTTTCAGTTGAAAAACAGACGCGAAAAAAATTGAAATGCATTTGTTCAGATAACGGTGGTGAGTACATCGGACCATTTGATGAATATTGCAGGCAACATGGGATTGAACCATAGTTATCAAGGCGTCGCCTGGGCGATCAAGGCATCATGTCGCCTTGCTGGTTCTCCTCAAGGAGGGCACCTTGGTCGCCTAGGCGTCGCCTTGTGGACGCCTTGAGCGCCTTGGACGCCTAGGCGTCGCCTTGTGGACGCCTAGGCGACGCCTTGGGCGCCTTGAGAAGTATAAATATAAAAAGTTATTTATTTTTAATAATCTTTCATGCATATATTTACTATATTAAAAGTTATTTATTTTTAATATTCTTTCATGTATATATTTGCTCTGTTGAATCATGAATGTAAGTTTTGAAGTACAAATATAAAATATATAATTATACATATATATTTAAAAATTTAGCTATATTGTCGCCTTATCGCCTTGCGGACAACTAGGCGGGCGCCTAATCGCCTAGGCGTTTTAGAGGCCTCTGCTCGCCTTGTCGCCTTAACAACTTTGGATTGAACATCAAAAGACACCTCCTAAAAGAATGAACAGAACATTGATTGAGAGAGTCAGATGTTTGATTTCAGATGCAAAATTGCCAAAATCTTTTTGGGTGAGGCTTTGAGTACAGTGACACATGTTATCAACATTTCTCCTACTATTGCTTTGGATGGTAATTTTCCAAACAGAGTTTGATTTGGAAAGGAAATTTCATATGGCCATCTAAAGGTATTTGGCTGCAAATTTTTTGCATGTTCCCAAGGATGATAGGTCCAAGTTAGATGTCAAGACACGAGAGTGCACCTGAAAATTTTGAAGAAGCGGTAGAAGATAAGAATAAGAAAGAATGGTTTGATGGAATGCATAATGAGATGAAGTCACTACATGACAATCATACTTTTGAGTTGGTACAACAACTTAAGGGCAAAAGAGCTTTAATGAATCAATGGGTTTATATATTGAAGCAAGATGAGAATACTACGCATCCTCGATATAAAGCCAGACTAGTTGTTAAAGGCTTCAATTAGAAAAAAAGAGAGTTGAATATGATGAAATTTTCTCGTCATTTGTGAAAATGTCTTCAATTCGAGTTGTTTTGAGTCTAGCAACTAGTCTTGATCTTGAGGTTGAGCAAATGGATATAAAGATTGCTTTTCTTCATGGTGATTTGGAGGAAGATATATACATGGAACAGCCTGAGGGTTTCTAGGTAAAAGGTAAAGAAAATTATGTTTGCAAACTGAAGAAAAGTTTCTATGGCTTTGTTGTCGCAAAAATTTCCCTCGGTCGGGCCCGCTTGCTCTTCTCAGGGCTCATCCCAAGAGGTTGAAGCCCAAAAGGGTTGTCGATGCAGGAAAATCCTTTTATCGAACATTAGCAGTTTGTTAAGTAAGAAGGGATCCGTGCAAGTTTTGGACAGAGAGCGTCAAATGCAGGATATCTTATTGATAAGAGTGTGTCTTTCGACAACTTTGTACAAGATTTCGACAAGACTTCTGGAGACGAATTTCGATGAAACTTGTCGAATTGCTTCGACGAAATTGTAGCCGAGATACAACACCGGAATTGAATCGACGGTGCTGAACCTTACTGTAGGACATGATGCCTGAATTTAATCTACGACACCGGACGGGTGGAAATGTTGGACCCAATATTGGAATTTAATCAACGGTACTGGACGGATGAATAGTAGACCAACCTAACACCGAAATTTAATCGACGGCACTGAACTGAGAGAGTAGACGTCGGAATCGAATTGACGACACCTAACTCTAAATATGAAACACGTCGGAATTGAATCGACGACGGGAATCTGGAAACTATGACTAAACTAAGAGTTAATTGAAAAGATAAAGACTTGTTTGTTATGTGTTGTAGGGGGTTGCTGTTGGATACCCGTTGGTCTTTATAGGCGTAATCTTGTAACCATCGAATCTTCCTTGGGCTCCAAGTACATTCTCTTTCGATGACAACTGTCGCCTCAACCTTTTAAGCATGTTTTCCTTCGGTGACCTTCATGGATAAGGCCTTTAACAATTTCCGCGCCTTTCGCTGTGCTTGATGGGATTGCCGTCTAATTTTGTAACCGCCCTAATCGTGTCTTCTTTTGCGCGCCTTTTCCCTTGGCTTTTTTGAGATAAATACCGCCAAAATCACCCTCTATACGTGGCGGATCTGTAACTTGACTTTTATCTTGCTTGCATACGTCTGTCCGCAGCTAATCGTTCCTTCTCCATGCGCACATTACGTGACCCCTTGGGTAATTTTAGGTGTTAACAAATGTCCCCTTTAAAAGACATGAATCAAAATTTTATGTCTTTTAAATGACGTCTCTGGATTTGACAGCTGCTGTTAACAGGGAATCTGGTGTAATCATTCCAACTTTTCCTTGACGCATTGATTTTTGTTCTTTAGTACCCCTTCGGATAGAAAGCATTCATCCATCGTTTTCTCCGTTGTCTTAAACCCTAAACCTCTGGTTCTCCATTTTCGTCCCTTTCTATGACGTATTCATTTCTCCTTCTGACCCAAAACAAATGATCGGCCATTTCGACAAGCTAAAGGACAAAAGCAACGATGATTGCTTTTTCGAAATGTTGAATACTTCCAAGGAATATTTTGGGTTTATTTTGGGACCCAGTCTTCAATCTCATTTGTCCGTCCCAGCATCTCTTCAAACCTGTTTCCCATTGCGTCGGAGCGAAAAACTTCATATTCAAGCTTCTTCTATGCGGGACATTTGATCGCTTCCATCTCAACGATTCCGAAGTTTTCCGTTGTTTGATGAAACGTTTCTGGCCTGATTTCGCCGGCTCAAATCCGACCCATTGACTACAGCTGCTTGGGCAACATCACATATCAGGATAGCTCTTGAGGTTAGTTTGCTGTCTCATGATCTAAATAGGGGTCTACTGGGCTCCGTCATAAGCTTTTGGTCCTCATCAACCAACTGCTTCTTTTTTCCATAGGGTCCCATGTCGATCACTCTTCTGGACGTTTTTACCATTGCCTGTCTGGCTACCCATGGTACGTCTGCTATAAATCTAGAAACTTTAGAGGATTGCTCTACTCATCACGCTTCCCTTGCTTATGGAAAGTTTCTGAATCTCCATTGTAAGATTTCCGGCACTTTCTCACTTGCCGAGCGAATAGCCTTCCTCCTATTTTGGCCGTCGAAATACATCTTCTTTAGCCCAACTGTAAAGGTATCTCAGGATTACCACGCCTTTGCGTCCAATCTTGCAAGAGGAAGAGATGTCGCTCTGGGTCCTCTAGCTTTGGCTGTTCTTTATAGAAGCGTTATCCATGCCTCCCGATCGATGGTGGCATACACAAAGGACAGCATGTTGTCTGGTCCACTCTGGATCCTTCAAGCCTAGTTAGCATTATACCTTCCTTTTCTATTTGCGGATGTTCCAAATCCCCAAAAGGAAGGTGGTCATTTGAGTATTGGCTCTAGATTGCTCACCGCTGCTCCGCTGGAGGTTCCTTATGATGTTCTGCCTTTGATTTTCTATCTTCAGCAAATCCTATCATGCGACCCTGACAAGGTTGACATGTTCCCATACCGTTCGACTAAGCTCAGCTTTCTTCTTAACCCGAAAATGCACGAGCCTTTCAGTTTTCGTGATTTCCTAATTTCTGTTCTTTCCATTAAGGATCTCTCTATTCGATTATGCCTCAAAGGCAGGTTCTATCTAGGGTTTGAGCCTTATTCTCCTCAGTATTGCGCTCGATAGTTTGGCCTTCGACAAGCTGTTCTTATGCCCATTCCATACCTCATGGACTTTCCACTGATGGATGAGAAGACATACAGACTTGATGATGATGATTCTTTCGCCTGCTGCGCCGGAGTGACTGCTTTAATGCACTAGCATTTTTCTAAGAACACCACTGGAGCTCTTCAGTTTGGTCTTAGGGTTACCTCAGAGTACACAACTTGGTGGCTATCTTCAGTCTTGAAAGTCCTTATGAGGCAACTATCTATTCACTTCTTAATAGGGATCGGATCAAATCAGTTGGCTTGAATCTGAGGGGGACAGACCCAAAAGGAAAAAGGAAGGCTTCCCAACAAGATATTCCGGAGCATCCAATATTCCCGGCAGGTTGGAAAGACTTTTCCCTTTTTCATCTTAATTGCTTGTTAAAACTCTGAGTACTTACTTGTTCATGTTTGTCAAATGATGAGCTAGATGATGAAGATGATGAACCCATTATTTATCTCCATCGGAAAAAATGCCTTGAGCCTTCGATCACCTTCCTTAATGCTAACACGTCTTTGGCCATTCCTCCTGAAGATCCTTTGCTGACTATTGCCCGAACTGGTAGAGAGCTCGATGTTAGTTCTCTTGTCAAGCTGCCAGCCCCTGTTGAGCCATCCGGAACTCCACATCTGCCATGTTCAGCAGTTCATGATACATCCTTGCTGGCACTTGCTTCATGCCAGATAGATTCGTTTGGCATCCCTCCAGTGATCGAAAAGCCATGTGGGGCACTTCCTTCTTTGGCACCCGTTACCTCTTAGTCATCGATTGATACCCGATCTTTCATTTACTGAGGCTGAGGTAGCTCCAGCGTCATTGGGAAATGTCCAAGCTTATTTGGCAGAGCCCATTCGTCCTGTGGATTCTCGTGGTGCGTGTCAACATAGCACTTTTCAATCTAGAAAGGCTTTGGACCAGTTGAAGCTTAACTTGTGGTGTTCCTTGGATCTCCTCTTCTCTAGGATTTCTTCTTTTATCGACAATCCTCCGGTTATTGAATGCGTTAGATCTGTAACGATAGAATTGACCAAGGAAGAATTCATTGCTCTGCTCCCTTCAACCGTGGCTTATTTCTTGAAGAATTTTTCAGATAACTTCTCAACTGGCTTCTCCCATTATAAAGAGTGTCAGGACCCGGTAGTTGCCTTGACCAGTTTCGTGGATTACTCTTCCAGTGCCGAAACTCAAGCAGCGAAACAACTAGTAGGCCTGGAGCGACAATCCCTTTAGGAAGCTGCTAAAGAAGTATCTGAGCTGAACGAGAGGGAGCAACCCCTTGAAGAACAGAGGTTGGCAATAGAGAATGAGCTAGAGGAGACACGCCGTCGACGATCCGCCCTACTCTCTCATCGATCGGGGATTGAAGATCGTTTGAAGGAGTCTATTGCCTCAGTAGAGGAAAAAAAGTGACTAGACCTTGCTAGGATATCACAGGAAGAGATCCACCGGCGCCAAGCTAGAAGTGAGTCCATAGCTCGTAACAAGAGATTTGAATCCTCGATGTACAAGCTTTTCTTGGATATTAAAAACTCCTTGTATCCTCAGGATTCTTAATGAAATTGTCTTGGGCGTCTTTTGCTTGTCGCGCCAAAATATTCACCATCATCCCATGTTCGCGCAAAAACCTGGTTCGGTTACCTCACCATTTTCTATATAAACGTGGACGCTGCGTGGTGGTCCCAACTTCTCACGGTGAATCGATCTTTCCTTGGTCTTCAAGCGGCTTCGTGTTTGCCGCGCCTTGATAATCTTCTGAGTTATGAAGATAAATGAGATGTTTTCCTTTCCTTTATGGATCATCAATCTAGAAACAACCATGTTGTTCTAGGTTCTCAGATCAAACGATTGCCTCCTCCTTTGATGCTAGCAGAATGTTTCCCCTGTCATTGTGAAGAAATCATACCCGTTGGGCGATCGTTTATCTGTGCTTTCGACTAGCTAACTCATAATCATCGATTTGTCTCCTATCCGTCCTTTGACAGGTAATTCTTCTGCCGACATCAGCAGCTGGAAAGGACTTTTTCCTCTGTATGGAAAAGAGCTGGGATTGACAAGTTACTGACCTTTTGCAGCATTTCTATCGATCCTTCAGAATATGGTTTGGTCAGCAGCATATGTTGTTTCTGGTCAACCTTGTCGCATTGCTTCTTCTTTCCCACCGGTCTTGTGTCTATCTCCCTTCTTGACATCTGGTTCTTAACTGGTCTTTCTCCTTTCGTCGAATGTGATGCCGTACGTATAGATGGTCAATTTCGACCTAACACGTTTTATTACGTCAATTCCCCTTGTGATGTGTTCATGGGCTACCATAGTAATCCCACAAGTACTCCTTCGATGAAAGAGCATATTGCTTTCCTGTTGTGCTGGCTTTGTCGCTATGTCTTCTCCCTCCCATCTCTTCGAGTGTTTTTGGAATTTCTGGATATTACTTGCGCACTAGCGTGTGGTGTCAATGTGGGACTAGGTCGGATGTTTCTTGCGTCGTTGTACCGTGGCCTGACTAATGCGCAATGCTCCTTGATGGGTGGTCATTCGACTCCTTTTTCTAGCCCGTTGTGATTTTTACATGGTTAGCTTCGAATTTATTTCCCATCAACTGTTCCACGAAGATGATCCTTTGGTAGCAGGGCCATCCATGAACAACTCAGGGCCTGAGATATTCAATCGTGCGCTTCGACAAATGCCAAACAATTCTACTATTTTCGACCACTTTCTCTTTGTTTTGCTGTCTCTTGTCGAATTTGACTTTTTCAAGTTGCCTGTTGAGGATATCTCTTATAGCTCTTTGAGCGAAACTTCCGATCATGTCTATTTTGGGTGAGTGTTCTGACTCGTCAGATATGGCTCTGAACCTGTCAAATGGAGGTGAATTCTCCTCTGGGCTCGGAGTCTACAATCCTCATTTTTGTGCTCGCCAATTCGGGCTTACTCAAGGTATCCCAATGCCGATGGTATCTTCGATGAATTACCCTTTCTCTTTTGGTCGAGCAACGAATTTTCATCCGGCCTGCCATATGAAGATTACCCAAATTATCCATGGCCGCTCTACCTTTATCAACTTCGCGGGTCATCCACGTAGCCTGGTATCTTTCGGCAGATGGTGGGCCGACTATCAACTTTCCCTTTTTTTCGAAAGACGCCAATGGCATTTGTCAAAGATTCACCAACTTCCATTGGGCTTATTACTTCATTTCAAGAAGCCCGTTGCACTGTCCGTGTCGAATGTTGTCGTCAAACCATCGCCTGATGAAGGTATTTCTGAATCATTATCTCGTCAGCTTTGCTTAAGTATACTCTGACTAACTCTTTTTGCAATGAAGCTGATTCACTGGCCTTAGATGGTCGTACCGGGGGGATCTCAGCAACTCGTTGGTGGTTTCTACCAACCTCATTCGTGCCTCAATTGGTCTGTCGAACCTGCCTAATGAGCATTATCACCTTGTTTACGTCAAATGGTCGAGGCTGCATGACCAATTGAAGGAAGGGTATGCCGCCATTCAGCCGCTGAGGACGAAGTCAAAGCTCTTCTTGCTTTCTTGGCTCATTTGCCTTGCTCGATCTAATGTCGTGTTCTTGAGCCAGCTGTCAACGTGCTCTTCCTCACTTTTAGTTCGATTTTGAGGTCATTTCGGGCAAGGCAAGATGACTTGAAGGCGATTGCCAGGTTGGAGGAAGACACCGTTCTTGCTGATGAGAGGCTTGTCCGTCAACGTCAAATCCTGGACATGCTCAATAATGATAGACACACTCCCTTGCAAACTTTATCCTTCCAATTGAAAGTCGTCAAGAAACAGGAGGCAACCTGTGAATCGCTGCACCTTGAGCTACTGAGGGCTCAACATCAAAGAGAAACCATTAATGATGTCCATTATAATAGTGAGATGCAACTCCAAAGTTTCGTTTTAAGCATCCGGCAATATGCCCTATAATTTACTTGTGTGGCCATCACCTTTATTTCCCCCCAATGAATATTAATCTCTGTCGTCGCATATTCATGATAAGAGTTCATTTTTTCTTCCAAGCATTTAATGTCAAACGCCGCTTCAGATTACCCCTAGGATTCGTGACGTTTACGAAAAGACCGGTAATTGAGATATCACCGCCCATGTTATCCACGTTAACTGTACCTTTCCACTTTCCCATGATACGCTTGACTGCTTCGCAACTCGGCCTCCCTCTACTATCTCAACTGGTCGTGTTACTGAAAGGTTGTGGCCGAATACTTAGCATCGTGGACAAAGCTACTCCTAGGGCTTTATCTATAAATAGCACTGCTCTTGCTAGGTGGACGATCATCTGAAACGCCTTACTTTGAATACTCGAGCAAACTTCCCTTTTTGTCATCATGAAGCCCACTCCTTCTGCATCTTCATCAGCTTCTTCTTCCCTAGTCTTCACTTGGGAATTCTCCTCAATCTGAAAAGAAGTTATCTCTTTCCTAGGCTATACATATACCATGCTGGTGACACGCCCTATAGCCCTTGAAAAGTTGAACAGCCTCCTTCAACGCGCTGCCCCCGATCATTTCCCTGCTGGCCACCCCTTCTGGGAGGACTTTGATGAGTTCTCCACCACTTTTGCCTAAGGGGTTGACAAATTTCGGCAGAACCTAGCAGCTATCTTCCGCTACGACCTCACAGACCATGAAATGTGGTGCAAAACTGAAGAGATTGAGAATGGCGAAGGGTCGTATAAAGAGCTCTACAGTGCCCAGGAGGCCGTCTTTGCCTCTTACTCCACAGTCCTTCAACTTCGGGGGATCATCTTTGACCGTTTGGCAGCGAGCCACCGGCATCTGTCAAAACCCCTGAGAGATGTAGAGAGGCAGGAGCACGAGTTGAGTAAAGGCTGTGAGGCTCGCTCCTTAGTTTCTATCGACAGCTACGTTGAAGCCCTCAGGGTGACTCTGAACAGTCTTGACGACCAGGTGTAGGCGCAGATAGAACACCTTCAAAAGCTCGAACGAGAGCGGTACGCCCTAAAGGCTTCCTTGGATGAGCTGGCCATGGCCAAGCACTGTGCTGAGGAGGAGAACCGGAAGCTAGAGAATCGTCTTCGCCATCTTAGGCAGAAATGAGGGTGGACTGGGCAAAGCTAAGAGGAGAGGAGAGAAGAGAGAGAGAGAGAGAGAGAGAGAGAGAGAGAGAGAGAGAGAGAGGGAGAGGGAGAGAGAGGGAGAGAGAGAGAGAAAAGATGTACCCGTCCCCTTTCTTTGAATAAATTTTATTTTCCTTGCTGCTTGCTCCCTTACTCTTCTGCACTTTCCTACATTTCCTACATTGATGGATAAAATCTCTTCAAATATTTTTTATTGATTGCTCGTGGTAACTCCTTCCATCAATTTCCATCATTTTGTATACATTCCCTAGAGGACATCGGCTATCAGATATGGCCCTTCCCATTTCGATGACCATTTGTCGAACCTCTCGTTGTCAAGACTCATGGAGAGGATAGTCTTCCAAATCAAATCACCCACATCGAAGCGCTTGATTTTCACGTGCTTGTTGTAAGCTTTGGCAACCCTTCGTTTCTGAGAAATCAATTTTTCGAGTGCCAAGACTCGATTTTCTCCCAACTCATCGATGTTCGCATACATCGTTTCACCATACTATTCCTTTGACATGGTACCTTGGAGTGTTACTCTTAATGACTGCACAGTGATTTCGAGCGGGAGGACAACCTCTTGCCCATATGTTAGCATGTATGGACTGACGCCGGTACTTGATCTTTTCGATGTCTGATAGGCCCACAAGACTATTGATAGCATTGTATCCCACTCTCTTGGGTTGTCTTCCAAGTGTTTCTTTATCAAGCCAATGATAATTTTGTTTGAAGCTTCGGCTTGACCATTGACCTGGGCATAATAGAGTGTTGAATGGATCATCTTGATCCCTCTCGACTTAACGAAATCCAATATTTCTCGCCCTGTGAAGACTGTTCCCTAATCAGCGGTTATAATCTCTGGAATTCTGAATCTATTAATGATTCGTTCTTCGATGAATTCCTTAACAACTTTTTGCGTCACATTCTTATAAGAGGCTACTTCGACCCATTTAGTAAAATATTCTGTGGCCACCAGAATGAAACTGTGTTTTTTTTTTATGAGGGAGGATAGATTTTCCCTATCACATACATTGCCCATCCACGAAAAGGCCATAGCTTTACAATGGGGTTCAATAATGCAGCAGGGGCGTGTTGGATCAGACCATGCTTTTGGCACGGTTGACATCCTTTAGCATGGTCGATGCAGTCTTTTGTAATTGTTAGCCAAAAGTATCCATGACGCTTTAGCAACCATTTTGTTTTTAAGCCGGCCTGATGGGCTCCGCAAATTCCTTCGTGAACTTCTGCCATTGTGAGCATAGCTTCTTCTTGCCCTAGGAATTTTAGAAACAGCCTATCGACTGTCCTCCGATACAATTCATCATCGATCAAGAGATACTTCAAGGCTTGCTTTTAAAATTCTTTACTGTGGCTTAGGCTCTTCAGATACCTTATCGATGAGTTTCTCCAATCTTGCTTATCTGAAGATGGATTTGAGCTCTCTGCTGTCCTTTGCTGAATCATCATTACTCGAGCTTCCATTGAAGGTAAAACTTTCGTTTCAGTGATAATGTGACTTGCCAACTCCTTCGATATCTTATACACGGATGCCATCTAGGCCAATTCGTTGGCTTCCGTGTTTTCGTTTCTTTTGACATGAATCAAGTCATATTCGGCAAAATTTGATAGCAATCTTTTTGCCGAATCATAATGTGATATAATGTTTTCACTCAAACATCGGTACTCACCTCTGAGCTGTTTTATTACTAGTTGAGAATCTCCTTTGATCGTGACTGATTGTACTTTCATGTCAATCAAGACATTTAACCCCACTATTAAGGCTTCATATTCGGCCTGATTATTTGAGCAGTCAAAATCAAGCCTAAACATGAGAATCGTTTTTTGTTGGTGGGGTAACACAATCATGATCCCGGCACCTGATGACTCTGATGTTACTTACCCATCAAAATAAAGTATCCAGGGTGCAATGCGAAGATAATTTTGGTTATCTTCTAACTTTAATCCTGTTGGATATTCAGTGATGAAGTCAGACACTGCCTGCCCTTTGACTGCTTTGAGCAACACATATATCAGATTGATCTCTGTCAAAGTAAATGTCTATTTTGCGATCCGACCTCTTATAATTGGCCTTGATAACATGTACTTTATTACATCTGTTTTTGAAATTGCATGAACCGTAGTCGGCAGCATAAAATGACGTAATTTCGTACAGACATGATAAAAAGAGAGACATAGCTTCTCTATGCGTGTGTATCTTGTCTCGGCGTCGTTGAGTATCTTGCTTAAGTAGTATATAACCTGTTCTTTTCCCTCATCATTTTCTTGGGCTAGCATACTTCAGACCGTGATGTCGGTCGCGGACAAGTACAACTTCAATGGTCTACCTATTTTTGGTGGCATCAAAATCGGTGGCTTGATCAAATAATTTTTTAGCTGATCAAAAGCCGACTGGTGTTTTTGTTCCCATATGAACTCTTGCTCACCCTTTAGCTTGAGTAAGGGAGAAAATACCTCAATTTTTCCTGACAAATTAGCTATAAAACGTCGCAAGAAATTTAATTTTCTGATCAACATCTAGAGCTGCTTTTTGTTAGTGGGGGGCAGTAATTCTAAGATAGCCTTGGCTTTATTTTTATCCACCTCAATTCTTCTCTGATGAATTAAGAAGCTTAGGAAATTACCAGCCTTTATCCCAAAAGCGCATTTCAATGGATTCATTTTTAGCTTAAACTTGTTCATTCTAACAAAAGCTTGTTTAAGACGGTCTAGATGACTTACTTGGTCAGTCTTGACTATCACATCATCGATATAGACCTCCATGAACTCTCCGTTCATGTCATGGAAGATGAAATTCATCGCTCTTTGGTAGGTGGCTCCGGTATTCTTCAACCCGAATGACATGACGACCCACTCGAACGTCCCAATAGATCCGAGACATCTGAAAGTCGTTTTGTGGACATCTTCTGCTGCTATAAAGATCTAATTGTACCCTGAGTGTCCATCCATAAGAGACATAATTTTGTTGCTGGCTGCCGAATCGATCAGTATATCTGCCATGGACATCCGGTACTCGTCCTTTGGTGTAGCGGCGTTTAGGTCGCGGAAGTCAATGCAGACCCTAAGTTTGCCATTCTTCTTTTTTGACTGGGACGATGTTCGACAACTACTCAACATACCTAGCTATTCTGATGAATCCTGCGGAAAGGAGCCACTCGATTTCTTCTTTGACCTTGAGGATCACTTCAGGCGCGAACCTTCTAGGTGGTTGTTGGTGTAGTTGAAATCCCTTCTTGATTGGCAGTCGATGTTAAACTATACTCCTTGTCAAACCCGACATCTCGTGATAGTTCTAGGCAAAATAATCTTTATACTCTTTGAGCAAGTCTATTAATTGCGACTTGTATGATTGATCAAGCAATTTACTCACGTAAGTTTGTTGTGGGCAGGCTTCACTTCCAAGGTTTACTTCTTCTAATGGATCTTGAGCTTGAATCACCTTGTCATCCTCCCTAATTGAGGATTCCTCGAAATCCAAAATCCCATCAACTATTTCATCTGCTTGCTCGACCTTATAGGGCTCATACCTCTCAACGAGGTTTTGTGACAATTGCTGATCCTCCATCAGCAAATTCTTCGAGCTGAACTATCGGTTCCTTCCTAGGGACCCACTCCGTATTTCCCTTGTCAAAACGACAGAAAGCAATATCCCTCGAGTCAACCTCAAGGGGTTTTGAGATGCGCAGGCAGTCGTCTGGCATAACTTGGTCTCGTCCTGATATCCGAGTCTACGTGACGCAAGTTTGAGGATTAGCCTTTACGTACTATACCTTATCCCCATTCCAGAATGCCAGCATTTGATGCAATGTTGAGGGGACACACTGGTTCCCATGTATCCAATCCCTTTCTAGTAGTAAATTGTATGACCCGTCAGCATCTACTACATCGGAAGATGCTCTTGATGTCTTGGATCCTGCAGTCAGATTCGCAACATATATCCATTTCACTTCGGTGATTTCACAGGTAAAATCTGACAGCTGAATGTTCGACGGGATAATCTTGTCATCAACCCTGCCTATCTTCTTGAAAAATCTATATGGGATGAGATTCAATGTCGAACCGCAATCTACCAAGACTTTCATCACTAGTCGCCCATTTATCTTGGTGTTAATATTGAGCGACCTCAAGTGATTAGAGGTCTCTTCAATGGGTTTCTTGAATTCCATAGTTTCTTCGTTGAAACAGAACTGAGCAACCTCTTTTTCTTGCTCTGTATCTTGGTTATCATCTGTGGGCGGTAAGGGCTTGTTTGAGCAAGCAAGACCTCAAAGGACTCTTGGTGTATAGTCAAATACAAAGTCAATGGGTGACCTGAGATTGGTGGCACAAGTACTGGTGGAGTGACTAGATAATCCTTGATCTTTTGGAAGGCCTGACTGCATTATGTATCCCAAGTCACTTTCGCACCTTTCTTGAGCAGTTTGAAAATCGGCTTAACCACAACTGATAATTGATTGATAAACCTGGCAATATAGTTCAATCTCCCTAGAAGACTTCTTACTTCTTTCACTATTGAGGGAGTTGTTAGATCATGAATAGCTTGAATTTTTTAAGGGTCAATTTCAACGCCCCTGTTACTGACCATGAATCCGAGAAGTTTCCCAGATCTTTCCCCAAACACACACTTGTTAGGATTCAGCCTTAACTTGTACTTTTGCGGTCACTCAAACAGCTTTCTTAGCACTTGAATGTGATCTTGTCCTTTCTTGGACTTGACGATCATGTCATCGACATATATCTCGATCTCCTTATGAATCATGTCATGAAATAGCGTGACCATTGCCTTCTGATAAGTTGCCCCGGCGTTCTTCAATCCAAAGGGCATAGCCTTATAACAAAAATTTCCCAAGGGGTGGTAAACGCAGTTTTTGGCTTGTCCTCCTTTTTCATGAGGATCTTATTATATCCGGAGAATTCATCCATGAATTAGAATAATTCATATCATGCCGTACTATCCACCAGCACATCAATGTGGGGAAGTGAAAAATCATCTTTTGGACTTGCTCTATTCAAGTCCCGATAATCCACACAGATCCAGACTCAGCCATCTTTTTTCATAACTGGTATTATGTTCGCAATCCAATCTGAATATGTGATAACTTCAATAAAGTCTACTTTAAGAAGTTTCATCACATCTTCTTTAATTCTATCTTCTAACTCGGCCTTCATCCTTTTGTTTCCTTGCCTCACCGGTTTAACACTAGGATCGGTGGGTAACGCGTGTTCAATGATTTTGGGATCCAAACCCGATATATCAGCGTACTACCACGCAAAAATATCCTGATATTCCTTAAGTAATTCTATGAATCTGAGCTTTTCTGCTCGGGATAAATACCCCCAAATTTTTACTTCTTTGATGTCTACAACATCACACAAGTTAATAACAACTGGTTCCTCCGAAGTGGGAGGTACCGACTCTTCAAAGGCATTCCGCTCTCTATGGATAGCCGCATAACCCTCATCTTTGTCTTTTTCGATATCACAAGAATAATCACCCTGGTGATCCGAGTCGCTCAATAACCTAGTATGCATGTTTGAGATGATATGCCTGAAATGTCATGAGAATGGTTAGTTCGTACTTCGCATGAAAATGCAATCCATGGATATGAAAAATCTTTTTGAAAGAGATTTCAAAGTGAACAAAGTCACAAGTGGAACTAGTCCTTATATTCTTGGACATCCCTGTTCCTCAAAATTCATTTGAAAACCATGAATCATATGGCAAGTCAAGCCTCAAGCTTCCCATATAGAAGGCTAGCATCATCATTGGGCTGATTTGTGGTTCCATATGTCCTCAATAAAAATTTGTGGCATTTTATTGAATGCAAAATAGACCGCATTATAAGCTATGCTGTTTAGACCAACAGTCAGAGATCCAAAGGTGTTTTCCTATATTTGCTTCAAAATAACATGAAAGGAATGCGACAATGAACAATGCAGAAAGCTAAGGCTGCGTATGGTAGCGTTTATGTTCCTGGGAGCATTTTTTGAACAGAAACATTTTTTTGTGTTTCTGTTCAAAACTACGATTTTTGGGAACAGAAACGCGTTTGGTAACTGCAAAAAAAAATTATGTTCCTAATTTTTTATTTAATTAAAGGGACTACATATATATATATATTAATATGTCTTTATCTTTTTAACTTAATAAATCAAATTAAGTCTCATTTGTTCAATTTACTAAATAAAATTAGACTAATATATGTATAAGTAATTTATCCACGATTTATCAAATTACAATATGTACGAAATTAATTAAGATAACAAATTGAAAGAGAATGAGCTAATTGGAATTGAATAATAAGAACATGAAATATGTTTTTCATATATAGGAAAACTACAATTACGAGTCATACACAAATATTCCCAAGTAGTTAGAAATATGATTACATCATTGAAAAATACAAAGTCATGGAATTTCAGGCATATTGTAATCCATTGCCATTTTATTTGCAATACTTTTCCTAAGTGCGTTCATCTCATTTGCCTGCACATCTGATACGCCATCAGCAACATCTTCTTCTGTAGACACATGTGCGTAGTTAGGATCACCATAAACAGAAAAGTTTCTGTTCATCCTATCTTGGTCGCGAATATAATTGTGAAGAGCGCAACAACCAATGACGATGAGCGCTTGCTTCCGAATTGGAAAGGAAGGCATGTGTTTTAATATAAAGAACCGTTTCTTGAGTGCCCCAAATGTTCTCTCAATTACGTTCCGAAGTGAAGAATGCCTATGGTTGAACAATTCTCTTGTTGTTGTAGGCCGTCTCCCTCTACCTCTATAATCATTCAAATGATTCCGTTCACCTTTAAATGGCGTCAAAAATCCTGAAAGTGCTGCATAACTAGAATCTACTACGTAATATTTGCCTACAATAAGGTACAATATAAAATTGTTATGAAATGCACCGCAATATGACCATAAGTAAATTACTAGTAATAGACAAAGAAAATACCCATTGGTGGTCGAGGAAAATTTTGTCGAGGATCTTCGAGTGCGGCCGAGAGCACCCGACAATCGTTGGCCGATCCTTCCCATCCAGCATACACGAACGTAAATTTTATATCAAAGGAACAAACACATAGCACATTCTGGGTGGTGGTACCTTTCCTATTTCTATATGGGATTTGCTTCGACCTAGGCACAACAGCACTAATGTGCGTACCATCAATAGCACCTATGCAATCCTGTGATTTTATAAAATTATAGTGTTACATAAGATAGTCAATTACAGCTCTTTTTTATGATGCAAATTTAATATGAAAACATACCTTAAAGTAGCGCGAATGATTAGGATCCAGCATAATCTCCTCCGGGACTACATCAAAGGAAGGTGCTTTGATGATTTCCTCTGAAAGTTTGATCATCGCTATCAACACTTCATTAAAATACCTGCTAATTGTTTCTGGGGAATGTTGGAATCTCTCGGATAAAATTCTCATAGAGCTCTTGTGACCAACCATCAATAAAAAGATACCCACTTGTTCATCCACCTTAATATGCGGACTATCTTTCAACCAACCCCTTTCAATCATTAAATCACATAGATTCAGAAAAACATGTCTTTCCAATCTAAATGTCTCGTATATTCTATCCGAGTGTCCATGAAGAATCTCGCTTACCCATTCAGCTCTTGTTTGTTTACTATCCATGCATGGTTCTTTCGAATGCAAGCACTAGCCCAACATTTGAGCATAGATCCATGAACGTATTATCGAAATATGAAACTTATTCAAGCATGTTCCAACTGGAGCTAACTGTACAGTAGACACAGTACTTCATTCCTCTTCCATGGTACCTCTATCAGCACACAAATACAATGACATTAAAATAAGTACCTGAAAAAGAACACAAATTTCACACAATCCATCATACCATAGCAAATGCAAATAGGAGTCTCAACATGAAAATCTTTAAAAATAAACAACAACCGATGATCTATTTCGTCCCAAAATAAAATAAAACCAAACACCATATAAAAATCCACAATACAAATCCAAACTTCTACTAAAGATTGAGAAGAAATGCATTCCTCCTTTCGGAGGTGCTTGTGATAAAAGCCTCCCTCCATTCAGCACTAGCACATGCTTTGTCCACTTCTTTGGTGTAAAGACCATCATCCAACCCAGGTATCTCAAGTAAACTAGTAGCCACATCAGCCACAGAATAGGGGTTCACAGGTGGCTATGAGGTGGCCGATGAGGACTTTATCATATCTTCGATGGCTTTGCAAGTCGTGATTAAGTTGTACTGGCTGCTATTTCTTCTTCTCTTGGTAATTGGAGTCCTATCCAAGTTGTGCTTATCATGAACTGGAGTACCAGGATCGGCAGGTGTGAAGCCTTCCTCATCAAGGTGATGATCATCAAAACCCTCAGGCAAATCATTACCATCATTTTCATGGTTATCATCATCGTTCGACAGTAGCAAATTCTGGCCAGTTCCTATTGCTTGATCCCCAGTAGCATATGTATCACCAAATATAATGCACAACTCGAGATAAATAGGAAATCCATCTTGAATTTCGCCCACTCCTGATTATCCTGCAATTTTCTCAAGAAATAGCCATCATAAATAAACATGTTAAGACTTATATGTACAAGCTGTTTAATAATGACAAAATGATACCTTGACGTGAAGATCCCATATGCTTGGATCATCGACGGTCACTCTTTTATTGACATTATCCCAACCAAAACCTGTTTGCCCAATAAGCTTCTTGAAACTACCATATTGTGTTCTTAGCTTGTTGTGCTTATTTCTCAATTGGATTTGGCTATATTGGACTCCCACCTTGTTGTTGAATGTGACTCTTATGTTTCTCCACCCTGCTTTATTGAATGTACAAGAGGTGCGATTTCCCTTCTTCACCTCTTCTACCATCAAACTCACAAACAAGTTGATAGAAGTCTCCGTCCATTTGCACTGAATGAGTCTTTTTGGGATGCCATGTAATCTTGACTAATTCAACGCAACAATCAGGCAGTAAGGATATAAGGACATAACATCTCAATCAATGCAACAATCAGGCATAAGAGTTATGTTGCAAAAATAGCTGAGGATCAGTGAAGACGTCACTTTATAGTAACAAGAAAGAAGACATCACCACTAAAATAATAGAAGGAAAACATGAAAGAAAACGAACCCAGTAGAAAGGATCGAAGCCTAACATTTGTGCATATGGGTGAGAAGGAAACATAGACCAAAGCTGAGGATCACTTCTACATATGTGGCTCTAATATGCCTACTCTGTCAATGCAGAAGGATGCAACAGAAGTGAATTGGGAGCAAATATTGAAAAGGTTAAACGAAAATTCTCAGAAAAAAAAAAATCGCTAGTCTAGATAAGTAACCTTAACTCCCTTTAAATGCCAATCAGCAATAGAATATGTAAACAGATGTGTAAACTCACGTATCTCCATACATCCAAAATCACATTTCATGCAGTATTAAGCCCTTCCCGACCCCACAGTATTAGGCCCTTCCCGACCCCTCTGAAATTGCCGCCCCCTCAAGGACATCCAAGGTTATCAACAAATCAATTCACAGTACTACTCCACCAGCAACAATCAGGCAGTATTAAGCCCTTCCCGACCCCACAGTATTAAGCCCTTCCCGACCCCTCTAAAATTGCCACCCCCTCAAAGACATCCAAGGCTATCAACAAATCAATTCACAGTACTACTCCACCAGCAACAATCAGGCAGTATTAAGCCCTTCCCGACCCCACAGTATTAAGCCCAGATCAGAGGTCGACTAGGGCGGCGAGCGCGCGGCCAACCTGTGGGTCGCCCAGGCGAACTCCGCCTAGATCTGAGCGGAGCTCGCCTGGGCGACCCACTCGTGCGGCGCTGGTCGATTTCGTGCTAGTCGCGCGAGGCCGAGCTCCGCCCAGATCTAAGCGGAGCTCACCTGGGCGACCCACAGGTCGGCAGAGCAGCGAGCACGAAATCGACCAGTTCACGCGGCGCTGGTCGACTTCGTGCTCGCGGCGCAAGGCCGAGCTCCGCCCAGATCTGAGCAGAGCTCGCCTGGGCGACCCACAGGTCGGTCTCGCACTCGCCGTCCTCACTCGGTGCCTAGAAGAGGAAGAAGAAGAGGACGACGCAGTGGAGACTCACCGGAGAGCAGCGGCTTTGGTTGGTCGACGAACGGCGTTGGTGGTCGCGTAACAGGGAGGAGTTGTAGTAGAAGACTTCAAACGAGAGTGAGAGAGTGAACAGTGTAAAGAGGTGTGTATCGTGGGAGCCTGGGAGGAGATCTCTTTAAACCGAAAGTGTTCCTGGTAGCGTTCTCAAAAGTGTTCCATATTAGAAAAGGCAAGTTTTTTTCGCTCCTCAATTTTGGAGCAAAAATGTTCTTTTTTTAAAAAGTGTTCCTAGGAACACTTTTGGAACCATACGCATTTCTGTTCCAAAAGTGTCCTGAAACACTTTTGGAACAGAAACAGTTTCCCCAGCCACCATCCATACTGGCCCTAAATGCAGCGGGAAAGGGGATGAGAGATTTCTTTACTCGGTAGTAACGGCGTCATCATCAAGCCATTCTATGATAACGTTCACGAATTGTCTTCAATAAAGGAGTTTGTTAGATCTGGTTCTGTTGACAAAGCTACCCCTTCTTCTGACAACCACTTGGATTTTTTGCTAAAATACTCGTTCAGAGAGCTATTGAACATCTTAGACTTGCCTTTTCAAGCTAGAGAACCGATAAAGGAATCTTTCTGATTTTTTAGCGTCCATAGCGTCCACGGCTCTTGCCTCGGCCTGCTGTCTCGGAGGTAGAGTCACTGATGAGACCGCCCTAATAACCCAAGCCTATCTTATGCTCGTTGGACTTTAATTGTAGCAGGGCGCGAATCCCTTGGCCATGCTTGCCCAAACCATCTCCTAGACTGAATCCATATGCTAGTAGCATCTTAGTTGGTAAAAGGTTAGCTTCAGAGATGAAAGGGGCTTTCAGCTTTGCTCCCACATGAGTGTGGACCACTCCCACTAGATCCAGGGAATGATAGCTTGCTTCCTCTTTACTTTCTGGCTCAATATAGGGGATAGCGCTATTTTGATAAGCGAGGAGATCAACTTCTCCATGAACGGTAATCACTTTCCCATCAACTACGAATTGCACATTTTGATGCAGGCTTGAGGGCACGGCTCCAGCAATGTGAATCCAGGGTCTCCCCAACAAGAATCCAAATGCGCTAGGTAAGTCCATTACCTGAAAGTTTATAGAAAATTTGGTCGGGCTAATGAGGACATCCAGCTCAATTTATGGAATGAACGGGACAGACATAAAGTCAGAGGCAGAAGAACAACGCTACCACTCCACTTCCATTCAGGATATATAGAGTGGTTCCGTCGACATACACGAAAGTGGATTTCTGTTTCGGGAGCCGCAATGGGTTCAACAGTTCATGCAAACTCTTTCAATTTAATTCATTACTTATTTTTTAGTATCATAAATTATTGCCATTTTATAACTTTCGTTAATTTTCATTTTATTACTAGGGTGATGGCATCGAACAAATCGTGCATATCATGGATTCGGTTGGTCCATCTCCTGAAGCTTGGTAAGAAGTGAAGAGGATAGCTATGGCAATACTATACGCCCACAAGGAGGAGAGGCGGCTAACAATGATGCCAGCTCCCCAACCGGCAACTACCGCGGCACCCGTTGGGTTGGACGAGGAAGATGACCCCCCTCAGACTGATCAGCCGACCCAAAGGACCTGGAGGACTCAAAGGACTAATCGGCCGAGCCGAAGGACCCCTCGAGCTCATCCACCTGATGATGTCGTCCCCTATTCCATGGAATATCACATGGAGGATGTCGCCCCCAACTTCACTCCAGAGTTCAGCCATCATTTTGATGCGGGGTTCACCCAGTTTGCCGGATCATTTGGCGAGGGATCGGCTTATGCAATTCCTTACGATTCACATCCCTAGACTCCGGCTAGTTCTCCTACGGAATATGGACCCGATTTCTCTCAGTTATATCCAGTCCCCCCTATAGTAGGATCTGACGTATTTTCAGAAGATATGCCTTCGTCATCGACACGTCCTGCTCAACCGGATCCTCGTTCTCGTCGGTACAACACTAGACCTCCCGATCAACGGAGACAACCTCGTTGCGGAAAAGAAGGTCATGTAGTAAGACAACGTCATTAGTAAATGTAATTAACGTCACCGATTGTTATTAATTTATTATGAACATTCCATGTTCTTTTTACATAATTACAAATCCATTAATTAATTATATATATTAAGTAATTAAATATTACGAAATATGAAATTTAAAAAAAAAAACAAGTGCCCGTGTGGCGAGAAAGCCCCCCGCTCGGCAATAATATTGCCGAATGGGGGGCGGCGACCCGCTCGACAGTCTTACTACCGAGCGGCCCTTGGTCCAGTAATTAAAAAAAACATCCATCATTTGGTAAATACTTTGGATTTTAGGCCTGGTTTGGAAAAAAGACCTTTGAACACACACATGCTTGACAAAACAAAATGCAACTGACAAAGAAAGAAGGGAAAAAAAAAAACAGAACCACTAGGAGGTGAGTGCGTTTGTTCCGTGCCAGGTGAAGCCGGTTCGGCAGTGAGACTGCAGAGCCGAGGGCCGCTCGGCAATAAAACTGCCAAGAGGCCCCTGGTTTGGTAATTATTTTTTTAAAACTTGATTTGGTAAATAATTTCATTTTTCGCATGTTTTGGAAAAAAGCCATACTTTTTCCGATAAAGAATATCAACTTTTTGTGTGTGTCATAAAATAGAAACTTGTTTGGCAATAGATATTAGGGACAGAATGGGCTTATGAAACCTCAAGATCATGAGGAAAGAGATGAAATTTTTGTTGCATGTGCCTGAGATGCCTGCAGCAACTGAAAGAAGAATTCCTCATTGTGAAGAACAAGCTTGAAACTCTTTTTGAGGTGGGTATAGACAAAATTCTTTTGAATGATTTGTTTGCTCTGCTTCCCAAACTGGTGATTTTTCAATCTACTCCTACGGTTGGTTCTGATATTGATATTCGTCGACTTGTTTCGAGCTTGAATTGCAGCTGGAAAAAAAAAAGAACCGCTCGGCACTTTAACTGCCGATTGGGACATGAATAGTGCCGCTCGGCACTGTAACTGCCGAGCGGCACTGTTCCGTCGCCGGCCAACCGACTCGGCAGTGAGATTGCCGAGCAGGGCCTAGTTTGGTAATTTTTTTAAAAAAAAAAACTTGATTTGGTAAATATTTTTGTTTTTTAGCATGTTTTGGAAAAAAGCCCCCCAGAGATCATGTAGAAAGTTTATCTAACTTTCTTGCAGACTGTCAGCAAAAGCGACAATCATATCGCAATTTTTCATGCAGCCACCCGCCCAAATAACATTTTGTAACTTCTCATTGAATTTGATGACATTATCAATCAAATCAGTCATCCCATCCCACTCAATGGCCTCCAACTCACAGTGCAAACTCTTAAGTTTGGCCTTCTAGGCTCTGGTCCTTGCAATATGGGGATTTCGCCACATTCGTACCATCGTTTCTGTAACGTATACGGAAACAATAGGAGGATTACTCATAATCCATGGTACAAGCATCAGTACAATGAGAGTTTACAAGATATTATACATTTAATGAGGTCCATTAATCCATTTTTTAGAAAAAAAAAAAAAAAAGATCATATTACAATTTTCTGAAAAATTAAGGACCAAAATGTTATTTCCCAAAAGTTTAGGGACCATAATATAATTTCTCAAAAGTTCAGGGACCAAAATATAATTTTCCAAAAGTTCAGGGACCAAAATATAATTTCCCAAAAGTTCAAGGACCAAAATGTAATTTTCACTTTTTTTTCCTTTTTTTTAATAATAATAAAGAAAATATAATAAAAAGAAACCGAAACGTGGATCGTGTTGGAACCCGACCCGCTGACGTCACTCTGATGTCAGCACCACTCAGTCGGGCGTGCGCCTCACGTGGCGCCTGCCATGCACGCTGCGCGTGAAGCCCACTCGAAACGAGCTTCACCGGCGAGTGCAGGCGTATACCGGCGTCCGGTGTCCTCTGGCGACGTTCGACCACTCATTTTTCTCGTCTCAGCGAGCCCGCTCATTTGGTATATACATAAATAATTTTTACCGTGCAGAACAAAAATAACAACACCAGAACAGTATGTGCAAGAATGTGTATACGAGGCTAATCGCGATTAACAAATGTAAACTTGATCATGAAACAAGAACAGCAATGCTCTGATATCACTGATGGGTTTTTCGTACTAAAACTAAAAATGAGATCTATATACACAGCGGAACGAAATAGATATTTACACCCATGAACGAAACATGCGAATCCATAAACGAGACGTGCAAATTACAATCATACAACGATTGAATCAATAAATACGTACTTTTATGGATGAGTCATACTAGATCGTATGCCCTGGAATCCACTTGTATTACTGATCAACGAAGTAAATCACGAGTAACAGAAATACCTCAATACCACAGATTAAGAGCCCCGAGAGTGCAGATGAGAAAGCGATCTGGCGATCCGTCGTTCTTTGTGAGAACCTGTGAGAGAGCCTTTTAGGAGAGAATTCTGATAGAGTAAAAGTGAACGACGTACATTCAATTCCAAAAAATATATACCATATTCTTTGTTTCCTTTTGTAAAATAGGAAAATATATCCCCCTAATTGTCAATCCATCATTGTAATATTGGCAAGGATTGATTTGCCCTTTAATTGGCGCAATCAAATCCATTATAACCAAATGCAACGGTTGAAGCTTCGATGAGCCAATCTCCGCTGAGACTTTAATTTGTTACAACCAAAAATTAGAAATTTCAGGTTAATGAATTATTAGGTCTACTAAATTAACTAACCTAGCTCGAACTCTCCCAAATCCTATCAAATCGTAACTTTGGTTCAAGTAATACGCCAATAATTTTTCAATTTTGGAGCCGCAACTAATCATTATAGGTAGGTTGATTAGAAACCTAAATAAAGTATTTTGGGGAATGCTTTATTTCTGCGAATCAAAGATTTTAAGTTTGAATACTTGGTTACACTAATATTTGCATTAATCCACTTTCGGTATCAATTTCATGAGAATTATTTGAGTTGGAAACTTTCGAAGATTCTAATTTAAAGTTCCAAAGATGTAATTATTTTTGGATCTTTTATTTAATGAATGCAATACATGCGATTGTATTTTAAGAACACAATTATTCTAATGACATGATTTTTTAAAATTTTCAAATCTAAATGACGTGCAAAGTAACATGAATTCTAATTCATATGTAATGCAAAAACGACATGAATGTAATTTAAATGGCAGGTGACATTAGGCTAAACTATGTCTATTGACCTAAAATGGCCTTAACATAATTCTAAATGACATGTGAATGCGACGTGGCGTCAATAATGTGTCAAGGCTAATGACATGGTGAATAATGCGATATGTAATAAATAATATGACAATGTGCCAAGACAAACTATATGATATGACAGACTTTAATGACACAGCAAAACTGTATGACATTGCTAATCAATGCGGCATGGGAATGACGTGACAGTTATGCCACAGGGCCTATATGACGTTCATACGAAATAAAATGCTACATGAATTAATAGGATGTTAAAGATTATCTTAAAAAAATTGGAATTAACCTTCATTAAATCCCAGAATTTTTTTAGAAAATCTTTTACCCCTTTACTCGCATGTTTAAAATCAGATAATGATGCAATCTCACTGATTTACGGATTGATTTCAAATTTGTTTGATTTATTGCCCAAAATCAATGAGATAGGAAATGCTATCTCCCCAATTCAAGATTGCATAGAAAAACTTTAAAAGAAACTTTATCGATTAAATCTTTTTGGTATTTCTTAATTTTAGATAACAAATTAAAACACATCAAAGATAATGCATGATCTTTTTGAAAATATTTTCCGGTTCGAATCAGATGACTGATTGGATCGAGGAATCAAATCTAATGGTAGACAAAACTCAGGGTCGAGATTAGTCCGAATTTGCACGTTGTCGGGGTTTTCTAAACTAAGAAATATGCTAAAGAGAGATGAATAAATCACCCAAATTAGAAAATAATATCAGCACCAAATAAACCAAATCAAGAAACAGAATATTGTCGATTAAATCGAGATGTTCTTACCTTGTTTGAATATTGCGCGAGACAAGCTTCTGAATTTGAATAGGATATCATATCGGGATTGCACTGGCTGGACCCGTGAAGATGGCTGTTCGCCGGAGGGTCTCGCTGATTACTGTGAAGCTCGGTGGGTCACGGTGGGTTAAGGTGGTTCTCGGTTCAATGATTGACAAGAAAATGCAGGATGAGCATGACCACCAAATATTCATGGATTGGGCAGGGACAAAGAAGTTTACAGGGCAATAGCAAGAACTCCTTTCGGTCCAAGTCAACCCTTTGCTGCGTACATCAATGTTGGATTAGTGCTGGCATAAAACCTTGTGCGACCTGCAAAACAGTAATACTTTTCGAATCTGGAAAGGTGGTCGACACAACGAAGCTCTTAATCCAGATTGAGCGAGTCCACGACAGAACATATTTTCATCAAGGCCCCCGAACGTTGGAGAAGATCAATCGACACTGCTGCCTGGTCCTCAGACCGCTTGATCAGCAGGGAGTCGCGAGCACCAAGAAGCCGGAATGCCTTGGAGTATCGCCCCCACGGAATGATAGAGCCGAACGAACCTCTTCTTCCACTTGTGCCCTCTCTGCATCAGCCTCAAGTGAAATTAAGTCTCGTACCATCCATTTGAGCCCGTTAAATGCAAATACTATGCATGTCCAAATTAAACTAAACTATATGAAAGTAATTTAAATATTTTTGCTAGGAATTAAGGTTAGTCGCTAATTTTTATGCAATACATAACTAAAAATAGTAGTTAAAATTTAGGTGTCGACATAATCTTCCTAGTTAGACAGATCCTTGTTCCTGGTCTGCTTTGCCAGGTTATGCTTTCAAATGCTCATGAATACAAGTTGGTCGCATGGAAAAAAGAGATTGTTGCCTCCGTTTTTTAAATTTTGAAATGCGTGGCGGAACCTGGAACTAGATGTATAGTAACAAATGCTACAATGCGTTGAGAGCATTAACCACGGGAACTTTGCCTCCTAAGTCCAATGGCAAAATTCATCAGTTCCCAACAAAAGAATATATTCTTACGTCTGATCTGACAAGGTGCTAATCAATTGGCACGGAGATCCCGGACGGAGGCGAGCTCAAGCGCACGGAGATCCCGGACGAAGGGAGGCGATCGAAGGTGAACCAGGGAGGAAGGGTTCGGAGAGGGACCACTTGGAAAGGAAAGGAAAGCGATCTTAGTCCACATATCTTTAAGCGTGTTTTTATTTTTTATTTTTTAAATGAATTTCAAATTTCTTTATTAATTTAATGTATCTTTTGGGCAGAGTTTAATCTCAGCCGTCCACCACGAACCGACGGCTGAGATCGGTTGTGGTCAGGTCGCTGACCACTTGCTTGTGGTCAGAGGATCCCGATCCAATAATGTATGGCATGTGGTTCCTCTTGCGGAGCCGGTTTTTCAGGGCAGATTCATCTCCTCACTCTGTCGAAGCAGATCCTAATGTTGACTATAAACTTCCAAGAGATTTTTGGTTTTGTTGCTGCCAAAGATCTGTACGTCTCCCCTCTTAACAGTTACTAAGCAGGCTCTCTTGGTGTAATCCTGAAGACCCAGCTCAACGAGCTGCTGATGTGAGTTTCCTTTTGACACCATGCTTGGCTCTATTGACAAGCTCCTTGTTGGTAAAAGATGGCCACGTTACATCTATACAGAAGTTGCGAAAAAAAAATTGCCTAGTAAATGACTCGCTGTTCGGGCACATTTCACAACGTCGGGGCGAGACTCTCGTTGAAGCTTGGGGATGAAAATACGTATCGTTACAGGTACCGGTGAAAGATTGAGTGCCTTACATTCTTCTGCAGTTAATTTGGACCAAAACTCATGATCTCATGGCTGTCTAATTATTTGAGTTGTTTTTCGGCTTAGCGACTGCAATCCTACATTAATTAAACAGAGGTTGGTGCGTTTACTATTATCAATCTATATATTCTTAATATTATCTGTCATCTGTATGATGGACACCCCCAAATCGATCACAAGAGTCGACAGTGGCCTCATTTGACCTCAACCGATACACATTTTTTTTTTTATATAGCAATGGCATCCACACCAGTCATACAGAAATAATGCATAAAAAGAGATGCAATTCGCATTCTTCTAATCTGGACTTACCATGTTCTCTAAAAGGCTAAAACCAATCCAGTATACAAGGCAAAGAAACCTAAAAGCCCACGAATAAATCTGGAGAGAGCAGAAAGGACACATCCAAGAATGAGTGGTGTTAGCCAGAAGCTAACCCTACATTAAGCTTGACAGCTTTTATTGTTGGTAAATTATTTTTGCCTAGGTTGGTCAACTAGGAATTGGCCAACACTTGGATCCAATGTTTTTTCACTGACTACTGCAAAAGCTCAAGAATCCCATGAACTCGTGATTCTCAATCATCACAATACTCTTCTCAATGCCAATGACCCCTGCAAAGCAATAAAAGAAAGAAAAACCAGACCATGAACAAAGATAGATAACGGTATATATCATCAAAAGAGGGGTTGAAAGATATTTAGAAGTTTCAAATTCTCAGGATGGAGAAGAGAAAGGGAGCATTAGGATTACCCATGGTGATGGCACTAGCAAAGATGACACCAGAGAGGATGAATACGATTAGGGAAGCTCTTCCCAAGAACGTTATCAGTTTCCTCACAAAGTATTGTCCCCAGAAACCGGCCACTATCGAAACTGACATGAGATACAACGCTGCAGAAGGGGAAAAGAGGATAACATGAAAATAGGATCAACGTTGAGTCAAGTATCGACGTTTGTCTTGTCGAGAGCTGACCTAGCAACAAACCAAGAGGAATGCCAACTGAAGGGTCGTACCGTAGGGGATGGGAAATCTCTTAAGCAGGTAGAACTCCACTACAGACAAAGACGACGAGAACATCATCACAAACGTTGCCGTGGCACTAGCAACCTGCAAATGAAACAAGCTCCAAACCTTAGGCGGGGAAAGAGTTGCGCGAAAAGCATATTCGACATGTTTCATCTCGCAAGGCCCTTAAATTCAGAAATTTACTATTTTCGTTTCTTTGATCAAGGCGAAACTGCAGTTATCTTTGAACAAATTCATAAGGCATCCTGATTAATAGTCTGCAACTACCCCATAGAATATGCAAGCCAAGAGCAATTCCCTCTCTTGGCCAAGCAAATAAAAAGAACAATTTGCTCTGCACATGTAACACTTCCGAGATGAACAATGAAATAATACTATATATTTTTATACTTTAGAATGCCAACCCGATGGATAATTGAAAATCTAGTTTATTGATGCCCTGATGCTTCAAAATATGATATTTTTTTAAAGAAGGCTAACCTACTGCACCAATGAATGTCTAGTTTTAATAGTGTGATGCTTCCAGTTTACCATCTTCTTGAGGATGAAGTTTTTCACTAAAGAAAGCTTCTACTCCATAATTTAAATAGCCAATTGTTTGCGCTCTCATGGATTATTGATGATCACAAGAGTTGACTGATGGTTAAGGTCACGATATCTAATCTAACTCTGCTTCTTAAATAAATACATCAGATAGTTAACCATCATATATAACCTGAGGAATGACTCCAATCTCGAGGAGAAGCGGCCCTAGAATGAATCCGCCACCCGAACCCAGAAGACCCCCGACACAGCCTCCTAAGATGCCGCAGAACGCGCAGAACAAAATGTGCACTGCCGTCCACTGGATCGTGGCCTCACATATGGCTTCAGTGTTGCCGGTGCACATTCTCTTTTTGTGCTCTCCGTACAATTTCACTGCTTCATATCCAAATACAGCCATTGCGATTGGGAACTGTTGAAAAAACAAAAGATTTAAGACATGGTAACATTTATGCTGGACAATGATTGATGACCAGTAGGAAAGAGGGTTTGTATTATAGGTACCTGCAAGCAGAAGAGCACCCAGTACCATGCACTACAAACTGCTAGATTATTCTGCAAATGATGGGAGCATATATTAAAGGCATTAATCAGAAAATGCTCAAAAGTCAGAATATGATAGAGAGATCACTTGCCTTGATGACCTGAAGAAGCAGGAAAGCAACCCAGACAAGGACAAGTATCAAAGTCCTTCTCCACCTAAGGTTCAGACACAGTATTTGCTGCAATAGCAGAATTATCTTACAGACTGTAAATTATCTGAAGTGAAGTGCTGGTAAAGTTCAAGAACACGAATAGGCCAAATTACCCATTCCGTTTTCTCTTCTCTTGGAATGAGCAGATCATACTGTGTATCGATGAGAACTGCATAAAACCGAAACAGTCACTTACACATATTTCAGAATTGTCTTGAGGAAATGGACATAAGGAAGAGATAATGCGCATATTCTAATTTCATGAGTCAAGTGGCTTACGTTCACCACGAGAGTTCACGAGAGTCGCTTGCTGCTGGGCCAATTCTTTCTGCAATCCCCAGTCGAATTTTAGGATTAGTCAAGTGCGTTAAATAACCTCTACTATCAACAGGCTTCAGTTAATCAGAATCCAACTAACCTTCAGGATTGTTTCCTCCTTCCACATCTCAACCCCTTTGAAGAAGGACCTTGATGAGGTTCCTAATCACACAAACGGCCAAGAAAAATGTCAAAAGTCTCTTGGTGAATGACCAGATTGCTACACTTAAAGGAGAAGCTACGTAAATCAAAGTGGAAAACACAACACGGAAGAAGTGAAGTTGGTTCCAGAAACGAACCTAGAAAGAGTATGATGATTAAGACGGTGATGAGCCAGTAAGGGAAGACCACGCTGAGCGCCACACCGACGGTGATGCCGAGCATGAGCATGGGCTGGAACAGAAGGGCCAGATCATAGTCTATGATGGGCACTTCCCTCATCGGATGGGGCACTCTCAGGTTGTACCAGACGGACGATGCGGAAGCCCCCATTATCATACCTGCACAAATCCCACAAATTTCAATAACAAAAGTGATTAAACATGACATTATGACATCTAAAAGATATTGTTAACTCACACTTGGAGATGGCAGCAGCGGACTTGGTATCGAACCCGACGACGAGAGTGAGCATCGGCACGAAAATGCCGCCGCCCCCGACGCCGCCCACCGTCCCGCACGCCGACCCCAGAAACCCTATCACCGTGGCCACCACCACCCTCCACCCAAATTCCAATTCCTGCTCCACCCCGCCACCCAGAAAAGAAAAAAGAACCGCCTTTATCAGTCGAAATTCACATTGGCAAAAGCAACGGAAAAAAAAAACAGAGCCAATGCATACAAGCGAACAGAAGACAGAGACAAACGCACCGGCCAGACTTTCTCGGTGTCCGATCCGCGCAGGGTCGAAGCCAACAAAACGAGGGGCCTCTGCTTCGCATCCTCGCGCGTTTCATCTGCGAGAAGAAACGCAGAGACAATTGCGAGAGCGAAGCCAGACGTCAGATAGACAACGAGTCCCTTCGTGGCCATGTCCGGCAGTTCCCTTCAATCCCGGAAGCAAAATGAAACGAAGCGTCCCTTCTCTTCCCTCCCCTCTCCGCTTCCACACCCAGATACGTTACAAACTCTTTGTGGGTATTCAAATCAAGGAGGAGGAGGAGGAGGAGAAGAACACGGCGTGAGGGGCATGCGGCCTTGAGGCCTGTTTTGACGAATGTATGAAAGAAACCGAGGATGGATCGAAACGGAGGGGGTGCTCGGTGTTTTATTTGAAATCAATAATCGTGACCTCTCAAAAACTCTCACATCACATCACAAAATGAAGCACATGTGGCCGGACCACATGCCTCCTCTCCTCTCCACTGGCAAGGGACAGGACAAAACTGGGATCAGAGTCGGATCAGACCGGGAGCCGGAGCGCAAATGAGGCCAATGCGCGACCGATGTAACTGGGAACGCACTCGCTCCTCACGGCAGTTTTGAAGGGGTTACCAAACGAGACATTTCTTTCTTTTTCCTAAATTAGGAAAAAAAATCAAACATTTTTCTCCACTGCTCCGTTTATTCAGCAAAAAAAATCATTAATTTAGAAAAAAAAATTCTTAACAAGGATCAATTATATTAATTACAAAAATATATGCTCGAAAAAAGAATTCATCTTTCACCGTCAGTAATAAAAATTAATTTTCATTGAATGATTATTTCAAGCGATATGAATAATTATTTCAAAAAGAATTATTTATTTTTGGTTAAACAAACCCATCCGTAATCCGGTCTATATAAACCGGGTCAATCGCAACTTTTAAAAGATAAGTATCTTGCGGCCGAGATTCATCCGATGCACCAAGCCCTAAATAAGATGCTACATAATTTGTTCTGATTTATCCGATCGTTCCGGACTGGGTATTACTAAAATCCAGGGCAACTCCTAATAAGAATGCTAATTTTCAAATAAAGAAAATGCAATATACTTAATTTTCCTTCTGATCATGAGAATCATATTAACTTTTGGACTCCCAAAAAAAACCTTTTTTGGGGGGTTATAACCGGCAAGTGATAGATTTAGTGGATAGGAGCAGAGTTTGGTGAATAACAAAAATCAATGGACATGATAATCCACGTGTAATTGATGAGTAGCAATATTTTAGAGCTCTTTTAGATAAGTGTCACTAGATATCACTTATCTGGGATGAAATCATCGACATGATATTGTTCAAAGAACTCAATATTTTCGCAAAGCTTTTTTTACTTATTTGAATTGTATAACCTCTGTTTGTAACTATTGATTATATGCTTTAAATAGTCACATTCTACTCTTTATAAACTTCAATAGATTAAAGAACTCAATGTTCTCGCAAATTTATCTCTATCATTACTTTTTCCGCAATTTAAATATATATAACCTCGTACTTTAATCATAGTTTCATATCTTCTTTGTCGATTAAATTCTGGCATTGTATCTATCTATCATTTCGTTTTGTAGTCGATTAAATTCTGACAAAGTGTTTGGTACTTCGTCGTCGATTAAATTTCAACAAAACATATATGTTTCTTGTGTTTCATTGAGATTCTTATTTGGAATCGCCACAAAATCCGTCTTCATCTTGTAAAAAGTCGAACAACGAATTCGGGTGGAAGGTATTTTGTAGACAATCCAATCTCGGTGAAACATTAACGAAGAAAAAAAAAAGCAAAAAAAATAGTAAAAAAGGACCCACTTTTCATTTTTGCCAAAAAAAATAATAATAAAAGTTGACCCACAAACAATTCAATTTCCATTCTCATGAAACACCTTTTAATTGGTTGTTGTCTCTATAGTGTTCCGAATTCAATGCACTCGCCATTTACGCATGGCATTTTGGTTCCTAAGGTTCTCCCATGATTCCATGTCTATCCAGGGGGGGCCGTCACTTTATGGTCCTGAGCTGTCCTCACGTGACCCCCCCCCCCCCCCCCCCCCCCCCCTTGTTGATTTATCCTCACGTGTTTCCGCCGACTCACATCAATTAGGTCTTGGATTTTCAAATTCGAATTGAATACGTCTCTGACAAATAATTGACCCCAAAAAAAAAACGAAAATGGTTTTTTTTTCTTTTCCATATTTTTGATACATTAAATTGAAAAACGATATAATTCACACATTGTGCCGTGAAGAAATTGTCAAGTGATAATGATAATGGCGGGGGAAGAAATAGCACGTCCACAAGATGAGCGGAGAACATCACAATCTTGAAGATCATGACAATCCTTGATTTTTCAGATTTTTAAGGTAATTAAGTTTTTTTTTTACCATAAAGTAAAGAACAATGTCATGTCAATTGCATGTCATATTCGTGTTCTGATTTGCTTGATTTTTTTTTTCAAAGTAACTATCATTCATTCCCATATAAAAAAGAGAGAGAGAGAAACAAGTAGATAAACCATCAAAATAAGGATATGGTTCACACGCTCAAAGAGCAATTCTATGACTCCTTCAAATCAAAATTGGCGGCCAGTGGCCAAATTCATATTGAGTAATGAGCACACGCCGAAATCTTCATATGTTGCTGTAACTTTGCTTTCGACGATACCTTATCTATTGCCCAATCAAGATGAACTTTCTTCCCATTACCAAAAAAAAAAATGACATTAGAGTTTGTTCAAAATCTTGTGTCAACTTAGCTAAGGGGTTCACTAAAGAAGTTGGCATACTAGGATATGCAAGTAATATTATCAAAAAAGTCATAAGTATATTGTACAACTGCCAATTTAGTCATTGACTTTTCAGTTTCGGCAATTCAGTCCTAAATATTTTTTAAAAAAATTTTCAATGTAATCCTTCTTACCTGCTTTGGCAAGCAATTGTTGACGTGGACGTCGGTCATCCTAGGTGACATTACACGATCAGCACTAACATAGACAATTTATGTAATTTTTAAGTTATATGAATTTTTCTTTTCCTCTCTTTATTATTATTATTTGCAAATCCTGATTATTCTACCTCTCAAGTGATGCGCACTTCCACACAGTCAGCACCGACATTAATAATTTTTTTCAATTTTTTTTTTTTGGCCTTCTTTCACAGGTTAGTCTACCTCTCCGAGAGATTGGCCTTATAGATTCATAATTTTACTCCTAAAGTGTTCCCAACAAAACTTGTATTTCGAGACTACAAGAAAATGATCAAATTCCCTTCAAGACATGGCCCTCGTCTTATTTGATCCGTAATAGTATTAAGTGCATCTCATGAGCACGTGATTCATTATTGGATTTTCCCACCCATCTTATCAATTCTCTTCACTATTTAATTTAGTTATATAACTAAACCATTAAGTAAAATAACAACATCTAAATAAGAAATATAGTAAAAAATTATGTTATCTAAACCCTAGACAATGTTAAATTACTAGATTAGATAGAGCAGCAATTGGGGGAATTATGGGGAAAATTGCCAAAAAAAAAAATCTTAAACCTATTACAATTATGTCGATTCAGTCATAATTTTTTTTCTTATCGATTCAGTCCTAAACCTTTTGTAATTGTACCATTTCAGTCCATACGGAAAATTTTGGCCAGTCGGCGCTGACGTGGACGCTGGCCGACCGGCGATCGAATATTTTAATATTTTTTTCATAATTTTTATGTTTTTTCTTTTTTCTTTCCCCTCCCCTACCCCACCCCACGTCTAGCCGTTGCCCCATTCCGGCGACCGACCAAAGCACGGCCGGAGAGGCCGAGCCTCTTGCGGCTATTTATTTTTTTTGGGGGGGGGGGGGGGGGGGGAGGGGGGCGACCTCGCCGACGCCCGGCGAGGCAGAGATGGCGAGGTCAGGCCTTGCCATGGACGGGCGAGGCTCGACCTCGCAAGCCCAGATCTGGGCCTACGAGATCGAGCCTCGCGCGGCCATGGCTAGGCGCGACCTCACCCGGCCATGGCGACGGGGCGATGGCGAGGTCAAGCCCCACCACGGCCAGGCAAGGCTCAATCTCGCAACTCAGATTTGGGTGCGTGGCACCTTGTAATTGCAGAGAGAGAGCGAGAGAGAGAGAGAGAGAAGCAGCAGAAGGAGAAGATGGAGATGGCGCTCCGCTTCCATAGTCATTTGCCTGCTCTGTTAAACGCTTGCTCAAGCTCTAACGCAAGTCTCCGCCCTTTTGGGTTGCGAGGTCGACCCTCACCCTGGCCGGGCGAGGTCGCAACCAGCCATGGCCGGGCCCGACCTCGCCATCATATCCTTGCCCGGCGACGGCGAGGTCGCCCTCGCCATGGCCGTGCGAGGCTCGGCCTCTCCGGCTATGCTTTGGCCGATCGCCGGAATGGGGCAACGGCTGGAAGTGGGTGGGGTTGGGTAGGGGAGGGGAGGGGAAATAAAAAAAGAAGGAAAAAGAAAAAAAAGAAAAACAACATAAAATTATGAAAAATATATATATTAAAATATTCGATCGTCCGTCGGCCGGCGTCCACGTCAGGGCCGACCGGCCAAAATTCGCCGGATGGATTGAAATGGCACAATTGCAAAAGGTTTGGGACTGAATCGGCACAATTATAATAGGTTTAAGATTTTTTTGGTAATTTTTTCGGGAATTATGTTCTGCTTCCATTTTATCCTATTATTTTACGAGGACTGTAAGATGGAGACGGCGCGTTACGTTGTGATCAATCAAAAGTCAAACGACGCAAGTAAGCTGTCGACATGTGGAACTTTAATGAGACAAACTTGGACTGCTGTACAACTATTGTGTGCGCAAGAACATTAAGAAAAAACATGTGTTTCTTTCGGCATTGACAACCGACACGGTACATTTAAAAATTTTAAATATCTACATATGTATATAATTGTAAAAAAAAAACAGATATGTTCTTTCCTAGGGATTGCCTTGACAGGTGACATGTAATGCTCCTACTACATCCAGAAAGGTTAAAATCATGGGACTTGCCTTACACGTGCTAGATGCATTATCTTCTTTTCCTTTGTTTTCTCAAATTTATGTCTTTCTTATCATTTAGCAACATGAGATCTTTTCAATTCGATGTAGGCTAGAACTAGAAGGATGTAGAAGACGGCATTCCATCTAACAGTTCTTATGATATTTAACATAATCTAGGGGCAGGAAGGAAGATATTTGGTCCTGGCCCTTCTGGGCAAGTCGACTTCCCACTGTTCATCTTCCTGCGAGGGCCTGGCGGGATTGCTGGGGGACTCTACGATGGTTGGGGAATGGGAAAAATAAAGAAAGAAAAAAAATCAGATAAATATAAAAAAAAATACGAAAAATATGACAAAGATTCCAATCTAAATTTGGGGCAGGTGACTGGCCCCATGATCTTTTTTAAAGGTGTAGAACAGTATCAATTTAATCAATCATTTGAAAAGTGTCGGAGACAAAAAGCTCTTGGCTTGTTACGCACAAGCAAGATGAATGGCAAGCTTTAAACAATTATTTGTAGAGAGAGACAAAAAGCTCTCATGTTAGAGAACCACCGTTAATAAAGACCTTAAGTGTCCTCATTTCTTAAATAACAGTTTGAAGTTGACACTATTTCAAAGAAGGGTCTGAAATGACCCATCATTTCAAAGAGAGACTGACTGAGGGCATTTCATCATTCAATATATATATATACTCAAGTGATGGCCGGCCACCATTGAGGGCGAGGACACCTGTCTAGGCGAGGGTTGCTCGTCCCTTGCCTATAGCTGTCTAGACGATGCCACCCTTGACGGCCGTGAGGGATGGCCCAAGCCCTTACCGACCACCTTCAAAGAGAAAAAAAAAATTAAAAAAAAAAGAGAGAAATAAAAAAAATTGCTAAAATATCTTTGGTTAGGATTTTTTTTTGAAACAATGAAGGCACTTAGTCCCCTTTTTAAAATAAGATTCACTTTAGATCCTTACTTGAAAAAATGAAGACACTTATAGGCCCTTATTTGAATAATATTCAGATGATAAGTGCAATAGTGGACTTTAATAATTTGCATCTAAAAGCTTTAATCTCCTTTTAGCAGATGGTCAATACATTAAATCCTGCCGAACGCACGGTTCTCCATCTCTAGTAATTTGTCTGATTCCGACAATGATTAATGCTCAGAAGCCCGCCAAAAAAACACCAGTCCAACGAAGTAGGAAAACCATGTGGCAGTCATTTTTTTTTTTCGCTCTTTCTTTCCTTTTTTTAGTCAAGCAACTTGGGCTGAGTTTGGTAACACATTCTGAAAAGTGTTTTCCAAAATTGTTCCTCAAATACTTTCGGAACATAAACGCGTATGGTAAAAAAATATTCTAATTGAAGCAAAAAAAAAGAAACAAAAAAAGACTTATTTCTAAATTTTGGAACACTTTTTAGGAACAACTCGAGGATGAGCTCGTGCAAGTCACCATCGCCGCCCGCCGACGACCAATGATTGCCGATCGTCGCCGATCCTTCCTTTTGGCGAAAAAAATGTTTTTTTTTTCATTTACCAAACGCGTTTTTATTCTCAGAAATTGTAGCCGAGAACGAAAACACAAAAAAAAAAAAATATTTCCGTTCCAAATATGTTCCTAGGAACAGAAACGTTACCAAACGCAGCCTTAAGATACACGACAAAGATATGAAAGGTTTAGGTTGTCTTGGTAATGATTCACCTAATCAAATTACCAATTAGTTATGTAGTCCAGGCCAATGTCTGAGAATTAGAACGTAATTAGAGCACCTTGGGTCGTGCCAAGGCCCTTGATCGGCGGCGTATCGACATTCTCGAAACAGCCTCCCTTCGAGGAGGTGTCTCATGCAGATCCTCGAAGCGCAGCTGCCGTGGCGAGTCTCCAGATGTGTGTAAAGGTTGAAAGACGTGCACAATTCTTTGCGAGGCACGGAGCTAGCGCCGCTGCGGTCACCCAATTTAGCCCTCCTATACATGATACGAAAAGAATGATTTCACCAATGTAACGGCTCGATCTACCATCAAGAGAAGCGATGGACCTTTTCCATCCAATCTGACCAGTTGCTAACATGGCGATTGACAGGAACCCATGCAAAAACTTTTTCCTGACATATAATCTTTCCATTATCGGTAGGCCCTCATATTATATATATATAACAAAAACCTATGAATCTTAATCATATTGTGTTTCTGGGTGTTTCTACTAATTGATCATGGCCCATGAAATGTCTGCTTCCATGGAAGTGGGGGAGCAATTATTTTTCTCTCCGTCCTTATCTCCCCCAATCTAAACATGAACACCCCTGCCCTGTCCACCCTCAAGAGGAGGCTTTGATCTTATTGTCACATTTCTTTGCTCAATGAGAAGTTATGGTCCTTTTTTTCTTTTCTCCCCAACGTGGACTTGATTGGTTTCCTTCCGTCACATTTTTGTATGCTCTTTATGTTTATTTGATCTCCTTTCGCTTATCGAGTTAAGCTGTTAGACGAAAGCGTGATTTATTTGAATTTGATATAGCAACAACGATAGCTAAGTTTTGAAAGTCGGAAGATGTTTGATGTCAGTAATTTATCCATGCGAGTCGCGGGTTTATGTTTTGATTTTTCTGGCCAAAGGTTTTGTTTTTCCATATTTTAAGTTGATCATCATTGCTTCGTAATTGATTCTTTTACTCTCTCTCTCTCTCTCTCTCTCTCTCTCTCTCTCTCTCTCTCTCTCTCTCTCTCTCTCTCTCTCCATCAGATTTTTGGGCCATTTTAAGGGTTTTAAGATTGAAAGTGAGTTTGCGGTGGTCGGAGAAGTGACCACGGCGGGGTTGTGGGGATTGAGTAGAGAGACATCGGAGAGCTTAGCTGATAAAATAATCCGGTGTAGTAAGAAGCGAAAACTAGATTAGACAATGTATCGCTCGAATTGGATTCAAAGACAAAATATGTTTTGCCGAAAGTAGTTCTTCGATTTTTATTAGAGTAGATAGGTTTTATGGCGACTTTGGACATGTAATGTCACAGGTAAATAATATAATCGATAACTTCACTTCAAACGGAACTGAATGTACAGGAGTTGTACCGCATCGACGGCAAATCCCGATAACGCAGCCATGTCGACGGAACCAAAAATACACAAACTATGTTGGGATATAATCGACGAAAAAGCTTGAGCACATAGGAATGCAACTTCATAATTCAATTGACGAAGAATAAACAGTAAAGATGCACGCTAGAATTTAATTAATGACGCGGATCTGAAAAGTGCAGTTGAGAAACACGCCCCGTAATTTAAGCGAGGGAGCCTGAGAACTGTAACGACCGTGCAGGAATTTAAAGATAATTAAAACATAACATGTTTGGAACACGTACCGTGCCTCCTCATCTCTGAACATATTGTGCTCATGCTCCTACGATGCCATGATCCCGTCTTCAAGCGATTGCTTCCTTAAAATCACGTTTTGTTCCTTCGCGTCCATCTATTGTCGAGTTTTTTTCTAAAATAATATTAAAAAAATAAACATTTACAAAATTAAATCAAAATAAACCTTTTTGCTGTTTGTGTCAATTGAGTCCATCCGGCCAATTTTGGCCGAAAATCGATGACTTAGACACCAGCCGTCTTACGTAGCACGGTCGGCGTTGATGTGGACATGTGAAGCAATTCTATTTTCTAAAAAAAAAAATTGAAATTTTTAATTTTTATAATGATTTTTTCTGTTATTTTTTTAATTTCATTTTGGCCGGCAAGGGTTGCCTCTCCCAGAGTTGGCGAGGCCCATCTCGCCTGCGGTAGGCGAGGACATGATGGCCTTGCTAGCCAAAATGAAATAAAAAGAAGAAGAAGAGAAGAACGACAATTAAAACTTCAATTTCCTTTTGAAAAAAATTTCATCAAAACATAACCAGGTCAGCACTGCTCGTATCGTATGGGAATCTTACCAAAATTGGCCGAATAAACTCAATTGGTACAAATACAAAAGGTTGAGTACACAATTGGCTCAACTAAAACGTTTTAGGACTGAAATGACATCGATATAATAGGTTTAGAACTTGTTTTGATACTTTTTTTTTTGTGACTTTTAGTTTTATATAACCTATATATTGATTGCCTTCGTTACTTGTGGACGGAGATTATCGGTAAAAGAGCACACGCAAGAAAAGAGGGAAAAAGAAGGATAAGAAGTATAAATGTGCGTTTTGTGTTCCAGGAGGATGATGGGCCAGAGGTGGATTTTCTCAGCCAGGCCCAAACATAATTGATTCGCATTTCTGACTCACCAACATCCGATTTGATTCTTACCAAGACAAAGAGGCTTTTATTTATTTTTATTTTTATTTTTATTTTAGTAATTATGGTCAGATCAAGACAAAGAGTCGTGTAGCTTCCAGTCGTGTCGCCTAAAATGAATGATCTGAAAAATATTTTCATAAAAATAATTGATTGAAACAAATACAAAAATGAAACAAATCAAGGTTTTGTTCATCGTCCACGAAAATATCGATACATAAATTGTTGTCAATAATAAGAACATTTTTTGTTGACTAACTATTTCAAGCGATCGTTTATAGCAATTTTTTTTAAATCATTAATTTCACGAAACAAACGGAGCCGGGCAATGCGTGGTTAGCTTGCTACGTAAAGCAAGAATATTTCGTGAAGACTTCGATAAGCAGACCGACAAAATGTGACTTCGCTAGCATAATAGTTTTTAGGCATCTATGACAATAACGATATGTTGTGGGTCGAAAATTCTTGAAAGAGTGGAGCCTCCAAAAATTTATAATTGTCTATTATTTATTTTTTTGCTCAAAATAAAATATTAATCTTACCGTAGATCACATAATTATTTATTATAAAAATGATGCAAAAACTACCAAAACTTTTTATCCGGACATTGCCACATATTATTTTTTCTCTATATAATTGTTTATATCAAGTACTTTTTTTTTAATTTGTCCTATCACTAAATCTCATCTTTTCGACTTTTATTTTGCTTCTTTGTAGAGCGCGAGAGTCAAACTCCGCACCTATAATAGTATAATAATAGCGTGCACACCGTCTAATCTCTTTACTAGCAAGGCGGCATGTCCATTGGCATATCATATACTTCGAGACATCGTTTTATTGTTATTGTTAGTGTTATGAACTTCGAGACATCGTTTTATTGTTATTGTTAGTGTTATGAAAGGACGGCGTGGACTTCCTCAATCGGGCATAATTTATCTCTCTCTCTCTCTCTAGCCGGGAAGTCTCTCTTATTGTTTCCTTTCCACTTCCATGATTGCTTTTAATTAACAATCAGCATTCCGTCTGATTCCTTCTCTCCACATGTTTTATATCTTGGGATTTCTACTCGCACGTCGTATTCGCCGTCCTGTCTTGGGAAAACATTTGATGTCCTAATTGCTGATCGTCGCTTTCGTTGACTTTGCCGTTCGTTGCTCATGTGGCTGCAAAGGGGCAAGGAATGAGGATTCCCATCATCTCTCCACAACAATCCTTGGTCCGGAAATGGGTTGCGACCCTCGATCGATTATGGCCCGAAATCGATAGCTTTGATGGATCTAAAATCGGACCCTTGGTTTAGTTGCAAAGAAACCCGGCCCATATTAGGAGAAAGCTCAAGTTGAAGGCTTGCAAATTGGATCCGTGGGCTGACGCAAGAAAAGGGAAATAAATGCCCACAAGACTTCCTTTCTTTGTTGAGGTAAAAGTCCAAGTCTGAGAATTAAAAATTATTATGAGATCCACTATTTGAAAATGCTTCCACGACAATACTGTTAAATATGCTATTAGTAGACAATACAATCTCAACCATAAATTCTATATTTTGCGAAATAGTACATTTAGAAAAAAACTATTTTTTTCCTCGAATAGTTTGGGTTATATTCAATCCCCACATTATAGTAACAAAACTGGGACACGTCCGACAGCCCTTCTCCCTGAAACGCTTGGTCATGCGTCAAAGGGGGTGGAGGAAATTGGTTTCGCCACGATCACGTTTCGGGGTTCAGTTCAGATCAACGTGCTGATACTTAAGCTCACATGACGATGATTGTGAACTCTAAATTGGAGCTTTGCTCAGTTGCGCTGTGGATGGTGCAAGCAAACGTTGGTGTAGACTTCCCCTAGCGACTACTAGTTGCCATCGTCCAACGCCCACAGCAATAGAATACTTTGGCAACATTATTCTTTTTTTCATGTATATGGATCACATAATCATACAACTAAACCCAGCAATTAGAGATTTCTCATTATTCTCAGAGGTATCCATACCGTAAGTGAGTTTGCATCTGTCTTCGTTGGGTTCTTCCTTTCCCGTTCCATCTTCTGTAGGTCGTGAGAGTCGATTTTGCTTCGTCAATTAGAGATTTCTCATTCGGTTTCGACCTCCTGAAAACCCAATTGTTCCTTGCTTTCCAGATTCCCCATAGTGTGACAGCAATCAGCTCGAAGATGGAAGCACAGCTTGGGTCACAGATAATCACTCGCATCCAGACATCCATGCGATTGGTCTGCAGATTTCGATGGCTCATGTGCATCTTTCCCCAGATCGGTTCTGTCCACGGACAGAAGAGAAATAGGTGTTCAGTTGTTTCTGCTTGTTGGTTGCAAATAGGGCATAGCGGGTTTTGGGTTATTTTTCGTTTGAACAAATTATCCTTTGTAGATAAAGCATTCTGTGCCGTGTTCCATAGGAAGAATCTGACTTTAGGAGGGATTTTGGCATTCCAGATCCCATTCCAGAGTTTTCGTGACGGTTGGACTGAAGAAGATGGGTTCTGTTTTGAATCTTTCTCTCGTATAGAATTGTAGGCACTCTTCACTGTGTAGTCCCCTTTCGCAGTTTCAATCCATTTTAGCTTGTCTTCATATGGTATTGGGCTTAACGGGATGGCTAGGATTTCCGAAGCCGTTTCTTCATCAAAGAGGAGCTTTACTTTGTTGACATCCCAGATAGCTTCCTCATGTATTATCAACTCTGAGACATACAAGGGGTTCGATATGTTTGCCGGTCCCCCAATAATACCCCTCTTAAGCCAGTGATCTTCCCTGATAAGTACTTGCTCCCTTGTCCCAATGGACCAGCGCACCGAATCTGCAATAATTTCCCTGCCCCAGAGGATGTGGTCCAACCCCAAGATGGTCTCACGCCTGTTTCAGCTTGCAGAAAGTTACATCTTGGGAAATATATACCTTTCATTACTCTACCCCACAGGGAGTTTTGGTTATGGGCTAATCTCCAAGCTTGCCTTCCCAACAAGGCATGGTTGAAGCTTGCCATATCTTTGAAGCCTAACCCTCCATTATCCTTCCTTGATTTCAGGAGCTCCCATTTGCGCCAGTGAATACCCGCTTTCTGTTCACTGTTTTTCCACCAGAAGTGGGCTATTTTCCTCTCAGTCGAAGTGCAAATTGATTTAGGAATTTTAAATATTGACATAGCATACTGGGGGAGCGCCTGGACAACAGCTTTGATGAGGGTCTCTTTTCCTGCCTTTGAGAATAAATTTTCCTTCTAGCCTTTCAGTTTCGTGTTTACTCGTGCATTAATCCATGAGAACATCTGCTTTTTGGTTTCTCCCCAGTTAGATGGGAGGCCCAAATACTTTCCAGTTTTCCTCATAATTGGAACTCTCAGAGCATGAGTTAGGATTTCCTGGAGTTGCATTGGGCACTTAGGACCCATGAAGAGTCCGGATTTGTTTAGGTTAATCTCTTGACCGGAGGCATAACAATACTGATTTAGAATCATTGCCAAGTTCTGACATTCTACCAACTTTCCCTCCAAAAAGAAAATTGAGTCGTCTACAAACAGAAGGTGTGATAAGGGAGGACAAGAAGCTTTCAGTTTGATTCCCTTTATGGTCCCCTCACCGACTGCCTTTTTCATCAACATAGATAGAGTATTCGCCATTAGTATAATTAAGTATGGGGAGATAATATCACTTTGTCTAAGTCCTCTTGACGGTTGGAAGTAAGGCAGAGGTTCCCCATTAAATTTCACACTTAAAGTGGCCGAGGTGACGCATTTCATAACTCTATCCACCCATACACCACAGAATCCCATTCTAACCAAGCAAGCCTCTAGGAAGTCCCATTCGACACGATCATAAGCTTTCTTCATGTCAAGTTTCAAGATCGTACTAAACCTCTTCTTTCTCTTTCTAATTCTCACTTGATGTAGTACCTCCTGCACTATCAAGATATTATCTTGGATTTGTCTTCCTCCGACGAAAGCACTTTGTTCTTCCGCAATTAAGCAGGGCAGCCAGCTCTTCAACCTATTTGCAAGGATCTTTGAGATGATTTTGTAACCAAAATTGCACAGACTGATTGGTCGAAACTGGTCTAACCTCTCAGGATTTTTCACTTTCGGTATGAGAGTAAGCAAGGTTTTGTTCAACTTTGGATTCATGCTCCCTGTGTCAAAAAAACTCTTAACTTCATTAAAAATCCCCACCTTAATGTGCTCCCAATTTTGCTGGTAGAATAAACCATTGAGACCATCAGGCCTTGGAGCTTTTTCTACGCCCATCTTAAAGACAGCATCCTGGACTTCTTCGGGGGTGACTTCAGTGGATAAAGCTCCATTCATTTCATCACTAACGAGTTTGGGACATTGTGCCAGAACTTGTTCAAAACTTCTAGGCCCTGCTGAGGTGTACAGGTCAGTAAAGAAATTCGTGGTCATCTCCTTCAGAAAATCTTGGTTTCTAACCCATGTCTCCTCCCCTATGACCTTTAACATCGAGATTCTGTTTCGTTGCCTCCTTTGAATAGTGGTCGCATGGAAGAACTTGGTATTTTTATCCCCTCATCTCAGCCAGTTTACTCTTGATCTGAGACCCCAAAACATTTCTTCCCTCCGCCAATATTTTTCAATTTGATATGTTAACTCCCTCAGGATAGTTCTTGCTGCAGGAAAATTTCGACTATCAGTAATATTCTGGATCTGCATCTGCAGTTTTCGAATTTGTTTGCTACTATTGGGAAACTCCTGCCTACTCCATTTCTCTAGTGCCACCACGATGGACTTCAGCTTCTCCACCATATCTTCTCCTTCTCTTTTTGACCTCTCCCATGTTTATCTAACAATGCGGCTACAGTCTTGGTTTTCCATCCATAATGATTCAAATTTAAAGGATTTCTTTCTTTTCACTTTGGCACAAGTCAATGAGAGTAAGTTAGGGCTATGATCCGCTGATGGAAAATCCACCCTCCAAGCAAGGTTACATATTGCTCTGTCCAGTCTCTTTTTCACCAACTCATCCCCTTTTCTATTGTTGGACCAGGTAAAGGCGCATCCCTTAGTCTCGATGTCCATCATCGAACATTCTTCAAGTAGTTTCCAAAATGAAGTCATTCTATAATTCTCAGTCTCTCTTCTGCCTACTTTCTCCCAACTGTACAAGGTTTCATTAAAATCGCCAACCCAGACCCAAGGCCAGTCAAGGTCAAACTTCATTTGCTTAAGTTTCTCTCATACACTAAGCCTCTCCTGGTATGTAGCTGGCGCATAGCAGCAAGTAAGTTTGAATGGTCTGCCCTGTTCTAGATCTGAGTATTTCAGATCTAAAAAGGCATTTGTTGCTGAAATGATTTCTACATTAATACCATCATTCCAGAATAAAGCTAGACCCCCACCCAAACCTCTCGGGTTTACAATGTACTTATGCTGAAACTTCAGCCTCTTTCTAACACGGAAAACTAACATGTCTTGGTTCTTTGTCTCACAAAGGAATACCAGCTTGGGCCTTTCTTGAGCCACTATGGCTCGAAGAGCTTGAACTGTCAGAGGTGTGCCCAACCCCTGACAGTTCCAAGCGAGTATACTCATTTGTCACTCGGCGGCTGATTAGGGCAAGCTACCAGTGCCCGTAAGTAGAATTCATCTACAGACTCGATAGGTGTATCCATAAAATTTGACTCAGCAAGAAGCATATTTTGCCTTTCCTGCTCTTCCGTACTATGCAGAGTTCTTCCTTTTTTTGCCATTATGCTAGCTGATTTTCCCTACACTTTGTTTGGATTTGTGCAGCCATGGAATGAACGGAGTTCTAACAACAGGTGTCTCGCATCATTACTGCCAACAGGAAGAGTCGTCTGGCCCCTCATAGAGGTATGGCACTCTAATTCACTTGCCTTCCTTTTCTCTCTTTCCTCACTGGATGAACCCCTCTTTCCAAAATCCCCGAGAGATCTACCAGCAGCATGATGCGACTGTTGGGTCTCTGGGATCGACACATCCTCCAAATCTTCAACAATTTTAGTCTCATAGAAAGATTTCCAGTAAGGGTTGGGAGAGTTCATTTCTATTTTCAGCCATGTCCCATAAAAGATATTGTCATTGTTTGCAAAGTGTTCTTCTACATAGGGGATATCTACACAATGTTGGGCGTAGTGGCCAATTTTCCCACACGAAAAGCAAAACATAGGAAGGCGTTCGTAACGGAAGTCTATCTAGAGCTCTTTCCCTTTATAACTATATATCAACCCAGGTTCTAAAGGTTTTAGTAGATTCAGAATGACCTTTGCCTTACACACAGAAATACCAGCGTATCCTCTAGCTTCAATTTTGACCTCCAGAACTCTCCCGACCTGCTCTGTGATGCTTCTAATGACCTCATTTTTCCTTCCCTCGACATGTAGTCCCACAACATGAAGCCAAAAGGCACAGGTGTCAAAACTACCACACTGAGGTACGAAGTTAGGTTCCCAGGGTTTAAGAATCAGGAGATGGCGCGAGAAGGACCAGGGGCCAAAATCCAGGATTCTAAGTTTATCCTCAACAGTCTCAAAGACAAAGGAAAAGAGACCCATTTCGAGGTGAGTACAGATTACCTTTTCAATCTTCCAGGCTCTTTTCATGGTCGTTTGGAAGGCTTGAAAATTGATTTCTGGGTTGCCATAGAGCCTCCCAAACACCGTTCGTTCTCCTTCCCTGATGCTTATCTCGGTGACCACCTCATCCACCACTGCTTTTTTGTTTTTGTCCACAGGTGGCCCAGTCGGTTGCAAAGGGCGTTCAGTCTCTGTTCTTGATCCATTAGGTCTTGAATCTTCAATCAAAGAGAGCTGTGCATACGAAGACATCTTCGTTGGTCTCCATTACTGCTGGATAGGGCGTGCATGTTTGGGGTAGAAGAGTGATTTGGGGGAAAAACTAGTCTAGGGTTTAGTGGGTATTACGAGATTTTGGGGGAGATTGGGTTTGTATCAGCAAAATAGGGGAACTGTAAAGGGGAGGCTATCCATGTCTTAGGTTTTTTTATGGTGGAACTAGCTACCCGAAGGCAGGGGGAGCTCTCATAGCGAGAGGGAAAGCTCTCATAGCGAGAGAGAATCCACGAATTGCCATGCTCTACAGCTTGTAGGAGTGGGTGTGTACATGATAATCTATTTCGAATATCTCCAAATGTAATCGAAAAAAATAATAAACATGCACCAGTACGCCAGCTATTTTTTCTTGGGACAGAAATACGCCAGCTACTGAGATGTGCCACTTGTGTGAGATTTACCGAAGGAATTAATAATGGGCGAGCATGGTCCGAATTGATCCGCTTGTCTCAGGAATCGGAGATAGGATCAGTGATCCCGGTTTTTAATTTTCAGAACCGGGATCGAATGAAAAATCATCGAAACTGAACCAGCCCTTGGGCTGTCTAAAAATAAAAATAAACCATATCAATTAATCCATGTGATTTGTTCCACTGTCCTCTCATCCATGAGGATAAGTGCGGATCGTCTGCCCTAGGTAGACGATCCCGCAAATCCGGGCCGTCCATCCCCCAAATCTTTCCTCCTATAAAAAGGGAATGGGGGGCATCGACGGTCAAGATTTGTCCGGATCCGATAAGTGCAAGGCTTGCCCCGACAAAATCAAATGAATGCTGGTCAGGGCATTTGCAGCATCGTGTTTGGGAACAACTTTTTGATTGGTAACATAATGACGACGTCACGCTAATTTGCAGAGGAAGACGACCGCAATCGCTAATTTGGAGTTTAGGTTTAGGTCAGGAATTAGGGAACAGTGTATTTCAGTTTTTGGAATATTTTTTCTCATTGTGCTCAGAAATTCAGAATTAAGTCGTGTACTTAAAAATAAAAAATAAAAAATAAAAAATTTATTGGTCAGAATGAGCGGTTCATCGATCCGATTCCCCTTTAGAATTGATAATCAGATCGCTCCGACACCGGTTCCATGTTGAGGAACAGGGGACCGGACCAATAGCCTCCATAACTGGACCCAACCTATCTGTCCGATCCGGTCGGTCCATCTTGCTCACCTCCAATTAATATATGAAATTAATCCTTTGTTCTTATTTGCGTCCACAATATTTTCATTGCCCAATAACCTACTAAGAAATCTACCAAAAAATATTGTAGATCGTTCCAATAAACTCTTTTATGAGACATTTATAGGGAAAATTATCAAAAAAGTCCTAAACCTATTGCAATTGTGTCAATTCAGTGCTAACCTTTTTTTTGTCGATTTAGTCATAAACCTTTTATAATCATGTCAATTCAGTCCATCCGGCGAATTTTGACCAGTCAGCGCTGACGTGGACGCCATGCTCTACAGCTTGTAGGAGTGGGTTTGTACATGATAATCTATTTCGAATATCTCCAAATGTAATCGAAAAAAATAATAAACATGCACCAGTACGCCAGCTATTTTTTCTTGGGACAGAAATACGCCAGCTACTGAGATGTGCCACTTGTGTGAGATTTACCGAAGGAATTAATAATGGGCGAGCATGGTCCGAATTGGTCCGCTTGTCTCAGGAATCGGAGATAGGATCAGTGATCCCGGTTTTTAATTTTCAGAACCGGGATCGAATGAAAAATCATCGAAACTGAACCAGCCCTTGGGCTGTCTAAAAATAAAAATAAACCATATCAATTAATCCATGTGATTTGTTCCACTGTCCTCTCATCCATGAGGATAAGTGCGGATCGTCTGCCCTAGGTAGACGATCCCGCAAATCCGGGCCGTCCATCCCCCAAATCTTTCCTCCTATAAAAAGGGAATGGGGGGCATCGACGGTCAAGATTTGTCCGGATCCGATAAGTGCAAGGCTTGCCCCGACAAAATCAAATGAATGCTGGTCAGGGCATTTGCAGCATCGTGTTTGGGAACAACTTTTTGATTGGTAACATAATGACGACGTCACGCTAATTTGCAGAGGAAGACGACCGCAATCGCTAATTTGGAGTTTAGGTTTAGGTCAGGAATTAGGGAACAGTGTATTTCAGTTTTTGGAATATTTTTTCTCATTGTGCTCAGAAATTCAGAATTAAGTCGTGTACTTAAAAATAAAAAATAAAAAATAAAAAATTTATTGGTCAGAATGAGCGGTTCATCGATCCGATTCCCCTTTAGAATTGATAATCAGATCGCTCCGACACCGGTTCCATGTTGAGGAACAGGGGACCGGACCAATAGCCTCCATAACTGGACCCAACCTATCTGTCCGATCCGGTCGGTCCATCTTGCTCACCTCCAATTAATATATGAAATTAATCCTTTGTTCTTATTTGCGTCCACAATATTTTCATTGCCCAATAACGTACTAAGAAATCTACCAAAAAATATTGTAGATCGTTCCAATAGACTCTTTTATGAGACATTTATAGGGAAAATTATCAAAAAAGTCCTAAACCTATTGCAATTGTGTCAATTCAGTGCTAACTTTTTTTTTGTCGATTTAGTCATAAACCTTTTATAATCATGTCAATTCAGTCCATCCGGCGAATTTTGACCAGTCGGCGCTGACGTGGACGCCGATCGGCCATCGATCCAATATTTTAAATATTTTTTTGAACTTTTTTTTAATGATATTTTATGTTTTTTGCCTTTCCTTTTCTTTTTTTCCCTCCCATCCCCACCTCCAGCCGGCTGCCATAGTTCGGCGATTGGCTAGAGGGGCGGTTGGAGAGGTCGACTCGCCCTGCCACAGCGAGGATCGACCTCACCGTCGCCGGGGAAGAAAAAAAAAAGAAGAGAAAAGAAAAAGAAAAAACATGAGAAATTATAAAAAAAATTATAAAAAAATAAAAATATTCGGTTGCAATAGGTTTAGGACTTTTCGGTGATTTTCCCGACATTTATGTCCAAGAAATTGAATAGTTTTTCCTCTTTTGTTCTGACATCTCTAACTTTATCACATATACTTAGAAGGTAAAATCGAGAGAATGCTTGCTTTCATACTCGCTGCATTGTCACTTCACTTTGCTTCAGCGATTGTCAATTGTCATGTCCGACCCACGTTCGACCAATAAGCTAAAGCATTAGCTTGTTAATTTCCGTTTCTCTAAATTTTCGCTTTCTTATTGAAACGAAATTTTAAAATATGGATAACAACAATGTTATCTCCTTAACGTATTCTCATATACTATGTAATTTTAACTTTATTTGGATCACGATATAATAGACAAAACTTGTGCATGTACCCAAAATTTATTTTCAAAGTACACGGATTTGCTTGAATGGTATATGCTTTAGTTAACATATTCCGATGAAATAAAACTATGACGAACCCAAGATTATTCCTATCATCGGACCTAGACATGTTAGTCTGTTCTTTTATTAAGGTTTTTTTTTTTTTAAATGTTCTTACTGAACTTTTAAAAACGTGTTACCTTTCGTGTATGTGCGCGCGCGCGCGCGCATACTTGCGAATGTGCATATGTGGCTAATTAAACATAGTGAAATATCATATTGCCTGAAGTATAAGTAAGAATACCTCATCGTTCTTAAACTTTTATCTTGACTTAAAGTTGACGTCCATCGATAATAGTTTGCTAACCAAATTAAAGGCGACAGAGCATCATCGGATTATGTACTAGTGATTAGTTTTACAAATATTAACAGAAGATAATGTCCGCGTTCACGGATAAATACTTCGCTAAGCAAAAAATAGCATTAAATTTTTAACCCAGTCCGATGAGATAAGTTTGATTGGTTCTAAGCCAAAACCACTCGATAAGCCTTACCCTTTCGTCTTCTCGAGCTCTATATATAGTGCTTGCGTTGCCTGCTTGAAATTGCAATTCTTGGAGTGAGTTTAGGAGAGAACAGTGCTCGTGCTGGTCGGACATGGCGACCCTGGGTTTGCGTTTTGCTGCTGTTCTGAGTGTCGTGAGTTTTCTTCTTGTTGCTTCTGCAGTACCTCTGGATGTGTCGTCCGATGAAAGGGGGATCAAAATCAATGGCCAAAGCAGGATAATCATCTCCGGTTCCATTCATTACCCTCGCAGCACTCCCGAGGTAAGCCTGTTTTGAATGTGTTCTTTTTTAAGCTAATTCGCCTAATTTTCCACACGTTCATGCTAATTATGTAGTGGTATGCTTTGCTTTGCTAGCTTGAATCATTCTAATTGAGTCGTGGATCTTTTGCTAATTTGTTGGTCAGATGTGGGGTGATCTCATTGGAAAAGCAAAAGAGGGTGGCCTCAATGCCATTGAGACTTACGTTTTCTGGAATGCCCACGAGCCCCTGTACCGTCAGGTATTTGAACAATCTTTTTTATGTCTCACTAATTTACCCTTTATTTACCTGGATGCTTTCGTTGTTTAGTATAACTTCGAAGGAAATAACGATCTAGTCCGGTTTATCCAAACCGTTCGCGACGCCGGGCTCTATGCCATTCTTCGAATCGGCCCGTACGTCTGTGCCGAGTGGAATTATGGGTAATTACCTTAAAATTCTCCATTTATGCATTACTATTTACGAACTTCATGATTGATACGGTTAATTTTTTTTCCCCATTCCAATCTTATATTCAGAGGATTTCCCGTCTGGTTGCATAATTTGCCCGGTGTAGAGTTGAGAACAAACAACACAGTTTATCAGGTTTTATTATTTTTTTACGCAATTTTTAGCTTTAACTTTGTTTGTCAACTTCCAACCCTAATTGAATTCCTGATTTTTCCCTTGTTTTGTAATTTAGAACGAGATGAAAACGTTTGTCACATTGATAATAGACATGATGAAAAGGCATAATCTTTTTGCTAGCCAAGGTGGCCCGATAATACTTGCTCAGGTACGTGAATCATCTTTCATATTTGTTTGTCCATTTAAATATTGTTTCGAGGTGGCTATGACAACCTTTCCAGTTACTCACGCTAAGAAAGAATCATTTTCATTTATCGATTTGACATTTACTTTGTGATTTGATCAAAGATTGAGAATGAGTATGGTAACGTGGACTGGGCCTATGGGGACAAAGGGAAGTCATACTTGAATTGGTGCGCACAACTGGCCACAAGTTATGGCCTCGACATTCCGTGGATTATGTGTCAGCAGAACGATGCTCCTTCGCCAATGGTATAATTAATCGCACTCAATTATCAATATAAAATATAATTTCCAAAATAAGGGTTACTTTTTGAGTTAAGTAAGTGTTTTCATTCGCTCGCGCAGATTAATACATGTAATGGATGGTATTGCGACCAATTTTCTCCTAATAATCCTAAGAGTCCTAAATGGTGGACTGAGAACTGGAGTGGATGGTAAGGGGAAAAAAACATTTTCTTCAACTTTTTAATATGTTAGAAATATGGATTTTAATTGGGGCTTAACCTGAAAATTAATTAGGTTTAAGGATTGGGGTATGAAGGATCCACATAGGACTGCCGAGGATCTTGCTTTTGCTGTAGCAAGATTTTTTCAATATGGAGGATCGCTTCAGAACTATTATATGGTGAGTGAAATTAATCTATCATTACAAAAACTTTAATCTAATCTTACTTAGGACAACTATTTTATTCCCATTGCAGTACCATGGCGGAACAAACTTTGGTAGAACAGCCGGCGGTCCATATATCACCACATCATATGACTACGATGCACCACTTGATGAATATGGTAATTATTACCCTTTTCTTAACTTAGAAATCAACATTTTTGTTCCATTTTCTTTTTTTCTTTTTTTTTTGCTAAGACTCATGGCGTTTCATAGGTAACTTGAATCAACCGAAATGGGGACATCTGAAACGGCTCCACGAATTGATCATGTCCATGGAGGAGATCCTCACCAAGGGAGTGAAGAGGGACGTGGATTACGGAAACATGATGACGGTGAGTAACTAATCAATCGATTGAGATTCGAAATTTAGTCAGAAACGATGTCCGCCTCGTCGCTGATGTTTTGTAACCATACGAGCTCGTGTCGATCAGGGCACTGTGTTCGTGTACGATGGGAAGCAAAGTTGTTTCCTGGGCAATGCGAACCAGAACCAGGACTTCACCGTCAACCTCCTGGGGAACAACTACATGGTCCCGGCTTGGTCCGTCAGCATCCTCCCCGACTGCTACACCGAGGCCTACAACACGGCTAAGGTGAGACCGGACTCTTAATTCGCAATTCGGCACCTTGTTAAAAAGCTTTTCCATTGGTCAAAACCCTAAGTTTTTACGCAGGTTAATACCCAACAGTCGCTAATGGTGAAACTGCCGAACGAAGCTGACGACAAAACGGAGCCCTACGAGTTAAAATGGGACTGGAGGCCAGAGCACGCCGAGCACTTGCACGGTGGCGTCGTTAAAGGAAGCGTGATGACCGTGAACCAGCTTTTGGATCAAAAGACCGTCACTAACGACACTAGCGACTACTTGTGGTATCTAACTAGGTAAATACCCATGATATGTCTGATGGTGTTCGATTGCTCTTGAATATAGACTTGCGCAATTATATTAACCACTACTTCATGAATGTTACAGTCTTGATGTGAGCAAGGACGATAGCCTCGCGGGGAAGGCGATAACCCTACACGTCCAGACCAACGGGCACATCGTTCATGCCTTTGTCAACGGGCAGCACGTTGGTGAGTTCGAGCTCTTATCTACGCAAAATCTCTCAAATTTTAGTTTTGTTTGTTAATATATGATCGAGTGATCAATACCAAGTGTTTATCTTTTGCTTTAGGGTCTCAATGGGGTTCCCCAGATCATTTGGAATTCACCATGGAGAAAGGCATCAAGCTGAAGGTTGGGAAAACCAACACAATCTCTCTCCTGAGCGTCACCGTTGGTTTGCAAGTATGGAAAGTTGACATTACAATCTTGTTTTAGAAAAGAAATCGAAGTAGGTCTTTCGGTTTTTCATTAATTTGGTGGGTTGGTAATATTTTCCGAGCAGAATTACGGGGCCAACTTCGACACGGTTAAGGTCGGGATCCACGGTCCGGTGAAGCTGATCGGCAACAAAGGCCAAAGTGACGAGGTGACCAAGGACTTGTCTACCAACTCATGGACGTACAAGGTGGGGTTGAATGGCATGGAAGAGAAGGGGCTCCAATTGGACAACGCTCGTCACCAACATGGATGGAAATCTTACAATCTCCCTTCAAACAGACAGTTCGTTTGGTACAAGGTAAAAATAAATAAATAAGTAAATAGGAATGGTCTTTTATTTTATTTTTCCAGATCTTTTTATTCATTTTTATATGATCACAAATAGTGCTTGGTTTTGCTGATTCAATTTATTTTTTCAGACAACTTTCAAGGCACCTTTGGGCAGTGACCCTGTGGTCGTGGACTTGCAAGGGCTTGGCAAAGGCACTGCTTGGGTCAACGGCCATAACATCGGCCGGTTTTGGCCGAGCTATGTAGCCGGCGAGGATGGTTGTACCGTCACGTGCGACTACCGTGGAGCCTACAGCGACAAGAAATGTTTGACCAATTGTGGGAAACCTAGTCAAAGATGGTAATCAACAGTAGACATCCGTTCCTTATTGTGAATTTCTTGGATCATGTATGTTCGACAAGTTGTGTTTAGGGTTTTTGTCAAGATTTTGGTTGCGGGTTTTTTTGGTTCTTGCGTAGGTATCACGTCCCGCGGTCCTTTCTCGTAGACGACGGCAACAAGCTGGTACTCTTCGAGGAGTTCGGCGGCACGCCGCTCCATGTAAGGTTCCAGACGGTCACGGCCGGGACGATATGTGCCACTACCGACGAGGGGAAGAAGCTGGTGCTGTCGTGCCAAGGCGGACTCGTCATGTCGGAGATCCGGTTCGCCAGTTTCGGCGAGCCGACGGGCACCTGCGGATCGTACGCGAGGGGCAGCTGCGAAGCTCCCAACACGCCCTCGGTCATTGAGAAGGTAATTAACAAAATAATAAATATGCTCTTCGTAATTACTATTACTAAATTCAGATATTACATCAATCGAGAGACTCATTAAGCTAATTCGGTCTTTGCAGCAATGTCTTGGTCAAGAGAGGTGCACACTCGATGTTTCGGAGAACACTTTCGGACCCACCGGGTGCCACCAGAATGTTTATAGGCTAGCGGTTGAAGCTACTTGCGATTCTCCATAGTTTATTTATTCTTTTTATGCGATTACTCTTTAGTTTATTTAGGGTTTCTTGTAATTTGGGTACAAGGATATTGCATGTTTTTATGTTTCTTTAACCTTTAATTAGGATGTCTAATTGTTTCGTACACTTCGAATCATATTGGTTTGAGTACTACTCATCTTTCTTTAGCTTCATGTTTCAATTTTCAGCTCCTAACACGGATTAAAAGAAATTACATCTAGGGAAAAATCTAAAATATATTTTTTATTATCCTATTTTTCATTTTTGCTAAGTTTAGGGAAACTGAAAAAAATTTCGAGCTTCCCTCTATTAATCTAGAAGTAGAATTAAGGTGGGCTAAGTATGATTAATTGGGAAATTTTGTCCACAATTCATTGACTACGAGATTAAAATAAGAGAAATATTTTCTCGACAGTTCTGTCAAGGACAAGACAATCTCAACCGTAGATTCACAAATCATTAGCGTGTGTTTTGCGTAAAGCGCTCATTGATTGATAGATCGCGTGATCACAAATAACTTGACAGTACTATCAGGCTAGCTGCTTCCTTAAAATAATATAAGAAATGTAATCATGTACTCTTTCAGATAAGATAAAGGAAAAAGGAGCGGGTGAAGATTCTATTGTATCCATTGGAAAACATGACTTGCTTTCTAAATTTGGTCGTGAATGTCTAGCCAAAAGATGAATAAGCAAACAATCACAATACCAGAAATGTAAATTCATACCTCCTTTCCATTATAAATGGGTAGTGGGATCAACACTTTGGGATAACCTTTGTTAAGCTCTAAATCTTCTTTCAGGGCGTCCAAATTATACTTGGTGTATCCCTTCTTCCTGAATAGTTCGACGTACAAGATGATAAGATCACGATGGCCATGTACACACGCTCGACGAAAAGCATGACGGACATCCAAGTGCACAAGGCGAGTGCCGCACGCAGGACCGGCACGAGCATAGGAGCTCTCAAAGACTTCAACACATGGCGACCGAGATTGCTCGAGGCATTCACCAACACATTCGACAGTTCTGGGCCTTGAAAGCTGAACTTCTGCATATCATGCAGATCCTGAGTAATTCTGGGCTGTTGTTGGAAATGCGTTGATGGAAAAATGTACAACTCCTTCTGCAGAGAAGAGCAACAAGATGATAAAAACCCAAATGGGTTAGGAAGTAGGTTATACTTTGGCTAAGACGTTCATCAATATGAGCATTACCGGAAAGCATACTACAAAGAGGAAGTCTTTTTCCAAGCATAACAAGTCTCTTAACAAATCTCAGATAGTACGAATGATTACAACTCTAGGATGAAAAACCGCACTGGGCTCACAAAACACAATACCTATTATCCCAAATGAGATGTAAACACCTGAAAACGTTTTCCGTCATATTTTTGGCGGACAACGAATTAATGGATTTAGTAAAGAAAATCAGTAGTGCTTACGAAAAATTACCTAAACGATCAACAACTCGCGCTTGAAGGATTTTTGTGGGTTATTTTATTTTATTTTTTGATAGTTTCTTAATCTCCATCCAAGCAAGCTTCACTGAAATGCAAGTTCAGTAAAAGGGGGGCGGGGGGATTAAACAAAATGGGACATGTAGAAAAACCCCACCATCTTTCTCTGTCTGTTTGTTTTTTGTGTTGTATAGAGAGAGGTATGGCACTCTAATTCACTTGCCTTCCTTTTCTCTCTTTCCTCACTGGATGAACCCCTCTTTTCAAAATCCCCGAGAGATCTACCAGCAGCATGAGGCGACTGTTGGGTCTCTGGGATTGACTCATCCGCCAAATCTTCGACAATTTTAGTCTCATAGAAAGATTTCCAGTAAGGGCTGGGAGAGTTCATTTCTGTTTTCAGCCATGTCCCATAAAAGATATTGTCATTGTTTGCAAAGTGTTCTTCTACATAGGGGATATCTGCACAATGTTGGGCGTAGTGGCCAATTTTCCCACACGAAAAGCAAAACATAGGAAGGCGTTCGTAACGGAAGTCTATCCAGAGCTCTTTCCCTTTATAACTATATATCAACCCATGTTCTAAAGGGTTTAGTAGATTCAGAATGACCTTTGCCTTACACACAGAAATACCAGCGTATCCTCTAGCTTCAATTTTGACCTCCAGAACTCTCCCGACCTGCTCTGTGATGCTTCTAATGACCTCATTTTTCCTTCCCTCGACAGGTAGTCCCACAACACGAAGCCAAAAGGCACAGGTGTCAAAACTACCACACTGAGGTACGAAGTTAGGTTCCCAGGGTTTAAGAATCAGGAGTTGGCGCGAGAAGGACCAGGGGCCAGAATCCAGGATTCTAAGTTTCTCCTCAACAGTCTCAAAGACAAAGGAAAAGAGACCCATTTCGAGGTGAGTACAGATTACCTTTTCAATCTTCCAGGCTCTTTTCATGGTCGTTTGGAAGGCTTGAAAATTCATTTCTGGGTTGCCATAGAGCCTCCCAAACACCGTTCGTTCTCCTTCCTTGATGCTTATCTCGGTGACCACCTCATCCGCCACTGCTTTTTTCGTTTTTGTCCATAGGTGGCCCAGTCGGTTGCAAAGGGCGTTCAGTCTCTGTTCTTGATCCATTAGGTCTTGAATCTTCAATCAAAGAGAGCTGTGCATACGAAGACATCTCCGTTGGTCTCCATTACTGCTAGATAGGGCGTGCATGTTTGGGGTAGAAGAGTGATTTGGGGAAAAACTAGTCTAGGGTTTAGTGGGTATTACGAGATTTTGGGGGAGATTTGGTTTGTATCAGCAAAATAGGGGAACTGTAAAGGGGAGGCTATCCATGTCTTAGGTTTTTGATGGTGGAACTAGCTACCCGAAGGCAGGGGGAGCTCTCATAGCGAGAGAGAATCCACGAATTGCCATGCTCTACAGCTTGTAGGAGTGGGTTTGTACATGATAATCTATTTCGAATATCTCCAAATGTGCTCGAAAAAAATGATAAACATGCACCAGTACGCCAGCTATTTTTTCTTGGGACAGAAATACGCCAGCTATTGAGATGTGCCACTCTTGTGAGATTTACCGAAGGAATTAATAATGGACGAGCATGGTCCGAATTGATCCGCTTGTCTCAGGAATCGGAGATAGGATTAGTGATCCCGGTTTTTAATTTCCGGAACCGGGATCGAATAAATAATCATCGAAACTGAACCAGCTCTTGGGCTGTCTACAAAATAAAAATAAAGCATATCAATTAATCCATGTGATTTGTTCCACTGTCCTCTCATTCATGAGGATAAGTGCGGACGCGGATCGTCTGCCCTAGGCAGGCGATCCCGCAAATCCGGACCGTCCATCCCCCAAATCTTTCCCCCTATAAAAGGGGGAATGGGGGCATCGACGGTCCAGATTTGTCCGGATCTGATAAGTGCAAGGCTTGCCCCGACAAAATCAAACGAATGCAGGTCAGGGCATTTGTAGCATCGTGTATGGGAACAACTTTTTGATCGGTAACATAATGACGACATCACGCTAATTTTCAGAGGAAGACGACCGCAATCGCTAATTTGGAGATTAGGTTTAGGTAAGGAATCAGGAAACAGTGTATTTCAGTTTTTGGAATATTTTTTTTCATTGTGATCAGAAATTCAGAATTAAGTTGCGTACTTAAAAATAAAAAAATAAAAAATTTGTTGGTCAGAATGAGCGGTTCATCGATCTGATTCCCCTTTAGAATTGATAATCGGATCGCTCCGACGCCGGTTCCATGTTGAGGAACAGGGGACCGGACCAATAGCCTCCATAACTAGACCCAACCTATCTGTCCGGTCCGGCCGATCCATCTTGCTCACCTCCAATTAATATATGAAATTAATCCTTTTTCTTATTTGCGTCCACAATATTTTCATTGCCCAATAACGTACTAAGAAATCTACCAAAACATATTGTAGATCGTTCCAATAGACTCTTCTATGAGACATTTATAGAGAAAATTATCAAAAAAGTCCTAAACCTATTGCAATTGTGCCAATTCAGTACTAACTTTTTTTTTTGTCGATTTAGTTATAAACCTTTTATAATAATGTCAATTCAGTCCATCCGGCGAATTTTGACCAGTCGGCGCTGACGTGGACGCCGATCGGCCATCGATCCAATATTTTAAATATTTTTTTGAACTTTTTTTTAATGATATTTTATGTTTTTTTCCTTTCCTTTTCTTTTTTTCCCTCCCATCCCCACCTCCAGCCGGCTGCCATAGTTCGGCGATTGGCTAGAGGGGCGGTTGGAGAGGTCGACTCGCCCTGCCACAGCGAGGATCGACCTCACCGTCGCCGGGGAAGAAAAAAAAAAGAAGAGAAAAGAAAAAGAAAAAACATGAGAAATTATAAAAAAAAATCATAAAAAAATAAAAATATTCGGTTGCCGGCCAGCCGACCGACGACTACGTCAGCGCCGGCTGGTCAAAATTCGTCGGATGGATTGAAATGACACAATTGAAAAAGATTTAGGACTGAATCGGCAAGAAAATAGGTTTAGGATTGAATTGACATAATTGCAATAGGTTTAGGACTTTTCGGTGATTTTCCCGACATTTATGTCCAAGAAATTGAATAGTTTTTCCTCTTTTGTTCTCACATCTCTAACTTTATCACATATACTTAGAAGGTAAAATCGAGAGAATGCTTGCTTTCATACTCGCTGCATTGTCACTTCACTTTGCTTCAGCGATTGTCAATTGTCATGTCCGACCCACGTTCGACCAATAAGCTAAAGCATTAGCTTGTTAATTTCCGTTTCTCTAAATTTTCGCTTTCTTATTGAAACGAAATTTTAAAATATGGATAACAACAATGTTATCTCCTTAACGTATTCTCATATACTATGTAATTTTAACTTTATTTGGATCACGATATAATAGACAAAACTTGTGCATGTACCCAAAATTTATTTTCAAAGTACACGGATTTGCTTGAATGGTATATGCTTTAGTTAACATATTCCGATGAAATAAAACTATGACGAACCCAAGATTATTCCTATCATCGGACCTAGACATGTTAGTCTGTTCTTTTATTAAGTTTTTTTTTTTTAAATGTTCTTACTGAACTTTTAAAAACGTGTTACCTTTCGTGTATGTGCGCGCGCGCGCGCGCATACTTGCGAATGTGCATATGTGGCTAATTAAACATAGTGAAATATCATATTGCCTGAAGTATAAGTAAGAATACCTCATCGTTCTTAAACTTTTATCTTGACTTAAAGTTGACGTCCATCGATAATAGTTTGCTAACCAAATTAAAGGCGACAGAGCATCATCGGATTATGTACTAGTGATTAGTTTTACAAATATTAACAGAAGATAATGTCCGCGTTCACGGATAAATACTTCGCTAAGCAAAAAATAGCATTAAATTTTTAACCCAGTCCGATGAGATAAGTTTGATTGGTTCTAAGCCAAAACCACTCGATAAGCCTTACCCTTTCGTCTTCTCGAGCTCTATATATAGTGCTTGCGTTGCCTGCTTGAAATTGCAATTCTTGGAGTGAGTTTAGGAGAGAACAGTGCTCGTGCTGGTCGGACATGGCGACCCTGGGTTTGCGTTTTGCTGCTGTTCTGAGTGTCGTGAGTATTCTTCTTGTTGCTTCTGCAGTACCTCTGGATGTGTCGTCCGATGAAAGGGGGATCAAAATCAATGGCCAAAGCAGGATAATCATCTCCGGTTCCATTCATTACCCTCGCAGCACTCCCGAGGTAAGCCTGTTTTGAATGTGTTCTTTTTTAAGCTAATTCGCCTAATTTTCCATACGTTCATGCTAATTATGTAGTGGTATGCTTTGCTTTGCTAGCTTGAATCATTCTAATTGAGTCGTGGATCTTTTGCTAATTTGTTGGTCAGATTTGGGGTGATCTCATTGGAAAAGCAAAAGAGGGTGGCCTCAATGCCATTGAGACTTACGTTTTCTGGAATGCCCACGAGCCCCTGTACCGTCAGGTATTTGAACAATCTTCTTCTTGTTCCCATTTTTTTTTTTTATGTCCCACTAATTTACCCTTTATTTACCCGGGTGCTTTCGTTGTTTAGTATAACTTCGAAGGAAATAACGATCTAGTCCGGTTTATCCAAACCGTTCGAGATGCCGGGCTCTATGCCATTCTTCGCATCGGCCCGTACGTCTGTGCCGAGTGGAATTATGGGTAATTACCTTAAAATTCTCGAATTATGCATTACTATTTACGAACTTCATGATTGATACGGTTAATTTTTTTTCCCCCATTCCAATCTTATATTCAGAGGATTTCCCGTCTGGTTGCATAATTTGCCCGGTGTAGAGTTGAGAACAAACAACACAGTTTATCAGGTATTTTTATTTTTTTACGCAATTTTTAGCTTTAACTTTGTTTTTCAACTTCCAACCCTAATTGAATTCCTGATTTTTCCCTTGTTTTGTAATTTAGAACGAGATGAAAACGTTTGTCACATTGATAGTAGACATGATGAAAAGGCATAATCTTTTTGCTAGCCAAGGTGGCCCGATAATACTTGCTCAGGTACGCGAATCATCTTTCATATTTGTTTGTCAATTTACATATTGTTTCGAGGTGGCTATGACAACCTTTCCGGTTACTCACACTAAGAAAGAATCATTTTCATTTGTCGATTTGACATTCACTTTGTGATTTGATCAAAGATTGAGAATGAGTATGGTAACGTGGACTGGGCCTATGGGGACAATGGGAAGTCATACTTGAATTGGTGCGCACAACTGGCCACAAGTTATGGCCTCGACATTCCGTGGATTATGTGTCAGCAGAACGATGCTCCTTTGCCAATGGTACAATTAATCGCACTCAATTATCAATATAAAGTACAATTTCCAAAATTAAGGTTACTTTTTGAGTTAAGTGTTTTCATTCTCTCGCGCAGATTAATACATGTAATGGATGGTATTGCGACCAATTTTCTCCTAATAATCCTAAGAGTCCTAAATGGTGGACTGAGAACTGGAGTGGATGGTAAGGGGAAAAAAAATATTTTCTTCAACTTTTTTATATGCTCGAAATATGGATTTTAATTGGTGCTTAACCTGAAAATTAATTAGGTTTAAGGATTGGGGTATGAAGGATCCACATAGGACTGCCGAGGATCTTGCTTTTGCTGTAGCAAGATTTTTTCAATATGGAGGATCGCTTCAGAACTATTATATGGTGAGTGAAATTAATCTATCATTACAAAAACTTTAATCTAATCTTACTTAGGACAACTATTTTATTCCCATTGCAGTACCATGGCGGAACAAACTTTGGTAGAACAGCCGGCGGTCCATATATCACCACATCATATGACTACGATGCACCACTTGATGAATATGGTAATTATTACCCTTTTCTTAACTTAGAAATCAACTATTTTTGTTCCATTTTTTTTTTTTGCTAAGACTCATGGCGTTTCATAGGTAACTTGAATCAACCGAAATGGGGACATCTGAAACGGCTCCACGAATTGATCATGTCCATGGAGGAGATCCTCACCAAGGGAGTGAAGAGGGACGTGGATTACGGAAACATGATGACGGTGCGTAACTAATCAATCGATTGAGATTCGAAATTTAGTCGGAAACGATGTTCGCCTCGTCGCTGATGTTTTGTAACCATACGAGCTCGTGTCGATCAGGGCACTGTGTTCGTGTACGATGGGAAGCAAAGTTGTTTCCTGGGCAATGCGAACCAGAACCAGGACTTCACCGTCAACCTCCTGGGGAACAACTACATGGTCCCGGCTTGGTCCGTCAGCATCCTCCCCGACTGCTACACCGAGGCCTACAACACGGCTAAGGTGAGACCGGACTCTTAATTCGCAATTCGGCACCTTGTTAAAAAGCTTTTCCATTGGTCAAAACCCTAAGTTTTTGCGCAGGTTAATACCCAACAGTCGCTAATGGTGAAACTGCCGAACGAAGCTGACGACAAAACGGAGCCCTACGAGTTAAAATGGGACTGGAGGCCAGAGCACGCCGAGCACTTGCACGGTGGCGTCGTTAAAGGAAGCGTGATGACCGTGAACCAGCTTTTGGATCAAAAGACCGTCACTAACGACACTAGCGACTACCTGTGGTATCTAACTAGGTAAATACCCATGATATGTCTGATGGTGTTCGATTGCTCTTGAATATAGACTTGCGCAATTATATTAACCACTACTTCATGAATGTTACAGTCTTGATGTGAGCAAGGACGATAGCCTCGCGGGGAAGGCGATAACCCTACACGTCCAGACCAACGGGCACATCGTTCATGCCTTTGTCAACGGGCAGCACGTTGGTGAGTTCGAGCTCTTATCTACGCAAAATCTCTCAAATTTTAGTTTTGTTTGTTAATATATGATCGAGTGATCAATACCAAGTGTTTATCTTTTGCTTTAGGGTCTCAATGGGGTTCCCCAGATCATTTGGAATTCACCATGGAGAAAGGCATCAAGCTGAAGGTTGGGAAAACCAACACAATCTCTCTCCTGAGCGTCACCGTTGGTTTGCAAGTATGGAAAGTTGACATTACAATCTTGTTTTAGAAAAGAAATCGAAGTAGGTCTTTCGGTTTTTCATTAATTTGGTGGGTTGGTAATATTTTCCGAGCAGAATTACGGGGCCAACTTCGACACGGTTAAGGTCGGGATCCACGGTCCGGTGAAGCTGATCGGCAACAAAGGCCAAAGTGACGAGGTGACCAAGGACTTGTCTACCAACTCATGGACGTACAAGGTGGGGTTGAATGGCATGGAAGAGAAGGGGCTCCAATTGGACAACGCTCGTCACCAACATGGATGGAAATCTTACAATCTCCCTTCAAACAGACAGTTCGTTTGGTACAAGGTAAAAATAAATAAATAAGTAAATAGGAATGGTCTTTTATTTTATTTTTCCAGATCTTTTTATTCATTTTTATATGATCACAAATAGTGCTTGGTTTTGCTGATTCAATTTATTTTTTCAGACAACTTTCAAGGCACCTTTGGGCAGTGACCCTGTGGTCGTGGACTTGCAAGGGCTTGGCAAAGGCACTGCTTGGGTCAACGGCCATAACATCGGCCGGTTTTGGCCGAGCTATGTAGCCGGCGAGGATGGTTGTACCGTCACGTGCGACTACCGTGGAGCCTACAGCGACAAGAAATGTTTGACCAATTGTGGGAAACCTAGTCAAAGATGGTAATCAACAGTAGACATCCGTTCCTTATTGTGAATTTCTTGGATCATGTATGTTCGACAAGTTGTGTTTAGGGTTTTTGTCAAGATTTTGGTTGCGGGTTTTTTTGGTTCTTGCGTAGGTATCACGTCCCGCGGTCCTTTCTCGTAGACGACGGCAACAAGCTGGTACTCTTCGAGGAGTTCGGCGGCACGCCGCTCCATGTAAGGTTCCAGACGGTCACGGCCGGGACGATATGTGCCACTACCGACGAGGGGAAGAAGCTGGTGCTGTCGTGCCAAGGCGGACTCGTCATGTCGGAGATCCGGTTCGCCAGTTTCGGCGAGCCGACGGGCACCTGCGGATCGTACGCGAGGGGCAGCTGCGAAGCTCCCAACACGCCCTCGGTCATTGAGAAGGTAATTAACAAAATAATAAATATGCTCTTCGTAATTACTATTACTAAATTCAGATATTACATCAATCGAGAGACTCATTAAGCTAATTCGGTCTTTGCAGCAATGTCTTGGTCAAGAGAGGTGCACACTCGATGTTTCGGAGAACACTTTCGGACCCACCGGGTGCCACCAGAATGTTTATAGGCTAGCGGTTGAAGCTACTTGCGATTCTCCATAGTTTATTTATTCTTTTTATGCGATTACTCTTTAGTTTATTTAGGGTTTCTTGTAATTTGGGTACAAGGATATTGCATGTTTTTATGTTTCTTTAACCTTTAATTAGGATGTCTAATTGTTTCGTACACTTCGAATCATATTGGTTTGAGTACTACTCATCTTTCTTTAGCTTCATGTTTCAATTTTCAGCTCCTAACACGGATTAAAAGAAATTACATCTAGGGAAAAATCTAAAATATATTTTTTATTATCCTATTTTTCATTTTTGCTAAGTTTAGGGAAACTGAAAAAAATTTCGAGCTTCCCTCTATTAATCTAGAAGTAGAATTAAGGTGGGCTAAGTATGATTAATTGGGAAATTTTGTCCACAATTCATTGACTACGAGATTAAAATAAGAGAAATATTTTCTCGACAGCTCTGTCAGGGACAAGACAATCTCAACCGTGGATTCACAAATCATTACCGCGTGATTTGCGTAAAGCACTCATTGACTGATAGATTGCGTGATCACAAATAACTTGACAGTACTACGGGCTAGCTACTTCCTTAAAATAATATAAGAAATGTAATCATGTACTCTTTCAGATAAGATAAAGAAAAAAGGAGCGGGTGAAGATTCTATTGTATCCATTGGAAAACATGACTTGCTTTCTAAATTTGGTCGTGAATGCCTAGCCAAAAGATGAATAAGCAAACAATCACAATACCAGAAATGTAAATTCATACCTCCTTTCCATCATAAATGGGTAGTGGGATCAACACTTTGGGATAACCTTTGTTAAGCTCTAAATCTTCTTTCAGGGCGTCCAAATTATACTTGGTGTATCCCTTCTTCCTGAATAGTTCGACGTACAAGATGATAAGATCACGGTGGCCATGTGCACACGCTCGACGAAAAGCATGACGGACATCCAAGTGCACAAGGCGAGTGCCGCACGCAGGACCGGCACGAGCATAGGAGCTCTCAAAGACTTCAACACATGGCGACCGAGATTGCTCGAGGCATTCACCAACACATTCGACAGTTCTGGGCCTTGAAAGCTGAACTTCTGCATATCATGCAGATCCTGAGTAATTCTGGGCTGTTGTTGGAAATGCGTTGATGGAAAAATGTACGACTCCTTCTGCAGAGAAGAGCAACAAGATGATAAAAACCCAAATGGGTTAGGAAGTAGGTTATACTTTGGCTAAGACGTTCATCAATATGAGCATTACCGGAAAGCATACTACAAAGAGGAAGTCTTTTTCCAAGCATAACAAGTCTCTTAACAAAGCTCAGATAGTACGAATGATTACAACTCTAGGATGAAAAACCGCACTGGGCTCACAAAACACAATACCTATTATCCCAAATGAGATGTAAACACCTGAAAACGTTTTCCGTCATATTTTTGGCGGACAACGAATTAATGGATTTAGTAAAGAAAATCAGTAGTGCTTACGAAAAATTACCTAAACGGATCGACAACTCGCGCTTGAAGGATTTTTGTGGGTTATTTTATTTTATTTTTTGATAGTTTCTTAATCTCCATCCAAGCAAGCTTCACTGAAATGCAAGTTCAGTAAAAGGGGGGCGGGGGGATTAAACAAAATGGGACATGTAGAAAAACCCCAGCATCTTTCTCTGTCTGTTTGTTTTTTGTGTTGTATAGAGAGAGGTATGGCACTCTAATTCACTTGCCTTCCTTTTCTCTCTTTCCTCACTGGATGAACCCCTCTTTTCAAAATCCCCGAGAGATCTACCAGCAGCATGAGGCGACTGTTGGGTCTCTGGGTTCGACTCATCCTCCAAATCTTCGACAATTTTAGTCTCATAGAAAGATTTCCAGTAAGGGCTGGGAGAGTTCATTTCTGTTTTCAGCCATGTCCCATAAAAGATATTGTCATTGTTTGCAAAGTGTTCTTCTACATAGGGGATATTTGCACAATGTTGGGCGTAGTGGCCAATTTTCCCACACGAAAAGCAAAACATAGGAAGGCGTTCGTAACGGAAGTCTATCCAGAGCTCTTTCCCTTTATAACTATATATCAACCCATGTTCTAAAGGGTTTAGTAGATTCAGAATGACCTTTGCCTTACACACAGAAATACCAGCGTATCGTCTAGCTTCAATTTTGACCTCCAGAACTCTCCCGACCTGCTCTGTGATGCTTCTAATGACCTCATTTTTCCTTCCCTCGACAGGTAGTCCCACAACACGAAGCCAAGAGGCACAGGTGTCAAAACTACCACACTGAGGTACGAAGTTAAGTTCCCAGGGTTTAAGAATCAGGAGATGGCGCGAGAAGGACCAGGGGCCAGAATCCAGGATTCTATGTTTCTCCTCAACAGTCTCAAAGACAAAGGAAAAGAGACCCATTTCGAGGTGAGTACAGATTACCTTTTCAATCTTCCAGGCTCTTTTCATGGTCGTTTGGAAGGCTTGAAAATTGATTTCTGGGTTGCCATAGAGCCTCCCAAACACTGTTCGTTATCCTTCCTTGATGCTTATCTCGGTGACCACCTCATCCGCCACTGCTTTTTTCGTTTTTGTCCATAGGTGGCCCAGTCGGTTGCAAAGGGCGTTCAGTCTCTGTTCTTGATCCATTAGGTCTTGAATCTTCAATCAAAGAGAGCTGTGCATACGAAGACATCTCCGTTGGTCTCCATTACTGCTGGATAGGGCGTGTAGGTTTGGGGTAGAAGAGTGATTTGGGGAAAAACTAGTCTAGGGTTTAGTGGGTATTGCGAGATTTTGGGGGAGATTTGGTTTGTATCAGCAAAATAGGGGAACTGTAAAGGGGAGGCTATCCATGTCTTAGGTTTTTGATGGTGGAACTAGCTACCCGAAGGCAGGGGGAGCTCTCATAGCGAGAGGCAAAGCTCTCATAGCGAGAGAGAATCCACGAATTGCCATGCTCTACAGCTTGTAGGAGTGGGTTTGTACATGATAATCTATTTCGAATATCTCCAAATGTGCTCGAAAAAAATGATAAACATGCACCAGTATGCCAGCTATTTTTTCTTGGGACAGAAATACGCCAGCTATTGAGATGTGCCACTTGTGTGAGATTTACCGAAGGAATTAATAATGGGCGAGCATGGTCCTAATTGATCCGCTTGTCTCAGGAATCGGAGATCGGATCAGTGATCCCGGTTTTTAATTTTCGAAAACGGGATCTGAATAAAAAATCATCGAAACTAAACCAGCTCTTGGGCTGTCTAAAAATAAAAATAAAGCATATCAATTGATCCATGTGATTTGTTCCACTGTCCTCTCATCCATGAGGATAAGTGCGGACGCGGATCGTCTGCCATAGGCAGACGATCCCGCATATCCGGGCCATCCATCCCCCAAATCTTTCCCCCTATAAAAAGGGGAATGGGGGGCATCGACGGTCAAGATTTGTCCGGATCCGATAAGTGCAAGGCTTGCCCCGACAAAATCAAACGAATGCTGGTCAGGGCATTTGTAGCATCGTGTATGGGAACAACTTTTTGATTGGTAACATAATGACGACGTCACGCTAATTTGTAGAGGAAGACGACCGCAATCGCTAATTTGGAGTTTAGGTTTAGGTCAGGAATCAGGAAACAGTGTATTTCAGTTTTTGGAATATTTTTTTTCATTGTGATTAGAAATTCAGAATTAAGTCGTGTACTTAAAAATAAAAAAATAAAAAAAAATTTGGTCAGAATGAGCGGTTCATCGATGCGATTCCCCTTTAGATTTGATAATCAGATCCCTCCGACACGGGTTCCATGTTGAGGAACAGGGGACCGGACCAATAGCCTCCATAACTGGACCCAACCTATCTGTCCGATCCGGTCGGTTCATCTTGCTCACCTCCAATTAATATATGAAATTAATCCTTTGTTCTTATTTGCGTCCACAATATTTTCATTGCCCAATAACGTACTAAGAAATCTACCAAAAAATATTGTAGATCGTTCCAATAGACTCTTTTATGAGACATTTATAGGGAAAATTATCAAAAAAGTCCTAAACCTATTGCAATTGTGCCAATTCAGTGCTAACCTTTTTTTTGTCGATTTAGTCATAAACCTTTTATAATCATGTCAATTCAGTCCATCTGGCGAATTTTGACCAGTCGGCGCTGACGTGGACGCCGATCGGCCATCGATCCAATATTTTAAATATTTTTTTGAACTTTTTTTTTAGGATATTTTATGTTTTTTTCCTTTCCTTTTCTTTTTTTCCCTCCCATCCCCACCTCCAGCCGGTTGCCATAGTTCGGCGATTGGCCAGAGGGGCGGTTGGAGAGGTCGACTCGCCCTGCCACAGCGAGGATCGACCTCACCGTCGACGGGGAAGAAAAAAAAGAAGAGAAAAGAAAAAGAAAAAACATGAAAAATTATAAAAAAGTAAAAATATTCAGTTGCCGGCCAGCCGACCGACGACTACGTCAGCGCCGGCTGGTCAAAATTCGTCGGATGAACTGAAATGAGACAATTGAAAAATGTTTAGGATTGAATCGGCAAAAAAATGGGTTTATGATTGAATTGACATAATTGCAATAGGTTTAGGATTTTTTGGTGATTTTCCCGACATTTATGTCCAAGAAATAGAATAATTTTTCCTCTTTTGTTCTCACATCTCTAACTTTATCACATATACTTAGAAGGTAAAATCGAGAGAATGCTTGCTTTCATACTCGCTGCATTGTCACTTCACTTTGCTTCAGCGATTGTCAATTGTCATGTCCGACCCACGTTCGACCAATAAGCTAAAGCATTAGCTTGTTAATTTCCGTTTCTCTAAATTTTCGCTTTCTTATTGAAACGAAATTTTAAAATATGGATAACAACAATGTTATCTCCTTAACGTATTCTCATATACTATGTAATTTTAACTTTATTTGGATCACGATATAATAGACAAAACTTGTGCATGTACCCAAAATTTATTTTCAAAGTACACGGATTTGCTTGAATGGTATATGCTTTAGTTAACATATTCCGATGAAATAAAACTATGACGAACCCAAGATTATTCCTATCATCGGACCTAGACATGTTAGTCTGTTCTTTTATTAAGGTTTTTTTTTTTTTAAATGTTCTTACTGAACTTTTAAAAACGTGTTACCTTTCGTGTATGTGCGCGCGCGCGCGCGCATACTTGCGAATGTGCATATGTGGCTAATTAAACATAGTGAAATATCATATTGCCTGAAGTATAAGTAAGAATACCTCATCGTTCTTAAACTTTTATCTTTTGACTTAAAGTTGACGTCCATCGATAATAGTTTGCTAACCAAATTAAAGGCGACAGAGCATCATCGGATTATGTACTAGTGATTAGTTTTACAAATATTAACAGAAGATAATGTCCGCATTCACGGATAAATACTTCGCTAAGCAAAAAATAGCATTAAATTTTTAACCCAGTCCGATGAGATAAGTTTGATTAGTTCTAAGCCAAAACCACTCGATAAGCCTTACCCTTTCGTCTTCTCGAGCTCTATAAATAGTGCTTGCGTTGCCTGCTTGAAATTGCAATTCTTGGAGTGAGTTTAGGAGAGAACAGTGCTCGTGCTGGTCGGACATGGCGACCCTGGGTTTGCGTTTTGCTGCTGTTCTGAGTGTCGTGAGCACTCTTCTTGTTGCTTCTGCAGTACCTCTGGATGTGTCGTCCGATGAAAGGGGGATCAAAATCAATGGCCAAAGCAGGATAATCATCTCCGGTTCCATTCATTACCCTCGCAGCACTCCCGAGGTAAGCCTGTTTTGAATGTGTTCTTTTTGAAGCTAATTCGCCTAATTTTCTACACGTTCATGCTAATTATGTAGTGGCATGCTTTTGCTTTGCTAGCTCGAATCATTCTAATTGAGTCATGGATCTTTTGCTAATTTGTTGGTCAGATGTGGGGTGATCTCATTGGAAAAGCAAAAGAGGGTGGCCTCAATGCCATTGAGACTTACGTTTTCTGGAATGCCCACGAGCCCCTGTACCGTCAGGTATTTGAACAATCTTTTTTATGTCTCACTAATTTACCCTTTATTTACCTGGGTCCTTTCGTTGTTTAGTATAACTTCGAAGGAAATAACGATCTAGTCCGGTTTATCCAAACCGTTCGAGACGCCGGGCTCTATGCCATTCTTCGCATCGGCCCGTACGTCTGTGCCGAGTGGAAATATGGGTAATTACCTTAAAATTCTCGAATTATGCATTACTATTTACGAACTTTATGATTGATACGGTTAATTTTTTTTTCCCCATTCCAATCTTATATTCAGAGGATTTCCCGTCTGGTTGCATAATTTACCCGGTGTAGAGTTGAGAACAAACAACATAGTTTATCAGGTATTTTTATTTTTTTTTACGCAGTTTTTAGCTTTAACTTTGTTTTTCAACTTCCAACCCTAATTGAATTCCTGATTTTTCCCTTGTTTTGTAATTTAGAACGAGATGAAAACATTTGTCACATTGATAGTAGACATGATGAAAAGGCATAATCTTTTTGCTAGCCAAGGTGGCCCGATAATACTTGCTCAGGTACGTGAATCATCTTTCATATTTGTTTGTCAATTTAAATATTGTTTCGAGGTGGCTATGACAACCTTTCCAGTTACTCACACTAAGAAAGAATCATTTTCATTTGTCGATTTGACATTCACTTTGTGATTTGATCAAAGATTGAGAATGAGTATGGTAACGTGGACTGGGCCTATGGGGACAATGGGAAGTCATACTTGAATTGGTGCGCACAACTGGCCACAAGTTATGGCCTCGACATTCCGTGGATTATGTGTCAGGAGAACGATGCTCCTACGCCAATGGTACAATTAATCACACTCAATTATCAATATAAAGTACAATTTCCAAAATAAATGTTACTTTTTGAGTTAAGTAAGTGATTTCATTCGCTCGCGCAGATTAATACATGTAATGGATGGTATTGCGACCAATTTTCTCCTAATAATCCTAAGAGTCCTAAATGGTGGACTGAGAACTGGAGTGGATGGTAAGGGAAAAAAAAGAACATTTTCTTCAACTTTTTAATATGTTAGAAATGTGGATTTTAATTGGGGCTTAACCTGAAAATTAATTAGGTTTAAGGATTGGGGTATGAAGGATCCACATAGGACTGCCGAGGATCTTGCTTTTGCTGTAGCAAGATTTTTTCAATATGGAGGATCGCTTCAGAACTATTATATGGTAAGTGTAAATTAATCTATCATTACACAAACTTTAATCTAATCTTACTTAGGACAACTATTTTATTCCCATTGTAGTACCATGGCGGAACAAACTTTGGTAGAACAGCCGGCGGTCCATATATCACCACATCATATGACTATGATGCACCACTTGATGAATATGGTAATTATTACCCTTTTCTTAACTTTGAAATCAACATTTTTGTTCCATTTTTTTTTTTTTTTGCTAAGACTCATGGCGTTTCATAGGTAACTTGAATCAACCGAAATGGGGACATCTGAAACGGCTCCACGAATTGATCATGTCCATGGAGGAGATCCTCACCAAGGGAGTGAAGAGGGACGTGGATTACGGAAACATGATGACGGTGAGTAACTAATCAATCGATTGAGATTCGAAATTTAGTCGGAAACGATGTTCGCCTCGTCGCTGATGTTTTGTAACCTTACGAGCTCGTGTCGATCATGGCACCGTGTTCGTGTACGATGGGAAGCAAAGTTGTTTCCTGGGCAACGCGAACCAGAACTGGGACTTCACCGTCAACCTCCTGGGGAACAACTACACGGTCCCGGCTTGGTCCGTCAGCATCCTCCCCGACTGCTACACCGAGGCCTACAACACGGCTAAGGTGAGACCGGACTCTTAATTTGCAATTCGGCACCTTGTTAAAAAGCTTTTCCATTGGTCAAAACCCTAAGTTTTTGCGCAGGTTAATACCCAACAGTCGCTAATGGTGAAACTGCCGAACGAAGCTGACGACAAAACGGAGCCCTACGAGTTAAAATGGGACTGGAGGCCAGAGCACGCCGAGCACTTGCACGGTGGCGTCGTTAAAGGAAGCGTGATGACCGTGAACCAGCTTTTGGATCAAAAGACCGTCACTAACGACACTAGCGACTACCTGTGGTATCTAACTAGGTAAATACCCATGATATGTCTGATGGTGTTCGATTGCTCTTGAATATAGACTTGCGCAATTATATTAACCACTACTTCATGAATGTTACAGTCTTGATGTGAGCAAGGACGATAGCCTCGCGAGGAAGGCGATAACCCTACACGTCCAGACCAACGGGCACATCGTTCATGCCTTTGTCAACGGGCAGCACGTTGGTGAGTTCGAGCTCTTATCTACGCAAAATCTCTCAAATTTTAGTTTTGTTTGTTAATATATGATCGAGTGATCAATACCAAGTGTTTATCTTTTGCTTTAGGGTCTCAATGGGGTTCCCCAGATCATTTGGAATTCACCATGGAGAAAGGCATCAAGCTGAAGGTTGGGAAAACCAACACAATCTCTCTCCTGAGCGTCACCGTTGGTTTGCAAGTATGGAAAGTTGACATTACAATCTTGTTTTAGAAAAGAAATCGAAGTAGGTCTTTCGGTTTTTCATTAATTTGGTGGGTTGGTAATATTTTCCGAGCAGAATTACGGGGCCAACTTCGACACGGTTAAGGTCGGGATCCACGGTCCGGTGAAGCTGATCGGCAACAAAGGCCAAAGTGACGAGGTGACCAAGGACTTGTCTACCAACTCATGGACGTACAAGGTGGGGTTGAATGGCATGGAAGAGAAGGGGCTCCAATTGGACAACGCTCGTCACCAACATGGATGGAAATCTTACAATCTCCCTTCAAACAGACAGTTCGTTTGGTACAAGGTAAAAATAAATAAATAAGTAAATAGGAATGGTCTTTTATTTTATTTTTCCAGATCTTTTTATTCATTTTTATATGATCACAAATAGTGCTTGGTTTTGCTGATTCAATTTATTTTTTCAGACAACTTTCAAGGCACCTTTGGGCAGTGACCCTGTGGTCGTGGACTTGCAAGGGCTTGGCAAAGGCACTGCTTGGGTCAACGGCCATAACATCGGCCGGTTTTGGCCGAGCTATGTAGCCGGCGAGGATGGTTGTACCGTCACGTGCGACTACCGTGGAGCCTACAGCGACAAGAAATGTTTGACCAATTGTGGGAAACCTAGTCAAAGATGGTAATCAACAGTAGACATCCGTTCCTTATTGTGAATTTCTTGGATCATGTATGTTCGACAAGTTGTGTTTAGGGTTTTTGTCAAGATTTTGGTTGCGGGTTTTTTTGGTTCTTGCGTAGGTATCACGTCCCGCGGTCCTTTCTCGTAGACGACGGCAACAAGCTGGTACTCTTCGAGGAGTTCGGCGGCACGCCGCTCCATGTAAGGTTCCAGACGGTCACGGCCGGGACGATATGTGCCACTACCGACGAGGGGAAGAAGCTGGTGCTGTCGTGCCAAGGCGGACTCGTCATGTCGGAGATCCGGTTCGCCAGTTTCGGCGAGCCGACGGGCACCTGCGGATCGTACGCGAGGGGCAGCTGCGAAGCTCCCAACACGCCCTCGGTCATTGAGAAGGTAATTAACAAAATAATAAATATGCTCTTCCTAATTACTATTACTAAATTCAGAGATTACATCAATCGAGAGACTCATTAAGCTAATTCGGTCTTTGCAGCAATGTCGTGGTCAAGAGAGTTGCACACTCGATGTTTCGGAGAACACTTTCGGACCCACCGGGTGCCACCAGAATGTTTATAGGCTAGCGGTTGAAGCTACTTGCGATTCTCCATAGTTTATTTATTCTTTTTATGCGATTACTCTTTAGTTTAATTAGGGTTTCTTGTAATTTGGGTACAAGGATATTGCATGTTTTTATGTTTCTTTAACCTTTAATTAGGATGTCTAATTGTTTCGTACACTTCGAATCATATTGGTTTGAGTATTACTCATCTTTCTTTAGCTTCATGTTTCAATTTTCAGCTCCTAACACGGATTAAAAGAAATTACATCTAGGGAAAAATCTAAAATATATTTTTTATTATCCTATTTTTCATTTTTGCTAAGTTTAGGGAAACTGAAAAAAATTTCGAGCTTCCCTCTATTAATCTAGAAGTAGAATTAAGGTGGGCTAAGTATGATTAATTGGGAAATTTTGTCCACAATTCATTGACTACATGATTAAAATAAGAGAAATATTTTCCCGATAGTTCTGTCAGGGACAAGACAATCTCAACCGTGGATTCACAAATTATTAGCGCGTGTTTTGCGTGAAGCGCTCATTGATTGATAGATCGCGTGATCACAAATAACTTGACAGTACTATCAGGCTAGCTGCTTCCTTAAAATAATATAAGAAATGTAATCATGTACTCTTTCAGATAAGATAAAGAAAAAAGGAGCTGGTGAAGATTCTATTGTATCCATTGGAAAACATGACTTGCTTTCTAAATTTGGTGGTGAATGTCGAGCCAAAAGATGAATAAGCAAACAATCACAATACCAGAAATGTAAATTCATACCTCCTTTCCATTATAAATGGGTAGTGGGATCAACACTTTGGGATAACCTTTGTTAAGCTCTAAATCTTCTTTCAGGGCGTCCAAATTATACTTGGTGTATCCCTTCTTCCTGAATAGTTCGACGTACAAGATGATAAGATCACGGTGGCCATGTACACACGCTCGACGAAAAGCATGACGGACATCCAAGTGCACAAGGCGAGTGCCGCACGCAGGACCGGCACGAGCATAGGAGCTCTCAAAGACTTCAACACATGGAGACCGAGATTGCTCGAGGCATTCACCAACACATTCGACAGTTCTGGGCCTTGAAAGCTGAACTTCTGCATATCATGCAGATCCTGAGTAATTCTGGACTGTTGTTGGAAATGCGTTGATGGAAAAATGTACAACTCCTTCTGCAGAGAAGAGCAACAAGATGATAAGAACCCAAATGGGTTAGGAAGTAGGTTATACTTTGGCTAAGACGTTCATCAATATGAGCATTACCGGAAAGCATACTACAAAGAGGAAGTCTTTTTCCAAGCATTACTAGTCTCTTAAAAAAGCTCAGATAGTACGAATGATTACAACTCTAGGATGAAAAACCGCACTGGGCTCAAAACACAATACCTATTATCCCAAATGAGATGTAAACACCTGAAAACGTTTTCCGTCATATTTTTGGCGGACAACGAATTAACGGATTTAGTAAAGAAAATCAGTAGTGCTTACGAAAAATTACCTAAACGGATCAACAACTCGTGCTTGAAGGATTTTTGTAGGTTATTTTATTTTATTTTTTGATAGTTTCTTAATCTCCATCCAAGCAAGCTTCACTGAAATGCAAGTTCAGTAAAAGGGGGGCGGGGGGATTAAACAAAATGGGACATGTAGAACAACCTCAGCATCTTTCTCTGTCTGTTTGTTTTTTGTGTTGTATAGAGAGAGAGATTCCATGGAACTTTAAAAGTAAGTACAGAGAGGAACCAGAATTGCCTGCCTTTCTGTTGAAAAGACTTGCTGGGAAATGAAAACTCTAGCAAATGATGAACAGCACCTCTGTCGCAAAGACTTGCTGGGATTGGAAACTCTCGCAGATGATGAGCATCACATTATTTTTGTCCATTTTTGCACCGGAGTCTACATTAATATGCACGGGATGTGGTCGATCTTTGTCCATTCTCTTTCGCATTGTTGCTCGATCAGGGGGCAACCGCTGACCTCCAGGCGGGAAAGAGTGGCGGGAAGCCCCTCGATAGGCAAAGAGTGGAGCTTCCTACAATCTTTAAGCCTAAGATCTTCCAGCGATGTCAGGTTCTGCAACCAGCTAGTTCGAAACTCGAGGTTTGGAAGCCTTCCCAGGTGAAGGCTGGTGAGAGTGGGAGGAAGCATCCACTCGGGGAAAGTCGAAACAGTCGAGCATCCACCTGTCACTGATAATTTCTCCAATGAGTTCAGTCTATGCAGGCCCCAGTCGGTCAAGGGGCTTATGTTCTCGCAATCTTTGATCTCTAGGGATGCTAGGTTGATGGGTAAACCGCCTTCAGGGAAGGACTCGATTCCTGGACAGTCTGAAATGCACAGTTCCTGGAGAGCAGTCAGATTCTGCATCTGCTCAGGCAATGCCCTGAGGTTCTCGCAGTTCATGACATGGAGCCTTTTGAGATTGGCCATGGGAAGTCCTCCTTCAGGGAAGGATGTCAGACTTGGACAACCTTCGATCTCCAAATAATCAAGAAAAGCGAGCTTGTGCAGGCCATTAGGTAAGGATTTAAGACTTGTGCAGTTGCCGACACGAAAAGATTCGAGAACCATTTCGCCATCTTGACTTAGAATGTCGGCTACTGACTCCAGATTGGAACAACTACAAATGGTCAGTGTCTTCAGTGTGAGTGGTAATTGGCCACTTGGGAAGGATATTAGAGAGGAGCAGTCGAAGATCTCCAAGACCTTGAGAAACACGTTGTCACGTTGCATTATTCCATCAGGAAGCAACTCCAAATCCGGACAAAGGTCAATGGACAACTGCTGGAAAGAGGTGGGAATGAGTTCACCTGCACTTGGAAAGGAGGTGAGGGAATAGCATCCGCTTATATACAGATACTCGAGCGGGGTATGCCTGTTATAAATTATCCCTTTAGGTAGAGACTCCAGATTGCATCCGCGAAATGCCAGTCCCCTTAACATGGACGAAACATTGGTCTCTGTGAATGATATAATTGCAGGGCAATCATTGATCGTCAACTCTTGAAGAGATGTGAGACTCTGAATCGCAGTTGGTAGTGTCTGCAGACTGTGACAATGCTCCAACTCCAAATACTGAAGATCCTTGGGGAGATGTTGCTCTTTCTTGGTCAAAGCAATCAATTGAGGACAATATCGAATTACAATACTCCGAAGGGAAGTCAACTGTTGAAGCCCACCATCATCTTCGCACAGATAGTTAAGATCAGCGCAATCTGTGATGTTTAACCGCTTGAGCTGTGTCAAATGTTGCATCAGACCCGGGTTGAAATGAGTGAAATTTGAGATCTCACTAATTTGCAAAGAGAGAAGTGAGCTCATTTCGAGGGCAGTTCCAAGTGATAATGCGTCACATCCTCTGATGCCTAGATGCCGGAGCAGAGGTAGCCTCGGGAATGGAGATGCCCATTGCTTGCATTCATGAATCACAAGTTTCTCCAAGCAAGGAAGATGGTCAGGTAGTTTTCCCTTTAAATTCTGACAACTCTCAATATAGAGCTCGCGAAGGCTCGGGAACACTGCAATTCCTTTATCATCTAGAGGACAAGACCAGTCCTCCCACTCCAACATGTCTTTGAAACTAAGAGTCTCCAGCGAGGGAAAAGGCTTGCCACGAGATAAGGCATAGCCATAAAACTCCATGCCGACGCTCTTCACAGCAGTCAGTCCCTTGATGCAGAGATGTTTCAGCGAAGATAGCTGGGCTAATGGGGGTAAGAACACGCATCTTCGACAATCTGTGAGGCTGAGGAACACCATGTTAGAGAAGGAAGGGTCCCCCAACCAAGACGAAAACCTTGTACCTCCATACCATCTTATGTCGACCTTCTTTACTTTCGAATGAGGTTGTAGCATCTCCAAGACGGTAATCTGAACATTCTCGTCTTGTAATTCGAAGTTGCTGCTCCATTCCATTGTCAATGTGACCAGGTTCTTCTTATTTGTCAAATTGGCCTTCCTTGCATCCCAAGCATCTTCAACGTTTTCCAGCCTTGTTAAGGTAAGTTCTCCATGGAGATGCACCATATCCCGCAACTCTCCTATGTCAGAACCACTTGTAGGGCCCACGCGAAATTCAGGCAAAGTGCAAAGATTCCTCAATCTACTCATATGCAAAGGCATGCACGGTATTCTGCTTCTACTTATGTCGAAATAATGCAAATTAATTAGGTCTGTCAAATCTGTAGGCAACTCTTCAAGAGAATCACAATCATTCAACATCAATGTCTGCAAGTTGTAAAGAGTACATACAGATTGAGGTAGAGACTTAATGGCAGTGTGAGAGAGGTTCAGGTAGCGGAGATTTTTCAAATAGCCAATCAAGTCGGGTAGCTCAGTTATGCAATAGCCACTCAAAGAAAGCACCCTCAGGCGTCTCAACCTAGGCACAATATCTGTGACCACTTTATTGCTCAAGTAGCAAAATCCGGTCTCATATGGAGACAATGGCAGGAATGTCCGTAACCACTCGACTTCAATTAAGGACTCGAATTTCTTATACACATCATATCTACCACGAGGATAGGAGAAGTGACGAGCCTTTCTCGAAAAACCAGTTGGCTTTCGCAGCCCTGATCTACCCTCACAGCTTAGGCGCATCTTTCTCGACACTAGCTGAGCCAAATCATTAATCAGGTCATGCATGACGTACCGTGATTTATCCGCAGTTGACTCCTGGAAGAATGATCTTGATAACAGACCATTAAAGTACTCTACACCTAGATCTTCCATTCTTTTATTATCTTCTCCTTGCTGAACAAACCCTTCAGCCATCCATAGCAAGACTAGCTTGTCTCTGTCAAATTCATAGTCCTTTGGGAATAGTGAGCAATACGCAAAACATCGCTTTAAATTTGCAGGAAGGTGATGATAGCTCAACTGCAGAGCAGGAAGTATGCCGTTACTTCTGGTTGGCAAATCCCAGAGATTACTATTCAAGATCTCTTGCCAATGGTCAATCCCTAACTTGGAGCCAAGAAGGCTTCCCAAAGATTTCGCAGCCAAAGGCACACCTCTGCACTTCTTCACAATTTCTCTACCGATAACTTCCAGCTGATGATGAGTTCTCAAGTCAGCACTTGGAAAAGCATGTCGAGAAAACAATGACCAACAAGCATCATCTGACAATTCCCTGAGACGATAGGGCACGCAGGCATTCATAGATGACAAAGCAGCTTCATTGCGTGTTGTGACCATTATTTTACTTCCACGAGCACCAGCAAGCAAAGGTAATATCAGCTCATGCCAATTCTCATAGTTGTCATCCCATATGTCATCTAAGACGATGAGAAACTTCTTTTTGCTTAGCTTCTTTCCTAAGCTATTCTGCAGTAGCTCCAAATTCATGGTTTCCCATGACTTAAGAGTGGCCGATTCAAGAATCGCCTTGGTTACCCTTACCACATCAAATTGATCAGACACACAGGCCCATGCTTTCACATCAAAAAACTCATCCACCCTTCTGTCATTAAAGACAAATTGAGCAAGCAGAGTCTTACCAATTCCACCCATCCCCAAGACAGGGACTACAGAGAACTCGCTAGTTTGCCTTTCACAGCCATCGTCCAAAATTAACCTAATTATCTGTTCTTTGTCATGATCCCTACCGAAAACACGAGACTCAACAAGTAGTGGAGTTGTTGGCATTCTTCGCGTGATTCTAAACTTCCTTCCACCTTCACCTTTTAGTCCGAGCAAATCTTTTTGTTTTGCTATGTATTCTAATTTATCAACAACTTCTGTTATCTTTGACTTGATGTTGTCATCAAATGATCTAAAAGGATGCACCAAGTTCCAATTACGCACCTGATTCACCATGTTTTGAGAGCCGGCTTGCAACTTGCATCTCAATGCTTCTGTGGCCAACACATCCAATATGTCCTCAGCTTCATAAGTCGTTTCTTTAAGCATATCTAGCCAGGTCTCGATGGCCGGATTATCGTACTGCTTTTCCTCTGCATCATCAAGTACAGCAATGTTTGTGTAATATGCAATCTTTAGCTTCTCAAGGAGGAATTCGTCGATGTTTGAGCGATGAAGAAACTCTGTGATATCTCCAGACGTTAACTTGTCAAAAAGCACCTGCAGGGCCGGCGAGAGAACTGCTTCCCACCAAACCATGTTTCGCTTTGGCTGCAGATGCAGAAGTGAGACAACTAAAGAAATCAGAAGTTGGTGACTTCTTCTGTATTATCTCCAACTTTGCTGAAAGTTGACTTAAATCATTCATAGTTTATTGTCTTCTTGCTTTTGTGCCAATGGCAGCAATTTCCAACTTTCCACAATGACCTCCTCCACTTGCCATGCCACCTTCCAGTCTTCCTCTCTACCCACCGTTAACTCGTTCACCCAAATTGCAAACTGCAGACAGCTACATGATTGAATCCTTCAAGGCCTTAAATGAGGCCAAGCTTTGATGACTTAGATATCTCGGAAAGGGTTAACAGGAGTTCTTGTCGCTTGTCTTATTAATTAATGCCACTCTGGTCACAAATTGTAATTTCGCAGAAGTTGGTTAGGGTCATATATATAGGGCTTTTTTTTTTCAAATTAGCATTTAAATTTTTTTTTACCAAAATAGAATTGAAAAAAAAAATTCACCAAATTAGTACCCAATCGGCAGCTGGGCCGCCAATTGAGGTCCTGGCATAGTAATTTGCCCAAACCTTATTATTTTTTTTAAATTTCGCAATTTTTTTGCTTAAAATTATTAAGATAAATAAATATTTTGTAATTATTATATTTATGTAATTATTTAAATTTATAAAATGATTAAGATGATTAAGATATACGAAAAATGATGCACTTAGGGCTATTTTTTACAAAGAAATTTTTAAGTAAAGCCAAATCAAATCAAATCATTTTTTATTGTATTTATGTTGAGATAAATAACAAAAAAAGAAAAGAAAATGGGCGCAAGCCACCGTGCCCCAATAAAAAAAGAAAATATCCAACAATTCTTTTGATGTGCCACCACCACTAATTTGGCCCAACCTATATTTTTTTTTAAAAAAATTCGTATTTTTTCGCTTATAAAATTGTTAAGATAAATAAATAATTCTTAATCATTGTATTTATGTAATTATTTAAATTCATAAAATGATTAAGATATACGAAAAATGATGCACTTAAGGCTATTTTTTACCAAGAAATTCATAAAATGATTGGGGCACGGGGCTTGCGCCCATTTTTTTTTTGGTTATTTATCTCATCATAAATACAAGAAAAATGATTTGATTTGTTTTGGCTTTATTTAAGAATTTCTTTGTAAAAAATAGCCCTAAGTGCATCATTTTTCATATATCTTAATCATTTTAATCATTTTATAAATTTAAATAATCACAGAAATATAATAATTAAGAAGTATTTATATATCATAATAATTTTTAAGCAAAAAAATGCGAAATTTTTAAAAAAATTGAGGTTTGGGCAAATTACTACCCAATCGGCAGCTGGGCCGCCGATTGGGGCCCAATTTGCGGCCCAGCTGCCGTTGCATCCTAATCGCTGCTGGGCAGCTGATAGGGATCCAATTGGCGGCCCAGCGGCCAATTGGATCCCAATCGGGGGCCCAACTGCTGATTGGATACTAATTTGGTGAATATTTTTTAATTATATTTTGGTAATTTTTTTTAAAAAAAATACTAATTTGAAAAAAAGCCATATATATATATATATATATAAGTTGCTCCTCTTTTAATCTCAGCTTGGGTCGCACATTACAGTGGTCAACAGTTATAATCTCAGCTTTTGATTAAATGAATCTAAAACATCCATGCGCAATATCCTGATGCAAAACTTTGTAGCCTGAAATGCTTCCAGGATCTTCTTCCTAGTCACTAGTACATCACAGCAAAGCCAAAGACGCAACCAATAATTACAAGGGAAACAATCTGAGAATCTTTTTTTTTTTTGTCAGAATAGATATTTTCATTGATAATGTGACGCCCTGAAAATTTGACTCCTGTGAGTGCTTGAATCTAATAAAAAGGAAATTAAATTGAATTTCAGTCGGTAAAATATTTGGATCGTAAGGACTGAAGAGACGATAATTGGACGAATTCTGAAGTTTCAGTCGGTTTAAATTAGGTTTCGAATTCGTAGTCGCCGTGAATTAGGATTTCAATCCTCGCGCCCGAGCCTAATCCTGACTGAGCCTAGCTTGTGAAATTACCAAAAATACCCTTCGTCCAGTATACCGAAATTTCATTTCAGTCCCGATTTATCAAATGACCAAATTGTCCCTCAATAATGTATAAGAGACAAAATTGGCTAAAAAGTCTTCTTGTGGGCCCTAGTCAACTCACATCATCTCACTCTGTCTCTCTCTTCTCTCTCACGTCTCTCATATGCTCTCTCTCTCTCTCTCTCTCTCTCTCTCTCTCTCTCTCTCTCTCTCTCTCTCTTCCTCCTCCCACCGGCCGTTTTGTGCACCATCACCCCAAGAGCCGACCACCACCACCTCCAACCCTTCCTCATCGTCGCCCCTGACCCCACCGCCATCGTCGTTGGTCGTCGGACGGTCGCGAAAACCGCCGCGGAAGCCTGCCCTGTTTCGGCCCCTGAAACCCGAGGAGACCCAACCTTTCCTCCGGTCTCGTGCGGCTTCGCCACTGCCTACCACCACCTCACCAACGTCCACCAACCTCCTCACCACCAAGCCGAAGCCACCCCGCCACCGATTGGCCGCCGTGAACAGCCCCGAAGACCCCGGTGCTCTGTTTTTGGGTTCGGTTCGGTTCGGTTTTTCTTCGATCCGACCGAACCTGACTCCACCGCCACTCACCGCCACCTCCGACGACCTCCCATCACCCCTCTCTAGTGACCCTGAGCTCGTGGGAGCTCGCCTCCGCGCGTGGAGCTCGAAATCGGCCCCGGAACCCTCCCATGTTTTTTGCACGCAAGAACCCTGCATCCACTCGGTTCTGTTCGGCCGTTGTTCGGTCGCCTCCAGCCGCCGTCCACCGCCCTTAGCCAGTCCCGACGATCGTCCTCAACCCCTCAGTGAGTCCCCTAGCCTTGGCCGGCCTGGCCTCAGCCCGTGAGGCCGAGGAACTCCACAACAAGCCCGGTTCCCCTGTTTTTACTATGCTGGCCTGTTCTGTTTCAGCTGCCACCACCGCTCGCCGGAGTTCCTGTCACCTGTCCCGGCGACCTTGCTAGACCTTCCCGAAGTGTCGTTGAAGTGTAGGGTCGAGTCGCCGCGCGATAAACCCTAGGTTCGTCGAGAACCGCCACCGTCGTCGTCGTCGCCGTTCGTCGTCGCCGCACCGTCATCGTTGAGCCGCCCGAGCTTACTTAGCAGTGAGTTGACCCTAATCCTTGGTTATGGCGATAATTGCACCTAGGATTAGTCAGTTAGTCGAGTATGAAATTTAAGTACGCGATCGGGGCTGGGCCGATTTAGATAGAAATTGGGATTAGGTTAAATGGCCGATCGGCTAGGTTAGCCGGATTGATTGAATTGTCTGTGGCTAATTGTTAATAGATTGAATTGATTGATTGATTGGGCAATGGATTGCCGTTGTTTAATTGCGAGCGAGCGACATGTTAGAGACGAGCGAGCGATTGGCTTTTTAAATTAAATCGATTAATAACGGACATTGCACGAATTGAGTTTGATGTTGTTTAATCAGATTTGATTGCTTGTGACTAAGTGAGGACCTTATTGATTTGGCTATCCCGCTAGAATGTCTGTTTGATGGTCTCTAATGTCCACTGATGGATTGGTTGTCTGTTTGGAGGTTAATTACCTCGTCTGTGATTGTGGTGACTAGTGATAGTCTGCATATGCATATGACCGAGTGCGGAATCAAAAGACATATTTTAACATGAAAATGGCATTTGGCTGAGACATTTACATGCTTGTGTGAGCATCCAGCCTTAACCAAAGATAATGAAATGGATTGGTTGTTGGATGTGGATTGTATGGTCATATGAGGGAACGATGATACTTTCCTAGCAAGTTTGTAATGTACCAATCTGATGGAACTAGACGACTTGCCACAAGCACGACAATTTTGATCCGGTGTTAACTAGTACAGATGCAGAGTTGGTCGGATGCCGGTAGCAACTGGTGTTGGACCGACGCCCCGTTTAGGGATGCCTACTGTGCTTGCCGTGCAACTGGTGTATTGGATACATCGCTTGTAGTAGCCGTCGTAATCAAAGGAACGTAGCCCAGTCTTGCCGGTAGAACGTTGGATCGCACTAAGGTGCTGGATCGCGTTATTTGTGTGAGTCGAATCACGTCCTCTTTTGCGTAGATCTTCTCATGTGCCGTGGGCACGATCATCGTTAATAAATGGACTTGTGTGGTGTCCTGCGCATACTTGTGGATGTGATTCTATATTGAGTGATTGACTGATGTGACTGTTGAGTCGAGTCGAGCATTGCATTATGTATGGCTGAAAGCTGGTGAGTATGCATGTGCATGATTATCACATTGTTATTTTGAGTGGCTGTTATACGTGCCATTGTGATCTTGTGAGCCTTCTGTTAGGATGCCCTGGGTGAATCAATTTCCTAACCGAGCTTAAGCTTGATTCACTGGGATTTATTCTCATCCCATCGTGGGATAACATTTTTAGGTCCCAAGTGATGAAGTCTCATGGACGCCAAGGATTGACTATTGGATTAGTCTTTTGAAGTAGATGGGAAGTTAACCTCACCTGACAGAGTGACCTTTTGAGGTCTTGTCTAGTCGCCCCGAAGTATGGGGTTGTGTACGTATGTTAGTCTGAATAAGATCTAGACTCATATGATGTTATGTATGTATGTTTATAATTATCATCTGTTAAATTGATCTGGTGATTGGCTCTTGCTATTCTATCCCATTTTTATTTGTTGTCAGGGTGTTAAAATGTTTTCGCATGCGTGGGTAAGTGATAGGTTGGTAGTGTGCCTGGGATGCTATCTCTATGACATCGTGGGGATTTGGCAAGGGATGTCGCGGGCTCGAGAGTCGGGGCATGACATTCCCATCCAAGGTGGTATTAGAGCAATGTCAGCCTGATCCATTTGGTTATTGGCCTGGAGTAATAAGGAGCGTTGGGATTTAGGATAGTTAGTAGGACTTTAACCGTTGTGCATGTGATTGTTATCTGTGCCTTTAAGTTGTTGAGTGTGCGCGCGTGTTCCTTACTCAATTTTTGAGGCTATATGCCTGAGCTCGCATTGTTATTGCGTTGGGGTGGGCAGGGCCCCGTTTGGTACCTATCGGGAGTGTAGATTGTTAAAATATTCGGGGGAAGTTTGGAACCATTGGGAACGGTCTTTAGGATCTCGACGCCACTAAAGGAAAAGGTAGTGCCTGCTGTAAGACGTTTCGAGGGTAAATTGATTAAAAGCTTTCAAGAGACGAGGATTGGGTGATCATACCGAAGATGTGTAACCTTGATGTTGTTATAAATACGAATTGCCTTGGAGTCGTGATTGTTGTTGTTACGAGATGTTGAGGCTTAACCCGTCAGAATGGTTATTTTTGAGGTTGATGATAATCGAGGAGGAATCTCGAATTGGTTGGTTTTGTCGCCTAAGGCGACTGGTCTATTGGCTAGTGATTGTTAAAGTTATTTGACGTCCATGATTGAACCGTTAGCTAAATGACCTAAGATGGGAGATATCACAGTCACGTATGTACTTCTGAATGTCTTTCTTTGAGGGTTGCAAGGATTGTAACTAATAAGGGAAAATGGAGTTTATGGTGGAGTTGTCCTCTAAAATGAATTTGGTCTTTAAGGCACCATGTAAGATGATTCTGTTGGAGCTTAAGGACTTTAAGGGCAGAAGTGTGAGGTGTTGATAAAGGATTGATCCACTCTAGTTGTCGCTATGAGAAGTGCTGGTATATTCGTGAGGAAAAAAAGAGGATCATTGAAGTTATGCATCAGTTGCAGGCAACTCAGCTAGGTGGCAAGGAAGAACCAGTACCCCCTGCCGAGGTTAGATGAATTGTTTGACTAGCTGCAAAGAGCTTCGGTACCCCAAGGACTGATCTATGGATGACATATCATCAGTCGAAGATTAGAAAGGAGAATATGTCAAGAACGATATTAAGGACGCGTTAAAGGCTCTATGAGCTTACCATGATGCCATTTGGTCGGACGTATGCACATGTTTCTTTTTATAGATACGAGGATTAGTGTACTCGGGAAGGGTATTGGGATCGATTGGTGATGACATCCCTAAGCGACGTCCTGTCGTACTTGAGGAATTTGGATAACTGTGAGTAGCATTCGATCGAAGACCCATGGAGGATTGGTGATGACATCCCTAAGCGACGTCCTGTCGTACTTGAGGAATTTGGATGACCGTGAGTAGCATTTGATCGAAGACCCATGGAGGGTATAAGTGACTATCAAGTTTAATAAATACGAGTTTTGGTTAACTCGTGTGGCTTGTGTGGTATGCAATTTTTGGTGATGGAATATCAGTGGGTCCGACTAAGATTGAGACGGTCATGGATTGACCAAGACCGCTGATATCGACAAGAATTTGAAGCTTCTTAAGTTCGGTGAATTATTATAGAGGTTTTGTGAATGAAAGTTATTGATGGACTAGACTCGTCAATACGGTTTTGCAATGAGGTGACTTGTATTGGTGGATTGTGTAAGCTAGAATTATGTGATATGCTAATGATTTCGATCTCGACTTTCGTTGATGGACCTAAGTGGTGATGCGATTGATACTCGCAAGGAAGCGAGCGAGGATTAAGTAATTGATCTTTAAGATGTAATGGCCCCTCAAGAAGTCGAAATATTCGAATTGATAAGAATCGATCTGAAGGCAGGTAACAGGTGATGAGTGTTGACACCTAATTTTGGATTAGCCCCAGTTATTTCTTAAAAAATTCATAAAAAATAAAAAAAATTGTAAAATCAACTTTGGTGTCCTTGGCCAAGCCTAAGGAACCATTTTTGACAAAAAAAAATAATTTTTCATATTTTTCGTATTTTTTTAATATTTTCAGAAATTAGAAAAATACTAGAAAAATCAAGAAAATAGCATTGAGGTCACAAAAATATGGAAAAATAGTCAATATTTTTCTTTTAAATCCCTTGTATTTTTTACCTCACAAAAAGTCCAAAATCAGATTCAATTTTATGTGTTCCTTTGTAACACATATGATTGAATTTGGTAAAAAAATATCAATTGAGTCTTTTAATTTGCAATTTTGGCATTTTTTAGGATCTTGACATTCAAGCTAATTGTCCCTTATTTCAATTTAATCCAATTACCCTCACAGAATGTCTAATTGCATAAATTGGGCAAAATTGAATACTAAATTGTATTTTAGTCCTTGAAATTGGGCATAATTGAAATTACTTTCAATTCAAGGACTACCATTGCAAATTAAACACACTGCCCAATGGTTTTAATCATTTTGAATCGAATGGCAAAGGTAATTTGGTCCAATTTGATCATTTGAACCTTCAATTGCATAATTCTCCGATTTGCAATTAAATGAAAATTTGTGGTTTTTGTTGAAATTGATATGAACTTTTGGGCAAAACCACATTTCTTGATAAAATTCATGCCCTAAATTCGATTCTGAGGTCCAATTACAAAAATTTCCCTTTAATTTGGGTTTAATTTGAAAAATTGTAAGTCAGAACCGGTTCAGACCGGTCAGACCGCCGGTCGGACCGGTCGAACCGGTCGAACCGGTTTGCTAGAGTGTCGTCTTCCTCCTCAAGGACCCGTGCGGATGAACAGTGTTAGGGTCGATTTCAATGGCAAAATTGAGGGTGAAAACGTCCATGATTTGAAGAGTTTGAAGAGAGGTTTTGTTCCTCGAGTCATTACCCGTCGATTCAAACCAAAAACACGAGCAATGGTCGCTAGAACGGAGAGTAATTGGCTGGTCAAGGTTGCGGTATCTGCAAAAGTCAACGGCGACAGAACTCAGATGAAATTCGTCCAAATTCGTGCCAAATGCGAACACTAGAGGTCCCAAACAGATTTGCCATTTCATGCTCGTTGATTACCGGTCGTCGGTGACCATTTCGCACGTGTTTTCACATGCGGAGGTCACCGATCCTCCTTTCCCCGATTCGGCGCCAAGATTCCAAACAGATATAAAAGCTATTGGACCTTCTAGAACGAGGCTTGGTTGATTCAGTTGAAGAAGAGTAAACAGAATCGAAAGAGAGGGAGAACGAACGAGAGAGAGCTCGCCCTCGATCGCCATTGTCGAGGGCAGAGCTCGAATCTACAGATCGTTGGTCAGGCCTTTCTAAGCTAGACCAAAGCTTAAAGAGACTGTTAGGAGACTGCCCACACTGAGAGGAAGCGATCGCCATCAACCGCGTGAGCCAAAACTATGAAAACAGGTGAGTCTAGTCTTCAAGCTTTCGCACTGTGCTTTAATGGCGGAACTTGATTCCGACCTTGGTTCTTCGAGTTAAGGTAGGCATTTTACTCCTCACACATCCCTAACCATCATTGCATCTTTATTTTGCATCGATTTCGCTCGAATACCTCGAATTGAGTCTTCAAAATTAGCTTCCATAGCCGATCCCTGTTCATTCTTGCCTAGCCAAATCTAGGCCGTGCGAGCTCGATCGGAGCTCGAGGTAAGTCTTCTGAACCTCCATTCATGCTATTCTGTGACTGAATAGCCATGATTTGCTATGAATTGAGCTATTGGATTTCCATGGCCGTACTCGGCATTCTGCATGATGCTCGCGATTTTGTGAATTAGATGCTATGATTCTTAGATATGTTAGACTAGAGATGATTACGAGTCGATTGGTGTTGGTCTCGCGCGATTTAGTAGAAATTCCACCGTTGGATCGTCGCCGGAGGTTCTCAGCCGTTCGTTCCGTCGGAGTCGCGAGGTTGAAGACGAAGTTGACGTGGCAGAGTCAACGAGTCAAAAGCCTAGGTGGCAGTCGGCTATTGGTCCACGTGTCAGTCTAGTCAGCACGGCCGTTGGGGGTCTGTTATTCGAATAAATAGATCGGACGGCTCAGATAAATCGAGTCTAAATTCTAGAAGCCGTCCGATTAGTAATTAGGTTTATTCGAAAATGTTTTAAAATCAGAAAATCAAAATGGGTTGAAACAGCGCCGTTTGGGTTAGTAGTAGTGCGACGTCGTTTAGGTTAGTGAGGGTGGACGGTCGAGATCGAGTCTTGCGTTCTAATCCTGACCGTAGGTTTTAGTAAGTTGATCAGACAGCACTAGTTGAGTCTCCGTTCAATCTAGACCGTAGATTTTAGTAATCTGATCCAACGGACGTGGATTAGCCACGTGGTTTAATAGGAACCGTTGGATCAAGTCTGGATAATCCGAAAATAAAAAAAGGAAGAAACGGCGTCGTTTTAGGCTATAGGTCACGCGGATCAGGGTCTGGGCCGGGTTCCGACCCGAGTGGGTCGGGTTGACCCGGTCCGAAGCATTTTTCTTAACAAAAAATTCTAAAAAATGATTTTAAAAATAAAAAAAAAATCAGAAAAATTCTAGAAAATCCTAAAAAATGCTAGAAAATCCCAGAAAATCCCAAAAAAATATAGGAAAATTATGAAAAAATCCTAGATATTCTAGAAATCTCTAAAAATTGAGGATTGACCACAGACAACTGGTCAACCCTAATTTTGGGAATTCTTATCCGTTCTTCCGAGAATTGACGATATTACCCTTTAGGGGTAAGTCGCCTCTGTTGTGTAAGTGAGATAAAGTCGATAATGCTAAAGTAAGAATTAGGGTCGGTTAGGCGACTAATTCTTAGGCTTGGGTTTCGAATCCTGCCTCTTTTGTCAAAATGACGATTTTGCTCCTTAATGGGAAAATCGTCTTTCTTGTTCCAATCGAGTCCTGAGAATGGCTTAAAATTAGGGTTTGGGTCAGATGGGTGACCAACCCTAATATTTGAGATTGTCAGTTCTCACGTTTGTCCAAAATGACGATTTTACCCCTCCGAAGGTAAAATCACTTCTAAATTCCAGAAAAATCCTGAAAATTCTCGAAAAATAGGAAATGGAAGGATTTGACCGACAATCCCATTTCCACCATCTTTTTACTGTACATTCCATCTGAAATGACAATTTTGTCCTTTTAGGGTAAATTGTCCCTAATTTTCTCAAAATTACTATTCCGGCCCTCATGGGCGAATCATGTCAAATCATTCCTAAACCTTGATTGATACTTCTCTAGGCTAATAGGGTCTCATTAGGGATGCCATGCTGCTTTTATGTGTTTTATCCGCATGTATTGGAACAATGATTTGCGCATTTACTTTTACTGACTGTGAGTGATAGGATAGCCATTCCTGTTTGCATGAACTCCTAGATTTAGGATCCGTACCCCACTCATTTGTATGAAATCCTAGGATCAGATAAATCATTCAACTTAGGTGCCGAAATGGCGTCAACTCTGACAGTTGGTGTAACAAAGTCCTCGATCCCGTTCCTCTGGTTTCCGCAAAATCGAATATATCATTCCCAACTATTCGATAGGATTTTCGATCGTACCCTCCATGAAACGATTGATGGCGACTCCTTGGCATGTACACATATCACATGTCACCAGATCGCACCGAAGGTCGACCACGTATATCCAGCCGTTGCGATTTGGGTAATGAACCTTGGGAGAGGCCCGCGTCCGATCCGGCGATGATCGGGGGGCCCATTAGCCCCCTCCGGCGGCGCTCCGTCGAGAGAGGGTCGCAACAATGAGTGACAAGGAAAAATCTTCCACTACACGTGCTTTAAAGAAATTACGAAGGTTAAGTCATACCTCCGAACCTTTGATCGGAGAAGGCATTGTAGTATGACAAAGGCAGCCTTGGAATGACATGAGACATGTATGGTTCAGTCGACTAGTAACCTAATAAGGTCATGGTGAAATGTACACTGCCTGAGGACTGTAATTAGACATGTACATGGAACGAGGATAGTAAAGACGAATAAGGAAAGTTCGTAATGACAGTCTAAGGGTGGACGACATGGTAAGGTCGCCAGTTGGATGCATAAACTGTCGAGTTTGGCGATACCCTTGATTAAGATTAAGATTGCGAGATGTGACAATTAAGGAATGCTAGTTATCAGAGTGGCGCATCGAAAGCATAGTAGGGTCACATGATTTCTTGGAGTGATGAGCATGAGGATCTTGCTTTTGGTAAAATAGAAAACCAATCGGAACTCGCCACAGTAGTTTCAGTGTTAGTCCGAATAGCTTGAGGAGGCATCGGGATTTGAGGTAAGATTACTAAGGGGTTGATAGGAAGGCTAGTATGGCCAAGCGAAGGATTAAGCTATTGGTGTATCGATAAGTCAAAGAGCAGCATTACAAGCCTAGTGGACTGCTGCAGTCATTTGGAATTCTAGAGTAAAGGTGGGAGAAGATCACAATGGATTCGTGATGAAACTTCCAAGAAGTCAAGGGATAAGTGACTCAGTTTGGAGTACAGTAAATAGATTGATGATGCATGTTCAAGTCATAACAGTGTGAAGAGACTCAGCTTGGTATGAGAGTGATGCCCCAAGATCTAGGACTGACCCAAGCTTAAGCCTCGGACTACTCGCGAACAACGACCAAGGGTTGAGGAAGCCACCGAGAGAATTTAGAGGTCGTCCTCGATGTGGATGATGGCCTGATTTACCAGTCGGTTGTGCTACTGATTGAGGTTCGACTGTGTGGCGATCTTAAATCAAGCATGGATCGAATTGGGTCGATCTTGGTCAGCTATAAGTCAACCATAGGATCACCCTGAAGTCAACCAGGGATTGATTCATGGCATGATTTGCGAGCTGGCATTGATCTGTATCCAGGATGGCCATGGACCTAGTGAGGAATGATTTGTACTAGAACCCGGTACCAACCGCGCACTAGTCAAAGGGCTAATCACCCTGAGTCATGTGACGTGTTGTTGGAAGAATGCAGGTCGAGTTGAACCAATCTTGCATCAATTTGAGTTGGTGATGAGAGGTGATCTCGATAGTGTTCGATTGTACCACCGGTCTAGGAACGGGTAATTCCAACCCTAGACCGGAATATTTGAGGTGGTCCTCGACTCCCCAATCGCTCGTGAGCTCCTGTTCAATAAAATGGATATTTGGCGTCTGAGTTCGGTGATTCTTCGGATGTTTCAAGAGATGACAAGTAGTGGTTCTAAATCTCAAAGCGTTGAAAAAGAGGCGAACCATTAGTCGACCTTCTCCAAGTAAGCAAAATGCCCAAATTGCCATTAGTGTTAGTTGTTACTGATATCTATGGAACAAGAGGAGAAGCAATGTTAAATTCTTCTATTTAGAAGTTAAGAAATAGTCAATCGATTCGTGGGAATGGTTAATTATTGTGGTTCTAGGATAATCGACAATTGGATGGAACAGTGAGGTTATATGGTCACAAATTGAGTTGAATCCTCAGAGTTGTTGTTTAAATGAATTCTGGATATGGAATTGTGGCAGATTGGTAAACGAGGATCGTAAGTTCGAATTTGACTAGTTGTTGACACCTAAATTTTGATTTTTTTAGAAATTCATTCATTTAAGCGTAAAATGAGAGTTAACCACAATTCTCGCAAAAATAAATAAATTCTCGTGCATTGCATGTTTATTTTTCTGTCATGCATTGACGTTCAGTCGAAGACGAGTCGATCGAGCTTGATGTAACATGCAATGAGACCAAAATCAATTTCAAAATTTGCGGCAGAAGGGGATGATCGAATGTTTTAGAGGTGTAGGCCTCAATTCAAATTCAGTTAGGTCCATTTCAGTTCTTTTAGAAGCAAAGCTTTTAATTAATTATCTATTTAATTAATTAAAGCCCGATTAGGCTCTAAATTCGCGCAAATAAGCCCACAAGGAGGAGAATTTCGGCCAAGCCCTAAACCCATCCATTTTGGCCGAAATTTTAATATCCAAGCCCATCAAGGATAAAAACTTCAATCAAACGGCCATTATTTCTTGAATCTGATGGTAAAAAATAAACCCTACGGTTCAAGACTTTTCTTAGTCTATATATATCTCACATTAGCCTAGGGTCAGGAGGAGGCCACAAAAATTTAGCACTCGGCAGATTGAGAAGTGAGCCTCCTTCTCTCAGCAATATTCATCTTCGAAGAGGCCAATTAATTGTATGCAAGGGGACGGCAAGAAGAGGGACATCTCTGGGTGCTCATGGTTCCTCGTCCAGTAGCTACTGTTGACACCTAATTTTTGACCCAACCTTTTTATTTTTTGAAAAATCACAAAAAATTCATAAAAGGTCAAAAAATTACAAAAACAACTTTGGTGGCCTTGGCCAAGCCCAAGGAACCATTCTTGACCAAAAAATAATTTTTCATATTTTTCATATTTTTTAATATTTTTTAGAAAATAGAAAAATACATAAAACAAATCAAGAAAAATAGCATTTGAGGTCACAAAAATATGGAAAAATATCCAATATTTTTATTTTTAATCCCTTGTATTTTTGACCTCACAAAAAATCCAAAATCAGATTCAATTTTAGGTGTTCCTTTGTAACCTGTACTATTGAATTTGAAGAAAAAATAACAATTGAGTCTTTTAATTTGCAATTTTGGCATTTTTTAAGATCTTGACATTCAATCTAACTATCCCCTATTTCAATTTAGCCCAATTGTTTGCGCAATTTGCTCAATTGCACGGATTTGACAAAATTACATACTAAAATTGCATTTTAGTCCTTGAAATTAAGCATAATTGAAATTACTTTCAATTCAAGGGCTATCATTGCAAATTAAACATGTTACCCAATGGATTTCACCATTTTAAATCGATTGGAACAGGTGGTTTGACTCAATTTGATCATTTGCACCCTCAATTACACGATCCCCAATTTCCAATTAAATGAAAATTTGGGGGTTTTGTAGAAATTGATGAAAACTTTTGGGCAAAACCACATTTCTAGATAGAATTCATGCTCTAGATTCGATTTTGAGGTTCAATTGCAAAATTTTTCCATTAATTTGGGATTAATTTGAAAAATCCTGTTCGGAACCGGTTTAGACTGGTCAGACCGGCGGTCGGACCGGTCGAACCGGTCCAGAACAGTGTCGTCTTCCCCGCTGAGCCTCAGTGCAGATGAACAGTGATTGACTAAGTTTCCAAGACCAAATTGAAGGTCAATTCGCAACTAATTGAAAGAGGAACGGTGGGCGTTTTGTTCCTCTCATCTTCCCCCGTCGATTGACATCGACGGCACTATCCGACGAGGCAGGAGGAGGGAGCAATCGGCCAGTCAAACCTGCCCACCTGCAAAAGTCAACAAACGTTAAACACGAGCCAAATACGCGCCAAATCGCGCAGGATTATGACCCGCCGGAGGACCAAACAAAGCTAAACGGAATCCCCAGTCTCCCCGACACCGTTTGGACCTGAAATCACGTGACCACACGTGCGATTCAAGTCTGTTAGCCCCTTCCGTTCCGCGCCAAAAACGCGAAAGGCTATATAAGCATGTGGAGACTTTCAGTTAAGGAAGTTAGTGAGTTCAGTTAGAGCAAGGAGTACAGAATCGCGCGAGAGAGAGAACGCGAGAGAGAGCTCGTTCTCTGACTCATGTCGTCGAGAATTTGAGCTCGAATTGCAGGGCACCGGTTGGGCTGTTTCCGGCTGAACCACAGCCAAAGAAGGCTTTCTGAAGCTTGACCAGAACGCCAGGAAGCCATCGCAGTTGGCCGCGCACAAGGAATCTGCGAGAACAGGTGAGTCGCAGTCTCGATTTCTTCCTTGGGCATTCATGGCGATTCACACATTCCATGATCGTTCTTGCAATTAGTATGTGCCTTTCATTCCTTGAACATCACTGACCATGTTCGCGTCTTCATTTTGCATTGATTTTGCTCACATGCCCCGAATCGAGTCTTCCGATTTAGCCTCCATAGCCGATTCTTGCCCAGCCAAATCTAGGCCGAGCGAGCTCAATCGGAGCTCGAGGTAAGTCTTCTGGACCTCCACTGATGCTACTGTGACTGAATTTCTTTGATTTTGAGTGAATCGCACGATTGAGCTTCCCTGGCCGTACTCGGCGATTTGCACGATGTTCTTGATTCTGCGAATGAGATGTTTCGATTCTTAGATATGTCGAACTAGAGCTAATCGCGAATCGATTGCCGTTGGTCTCGAGTGATTCCATTAAGATTTCACCGCACGATCATCGCCGGAGAACCACAGCCGTCCATCCTGCCGGAGTCGCGAGGTTGAAGACGAAGCTGACATGGCGTGGTCAACTGGTCAAATGTCCAGATGTCATCCCGTGATTGGTCCACGTAGTGTCGAGTCAGCATGGCCGTTAGGGTCTGGTATTCGAATTAACGGATCGGACGGCTGAGATAAATCGAACTTAAATTCTAGTGGCCGTCCGATTAATAAATAGAATTAACTGAAAATGATTTTCGAAATCAGAAAATAAACAAAGAGTGGAAACGGTGTCGTGTGGATTAATGAGAAGGCGACGTCGTTTAGGGTGATAGAATAGACGGTCTAGATCGAGTCTCACGATCTAATCGTGGCCGTAGGTTTAAGTAATCGGATCAAACGGTCCCGAGAGAGTCGTCGTTCAATCTAGACCGTAGATTCTAGTAATCAGATCTAAGCGACGCGGACAAGCCACATGGTCCATCAGGGACCGTTGGATTAAAACCGGATAATCCGAAAATAAAAAACGCGTAATACGGCGTCGTTTCGACCAAAGGTTTCGCGGGTTCGGGTCTGGGCCGGGTTCCGACCCGAGTGGGTCGGGTCGACCCGATCCGAATCATTTTTTTTAATAAAAATAATCGGAAATAAAAAAAAATAATAAATAAAAATCTGAAAAATCTTAGAAAATCCAAAAAATGTTAGAAAATGCCAGAAAATTCAAAAAAAATTGTGGAAAAATTGTGGGAAAATCCTAGACACTCCAGAAATCCCCAAAAATCGAGGGTTGACCATAGACAACTGGTCAACCCTATTTTTGGGGTTTCTTATCCGTTCTCCCAAGACTCGACGACATTACCCTTTAGGGATAAGTCGCCTCTACTGTGTATGGGAGATAAGGCCGATAATGCCAAGGTAAGAATTAGGGTCGATTAGACGACCAATCCTTAAGTTTGGGTTTCGAGTCCCGCCCCTTTTCTCAAAATGACGATTTTGCCCTTCAATGGGAAAATTGCCTTTCTTGTCTCAATCGAGTTCTGAAAATTGCTTGAAGTTAGGGTTCGGGTCAGGTGGACGACCAACCCTAATATTTGAGATTTTCAGTTCTCATCCTTGTCCAAAATGGCGACTTTACCCCTCAAAGGGTAAAATCACTTTTAAAATTCCAGAAAAATCCTGGAAAATCCCGAAAAATAGGAAATGGATTGGATTGATGGCCAATCCTATTTCCTTCGTCTTTTGACTTCCCAATTCATCAAAAATTACGAATTTTCCCTTTTTAAGGTGAATTGTCCCCAAATTGTTCAAAATTACGATTCTGCCCCTCATGAGCAAATCATGCCAAAATCACTCCTAAGCCTTGATTGATATTTCTCTAGGCTAATAGGGCCTCACTAGGGATGCCATGCTGATTTCATGTGTCTTATCCGCATGTACTGATTCCTTGATTTGCGCCATTACTTTTAATGATTGTGAGTGATAGGGTAGCTATTCCCTTCTGCATGAACTCCTAGATTTAGGATCAGTACCTCACTCATCTGTATGAAACCCTAGGATCAGATAAACCATTCAGCTTCGGTACCGAAAGGGCGTTAACTTTGACAGTTGACGTAATTAAGTCCCCGAACCCACTTCTCTGGTTTCCGCAGAATCGAATGGACCACTCCCAACTATTCGATAGGGTTTCCGATCGTACCCTCCGTAAAACGATTGGTGGCGACTCCTTGACATGCACACTCATCACATGTCACTAGACCACACTGAAGGTCGACCACGTATATCCAGCAGTCGCGATTTGGGCAATGGACCTTGGGAGAGGCCCGCGTCCGATCAAGCCAGCGATCGGCGGCCCATTAGCCCGCTTCCCGCCTCCGCCTCGCGGGAGAGGGTCACGACAGACTGGCGACTCCGCTGGGGAATTATTCTAAACCAGAATCTCTGGTTATGAATTCCAGAGGACTTGAGCCGATTAAAAAGTTGTTTGGTTTATCTAACCTTGTTTTCTGCAGATGCTCTCGAAGGTGAGGTACGTACACTAACCATTGTGTTAGATGTTTTTACAGATTGGAGAAATAAGGGGTGGAGTGATTGTTGACATTTTTTCCTGCAGGTTGGAGTTGGGAATGTATGTTTATTTTTATGCACATACTGAAGCGATGTTTTGATACAAACTACTGTGCATGACCTTGCATTGTGATGATCACGACACATCGCACACACTGGCGGTCAAACCCCGACTGCAAACCACCTCTAGGTTACCTTAGATAGGGAAAGGATGCGAAAAGGATCTTGTGTTTGATGGCACTTGAGACTTTCGTGTTCGTTCCCGCTCACAATCCAAATTGGCGATATCTAGCCCTCTTGAGTGGGTACTCTTGGGGAGGAGTCTGCCTCATTTGGATCGTGGGAGCCTGAGCCATAGGTTCCTCACCTGATTTTTTCTTTAGAGTATACCCACTTGTCTCATGCGCATGTCTATGGATGGTTGGTATACCTAAAACCACCCATTGATACAGGGGGCATTCAACATCCCCCAAAGTGTGGTTGGTAAGACATTTATTTCTAAATGTACTTTATTTCCTGCTCTATGACATGACTCATACATTGCATACACCCATATGCTTTAGCATCATGAAGATTACTCAAAGTGACTAATAGGAACAACAATGATTATAGGATAGGATGTCGCTGTTTCCTAAGAGTTCAACAGAGTTGGTAACTTTCGAGTACTTGAGAAAAGTCACTCGCCCTGGACCGAACACAAGGCTACACTTCACTAGATTCGTGCATGGACGGGAACTGACTGGACGTAAGCTAGGATATGCTGAGGACTGTCAAACCCGCTACTACGTCGATAACCTCAGGTTTAAGCGACAAGCAGACGAAGGAATGAAGAATTACCTAGAGATGAAGAAACAGCGTCGCAACCAGCTGGCTAGGGAAGCGTATGCCCGTCGAAAGGCTGAATTGCTGGCCAGAGAGAACCTACCCATGATCACTTCTTGGAGTAGGAAGAGACGCCATGCGATCAAGACCAAGCCAAGGCGTATCACACTCAAGAAAGTAGAACCCGAGAAGACTCCCGAAGTCATCACACCCTGGACTAGAGAGTGGCCAGAGGAACTACAACCTCTCGACCAAACCATTGAAGATAACCCCCTACCCTAGATTAAGGGAGAGCTCCTGACCAACTGTCATTTGGGTAGACTTCTGAAAAAAGAGTGATTTAGATTCTCACGTTCCATTGGCTTTTATGGCTTTCTTATTTGAAAAACCTCTCTCTACCCTTCTTCCATTAGGCATCTTGATTGTAATAAAAGTTCATTCTACTTTGTTCTTTTGATGTATTGACCAATGGAATGTGACATTGTTGTTCCCTTTAGTCACGGAGTAAACCTGACTAAATTGCATAATTCACTTCCCTGAAATGCAAATTAGGCTTTGAGTCAGGCTTTCAAGACCTGAAAAAGGGTCATAATCTCCATTTCTTCAAATTGAACTATGCAATCAAGTTAGCTCATGCATGCTTCATGACATCTGCATATTCATACATTTAAAGTAACTTCTGGCGATTGACCTTTTAAAAATCATTTGCGTATTTTAGACTTGATGGGAAAGAATGATATTCAAGTGTTCAAGATCCCCCGAGCTGAACTCCAATCATAGTGGGATGGTATGGGAGAAGCCAGCCAGAAGTATGCTGAATCACGACAAGGGTACCTACTGGACCTATTAAAGATTGAGTGCCCACCTGCCTTTATTCAAGCCATGGCGCTCTACTGGGACCCTACCACCGCTACATTTTGTATGGAAGGACTAGAGATCACTCCCACTATCGAGGAATACAGCGCCGTTGTCGCGACCCGTCCAGAAGCGGACGCGGCTAATGGATTACCGATCGCGGGCCTTGGATCGGCGCGGGCCCTCCCAGGCCCATACCAAATCGCGGCGGGAGTATTTTTCAAAGATTCGACGATAAGAGTCGATCGCTTTCGATCTTCAGTGTGGTCGTGGTGGCATGTGCAACTTGTGCATGCATTTGGAGTCGCCACCGGTCTTTCTTGGAGGGTAGACCGGAAACCTTATTGACCGATTGGGAGAGATCGATCAATTCTGCGGAACCAGAGATTTTGGGTTCGGGGACTTGGTTACGCTGGTGTCATTACCAACGCCCTTTCGGTACCTAACGCGAGTGATTTTCCTAGCTAAGAATTCATGCAGACGCAATTTTGGGTGAGGTAGGCTTGATTCAGGGTTCCATGCAGATTGGAAGACTATTCCTATCAATCACAATCCATTTTAATGAAAGCGCAATCAAGTGCATAAATAAATCACATCGATGCATATCAATTCAAATCAATGGCTTCCTAGTATAGCCATAAGGGCTTAGGGAATGTGTGATTTCAGACCAGGGGTAAAATGGGAAGATTTGGAGGCGATTTAGCCCGAAGGGCAAAATCGTCAATTTTTGGAAGACTTGGATACCGAATTACCCAAAACATTCCATGGCCAGTTGATTGTGGCCATTTCCCATTTTTGAGAATTTTTTTGGAATTTCTTGATTTTTCATCAATTTTTGGAAGACAATTCGCTCAAAGGGCGAAATCGTCATTTTAAGAAGGGTCGGGGTTCAAAACACCCGTAATGAGTCTTGGCCAGTTGTTTGTGGCCATTTCCTATTTTTGGGGATTTTCCCGGATTTTTTTAGAATTTTTTTTGGAAGACGGTTTGCCGGAAGGGCAAAACCGTCATTTCTGGAAAGATCGGGGGTCAAATGACCTGAAACAGGTCGTGGCCAGTTGAATGTGGCCATTTCCTACTTTCTGGAATTTTTTAGAATTTTTTAGAATTTTCTTGAATTTTTTATGATTTTCTATTTTTTAATGAATTTTTGAATTTTTTATTATTATTATTTTTATGGCTTTTTTAATTTTTTATTATTTTTGGAAAAATATTTCAATAAAAATATATTTTTAACAATATATAACACTTAACCAAATAAAAAAGCTAACCGCTAGACTGAAATGAATAAAAGCAAACCAAATCTATAACGACCATATTTTAGGAAAACAACTCTAATATATGAATCGGGTATGAGGATATACTTAATTGGACACCGGTCTTCGAATGGTGCATGGCCAGTGGCTATATTGGCAAGGCTCTCAGCGACAATTAATTCACTGGATTGCTCGATATGGGCGAAGAGCTCCATCTTGATTCGACCGGCGGGGATGATGCCGATGGTTATGTCCAACAACACGATCAGATTCTTCGGGTTCGGAGGACGCAAATGCCACTCCACTCCCCTCCGTTCCCTCCTGTCGTCATTCTCTCTATCTCTCTCTCTCTCACTTTTTTTCTTTTCATTTTTTTTATTCGCTTTTTTTTAATGGAACATGATTGCATCTCTTTTTTTAAGAAAATATATTTGGTGGCCTCTTACTTTGTCTTTTGGTGCACGCCTGAGGAGATCCTCAAGATCTCCCTCATTTTTTATTATTCCCCCAAATTTCCCCTCATCCTCTTGCTTTCGATCCTGTTGTCTTCCTCCATCTTTTCCTTTTTTTATTCATCCTCCCCTCTTGTTCTTTTCTAGTCCATCTTCTTCTTCGGCATTACTCTTCGTGAAGGATGAACAGAAGGTCCTTTTACTCAGAAATTTATCGGACCATCATTGACAACTACTTTAAACGACCAAATCGACGACGGCAGCCAACCTTGTCGCCGGTCAGTCGCGACCGTCGCAAGACCTCCGACCACGATTCCGACCAAACTCAACTTTTGAGTGACCTCTTGTTTGTACATTTTTGTCCGTTCGTTTTCTATTCTAAACACGCAACAAACATTAATGCAAGTCGAGTAACTTACGAGGGTGGCCTCCAACCACGGGCTACCGTCGCACCGCCTCTGAGCAGATGGTCGTACTATCTCTGAATCGATGATGACCGGCGCCACTGCACTCTCGGGATCTACTAGTGGGGCCGCCTTCAAGAACTACCCGCACATGACCACAGGCTTGGGTCGCCTCGACGCCGTCGTAGGGACTTGCTCGCGCGCGCCGCCATACCATTTCGCCTGCTCGTGCATCGCCGCCATCGGATCTACTTCGAGTTCGTTCCCGGACGCCGTGGATGAACGTCCGGCCGCCGAGTGGGTGCCGGCCTCGCTCGACCGTTGGCTCTAAGACGATCACGAAAACAAATGCATGTTGCTCTCTGTTCCTCCCACGAAGCTCATTGAGAACTCTTTGCCAAAGCCCTCTCCAGATCTCCTATTTTCCTTCTTCAGACTTGCCACCCCTCCTTCACTCTTTCTACTCTCCTTTTTTTTAGTGCTCAGTTGATAAAAAAGAAACGAGCCTCATGGAGGCCCGGCACCATGCATATCATGCATAACCATACAGATGAGGGACTCTAATTCATCTAGAAGTCAAACTGAGCAAAAACAAAAAGTAACGTGCATGCAACTCAGACCACAAGCAGCTATGCCTATTTAACTCTTTCGCTCGGTTCGATCAATCGCAAACCAGGGAAGTAGGGTGGCTGGGAGAACGTACCTGCAACGGTGATAGCAACGATGCGTTGGCGACATAGTAAGCCCTCAATCACTCGGTTCCGAACGGCTTCTCTGATGATAGGGAGCTCTCGATTCCGGACGGCTTCTCCCTTCCTCCTGTCTTGGAGGTCAGCAACGCAGTAATGTGAATGGCCGCCGGAGAGTCGCGTGGGGGACTCGGCTTTGAAAACATTGTCTCCCCTCCTCATTATCTTTTTTTTTTGTTCCATCCAGCTCTTCCCACCTTCTTTTTTTAGAGAGCCACTTCGTCCCCCCTCTTGATGGTGGAGAGCACACCCCTTTTTTTTTTATATATATTTCCCCATCATGGACTCTTCTTCTTTCTTTTTATTATCATCCCTTTTCTAGATAATCTGTCTTCCACTCCCTCTTCTTTTCATTTTTAAATCTTCTAGTTCCCTTTCCGAAGAAGAGAAGCAATGGGCATTCATATATATTGCCGATGGTGGTCGATGTCAAGACCATAAAATCTACAAATTAAAAGACTCGATTGGCATTTTTTGCTCGGTTCGGGTTTATGTTTGTGAAGAAACATAGTAACCCGAGCCGAATTTTCAAGATTTAAAGTAACACACTTGAGTAAGAAATTAAAACAAAATTATTGAATATTTTTGTGTATTTTTCTGACCACGAATGGTATTTTTTTATGATGATTTTTTTTGGTATTTTTAATAATTAAATAAAAAAATACAAAAAATATTAAAAAATACAAAAAATATTTTTTGTTCAAAATTGGTTCCCAAGGCTAGGCTAAGGCTTCCAAAGTTGATTTTGCAATTTTTTTGACCTTTTTTGCTATTTTTAATTTATTTTAAAAATAAAAATTACAATGATAGATGGTCAAAAATCAGGTGTCAACAGCTGCCCCTCTTTGAGAGCGAGCTCGTCAGAGGTTGCTTTCAAAGACAAAATGACACCTGAATCTTAACTGACTCGACTGGGGAAAAGAAATGCTATGACATCGGACCCTTAAGTCTTTTGATGAATACTTAAGTTAATCACCGATTTACTCTTGCAATTCGAACATGGGCCGGAGTGAGAGAGGCTTACCTGAAGCTCACCTGTCGGATGCTGCCGGTTGCGACGACTTTCAAGAAGATACCTAGGACTCGTTCAGAATATCCTAGGGAGATTAAGCTCCGACCTGTATGGTAGGTCATACCATTATGAGACTCCTAACTGGTAGGAACTTGAGAAGGGCGCATCCCACGCTGGGGGATTTGCCAAGATTTTAATCCGTATGGTGGATCGGACCTTTGCGTTGATCCTTAAGGCGGTATCTACCTCGTGTTGACCCTTATGGCGGTTTCTACCATGAGTTGATCCTTCAGGCGGTTTTTACATTCAAGTTGACCCTTCAGGCGGTTTCTACCTTTGGTTGACCCTTCAGGCGGTTTCTACCATTGGTTGACTCTTCAGGCGGTTTCTACCATACATTGACCCTTCAGGCGGTTTCTACCATTGTTTTGACCCTTCAGGCGGTATCTACCTCTTGTTTGACCCTTCAGGCGGTTTCTACCTTGAGTTGACCCTTCAGGCGGTTTCTACCTTGGTTTGACCCTTCAGGCGGTTTCTACCATTGGTTTGACCCTTTAGGCGGTTTCTACCATTATTTGAAAAGGTGTCTCATGACGAGGGTTCTCCACGTCCGATGAGACTGCCTGATTTTTGAAAAGGGGTCTCATGACGAGGGTTCTCCACGTCATGCTAGGACTGTCTGATTTTTGAAAAGGGGTCCTGGGACGAGGGTTCTCCACGTCCGCTGTGACTGTTTGATATTTTTGAAAATGGGTCCTGGGACGAGGGTTCTCCACGTCTGCTGGGACTGTTTGTCGATTTTTTTTTTTATTCATTCACCTTCGTAGCTTTTGATCTGCTATACCAGGGGTTTCAATTCTCCATTCGTAGCTTCTGGTCCGCTATACCATGGTCTTCAATTTTCCCTTCGTAGCTTCTGATCCGCTATACCAGGGTTTTCATTTCTTCCTTCGTGGCTTCTGACTCACCATACCAGGTTTTCATTTCTTCCTTCGTGGCTTCTGACTCACCATTCCAAGTTTTCATTTCTTCCTTCATGGCTTCTGACTCACCATACCAGGTTTTCATTTCTCCCTTCGTGGCTTCTGACTCACCATACCAGGGGTTTCTTTTCTTTCCTTCGTGGCTTCTGACTCACCATACCAGGTTTTCATTTCCTCCTTCGTGGCTTCTGACTCACCATACCAGGTTTTCATTTCTTCATTCGTGGCTTCTGACTCACCATACCAGGTTTTCATTTCTCCCTTTGTGGCTTCTGACTCACCATACCAGGGGTTTCTTTTCTTTCCTTGAAAAGGGGTCCTGGGACGAGGGTTCTCCACGTCATGCTAGGACTGCCTGATTTTTGAAAAGGGGTCCTGGGACGAGGGTTCTCCACGTCATGCCAGGACTGCCTGATTTTTGAAAAGGGAGTCTCATGACGAGGGTTCTCCACGTCTGATGAGACTGCCTGATTTTTGAAAAGGGGTCCAAAGACGAGGGTTCTCCACGTCTGTTGGGACTGTTTGATATTTTGAAAATGGGTCCTAGGACGAGGGTTCTCCACGTCCGCTGGGACTGTTTGATATTTTCAAAAGAGGTCCTAGGATGAGGGTTATCCATGTCAAGCTAGGACTGCTTGGTTTTTGAAAAGGGGTCCTGGGACGAGAGTTCTCCACGTCATGCTAGGACCGCTTGATATTTTGAAAATGGGTCCTGGGACGAGGGTTCTCCACGTCTGCTGGGACTTTTTGTCGACCTTTTATTTATTTATTTTATTTATTTATTTATTCATTCACCTTCGTAGCTTCTGATCTGCTATACCAGGGGTTTCCATTCTCCATTCGTAGCTTCTGGTCCGCTATACCATGGTCTTCAATTTTCCCTTCGTAGCTTCTGATCCGCTATACCAGGGTTTTCATTTCTTCCTTCGTGGCTTCTGACTCACCATACCAGGTTTTCATTTCTCCCTTTGTGGCTTCTGACTCACCATACCAGGGGTTTCTTTTCTTTCCTTCGTGGCTTCTGACTCACCATACCAGGTTTTCATTTCTTCCTTCGTGGCTTCTGACTCACCATACCAGGTTTTTATTTCTCCCTTTGTGGCTTCTGACTCACCATACCAGGGGTTTCTTTTCTTTCCTTGAAAAGGGGTCCTGGGACGAGGGTTCTCCACGTCATGCTAGGACTGTTTGATATTTGAAAAGGGGTCTCATGACGAGGGTTCTCCACGTCTGCTGGGACAGTTTGCCGACCCTTTTTTTTTATTCACCTTCGTAGCTTCTGATCTGCTATACCAGGGGTTTCACTTCCCCATTCGTAGCTTCTGATCCGCTATACCAGGGTTTTCATTTCTTCCTTCGTGGCTTCTAACTCACCATACCAGGTTTTCATTTCTCCCTTCGTGGCTTCTGACTCACCATACCAGGAGTTTCTTTTCTTTCCTTCGTGGCTTCTGACTCACCATACCAGGTTTTCATTTCTTCCTTCGTGGCTTCTGACTCACCATACTGGGTTTTCTTTCTTTGAAAAGGGGTCCCAGGACGAGGGTTCTCCACGTCATGCTAGGACTGCCTGATTTTTGAAAAGGGGTCTTGGGACGAGGGTTCTCCACGTCATGCTAGGACCGCTTGATTTTTGAAAAGGGGTCTCATGACGAGGGTTCTCCACGTCCGATGAGACTGCCTGATTTTTGAAAAGGGGTCCTAGGACGAGGGTTCTCCACGTCATGCTAGGACTGCCTGATTTTTGAAAAGGGGTCCTGGGACGAGGGTTCTCCACGTCATGCTAGGACCGCTTGATTTTTGAAAAGGGGTCATGGGACGAGGGTTCTCCACGTCCGCTGGGACTGTTTGATATTTTGAAAAGAGGTCCTAGGACGAGGGTTCTCCACGTCAAGCTAGGACTACTTGATCTTGAAAAAGGGTCCCGGAACGAGGGTTCTCCACGTCTGCTGGGACAGTTTGCCGACTTCTTTTGAAAAAGGGTTCTATCCTCATCCCTTCTTTTGAAAGATCCCGAAATTTGTCGGGAATTCAGTTTTGAAGCAGTGAAAGATTTTATCTTGACAAAGCTTCACTTGGGTCTGTTGAGGCGACATTCTGGGAGCTGGGTTCTCCAGGTATCCTGCAGAAGTTTGAGCCTGAAAGATTTTTCTTCATCAAGAAAATGTTAGTAATCTTTGGGAAGACCACGGCTGTCCATTTGACAAAAACCGTAGGACTTAAGTTTTAATTGTGAAATGTGCATTTTGATGCTGGAGGTTATCCAAAGCATTCTTGCAACATGTAAATGTGATCACAAATTGCTTGCATGGAAAATCTGGATCAACAGTTTGAAAATTCCAAAAAAAGTTTGTTCAAAACATCAATTGGAATATTTCTCGACAAGGAGGTCTTCTCACCTGTTTTGAGATAGTGGTTTTTTTTATAGGGGATGCACTCAATTCCCAACTAACCTATGTCTAGGTTTCAGGCTCATTCGCAGCGCATACATTTTGATTGGTCGGGAGGTCTTCCACGGGACCGTAATGTTGGGCTTGGTTATTGGTTTTCAAGGGGGACCCGCTTTGGAGTCGAGGCCATTGAATGAAAGTCTTCACCATCTGCTCCGGGTTTACAAGTCAAGAACCCTGCAAAATGAGAAAGAAATAGTCTTGCTCGTACTTCTTCGAGCTAAGCTATATGTTAACCCAAGTGTCTTAGTCAGAGAAGACTGTTTCAGGGTTGTAACATTGGTAGGATTGGGGACCGAAAAAAGGCTCGTTTTTGGCCCAGAATTCATGGCGGGTTTGACATTGGTGATCATTGCTGATTTGCCACCTGTCCTTTCCTTTCTGCATCTTTAGTTTTTGAGGTGCGCAACCGACTTTGATGTGTGCACCAGCTCTTTAGAAAGAGTCTCTTGTTGCATTCAGAGACCGACTCTCTCCATGTCTTTATTCTGTGCTTGGCAGCATTTGGGGAGCAGCCCTTTTTTGATTTGGCTCCTTCAGGGATTTCCTCTTTTCCCATCCGGGCTTCATTGTGGATCAATCAAACAACTTACACGAGCATCGGCCTTGCTTTTACCAGGCACTTTGCTTTTTCTTGATGCTAGGGATTATTATTATTATTTTTTTGAAATCCCGGTTCTTCTCATCCTCGATGGGATCATGTCAGACATATGTCTGAAAGTCTAAACATGCTTTAAATATCAGCCCGGGAATCCTCTTCGCAATCCCTGAGTCTTGAACTCTTCCATTTTTGAAGTGGTGCTGCTTCCGTCTTGGAATGATCACCAATGGGTTCATGAAACGAATTTGCAGGCTCAACTTGGCTGTGCAAAGGATATGGTGTGTGGGATAGAGAAATAAATGCTTCTCGTCATCCTATGACATTTGGATTACCATATAAACAACACACAAAGATTAATGTTAGTCCGAGCAAGAAAATTTCTAACCATTTTCTCCCGATGCCGCTGGACTTGCTCCCTTTTTGCCCCGATGTGGGGTGGTTCTTGACCGGGTTGAGAATGAAAATCGCCGTTCAAATGGGTTGTCAATGGTCACCTGTAGTGTTTGGGGATATGAAACGAATGCCTCCGTCGTCCCAATCCATGTAATTGCTGCGAATAATCCCTACTTCCGTAGGTCCAGATTTTGCTACCTGATCCACTCCACTTCTCTCTCAAGTGTGTATAGAACGTGTTTGGATTAGGCTTTGCCTCTCGTCTTTTGAGAAAACGTCCTTTTGAAAGTTTTGAATAACTTTTGCTTGGAAAAAATCTCTTTCATCTTCTCCAAAAATTTTACCCGTCAAGGGGATTTTATGCTGCACCATGCATGTTCTAATCATGTTTAGACAACCTCCTGTTTTCAAAACATGATTGTTAATGGAGTTAGAACTCTATGTCTTTTGTAGACATTAGATTCTAAAAGCTTTTCTTTTTCTCTTTTTTTTCTCTTTTTTGTTTTGGGTTGAGAAAAGGGGTACTTACCTGTCCACCATGGCTGGAGGTCCCCTTGGTCATGTGCTCCGACAAGTATGCAAGGGTTGTAAAAATCCTGCTTCGCCTTGTTGGCGAACCCCTGTCAAGGACGAGAGTTAGGTGTCAGTTTGTATTCCAAAATTCAAGATAGATTGGAACGATACCGCCTTATTCTGTTTTGTGTTTCCGTTTGAACATAAACGTGCGGCTTGCAGAAGTTGGCCATCTATCTTGTGGCCATGATTCCTCCATCTGGTTGGCAATGAATCCTTCTCAAGGATTTGCACTGGAGGAGATCCATTCATGCTCTTGGACGCATTGTACGTCCTTTTCCAGGGTTTCGTTTCCTAGCAACCTGTCTCCTGCAACTAATATTTCTTTTCGCCCCCTACGTCGGCGAGCTGTTTTCTTTCATGGCTTTTTAGCGCCAATGACTTCTTGTTAAATGAAGAAAAACTCATGTTAAATGTGAGATCTTTGGAGATCAAATTGGAACGATACAAAATTACCGTTACCCAGGTTGGTATCCCAGGGTTCAATTCTGATGCGAACGACTCTGCAATAGCGTCCATTGACTTTGCCGGAGAAGACACATCTTTCTTTGTCCAGTGTATAAATGATTCACTCGCCCTAGTTATGCGTGATTTGTCATAGCTAGGCGACGCTTGCCCCGGCTAACTTCATTTTCGTATTTTGTCGCAATCCTTATCCTCTTCGGGAATGTCTTCTCTCATGGGATTCATGATGACGTCTTACTGACGTATTCCTCTCTTTGGTCGATTGTTGACGCGCCACATTTGGTGAGGGTTACTTCAGTATCGTATACTGATGTGGACGACGAATGTTGCTTCCTCTCGTCTGCACTTGTGGGTGTTGTTCGTGAAATGATCCTTAATCACGTCAACAACTGCTTTGCCCCAATTGGGCGGTATTCGTCTTGGCAACATGCCTTAGAACTTCCCGTGTTTGTTGGCGATTTTCAATCCAATCTGAAGACGCCCATGCACTTGTACATGAAGAGACAGGCGTCGGACTTCATTTGGAATTTTAGGAAAGAGATACTCCCTTAGAGGTTTCGCCTTTCCAAAGTTTGAAGGAACTGTGCTTTTTAAATATTTGGCCCCAGTGAGGCTTGTCTTGATGTTTGTCATCTCTAGGTTTGATAACCCTGGTCCGATGCACTCTCCTGGGGGTTCACGAGAATTTTTCCCCGGCTTGGCTTCTCGAAGAAAGTGGGGGAACTTGCCTCTATAAATTTTTGTCGATTCTGGTCATCTGTCTCAATTGCCAGAGTCTTTGATTATTTTCTTCTGTCTTTAGACAGCTTGATATTCTTGGGATTTGTCATGTGGCGGTTCGGTGATTCTCTCGATTACAGTCGCCATTTGAGGTATTTGATGTTCGCCTGTTGAAAAGAAAAGACCTCATGAGTAAATGACATGTATAATTGACTATTAGAGTCGATACAATTTACCCTTGAAAATTGTCCTGTGGGAACCGACATTTCTCCCTTTGGGTTCTCTGTATGCAGGATATGTGCATGATATGCATGATGCATGTTATGTATGCTAGCAACGAAAAATGAGTTCGTGCTTTTCACTCTATTCAGAGAAAGCATTTTTATCAGATGTGTCAATCTGCAAAACTTGAATTTTTCTTTTTAAGTGTTCTTTTCACAAAGATTTCTAAATGATGAGAAGTTTCTTTAGATTTTCTCAAAGGTTTTGTTCCCAAATTGAGTCATTAGAATGCTCTCGAAAATATTTAACTAGAGTGCATGTCTGAGATGCCATGAAAAGGATACTCATTGTTTGGTCATTTGAAGGCACTGCATCTTGGGTCCTCAGCTTTTGATCATCACCTGAGAGGAAATGAAAGGAAACATTATTCTCACATCAAGAAAATAATCATTTTGGAACGATACGTCCTTTTGCCCGAATGAATGGCCCCGCATCGCTCTCTTCCTCATCTAGAAGGGCTTAGTGCGTTTCGTCTTTGGTGGATTACTCCACTTCATCATGCTTCGTGGGTGATAGCTATTGCTTCGAAAACTTTCCATGCACATCCCTATGGTGAATTCGGCATATCCGACATTTGGTACCCTTTTCGGGTAGAGGAGCGATTTGCCACCAGCCACTGAGTGATTCGCCTGGGCCGGCTGATTTAGTTGCAGGCAGTTTGATCATGCCGTGTTGGTGTATTCAATCTTCCGAAGATCTCAGCATTTGATGTTCTGCAACGTTTGACACTTCTTGGTCTCATCCATGCATTCCAAATTCTTCATGCATATTTTGCCTTGTCGTCATTTCATGACATCCCTCGATCATTCTGTTGTTTGACATCAGCAAGCACGTGTTTACTTGTGGCTGAGTACTTCAACATCCTGGAATGTTACTTCACAAGCAACAATTTTCTTCATTGTGTCTTGTCGCATTCACCTTACGGTTTAACAATCTTTTATTCCACCTGTACGATGAAATGAATGAGTGACTCGATTGCTGCATAAGGAGCTTTAATTGAAACGACTACGGATTTACTATCCCCGCCTGGTCACTTCTGGCATCCAAGATGCTGGAAATTTTTCAATGGGCCCGTTCATTCTCGTCATCACAGTTTCACCATCGTTCCATGATCATCTTTCACGTGATCGGATGAGGACATTTTCGACAAATGTATGCCATGTAAAACATGTCCCTCGTGTCTATCCATAAATGTATTTTCCTTCTCTACCTGTTTTTCACCTGAGAGGAAAAGATAGGAAATATTATGCCGGTATCTGATTGAAAATCAATTAGGAACGACACGTCTTTACACTTGACCCTGCTGCCCCGGTTAGGTGGCGTTTGCCCTAGTTAAGTGGGATTTGCCCCAGTTGACTGCTTTGATCCACTTCATAATTTTTACGATTCTCTTTTCAATTTGGGGATATCTGCTGTTTGGAGTTTCCCGTTCCTTTTCATCTTGGTGGGCATTGCCCCAGTATGCTGTCTTGGTGAGAAGTCGACTTCTTTGTCTGACTTCAAATATCCATCCTAGTGGCTCGAGTTGTCAGCCAGTTTCAATCTTCTTGAAGGACCACTCCTGAGGATCAATAAAACACAATCAACAAATTTTCAAATTTAAAAAGATTAGATTACAGCTAATTCTCTTCCGCATGTGGCTTCTTTGATTGCATGCTGTTCCACGTCTTGAAAGATGGCAAAATGCCCTCATCAGTTGACTAATTTTCTTGAGGATTCCCTGGTCTTCCCTCATCAGTTGACTCTCCTGGGTGGTCAAGCGCTTTTCTATGCCATCCTGGTCCATTTTAACTTGCGACTGATTCTTCACACAAGTCCTCGAATTTTGATTCTGGAAATTACCTGTTCGAATGACAGGAATATGTCAGAAAGGGAAGTAAAGCATAAATCCTTTCAATTTTATGCTTTCTTGTGATTAACGAAGATAAGGACTTTTACACAAGCTTTAGCCTCATGTGAAAAGTTTTTATCGATGTTTTTCAAGAGAAAACATAAAACTAAAAGGAGCGTAATCCATGGTTATTACTCTTGGCAAATCCCCAGAAAATCTGTGGAACGTCCAAGAAGATAAAAATGCAATTCCAATGTGCCCTAAATTCGGTGAGAGATAGGACATCCAAATTGAAATTATTTTTCGAAGGTAATTTGGATATCAGGTCTCCTCTTGAATTCAGGAAACATAGACGATTTCAGTTAATTACCAAGGATTACCAATGATGCATGCTATAGACAGGTTCAATTTCATGTTCGGCGCACCATGAAATGAATGGTAGATTCTCGTACTTGGGTTAAATACCAAGTGTGAGTTCTAACGAAAATTTCATCTAGGTAAGACACGCAATTGAACCGAAAAATCCGAATGGTTGAGAGAAATTCCAGTGTCGCGTTCCAATGTCAAGACACTTAGACAATAATTAGAAATCGAGGTGTAGAAGATAAATGGGAGACCCACAGACGGGTGTTCCTTACAGACTCGATGATCCTAATAAAAGGAAAGGGACGATTGGAACGTGGCCCTTAAGAACCTAAAGAGATGCCCCAAGTCGGGTCTTCAGAGGACGGCACTTGGTGTCTTTGGTTCGGCTATTTCGGGTCTTCGTTTTCATCAGATGCCCTTTTGATAATGTCTGGTAGGTATCTCGAATTTGCTGTTATCGCCTGTCCTTCAACTTCCGGTATGGTCACTGGACCATTCCTTGGACAGCTTGAAAAGGGTAAACTCCGTCGAATGTCCGGGCAGTTTGATGGCGGATGACGCGTCGCTCATACTTGAATACGTCCGGGATGTGGGACCGACTTGGAGATATCATCTCTTCTATCCATACTCTAATATGGAATTGGACTCAACCATCGGACTTGATGAATGCAGCATGTTGTGCGAAATAAAAGGCTGCAAGTGAATTTAAATAGAAAAGGCAGGATCTTACCATAAGAGGTGCCCAATGATTTTTTGGTTTTAGGTATACCAACCATCCATATACATGCGTATGAGACAAGTGAGGCTTGACTCTAAAAATCAAAAGGGTTTGGAACCTAAGGCCAAGGCTCCCATCTCGAGTTCTAGAAAGAGCAGATTCCATTGCACAACTATCGTTGCATTGGGGCTCGATCCATAGTTCAAAATGAGCGGAATTGAAAAGTGGATTACCCCGTGTTTTTCCTCACGGAGATTCCATTTTCAATCCCTTCTATTGTTTTCCTATAGGCGGCGCCCGGGGTTTTAGGCGCGGTTGTGTGTGTTCATGTGTCGTGATCATCACAATGTAAGTCATGCACAACAGTTTATCAATCAGCGCTTCAAATCATCCACATAACATACATTCCTACGCCAACCTGCATAAGACAATGTTAATCACAGACTACCCCCCCCCCTTATTACTCCAATCTGCAAAAACATATAACACCTATCATGAGCGGACTTACCTCACCTTCAAGAGCGCCTGCAGGGTTAGAAATATCACTCAGCATTTTAATTACGGCCTAAGTCCACTTGAGGTCTAGAACCATAGGTTCTAGAACAAAGTTCCCCAGTGGAGTCGCCAGCTGTCGCGACCCGTCCGGAAGCGGACGCGGCTAATGGATTACCGATCGCGGGCCTTGGATCGGCGCGGGCCCTCCCAGGCCCATACCAAATCGCGGCGGGAGTATTTTTCAAAGATTCGACGATAAGAGTCGATCGCTTTCGATCTTCAGTGTGGTCGTGGTGGCATGTGCAACTTGTGCATGCATTTGGAGTCGCCACCGGTCTTTCTTGGAGGGTAGACCGGAAACCTTATTGACCGATTGGGAGAGATCGATCAATTCTGCGGAACCAGAGATTTTGGGTTCGGGGACTTGGTTACGCTGGTGTCATTACCAACGCCCTTTCGGTACCTAACGCGAGTGATTTTCCTAGCTAAGAATTCATGCAGACGCAATTTTGGGTGAGGTAGGCTTGATTCAGGGTTCCATGCAGATTGGAAGACTATTCCTATCAATCACAATCCATTTTAATGAAAGCGCAATCAAGTGCATAAATAAATCACATCGATGCACATCAATTCAAATCAATGGCTTCCTAGTATAGCCATAAGGGCTTAGGGAATGTGTGATTTCAGACCAGGGGTAAAATGGAAAGATTTGGAGGCGATTTAGTCCGAAGGGAAAAATCGTCAATTTTTGGAAGACTTGGATACCGAATTACCCAAAACATTCCATGGCCAGTTGATTGTGGCCATTTCCCATTTTTGAGAATTGTTTTGGAATTTCTTGATTTTTCATCAATTTTTGGAAGACAATTCGCTCAAAGGGCGAAATCGTCATTTTAAGAAGGGTCGGGGTTCAAAACACCCGGAATGAGTCTTGGCCAGTTGTTTGTGGCCATTTCCTATTTTTGGGGATTTTCCCGAATTTTTTTAGAATTTGTTTTTGGAAGACGGTTTGCCGAAAGGGCAAAACCGTCATTTCTGGAAAGATCGGGGGTCAAATGACCTGAAACAGGTCGTGGCCAGTTGAATGTGGCCATTTCCTACTTTCTGGAATTTTTTAGAATTTTTTAGAATTTTCTTGAATTTTTTATTATTTTCTATTTTTTAATGAATTTTTGAATTTTTTATTATTATTATTTTTATGGCTTTTTTAATTTTTTATTATTTTTGGAAAAATATTTCAATAAAAATATATTTTTAACAATATATAACACTTAACCAAATAAAAAAGCTAACCGCTAGACTGAAATGAAAAAAAGCAAACCAAATCTATAACGACCATATTTTAGGAAAATAACTCTAATATATGAATCGGGTATGAGGATATACTTGATTGGACACCGGTCTTCGAATGGTGCATGGCCAGTGGCTATATTGGCAAGGCTCTCAGCGACAATTAATTCACTGGATTGCTCGATATGGGCGAAGAGCTCCATCTTGATTCGACCGGCGGGGATGATGCCGATGGTTATGTCCAACAACACGATCGAATTCTTCGGGTTCGGAGGACGCAAATGCCACTCCACTCCCCTCCGTTCCCTCCTGTCGCCATTCTCTCTATCTCTCTCTCTCACACTTTTTTTCTTTTCATTTTTTTATTCGCTTTTTTTTAATGGAACATGATTGCATCTCTTTTTTTAAGAAAATATATTTGGTGGCCTCTTACTTTGTCTTTTGGTGCACGCCTGAGGAGATCCTCAAGATCTCCCTCATTTTTTATTATTCCCCCAAATTTCCCCTCATCCTCTTGCTTTCGATCCTGTTGTCTTCCTCCATCTTTTCCTTTTTTTATTCATCCTCCCCTCTTGTTCTTTTCTAGTCCATCTTCTTCTTCGGCATTACTCTTCGTGAAGGATGAACAGAAGGTCCTTTTACTCAGAAATTTATCGGACCATCTTTGACAACTACTTTAAACGACCAAATCGACGACGGCCGCCAACCTTGTCGCCGGTCAGTCGCGACCGTCGCAAGACCTCCGACCACGATTCCGACCAAACTCAACTTTTGAGTGACCTCCTGTTTGTACATTTTTGTCCGTTCGTTTTCTATTCTAAACACGCAACAAACATTAATGCAAGTCGAGTAACTTACGAGGGTGGCCTCCAACCACGGGCTACCGTCGCACCGCCTCTGAGCAGATGGTCGTACTATCTCTGAATCGATGATGACCGGCGCCACTGCACTCTCGGGATCTACTAGTGGGGCCGCCTTCAAGAACTACCCACACATGACCACAGGCTTGGGTCGCCTCGACGCCGTCGTAGGGACTTGCTCGCGCGCGCCGCCATACCATTTCGCCTGCTCGTGCATCGCCGCCGTCGGATCTACTTCGAGTTCGTTCCCGGACGCCGTGGATGAATGTGCGGCCGCCGAGTGGGTGCCGGCCTCGCTCGACCGTTGGCTCTAAGACGATCACGAAAACAAATGCATGTTGCTCTCTGTTCCTCCCACGAAGCTCATTGAGAACTCTTTGCCAAAGCCCTCTCCAGATCTCCTATTTTCCTTCTTCAGACTTGCCACCCCTCCTTCACTCTTTCTACTCTCCTTTTTTTTTAGTGCTCAGTTGATAAAAAAGAAACGAGCCTCATGGAGGCCCGGCACCATGCATACCATGCATAACCATACAGATGAGGGACTCTAATTCATCTAGAAGTCAAACTGAGCAAAAACAAAAAGTAACGTGCATGCAACTCAGACCACAAGCAGCTATGCCTATTTAACTCTTTCGCTCGGTTCGATCAATCGCAAACCAGGGAAGTAGGGTGGCTGGGAGAACGTACCTGCAACGGTGATAGCAACGATGCGTTGGCGACATAGTAAGCCCTCAATCACTCGGTTCCGAACGGCTTCTCTGATGATAGGGAGCTCTCGATTCCGGACGGCTTCTCCCTTCCTCCTGTCTTGGAGGTCAGCAACGCAGTAATGTGAATGGCCGCCGGAGAGTCGCGTGGGGGACTCGGCTTTGAAAACATTGTCTCCCCTCCTCATTATCTTTTTTTTTTTTGTTCCATCCAGCTCTTCCCACCTTCTTTTTTTAGAGAGCCACTTCGTCCACCCCTCTTGATGGTGGAGAGCACACCCTTTTTTTTTTTATATATTTCCCCATCATGGACTCTTCTTCTTTCTTTTTATTATCATCCCTTTTCTAGATAATCTGTCTTCCACTCCCTCTTCTTTTCATTTTTAAATCTTCTAGTTCCCTTTCCGAAGAAGAGAAGCAATGGGCATTCATATATATTGCCGATGGTGGTCGATGTCAAGACCATAAAATCTACAAATTAAAAGACTCGATTGGCATTTTTTGCTCAGTTCGGGTTTATGTTTGTGAAGAAACATAGTAACCCGAGCCGAATTTTCAAGATTTAAAGTAACACACTTGAGTAAGAAATTAAAACAAAATTATTGAATATTTTTGTGTATTTTTCTGACCACGAATGGTATTTTTTTCTGATGATTTTTTTGGGTATTTTTAATAATTAAATAAAAAAAATACAAAAAATATTAAAAAATACAAAAAATATTTTTTGTTCAAAATTGGTTCCCAAGGCTAGGCTAAGGCTTCCAAAGTTGATTTTGCAATTTTTTTGACCTTTTTTGCTATTTTTAATTTATTTTAAAAATAAAAATTACAATGATAGATGGTCAAAAATCAGGTGTCAACAGCCGTCATCGGAGTAGAGTTCACCCCTACACTCGTCCGACCCCCAATAGGACTAGAACCCCTAAGTCAAGTGGCTGAATTCCTGGACACAAACCTGAATGAAGTCAAAGCAGATGCAAAAAGCAATTCTGGACGGATTTCCCTGTCTTTCCTTATAGACCGATTTTCCCGCCTTCCTGCTTCTAAAGGAACCAAATCTGGTAGAGCCTTTATCTTGGCATTCTTTAGCTTTGTGCTATTCCCAATCTCAACTGTCACCTTCGACCCTATCATGGCTATAGTAGCTAGGCAAATTTGTTGTGGGTGGGATTACTCAAACATCCTCCTTGCCGAAACCTTCCTCTCCCTAAATCGTTTCAAGAAAAACAAAAAGGGAATCTTTAGAACTTCTAGTGATCTTCTGTATCTGTGGTTCACATCCCATATCAGAAAATTCCACATCCGCATGGGTTTCACTAAAATCAGCCCCAATGCACACCCTCTTAAAACATTTGCTAGAACCCATACACGTGTTCCTAAGTTCAACTTTATAGAATGGAAGAACTTCCTCAAAGCCCTAAAACTCGAACAACTCCGATGGCGGCTAAGGTTACCGACGATGAACAAGGTCAGATTGACCTGCGGTGAAGGGAGTTCAGTTCCCTTGCTAGGATTCACAGGCGCTACTGCATACTATCCAAGGAGGGTGATTCGGCAGTTTGGAGCACTACAAGAGATCCCTTCTCCACCGCAACCTCATACCTTCTCCTTTGACATACCGAGCAAGACCCTCACAGAAGAGGAGAAGAGACAGTTCGAAGCCAAGGTGGCATCCATCACACGCTCTTTGAAGAATTCCCAGGCTGAAGAAATAAGTTGGCCAGAAGACATGACTCGTGAGGAGAACATTCATAGAGCTACCACTGAATACATTCAACACTTCAAAGCGACCCGACGAAGCCTTGTCGAGCCCTACATAACCGAATACATCGTGCCGTACGTACCGGGAATAGAGCCTTACATACCCGAAGACATGGGACCACTGTCATGTTCAGAAGATGAGGAGCCCCAGGCTGAAGAGGGGAATCTATGCTGGGATGATGAGGATACCTTAGACCTCAAACGTCCTAGACTTGAATAGGCTATTCCGTCAAGTGTAAAATAAGCAAACATTATGATGCCTTTTCATACATTCTCATTTCTGTGGAATACTATCTTGGACACATAAGCATGAATGTGAACATGTTTTGCAAATGCATAAAAAACTATCGTCAGAAATTACGCTTCTTTCAATTCCATAAATTCTTGTCGAGAAATGATTAAAAGAACTACTTACATGAGGCTAAGGCTCACAAGGTAGCCCTTTTTCTCATCTACCGACAAGAAGCATGCAACTGAAAGAATTAGCTGTTCCTTTATTAAAAAAAAAAAGTACTCACCGGAAATTTTTTCAAAACAGGTACGCTCTCATCACAGAACTACCAACACATCGTTTCCGTACCCGCCTTAAGACGAGAATGGAGCAACAAGAATTGACTCCGCGCGTGGGAATGTTAGAATCCCAAATGACGGCCCTGGCTACTATGATGGCCGACATCAAGGCGATGTTGGAAGTCAACCAAGCTAGACAGACAACCGCCCACAATCAGAACAACTCAGGCCCTTCCATAGTACCTGATGTAACAGATAAAGAAGCAACTAGGGATACCTAACATACAAAGGAAGATGTTCATGAACCAAATAGTCGGGCGCAACAAAAAGCCTCACCTGTTGTCATCAACCTTGAAAAGGAGGAGAAGGGAAAACAAACTGTGAAGACAGAGGCAGAGGCTAAGAGATTGGCCAAGATCGAAGAATGCCTGAGCAGCCAAGGCTATGAGCTAGCCCGCTTCGACAAAATATCTCCTTTTGCTAAAATAGAGACTCCTCCAGACTACAGGGAGCCAGAGTTCATGAGAAAATACAATGGGACAGGCTGTCCCCGTGCCCATCTCAAGTACTACCTGCGCAAGATGGCGCACTACTCGGATTACATTCCGCTGTTAATGAACACATTCCAAGAGAGTTTGGCTGGCGCCGCTCTGGCTTGGTTTATTGAGCTAGACTTAGAGGATTATGGCGGATGGGAGGACCTTGCGGAGGATTTCCTCAGACAATACAAGTTTAACACAGCTACAGCCCCAACAAGAGAGGACCTTCTGCGAACTTCGAAAGCAATGGGCGAATTAATCAGGACATATGCCCAGAGGTGGCGAGCCCTGGCTACTCAAGTGAAGCCGTCAATCCCGGAAGAGGAACTAATCGATTTATTCCTGAAAGCACTCCCCTACGAGTACTTTGACAGACTGAACACTTCTGGATGTCAGACATTCGCACACCTGATTAAGGTTGCTGAGAGGCTGGAATGGGCCTTGAAAGAAAGAAGGCCTCAGGAAGCTCCTACTAGGAAGCAGTATCCTCTGAGAAAGGAGAGAGAAGCCGGACTGGACATAGCATTTATACCAGATCCCCACAAGTTAAAGACATTTGGCAATTCTAATCAGGCCAAAGGCGGATCATCCTGGTCAGCGCCAAAGGTACAAGAGCCTAGAAGAAAGCAACCCCAGAGGCAATTCTCTCAGCTCCCGAGACCTTTATCCAAGCTACTCCCGATGCTGCTGGAACAACACTTGGTGGCGAAAGAACCACCTAGGGCAAACCCTGCAAGATATCCTGGCTTTGATGAGGGCCAGACCTGTGCCTACCATATGGGCGAAAGGGGGCATAATGTGGATAACTGCTATGTCCTGAAGCTGAAAGTGCAAGCCCTAATCGATGGTCAGATTTTGAAATTTGATAATGCAGCCCCAAATGTACAAGAAAACCCATTTCCTGATCATCAAGCAGTAGGGGCAATATTCACCGAAGAAGAGGAGGATTACCCTAAACTAAAGGTAGATATGCCTAAGCTGGACGCCCTGCTAATAACCGCTTCATCATACCTAAAAGAAGGGGAGATCTCAACTGACCAAAAGAAGTTATGTATCGCTAAGATGATGAGCTTGGGGATAGTATCCGACATTACTAATGAAGAATTCGAAGGGATTGAAGCATCTCTATCTTTGAAAGGAAACCACTTCTTGATCACAGCTGAGCAGAGTAGCACCTATGGTACCTCACGTGAGAAATTGGCAAACGATCTGGGACCGGCCATTCAATCAGGAGAAGAATTTGAAGAAGACGAAGTAGAAGCCAGGAGGAGAAGTCTAGCAGACCTTAAGTTTATGGCTAACGCACTTGAGAAGGGCGAAATTATAGACGACCTGGGTCAAGATTCTGGAGGATACAATTTCAAGGTGAAATATTCGGCCCCTCCCAGCTTTTATCAGAAGATTGAAGACATCATACCGGACGGATGGGGAGGTATGGATGATCTCTCTCAACCAGGAACCTCAAACGGTATGGAAGAACTCGACAACGCCATATTGATGATCGAAGTAGCCACGGCCGTGGTGATTAGATTGGATGAGCTGGATAGCCTAAGCGAGGTGGAAGATTGCCCAGTCAGGCCTATCGTGATTCAATTGCCTCAAGAGGAAGAAGGCAACACGGCGGGACCAGAGACATCTCATCAGACAACCGTAACGATAAAAGTCCCCCCAGTAGAAGAGTATGATCCTAAAGCAGTCCATTGGGACTATGGGACCACACAAGTGGATGCAGTAATGAGGTTTGGAAGATTTTATGCCCCCAGAGAGGGTGAACCTAAAAAAAGGGAGGTCTCCAAGGAAGATGCCGAAAAGCTCATATCGATCATCAAAACCAGCGAGTTTGAAGTAATAGAGCAGCTAAGGAAGATGCCCGCTCAGATATCCCTATTAAACCTATTCATCAATTCAGAGAAGCACAAGAGCGCGCTGTTGAAGGTACTTAACGAAGTACATGTCCCTGAAACAATTAATGAGGTACAGCTAGGGGACTTTGTAGGAGCAATTCTTTTAAAAGACCAATTAAGCTTCTCTGACGAGGACTTCCCCATGGAAGGAAGAGGGCACAATAAGGCTTTATACATCTCCGCCCAATGTAACGGCAAAAGAGTGGCACACGTATTGATCGATAATGGATCAGCCTTTAACATTTGCCCTTTGGCTACCATAAGGAGGCTGGGAATCAATGAAGAAATGATCAAGGCATCCAAGACAGCTGTAAGAGCATTCGACGGCATGAGGAAGACTGTAGAGGGAGAGATCGAGCTTGACGTATTCATCGGCCCGACAAAGTTCTCTGTAAACTTTCAAGTAATGGATCTACCCAGTGCATTTGGATTCCTGCTAGGAAGACCTTGGATCCATACGGCAGGAGCTGTCCCTTCGAGCCTGCACCAAAAACTACGTTTCGTTGTAGATGGGAAGGTGATTACCGTACATGGGGAAGTCGACCTCCAGGCATACCAGAACAGTGTCATTCCCTATATTGAGCCTGAAGAGAAAACAGAAGCAAGCTATCATTCCCTAGAATTGGTAGCAACAGTTCATACCCCAGTAGGGTCGAAGTTGAGAACTCCCTACATCCCAGAAGCCAGTCTTCTACCAGCTAAGATGCTGCTGGCATACGGGTTCAATCCCGAAAAAGGCCTAGGCAAACATAATCAGGGTATAAATACCCCGCTTCAGTTGAAGGCTAATCCACATAGAATGGGCTTGGGATACCAGAAGTATCCCATGAATGATTCTATCCCAAAAGCAACAGGCCGAGGCCGAGGCAAAAGCCTGGGACGCCGTGGAGGCGAAAACAGCCCGAATAACTCATTCATCGGTTTTCCAACCTGGAAGGGAAGGTCTCGAATGTTCAAGAATCCCTTAAATACTTACTTCGACCAGAACTCCAAATGGTTATCTGAAGAGGATATCACTTCGCCGATGGAACCAGATCTGACAAATCCTTTTCTTGAAGATGACTCTGTGAATGTCATCATGGAGTGGTTGGACAGTGAAGCCACTTCCTCTGAGTAAATAGACTCTTCCTTCGTCTTTAAATACTGCGTTTAGAACCTTCTACTTTTCATTGTATTTTCTTTCCTTGTTGTATGAATGGGAAAACGCCTTTGGATCTCCGGCCGTTGGTCCAAATAGCACATCTTGTAACGCGGTCCATTCTGCATTCAATAAAACCACGCATGTTTTGTTAAGGACATATGGAACCCCGAATCAGCCCAATGATGATAATAGTCTTCCATATAGAAGCTTGAGGCCTGATTTGCCATATGATTCCTAATTTTCAAAAGATTTCCATGGGGTCGGGATGTCCAATGACATGAGGACTAGTCCCATTGGTACCTATACCTTTTTCAAAAACTTTTTTGAAAAGACTTTTCATGATCATGCATGTCATTTTTATGGAGCACAAACTAACCATACTCATGACATTTCAGGCATATCACCTCAAACATGCATACCAGGTTGTTACAAAATTCAGATCCCTCCATTAACCACTCCTATAACATCGAGGAAGAGGAAGACGGTGATTATGCATCTATCCGAAGAGATTGGAACACCTTTGAAGAGTCAAAGCCTCCTACCTCAGAAGAACCAGTCGTTATTAATTTGGGAGACGCCGCGAACGTCAAAGAGGTCAAGATCGGCGGACACCTATCCCAAGATGAAAGGCTCGAGTTCACCAAGCTACTAAAAGAATATCAAGACATCTTCGCATGGTCTTACGCGGATATGCCAGGACAAGATCCTAAAATTGTGGAACATGCATTACCCACGAATCCCGGCATCAAACCTGTCAAACAGGGCAGCAGACGGATGAAAGCCGAGTTAGAAGACAAGATTAAGGAAGAAGTCATGAAACTTCTTAGGGTAGGCTTCATTGAAGCTATCCCATACTCGGACTGGATTGCAAATATAGTCCCCGTCATGAAGAAAGACGGAAAAGTTCGGATCTGCGTAGATTACCGAGATCTGAATAGAGCAAGCCCAAAAGATGATTTTCCATTTCCCCACATTGATGTATTAGTGGACAGTACGGCGGGTTACGAATTATTCTCGTTCATGGATGAATTCTCGGGATACAACCAAATCTTCATGAAACAAGAAGACAAGCCCAAGACTGCATTTACCACACCCTGGGGAAATTTTTGCTACAAAGTCATGCCATTTGGATTGAAAAACGCCGGGGCCACCTACCAGAAGGCTATGGTCACGTTATTCCATGATATGATCCACAAAGAGATTGAAGTATATGTCGATGACATGATCGCTAAATCCAAGAAAGAACAGGATCACATACAGGTATTAAGGAAGCTGTTTGAGCGCCTGCGCAAATACAAGTTAAAGCTGAACCCCAACAAATGTGTGTTTGGGGCAAGATCTGGGAAACTCCTTGGGTTCATAGTCAGTAACAGAGGCATTGAGATTGATCCCTCAAAAATTCAAGCCATCCACGATTTATCAACTCCATCCACAGTGAAAGAAGTGAGAAGCCTTCTAGGGAGATTGAACTATATTGCCAGGTTCATCAATCAGCTGTCTGATGTGGCTAAGCCAATCTTCAAATTGCTTAAGAAAGGCGCGAAAATAACATGGGATGCCGAGTGCAGCAAGGCATTCCAAATGATCAAAAACTATTTGATCACACCACCGGTGCTTGTACCACCAATTCCTGGTCACCCATTGACCTTATACCTGACCATACGACAAGATTCCTTGGGAGCCTTACTTGCCCAAACAAGCCCGATAGATGGAAAAGAAAGGGCCATCTATTACATGAGTAAGAAATTCACGCCATCTGAAGCAAAATATATACCAGTTGAAAGGGCCTGCGTAGCAACGGTATAGGTACTTCGCAGACTGAGGCAGTATACCCTACACCACCATATCCAGCTCATAACAGAGAACGATCCTGTCAAATACCTCCTGGAGAAACCCGCTCTAATTGGGAAATTAGCAAAGTGGCAGGTGATGTTGTCTGAATTTGACATCAAGTGTTCCCCACAGAAGTCGGTAAAAGGGAGAGCTATAGCTGACATGCTGGCAGAAAACCCGTCAAGCGGCGAGTCCCCTGAAGGGACGAACACAGAAGGCCGAATTCTGAACTTAGCAGAGGATAAGTGGATCATGTATTTCGATGGTGCTGTTAATCTATCAGGGGCAGGCACTGGGGCAGTACTGATATCCCCAGATGGTCAACATCACCCTGTCGCGGCAAAGATAACTTTTCCTTGTACCAACAATATTTCGGAATATGAGGCATGCATTCTGGGCCTACGACTGGCCATTTCTATGAAGATACCTAAGTTGCAAGTTTTTGGAGATTCCATGCTCATCATTCTACAGACACAAGGGGAGTGGAAGACGAAAGATGCAAAGCTCATCCCTTATCACGAATACCTTGAAGAATTGATACTTAAGTTCGAAGAAGTGTCATTCGAGTACCTATCAAGGTCTCACAATCAGTTTGCAGATGCATTAGCCACCCTAGCTTCGATGTTACAAACAACTGAAGGGTTGGATGTAGAGCCTCTGAGGATCGGCATTGTTGAAAAGCCAACTTATTGTATGCTAATCGAAGAAGAATTTGACGGAGAGCCATGGTACTATGATATCAAGAATTACCTCTCAAAAGGGGAATTCCCTGAAGGATGCCAATCAGGAGACCGAAAATACATAACCAAGATGGCCAGCAAGTTCTTCCTCAATGGACAAATTCTGTATAAGAGATCGTTCGATTCCACTCTACTGAGATGTGTAGATGCCAAAGAAGCAAATATTCTCATGAAAGAGATTCATGAAGGTGTGTGTGGGCCTCACATGAACGGCCACCTCCTCGCCCGGAAGATCATGCGGCTTGGATATTACTGGATGACCATCGAATCAGACTGCTGTCAGCACGTCCGGTCATGCCACCAATGCCAAATATACGGGGATAAGATTAATGCACCCCCAAGCGAACTGCACCAAATGTCTGAAGTCTGGCCTTTCTCTATGTGGGGCATAGACATGATAGGGCCTATTAATCCTATGGCTTCGAATGGTCATCGCTTCATCTTGGTAGCGATTGATTACTTCACAAAATGGGTAGAAGCCAGCTCTTACAAGAATGTCACTGCAAGAAATGTGGCAAGATTCATCAAAAGAGATATCATATCCCGGTATGGTACCCCTCAAGCGATCATCACGGATAATGGGTCCAACCTGAACAACAAGATCGTCGATGACCTACTGGATCACTTTAGCATTCGACATCTGAATTCGTCTCCTTACCGCCCACAGATGAATGGGGCAGTGGAAGCAGCCAACAAGAATATCAAGAGAATCTTGGCTAAGACAGCAGAAAACTATAGGGATTGGCATGAAAGGCTACCCTTCGCCTTAATGGCTTACCGAACGTCGATCAGGACTTCTACAGGGGCAACTCCCTACAGTCTGGTGTATGGAATGGAAGCAGTTCTGCCCGTGGAAGTTAAGATTCCCTCTTTAAGAGTCTTATCAGAGGGTAGATTCTCCGAGTCAGAATATTTCGAACACAGATACGAGCAGCTGAATTCAATAGACGAGAAGCGACTTAAAGCCATTTTCCATGGACAAACTTACCAGAAGAGGGTAGCCAGGGCATTCAATCGAAAAGTCAAGATCAGAAATTTCGAAGTAGATGACTTGGTAATTAGAAAAGTTTTGCCGAGTACTACCCATCCAGGAGGAAAATTCACTTCGAATTACGAAGGCCCTTACATTATCAAGAAAATTCTCACCGGAGGAGCATTGATTCTTGTAAACTCCGAAGGAGAAGAACTGGGGCACCTTGTAAATTCAGATGCTGTGAAGAGATATTACCCGTGAAATAAAATCAGATTCCAGTCATACGACTTATCCCGAATTGAGCATACCCTTCATAATAGTCATTGCATAAACACATCATGCATCCATGCATACACTAGCATGTGTTCAATATTGCAGGACCCGAGGAAACAAGGTCACAATAAATTGGAATGCATGATCGAGAGGAATTACTGCCGCAGTGGTCAGATTTTCATGAGTCTATCTATTCCCAGTGGAACGCATGGTCAAGGGTAAGGTGTATCGTTCTAATTTTCTGAAAATTCGAGAGCATACACTGACATATTCCTTTTATGTTTTTCAGGAATCCCTAGCCGCGCTAGGCAGGTAAGTATTCCTTTCCCCAATCTTTTAGGTTTTTGAAACTGTCAGAATCGTCATCACCAGAACCTAAAAGCTCCTTGAAAAATAGCATGCATCCAATTATCATGTCTATAAAGATGCAGAATTCCCACAGTTATGACATTAGCATTCATGCTCAGACTTGGAGGTTATCTAAACATGGTCGAAATATACGTTGTGCATCATAAATCTCCTTTAAGGGTAAGTTATGGAGAAAACAAAATGAACTTTTCAAACAAAAGTTGTTTAAACGGTTCACAAAGATGTTGCGCAAAACAAGAGGCAGGCCAAATCCAAACACGTCCTATACACACTCGAGAGATGAGCGAAGTGGTAAGGATAGCAGGACCTTGACCTACGGGCGTAAGGATTATTCGCAGTAATTACACAGATCGAGACGACGGAGGCCTTCGTTTCTCTATCATAAACACTACAGGTGACCATTGATAACCCTTTGAACGGCGGTTTCATTCTTTACCCCTGTCAAGAACCACCCCACAGTGGGGCAAACTAGAGATACGTCCAGCGGTATCAGGAGGTAAATGGTTAGAAGTTCTCTTGCTCAGACTTGCATCAATCTTCGTGTGTTACTTGTCATTTTAACTTCTATGGTAGTTCAAGTGCTCTAGGATGACGAAAAGCATTCGTTTCTCTATCCTATACACTTTTACCCTTTGCACAACCCAGTTGAGCCTACACTTCCTTTCACGAACCCGTTGGTGATCATTGCATATTCCAAGATGAAGGCAATATCGCTTCAACAACGGAAGAGTTCAAGATATAGGATTTATGAAAAATTTCTGGACTAATGTTTGAGTGCTGAGATTCAAGTTGTACATCTAGCACACTCATTTGAAAATTCTGATCCCCCAAAAGAAAAGAAAAGGTGGGATCTCAAAAAGAAGGAAGAGAGAAAAATCCAAATCTTGGGCATCAAGAAAAAGCAAAGTGCCTGGTAAAAGCAAGGCCAAATGCCCATCCAAATATTTGTACACTTGCGAATCATGTGTTTGATCTTGTAAATGCCAAAAGATGGCATGATACCTTTGTATAGGTCACTAGTAAGATCTGATTGCAAAAGAAAATACCAAGGGAGCTAGACTGCGAAAGATGCTCCCAAATCATGTCACACTCAGATGATGAAAGTGTAAACAAGATGTTGACGCCGTCTTGACAGGAGAGAGATGTTCTCTAAGGACAAAAATGCACTTCAAAGACTGTGGACGCTCCTTGAACCAGAAAGGACAAGATCGGCGGCAAACCTGCAGTGATCACCAATGCTAGACCCTTCGCATATTCTGAGCCAAAAACAAGCCTTTTTTGGTCCCCAATCCTACCTACGTTACAACCCTGAAAAGTCTTTTCTGATTAAGGCACTTGGATTGACATAGGGTTTAATGTCTAAGCTTAGCTCGAAGAAGTTCAAGCAAGATTATTTCTTTCTCATTTTGCAGGTTTCTTGACTTGTAAACCTAGAGCAGACATTGAAGACTTCTCTTCGAAAGCCTTGACTTGCACGCAAGTCCCCTTTGAAAACCATTGACCAAGCCCAACATTACGATCCCTTGGAAGTCCTCCTGATCGATCGAGGTGTATTCACTGCGAATGATTCTGAACCCTAGGCACAAGTTTGATAGGAAGTTCGAGTGCATTCTTGGTAAAAGACCATTATCTCAAAACGGTGAGAAGTCCTCTTTGATGAGAATACTCCGTTGGACATTTTAACCAAACTCTTTTGGTAATTTCAGATTGTTTGTTTCAAACTTTCCCCACAAGGAATTTTTGATCACTTCCGTATGTTGCAAGGTGTTTTGGATAACCTTCAGCATCGTAATGCATTCATTGAAATTTTTTCATGACTATGATATAAGTCATAAAGTACCGTCAGTTTGACATCAGATACCACTCAAAGACCATTGATGTGCCTTTGGTAAGAAAATTTTCAGATTGGAGCTTCTGCAAGTTTCTTGATGACTTCAGCTCCTAAAATGGCTTGTATCACTCTTGGTGAGAAACGTTTAACATGTCTAAACTTCTGCAGAATTCCTGGCAATCCCAGATCTCATAAGAACACAACCTGTCTTGGATACCTAGAGTCCCCAGATCTCAGAATGTCATCTCAAATGTCAAAAGGACAATCTCCGAAATCATCCCTCTGTGAGATTTCAAATTTACAGGATACCTGGAGTACCCAGATCCCAGAATGTCACATTCAATGTCGAAAGGACAATATTCAAGATAGTCTTTCTGCGAGACCTCAGGTAACCCTTAGATCCCAGAAGAATCTTATCAAAGTTTTTGCAGGTTTAAGTTTTCTGCAGGATACTTGGAATCCCCAAATCCCAGAATAACGCCTTGCATGTCGAAAGGACAATTTTCAAGATCAGCTTTCTGTGAGGTTCTAGGTAACCCCTAAACCCAGAATAGCTCATTAGGTGAAGCCTAAAGGTTAGGCACACCTCACTTGTATGAATCCTAGTTAATTCCTTAGAATATAGGATCAAAAACTATTGACAAAACCTGCTTTCTGTGAGGTTCTAGGTAACCCCTAAACCCAGAATAGCTCACGTGGTAAAGCCTAAAGATTAGGCACACCTCACTTGTATGAATCCTAGTTAATTCCTTAGAATATAGGATCAAAATGTTCGACAATTCCTAAGAGACTGGGTTCGTCATCCATAGGTTCCTGAGCAGAGAGGAATCCTATTCTCGGCCTGATCCCCCTGAAGGATCAAAATGTCCGACAATCCCTAAGAGACTGGGTGCGTCATCCATAGGTTCCTAGCAGAAAGAAGTCCTATTCATGGTCTGATCCACCATACGGATCAAAATCCCTGACAATCCCTAAGAGACTGGGTGCGTCATCCATAGGTTCATAGCAGAAAGGAGTCCTATTCATGGTCTGATCCACCATACGGATCAAAACTTCTAACAATCCCTAAGTGACTGGGTGCGTCATCCATAGGTTCCTAGCAGAGATGAGTCCTATTCATGGTCTGATCCACCATACGGATCAAAACCCCGACAATCCCTAAGAAACTGGGTGCGTCATTCACAGGTTCCTGTCAAGTATAGGAGTCCCATTCTGGTACGGCATACCATACAGGCTAGAGTTTAATCGCCCTAGGATACTCAAAATACGAGTCCCTAGGTATTCACTTGAACCCGCTATACACCGCGCATGCCGCACGAGCATCAGGCAAAGTAATCAACAGGTAAATGGCAGGTGAGTCTCTCTACTTTCTCTCTCACTTCAGCTAAAGAATGAAGAATAGAACGTTCACTAGCAGGACAAGAAAGATTGAGTGTCAAGATTCGTTTTTCTTTTCCCCAGTCGAGTCGGTCTAGACTCAGGCGTCACCTGTCTTTGAGAGAAACCTCTCACGAGATTCTTCTCAAAGAGGGGCAGCTGTTGACACCTGATTTTTGACCCAGCCTTTTTATTTTTTGAAAAATCACAAAAAATTCATAAAAAGTCAAAAAAATTACAAAAACAACTTTGGTGGCCTTGGCCAAGCCCAAGGAACCATTCTTGACCAAAAAATAATTTTTCATATTTTTCATATTTTTTAATATTTTTTAGAAAATAGAAAAATACTTAAAAAAATCAAGAAAAATAGCATTTGAGGTCACAAAAATATGAAAAAATATCCAATATTTTTCTTTTTAATCCCTTGTATTTTTGACCTCACAAAAAATCCAAAATCAGATTCAATTTTAGGTGTTCCTTTGTAACCCGTACTATTGAATTTGAAGAAAAAATAACAATTGAGTCTTTTAATCTGCAATTTTGGCATTTTTTAAGATCTTGACATTCAATCTAACTATCCCCTATTTCAATTTAGCCCAATTGTTTGCGCAATTTGCTCAATTGCACGGATTTGACAAAATTACATACTAAAATTGCATTTTAATCCTTGAAATTAAGCATAATTGAAATTACTTTCAATTCAAGGGCTATCATTGCAAATTAAACATGTTACCCAATGGATTTCACCATTTTAAATCGATTGGAACAGGTGGTTTGACTCAATTTGATCATTTGCACCCTCAATTACACGATCCCCAATTTCCAATTAAATGAAAATTTGGGGGTTTTGTAGAAATTGATGAAAACTTTTGGGCAAAACCACATTTCTAGATAGAATTCATGCTCTAGATTCGATTTTGAGGTTCAATTGCAAAATTTTTCCATTAATTTGGGATTAATTTGAAAAATCCTATTCGGAACCGGTTTAGACTGGTCAGACCGGCGGTCGGACCGGTCGAACCGGTCCAGAACAGTGTCGTCTTCCCCGCTGAGCCTCCGTGCAGATGAACAGTGATTGACTAAGTTTCCAAGACCAAATTGAAGGTCAATTCGCAACTAATTGAAAGAGGAACGGTGGGCGTTTTGTTTCTCTCATCTTCCCCCGTCGATTGACATCGACGGCACTATCCGACGTCGCCGGAGGAGGGAGCAATCGGCCAGTCAAACCTGCCCACCTGCAAAAGTCAACAAACGTTAAACACGAGCCAAATACGCGCCAAATCGCGCAGGATTATGACCCGCCGGAGGACCAAACAAAGCTAAACGGAATCCCCAGTCTCCCCGACGCCGTTTGGACCTGAAATCACGTGACCACACGTGCGATTCGAGTCTGTTAGCCCCTTCCGTTCCGCGCCAAAAACGCGAAAGGCTATATAAGCATGTGGAAACTTTCAGTTAAGGAAGTTAGTGAGTTCAGTTAGAGCAAGGAGTACAGAATCGCGCGAGAGAGAGCTCGTTCTCCGACCCCTGTCGTCGAGAATTTGAGCTCGAATTGCAGGGCACCGGTTGGGCTGTTTCCGGCTGAACCACAGCCAAAGAAGGCTTTCTGAAGCTTGACCAGAACGCCAGGAAGCCATCGCAGTCGGCCGCGCACAAGGAATCTGCGAGAACAGGTGAGTCGCAGTCTCGATTTCTTCCTTGGGCATTCATGGCGATTCACACATTCCATGATCGTTCTTGCAATTAGTATGTGCCTTTCATTCCTTGAACATCACTGACCATGTTCGCGTCTTCATTTTGCATTGATTTTGCTCACATGCCCCGAATCGAGTCTTCCGATTTAGCCTCCATAGCCGATTCTTGCCCAGCCAAATCTGGGCCGAGCGAGCTCAATCGGAGCTCGAGGTAAGTCTTCTGGACCTCCACTGATGCTATTCTGTGACTGAATTTCTTTGATTTTGAGTGAATCGCACGATTGAGCTTCCCTGGCCGTACTCGGCGATTTGCACGATGTTCTTGATTCTGCGAATGAGATGTTTCGATTCTTAGATATGTCGAACTAGAGCTAATCGCGAATCGATTGCCGTTGGTCTCGAGTGATTCCATTAAGATTTCACCGCACGATCATCGCCGGAGAACCACAGCCGTCCATCCTGCCGGAGTCGCGAGGTTGAAGACGAAGCTAACATGGCGTGGTCAACTGGTCAAATGTCCAGATGTCATCCCGTGATTGGTCCACGTAGTGTCGAGTCAGCATGGCCGTTAGGGTCTGGTATTCGAATTAACGGATCGGACGGCTGAGATAAATCGAACTTAAATTCTAGTGGCCGTCCGATTAATAAATAGAATTAACTGAAAATGATTTTCGAAATCAGAAAATAAACAAAGAGTGGAAACGGTGTCGTGTGGATTAATGAGAAGGCGACGTCGTTTAGGGTGATAGAATAGACGGTCTAGATCGAGTCTCACGATCTAATCGTGGCCGTAGGTTTAAGTAATCGGACCAAACGGTCCCGAGAGAGTCGTCGTTCAATCTAGACCGTAGATTCTAGTAATCAGATCTAAGCGACGCGGACAAGCCACGTGGTCCATCAGGGACCGTTGGATTAAAACCGGATAATCCGAAAATAAAAAACGCGTAATACGGCGTCGTTTCGACCAAAGGTTTCGCGGGTTCGGGTCTGGGCCGGGTTCCGACCCGAGTGGGTCGGGTCGACCCGGTCCGAATCATTTTTTTTAATAAAAATAATCGGAAATAAAAAAAATAATAAATAAAAATCTGAAAAATCTTAGAAAATCCAAAAAATGTTAGAAAATGCCAGAAAATTCAAAAAAAATTGTGGAAAAATTGTGGGAAAATCCTAGACACTCCAGAAATCCCCAAAAATCGAGGGTTGACCACAGACAACTGGTCAACCCTATTTTTGGGGTTTCTTATCCGTTCTCCCAAGACTCGACGACATTACCCTTTAGGGATAAGTCGCCTCTACTGTTAATGGGAGATAAGGCCGATAATGCCAAGGTAAGAATTAGGGTCGATTAGACGACCAATCCTTAAGTTTGGGTTTCGAGTCCCGCCCCTTTTCTCAAAATGACGATTTTGCCCTTCAATGGGAAAATTGTCTTTCTTGTCTCAATCGAGTTCTGAAAATTGCTTGAAGTTAGGGTTCGGGTCAGGTGGACGACCAACCCTAATATTTGAGATTTTCAGTTCTCATCCTTGTCCAAAATGGCGACTTTACCCCTCCAAGGGTAAAATCACTTTTAAAATTTCAGAAAAATCCTGGAAAATCCCGAAAAATAGGAAATGGATTGGATTGATGGCCAATCCTATTTCCTCCGTCTTTTGACTTCCCAATTCATCAAAAATTACGAATTTTCCCTTTTTAAGGTGAATTGTCCCCAAATTGTTCAAAATTACGATTCTGCCCCTCATGAGCAAATCATGCCAAAATCACTCTTAAGCCTTGATTGATATTTCTCTAGGCTAATAGGGCCTCACTAGGGATGCCATGCTGATTTCATGTGTTTTATCCGCATGTACTGATTCCTTGATTTGCGCCATTACTTTTAATGATTGTGAGTGATAGGGTAGCTATTCCCTTCTGCATGAACTCCTAGATTTAGGATCAGTACCTCACTCATCTGTATGAAACCCTAGGATCAGATAAACCATTCAGCTTAGGTACCGAAAGGGCGTTAACTTTGACAGCTGACGTAATTAAGTCCCCGAACCCACTTCTCTGGTTTCCGCAGAATCGAATGGACCACTCCCAACTATTCGATAGGGTTTCCGATCGTACCCTCCGTAAAACGATTGGTGGCGACTCCTTGACATGCACACTCATCACATGTCACTAGACCACACTAAAGGTCGACCACGTATATCCAGCAGTCGCGATTTGGGCAATGGACCTTGGGAGAGGCCCGCGTCCGATCAAGCCAGCGATCGGGCGGCCCATTAGCCCGAGAAGATAGTGCGCAGCCGCACGTGTTAAAGGATGAGAAAGCCCATAAAAAAATTTTCTGGGATTCCATGGGAATGTTCTTCTTTGCCCTTTTCTCTTTGGATTTCCCTCATGGGTGTCAGTGTTCTCCTTGTTGAATTATTTCTCCTTATTTTGATTGTTGCAGGTCAAAATTTCATGGATTCTACATCACAAATTATAAACACCACCGTCCAACCACTAAAGCCTGATGTCTCACCCCTGCTCAGTTGCTAAACTGCCGAACACCTCTGAAACCAATATTGGCTCCACCGTGTTGCTATCTAGTTCGGATGATGTCACTAATCAGCCCTATTTTTTCAATCGTTATTTGGTATTTAACATAACTACAGTTTGGGGGAAAATTTCCAAAAAAGTCCTAAACCTATTGCACTTTTGCCAATTCAGTCCTAAACCTTTTAATTTTGCCGATTCAGTCCTAAACCTTTTGTATTTGTGCCAATTCAGTCCTAAACCTATTTTTTGTGCCAATTCAGTCCTAAACCTTTTGTAATTTTGCCGATTTAGTCCGTCCGGTGAATTTTGGCCGGCCGGAGATGATGTGGATGCCGGCCGGCATCGGCCCTCCGGCGAATTAATATTTTAATAATAATTTCAAATATTTTATTTTATTTTTCATTTCTTCTTCATTTTTTCTTTCTTTTTTTTCCCCTCTACTCTTCTTCTTCCTTCGAGGAACTTTTCCGCTTCCTTTTAGAGATGGTGGAAGACGATGACCATGAAGATCTCAATTGAACTTTTCATCTTGTGATCTGGAAGTTTATCCATAGGCAAAGGGCCTCCGGCCAAGGTCACCTGCACCATCGTCATCTTCAATCTCGAGCCTTACCTCGCGTTGCCGTGACTGCGGGAGGTCGAGCCTCTCCAGCCCAGAATTGGCGAGCCTCGACCTCGCCGTTGCCGGGCGAGGCCGGCTGAGATCTCGTCAAGCCGGCCCCGCGAGGCACGAGGTCAAGCCTTGCCAGATCTGCACAGCCACGGAGATTGTGCTGGTATTCGATGCCCGAAAATGAAAGAGCCGCCGCGAGAGAGACATGGGAGGACGACGACGATGGCAGCGAAGGAGAAAAGGGTTGTCTCAGCCCACCTCCCCCCGCGACGGCGAGGTCGAGCCTCACTAGATCTGGGCTGGAGAGGCTCGGCCTCGCCCCGCGACGGCGAGAGCGAGCCTCACCAGATCTGGGTTGGAGAGGCTCGGCCTCGCACAGCGACGACGAAGAGAGGCAAGGCTCGAGAGTTGTCCAGTTTGCCGGTATCAGATGTGCAAAGATGTAGGAGTCACCGTGAGGGAGAGATTGGAAGACCATCGTCATCTGCAATTTGGGGGAGAAGAACAGACCTTGGAGGAAGAAGAACAGTAGAGGGAAAAAAAGAAAGAAAGAAAAAATGAAAAATAAAATAAAATATTCGAAAATATTATTAAAATATCAATTTGCGCCGGCCGGCATCCACATCAGCGCCACGACACCTTCGGCCGGCCAAAATTCGCCGGACAGACTAAATCGGCAAAATTATAAAAGGTTTAGGACTGAATTGGCACAAAAAATAGGTTTAGGACTGAATTGGCACAAATACAAAAGGTTTAGGACTGAATCGGCAAAATTAAAAGGTTTAGGACTGAATTGGCAAAAGTGCAATAGGTTTAGGATTTTTTTGGTAATTTTCCCTACAGTTTGGTGTTAGAATTTCTGCAATCCGGAGCTCAATCGGCGACAAATCCGAATCAAAAGGGTTCTGGAGGCCACTCACAATTTCAATATACGGCAGATTTTGGGGCACCATTCATGGAAAATTCGGCACGGCACGGCACAACCAAAGAAGAATGCACGTGAGAAGGAGAGAACAAATAAGGAGTGCAGCCGCACCACCATCAAGGAGTGCTGACGTGAAGTCCTTGTGGATTCTCGGATGTTGATCTTGCAAGGAAGATATTTTTCTCTGACATGCGTTCATGGATTTACACTTTGAATGACTGAGTGCTCAGAGACCAATAAAAAGTTCCTTTGCTCTCATTAAAATATTGTTGTTATTTTGTTTTCATTGACTCTCGCACTAGGGCTTCCCGATTCCTTTTCATTGCAGATCTTCAATCAGTTTCGCCCAAAAGAAGCCTCACAACACCACGACCTAAGCTGGCGGAAGCTCCTCCATCGCAACATGCTATCGTCCCTTGTCGATGTTGTAGCCCGATGATCATCCCTAGCTGTTGGCTCCACATAGGCTCCATATACGTCTCCAAATTCCCTCAACGAGTCACTTAGTCGTAGACGACCCAACCTCGGTCGTTTGGAGTATTTTGGTGGCGAATCGAGCTCAAAAAGTGCTAGTTTTTGGGCAAAAATTTCAGACTATGTGTAATAGAAATTTAGCTTGAGAAAAGGGGTTATTTCACTGCTCTTTACGTTAAAAAAACAGCACTGTTTTGGGCATTTATACTTACTCTTCTAGTGCAGAATTTTACCGCAGGTTTGATACCAAATATCTCTCTGTTTAAGTGCTATTTGATGCTGTTCAGAGACCCGAAGCAATGCTGTTTTGAGCTATTCTTGCTGTTCAATTGGTGAGAACTTTTCTCGGCATTGAAAGGTAATGCTCTTACACTTTTAGGATTAATCCGAGCATACTTTCTGGATGAATTTCGTGTTGTTTGCTTGCTATTTTTCTATGACTTGCATGCTGTTTTTGTTTGGAAACATCTCGTTTTGCATGTTTTATGTCATTAACTCATACAGAATTTTGTGGGAACTTAAAGAACGAATCTTCAAATTTCATGGCAGCTATTTTCGTATATTTTTGACGTCGTAATTGAAGTAAAGATCAAACTTTTCGGAAATTCAAAGAATGGCCTTTTTTTTTTTTATCTAAACTGTCATAACTTAATTTTTGTCACAAATTGCGAATTTAGTCAATCTGACCTATCGCCACTTAGGTCCGATTCGCTATCTTCAAAAGGCCATGTTTTTTTAAAAAAAAAATTGGCACATGGAGATTTTCGAAAAAATTGAAACGGGGGTGATGGTCGTGATCTTGTTATTTTCTTTCCTTAACTTGCTGTGAATATTGTTGATGAATTGTTATCTTGATTTGGGTTGCCATATTCTGAAAATTCCTGAAGATTTTAGTAAGATATGGTTTCCTAAAAACCTTATCTAATTGAATTTTTAGGAAGATAATGTTTCTTATCTCATAAAACCTTAAGCATCTAAATCAAGATAACAAAATCTCTAAGATATACCCCATATGACTGAAAATTTTAAAAGGAAATAGCAAAGATCACATTCATGCATATCTTTAGCATATCTCATGCATATCTCATATTTTAGAGCATATTCATGGCATATTTTCATGTATCATTGTATTGCATTCCATATTTTCAAAATACCGTTGCATATCTTTAAACTATATCTTGTGTCATGCATTTTTCTCATTGTCGAAAATAATAATAAAATCAAACAAAAAATATGCTCACTCATTGTCATGTTCGTGCATTATATTTTCGAAAATTGCATACCCATGCATCATCATATTTTTCGAGAATCATGCATTGCATACCATATTTTGCTACGTCACATGTTCATGTCATTGGCATATCATGTCAGTTTGAATTCTTTGTCTTGCATGCTATTACATAGTACGTAAATATCATGTCATTTGCAAGTTTTAAATTTGATTAGTTAATTTTGTATGTAGAGCAATTCGACCTTAAATTTGCATGCTTTGCATAGGTAGCTTCATATCGTGGCATTCGTATCATTCATTAGCATTGCATTTAAAAAAGCGAAAACCCCCAAAAAGAGAAACACCTCATTTGAGCTTCAAAGTGATCAATCCAAGTCGTCAATTTAGGACATCTCACATGGAATTAAGGTACCGAAAAGACATTAGCTTTAATTAGTTAATGTAATCAAGACTCCGAATCCACAATCTCTGGTTCGTAGAAGTAAAATAGTCCCCCCGCTATTTTATTTAGGTTTCTAATCAACCTATAAAAAATGATTAGTGGCGACTCCAAATTCTAAATCATTCTGATTAATTTAAGTTGCAATTTGGTAGGGCTTAGGAGAGTCCGTATTAGGTTAGTCATTAAAATTAACCTGATAATCCATTAGCCTAATTTTTAGGTTGCCACACTAGTGTTTGATGGTCGCTTCGCGGTCTCGGTGCATTGAGTAGGAGATAAAGATTGATTTGAAGCAAGCGTGGTGTAAATTTTGGAGAAACGAGACTGCAGTTCAGTATGGCCTATCATCCGCAGACGGATGGCCAGTTTGAAAGGACAATTCAGACTTTGGAGTACATGTTGGGGGCATGTGTTTTGGATTTCAAGGGTAATTGGGAGAAACAGTTGCACCTGGTGGAGTTTGCCTAAACAACAGTTATCGGCAGAGCCGTAAGTTGGTACTTTTCGAGGCGTCGTACGACAGAGCGTGCAAGACGCTAGTCTATTTGAATGAAGTTGGCGAAAGGAAGATCACTGGACCTTAGTTAGTGGAAGTCGATGGAAACTATTAAGGTCATCACAGGCAGATTAGGGACAGCAGAGTCGTCAGAAAAGTTACACCGATAAGAGGCACGGACTTTTGGAGTGTCATGTAGGCGATCATGTCTTTTTGAAGGTGTCGCCTATAAGGGGGACATCTTGTTTTGGCAAGAAAGGAAAATTAAGTCCAAGGTATGTCGGACCTTTTGAAATTTTGCAAAGAATTGGGAATTTGGTATACTATTTTGCGTTGCCGCCGAGACTTGCTCTAGTGCACAACGTTTTTCAAGTGTCAATGTTAAGAGAGTAAGAATCGGACCCTATTCATGTACCGAGTTACAAAGAGTACGAGCTGGATGAGTGAGCATCATTTGTGGAAAGTACAGTTAGGATAGTGGATAGGAAAGAGCGAGGGCTCTGGAACAAGGCGATCCCGCTAGTCAAGGTGGTTTGGTAACACCACGGACCTGAATGAACTACTTGGTGAATTGAGGAAGTTGTGAGGACTATGTATCCTTATTTGTTTGAAAGGTTGTAGCAGTATTTCAATTTCGAGGACGAAATTTCCTAAGGGAGAGAGTTGTCACGCCCTGGAAATTCGACTCTTGTGAGTACCTGAATCCAATAAAAAGGAAATTAAATTGAATTTCAGTCGGTAAAATATTTTGGAACGTAAGGACTAAAGATACGATAATTGGACAAATTCTGAAGTTTCAGTCGGTTTAAATTAGGTTTCGAATTCTTAGTCGCCGTGAATTAGGATTTCAATCCTCGCGCCCGAGCCTAATCCTGACCGAGCCTAACTTGTGAAATTACCAAAAATACCATTCGTCCAGTGTATCGAAATTTCATTTCAGTCCCGATTTATCAAATGACAAAATTGCCCATCAATAATGCATAAGAGACAAAATTGGCTAAAAAGTCTTCTTGTGGACCCTAGTCAACTCACATCATCTCACTCTCTCTCTTCTCTCACACGTCTCTCGTCTGCTCTCTCTCTCTCTCTCTCTCTCTCTCTCTCTCTCTCTCTCTCTTCTTTCTTTTGTTTTGAGGAAACACCCGACCGAGCATCCTCCTCCTCCTTCCTCCTCCCACCGGCCATTTGTGCGCCATCACCCCACGAGCCGACCACTACCACGTCCAACCTTTCCTCAATGTCGCCCTTAACCCCACCGCCACCATCGTTGGTCACGGACGGTCGCGAAAACCGCCGTGGAAGCCTGCCCTGTTTCTGCCCTTGAAACCCGAGGAGACCCAGCCCTTCCTTCAGCCTCGTACGGCTTCGCCGCCACCTACCACCACCTCACCAACGTCCACCAACCTCCTCACCACCAAGCCGAAGCCACCCCGACGCCGATTGACCGCCGGAGCAGCCGTGAATAGCCCCGAAGACCCCGGTGCTCTGTTTTTGGGTTCGATTCGATTTTTCTTTGATTCGCCAGAACCCGACGCCACCGCCATTCATCGCCACCTCCGACGACCTCCCGCACCCCTCTCTGGTGACCTTGAGCTCGTGGGAGCTCGCCATCGCGCTTGAAGGAATGACCACAAACAATTGGTCAATCCTATTTTTGGGATTTCTTATCCGTTCTTCCGAAAATTGATGATTTTTCCCTTTAGGGGTAATTCGTCCCTGCTTTGCATATGAGATAAGTCGAAAATGCCAATATTAGGATAGGGCCAGTTAGATGGCGAATCCTTATGTTTTGATTTTCGAATCTCATCCCTCTTTCAAAAATGACGATTTTACCCCCCAAAGGGTGAGTCGTCTTTCCTACTCAATCGAGTTGAGAAAATTGCTCAAAATTAGGATTTGGGTCTGATGGTTGACCAATCCTTCTGTTTGGAATTTTCACTTCTTGCCATCTTCTGAAATGATGATTTTACCCCTCAAAGGTTAAATCGCTTCCAAATTTCCAAAAAAAATCTGAAAATTCCTGAAAAATAGGAAATGAATGGATTCGATGATCAACCTTATTTCCAATCTCTTTTGACTCCAGATTTCATTTAAAATGACTATTTCGCCCCTTTTTGGGGCCAATCGTCTCAAATTTCTTCAAAATTACAATTTTGCCCCTCATGGGCAAATCATGTCAAAATCATTCTTGAACCTTGATTGACACTTCTTTAGGCTAATATGGCCTTACTAAGGATGACACGTTGTGTTCATGTGATTTATCCGCATGTCTTGGATTCTTGATTTGCGCACTTATTTTACTGATTGTGAGTGTTATGATAGCCACTCCTCTCTACATGAACTCCTAGATTCAAGGTCTATACCCCCACTCATCTGCATGAAATCTTAGGGTTAGATAATCCACTCAACTTAGGTACCAAAAGGGCGTCTACTTTGATAGTTGGCGTAACTAAGTCCTCAATCCCATTTCTCTGGTTTTCGCAGAATCGAATAGAAGCTCCCAACTATTCGATAGAGGTTTCAATTGTACCTTCCACGAAACAATTGGTGGCGACTCCTTGGCATGTACACGTATCACATGTCACTAGAATACACTGAAAACCAGCCACGTGTACCTCCGTTGCGATTTGGGTAATGGGCCTTGGGAGAGGCTTGCGTCCGACCAGACCTGGACGGCCCATTAGCCCTCGAGAGCGAGGCAGCCTCGAAGAGGGTCGCGACAGATTGGCGACTCCGCTGGGGACTTATTCCCAGCCAGAATCTTCGGTTAGGAATTTAAGAAGACTTGAGCCGATTAAAAAGTTGTTGGTTTACCTAACCCTGTTTTCTACATATGCTCTCAAAGGTAAGGTATGTACCCTAACCACCGTGTTAGATTTTTTGCTAATGGAGAAATAAGGGCGGAGTGTTTGCTGACATCTTTCCTGCAGGTTGTAGTTGGGCTTGTATGTTTATTTTTATGCACCTATTGAAGCGATGCTTGATACAAACTGGTGTGCATGACTTTGCATTATGATGATCACGACACATCGCACACACTGGCGGTCAAACCCCGGCTGCAAATACCTTCTAGGTTACCTTAGATAGGGAAAAGGTGCGAAAGGATCTCGCGTTTGATGGCACTTGTGACTTTCATATTCATTCCCGCTCACAATCCAAATTGATGATTCTAGCCCTCTTGGGTGGGTATTATTGGGGAGGAATCTGCCATATTTTGATCATAGGAGCCTGAGCCATGGGTTCCTCACCTGATTTTTTACTTTTAGAGTATACCCCCCCACTTGTCTCATGTGCATGTCCATGGAAGGTTGGTATACCTAAAACCACCCATCGTCACAAGGGAACGTTTGACATTCCTTGGGTTTTGGTTGGTAAGGCATTTACTACCTGATGTACTTAGTTATACATGTTATGTATTATGGTTACATATTGCATACCGTCTACATGCATGACATACATTTTGAAATCATCCAAGTGACTGATTAAAATAACAATGATATGTGATAATTTGTCGCTGTTCCCTAAGAGTTCATCAGAGTTAGTGACCTTCGAGTGTCTAAGGAAAGTCACTCGTCCTGCGCCGAACACAAGATTGCACTTTACTATATTTGTGCATGGCCAAGAGCTGATTGGGCGTAAGCTGGGATATGCCAAAGATTGCCAGACTCGCTATTATGTCGATAACCTCAGGTTTAAGCGGCAGGCGGACGAAATGTTCAAGGATTATATGGAAATGAAAAAATAGATTCGCAACCGCCTAGCTAGAGAAGCGTATGCTCGCCGAAAAGCTGAGCGTTAAGCCAGGGAGAATAGGCCAATGTTAACCCTTGGGGGAAGGAAGAGGCGTTCCGCCGTCAAGACAAAGCCGAAACGCATCATACTCAAGAAGACAAAACCCAAGAAAGAAGAAAGGACTCCTGAAGTCATTATACCATGGACGAGAGAATGGCCAGAGGAGCTCAAACATCTCAACCGCCCTATCGAAGACCACCCTCCACACTCTGAGGGACGTTCAATTAAGGAAGAAATCCATATCACCGAGCCGTATCCTGAAGAAGGGAAAGATGAAGATGCCATCGAGGAGGAATCCCTAATTGACTACTATTCTGAAGAAGATTAGATTTTGGGGATGGATAATCTAGATCCCACATTCCATAGGCCTTTTATGGCTTTCTTGTTTTAGAATAAGGTCGATTGATATCTCTCCCCTTTTGAGATTCCTCTCTACCTCTCTTTCTTGGTAAACCCTCTTACAATAAGGAACTTACTCCACTGTACTCACATTTGATGTTTTGACCAATGGAATGTGACATTGTTATTTTCTTTAGTTACTGGGGTGATTCTGATTAATTGCATAATTCACTTGCTCGAAATTCAAATTAGACCTTGAGTCGGGTTTTCCACACCTGAAAGGGACTCTAATTTCCATTTTATTAACTGGAATATGCAATTAATTCGGTTCATGCATATTTCATGACATTTGCATAATCGCATGTTTAAAGTAATCTTTGGCGATTGATTTTTCAAAATCATTTGCATATTTTACACTTGATGGAAAGAATGACATCCAAGTGTTCAAAGTCCCTCGAGCTAAGCTCCTAGCCTGGTGGGACAGCATGGGTGAAGTCAGCCAGAAGTACGCCAGATCACGACTAGGATATCTGTTGGATCTGTTGGATCTGTTGAAGATTGAATGTCCATTTGCCTTCATCCAAGCCATGGCACTTTATTGGGATCCTACCACCGCGACATTCTGCATGGAAGGACTGGAGGTCACTCCTACCCTTGAAGAGTATAGCGCTGCCATTGGAGTTGAGTTCACTCACTTGTTAGTCCAACCTCCTATAGGATTTGAGCTTTTGAATCAACTAGCTGAATTCCTTGATACAAGCCTCAATGAAATCAAAGCAGACGCTAAAAGTAATTCTGGGCGGATTTTCTTATCCTTTCTCCTAAATAGGTTTCCTAACCTCCCTACTAGAAAAGGAACAAACTCAGGTAGAGCTTTTGTCTTGGCATTCTTTAGCTTTGTGCTATTCCTCGTTTCGTCTGTCACATTTGACCCTATCATGGTCGTAGTAGTCATACAAGTCTGCTATGGGTGGGACTATTCCAACCTTATCCTGACCGAAACCTGCCTTTCCTTGAATCGTTTCCGAAAACAAAAAATAAGGGAATCTTTAGAGCCTCTAATGGTCTCCTATACCTATGGTTCACATCTCACATCAAGAAATTTCATATCCGCATGGGTTTCACCGAGATTAGTTCTGATATCCCTCCCCTTAGAACTTTCATCCGGACCCACACACGTGTTCCTAAGTTCAATTTCAAAGAGTGGAAAGAGTTCCTTAGGACCCTGAAACCTGAACAACTCCGATGGCGGCTTAGGCTATCAACGTTGGCAAAAGTGCCACACATACTACCCAAGGAGGGTTATCCGACAATTCGGGGCACTACAGGAGATTCTTCCACCACCCCTACCAAATGTCATTTCGTTTAACATGCCCAAAGAAATTCTTACAGGCGAGAAGAAGAAGCAGTTTGAAGCAAAGGTGGAGGTTATCATACGCTCTTTGAAAGAATCTCAGACTGAAGAAATAAAGTGGCCAAATGACATGACTCCTAAGATGAATACTCATAGGACTTCTGCAGAATACATTTGATACTTTGAGGCAGCCAGACGCAGCTTTGTCGAGCCTTACGTACCAGAATACATCGTGCCGCACATGCCTGGAGTAGAGCCGTATATACCTGAAGATATGGGATCGCCGCCATATTTTGGAGATGAGGAGTCTCAGACTGAGGGACTTGATCTCTATTGGGACGTGAGGGCACCCTAGGCCGCAAGCGTCCTAGGCTTGGATAGAACGATTCTATCAAGTGTAGGATGTGTGAACATTATGATGTTCCTCGGCATTTGAATGCTCATTTGTAATAAATGTTACTTTTTGCATATGTGTGCGCATAGACATGTTTTGTCGATACATCGAAAATTATCATCATGGATTACGCTTCTTTTAATTTCATGAATTCTCTTGGTGAATGATTGAAAGGACTGCTCATGTGAGACTAAGGCTCACAAGGTAGTCATTTTTTTCATTTATCAATAGAAAATATGCAATTGAATGAATTTAGTACTTTCTTTATCTATCCTGAAAATGTATTTACTTGTTATTTTCAAATAAACAGGTACTTTCTAATTATGGAACCGCCTAAGCATCATTTCTGTACTCGACTTAAGACAAGAATGAAACAGCAAGAGTTGACTCCACGAGTAGGCATGCTGGAGACTCAAATGACTACTATAGCTACAATGATGGTTGAGATAAAGGTAATGTTGGAGGCCTCTCAAGCCAGACAAGCAACAGTGCCTAACCTGAACAACTCAGGTCAACCCTCGATGCCCAATACAATTGACAAAGGGACCGCTGAAGGTGCCCAACATGTCGTAGAAGACAGTCACGTGCCAAATGTTCAGTTGGGGCCAAAGATGCCCCATGTTGTCATTAACCTCAAGAGAGAGGAAAAGGAAAAACAAGCTGTGAAAACCGAAGCCGAGGCTAAGAGAATAGCCAAAATTGAGGAATGTTTGAGCAGTCAGGGTTATGAACAAGCCCGTTTCGACAAAATATCTCCTTTCGCCAAAGTAGAGACTTCTCCTGACTATAAAGAGCTAGATTTTATAAGAAAGTACAATGGGACAGGCTGTCCCCGTGCTCACCTCAAGTATTATTTGCGTAAGATGGCGCACTATTCAGATTACATTCCGCTATGATGAATACGTTCCAAGAGAGTTTGGCTGGTGCCGCTTAAGCTTGGTTTATTGAGTTGGACCTTGACGATTATGATGGATGGGAAGATCTTGCTGAAGATTTCCTCAGGCAGTATATGTTCAACATAGCTACGGCCCCGACGTAGAAAGATTTATTACGAACCATGAAAGGAAAGAACGAAACGATCAGAATATATACCCAAAGGTGGCGAGCTTTGGCAACCCAAATAAGTCGTCGATCCTTGAAGACGATTTGATCGACCTATTTCTGAAGGCGCTTCCATATAAATATTTTGATAGGCTGAACACCTCGGGATGCCAAACCTTTATACACTTGATAAAGGTGGCAGAAAGATTGGAGTGGGCTTTAAGAGAAAGGATGCCGCATGAAACTTCAACAAGAAGGCAATATCCCCCGAGAAAGGAAATGGAGACTGGAGTTGATATAGCTTTTGTACCTGATTTTCCTAAGCCCAAGATGTTCACTAACTCCAACCAGGCCAATGGAGGATCATCATGGTCAGTGCTTAAAAGGCAGGAAACGAGTAAGAAATAGCCTTAGAAGCAATTTTCCCAGCTCCCGAGACCATTATCCAAATTGCTCCCGATGTTATTAGAACATCACTTGGTGACGAAGGAACCTCCTAGAGCAAATCCGGCAAGATACCCTAGTTTCGACGAAAGCAAAACCTGCACCTATCATATGGGGAAAGAGGATACAATGTAGACAACTGCTACATTCTAAAGTTGAAGGTTCAAGCTCTCATTGATAGTCAGATTTTGAAATTTGATGATGTAACTCCAAATGTACAACAAAATCCGCTTCCTGACCGCCAAGCAGTTGGTGTGATTTTCGCTGATGAGGAAGAAAACCGCCTAGAGCTGAAGGTGAACGTATCCAAGCTGACCAATATTCTGGCAATCGCTTCGTCATATCCAAAGAAAGGGGAGGTGTCGATCGAAAGAAAAAAGCTATGCATTGCCAAAATGATGAGCCTATGGATAATGGCGAACGTTACTGACGAATTATTTGAAGGAACTAAGGCCTTTGTGAACCTAGAGTGGAATCAATTTATGGTTGAAACTGAGCGAGGAAATAAGTGGAATGTGCCTCATGAGAGCCTGGTAGGTGACGTTGAATTGATCACTAAACCGGAAGAAGAGCTCGACGAGGATGAGCGAGAGATCACCAAGAGACCTTTGGTCAATCGCAAGTTTGCGGCTAAAGCCCTAGAAAGAGGTGAAATAGTAGATAACCTGGGTGAGGACTCTGGGAAGTATGGCTTTAAGGTTAAATACTGTGCCCCTCCCAGTTTCTTTCGAAAGGATGGAGGACATTGTACCCGACAGATGGGGTGGTATGGACGATCCTGTCTAACCGGAGGCCGCAGATGACAAAGCTACACCAATGCCCGAAGGATGCAAATCTTCATCCGACCAAGTGATGTTGGAACAGTTTTTGCCCATCGAAGAGCAAGTGAATGACTTCTCATGCGAAATGGAGGACGTGTCGCTACAACTGACGACGTTTGATCCCTCTCAGACAACGAGCGATATATCCGGCATAGAGCAATATACTCAGATTCAAGACTAGAATTCTCGAATGGAGAAATTGTGGACTCAATGGCAAGACGTGGCTAGATTATTCGACGAAGTGAGAGAGTAGCTAAGTCTTTTAACTCCATTCGAATCAGATATTGCTGAGAGCTATCTTCAGTCCGAGTTCGAGGATAACTCAAGAGATTTTGACGATATTGTGGGGATGGTTGAGACTTCGACAACTGTAGCAATCAAACTGGATGAGATCGACAATCTGAGCCCGAAAGAAGATTGCCTAGTGAAACTCGTCATAATTTGTATACCAAATGACGAAACAGATGAAGAAACAAAAGCAGAGGCATCTGGCCTGACGACGGTCACCATAAAAGTTCCCCCTAAGGAGGAGTACGATCCTAAGGCAATCCCTTGGAATTATGGGACAGGCGAAATTGGAGCTGTAATGAGATCTGGACGATTCTATGCCCCGAGGGAGGGTGAATCTGAAAAAAAAATGAGGTTTCAAAAGAAGATGCGGAAAAGCTCATATCCATCGTTAAAACCATCGAGTTTGAGGTGATAGAGCAGTTAAAGAAGATGCTGGCCTAAATATCTCTATTAGATTTGTTCATCAACTCGAAGAAACATAAAAATGCACTGTTAAAGATACTGAATGAAGTACATGTCCCTAAAACTATCAACGATGTACAGCTAGGGGACTTTGTAGGGGCAATCCTTCTAAAAGACCAATTGAGTTTCTCAGACGAAGACTTTCCCATAGAAGGAAGAGGGCACAACAAGGCCTTATACATCACTGCACACTGTAATGGCAAAAGAGTAGCACATGTGTTAATCGACAATGGATCTGCTTTTAACATCTGTCCTTTGGCTACACTGAGAAGTTTAGGCATTAAAGAAGAAATGATTCGAACCTCCATGGCGGCTGTAAGAGCTTTTGATGGGATGAGAAAAACGGTAGTGGGTGAAATTGAGCTGGATGTCCTCATTGGCCCGACTAAATTTTCTATAAACTTTCAGGTAATGAACTTACCGAGTGCTTTCGTATTTCTGTTAGGGAGACCCTAGATTCACATTGCTGGAGCTGTACCCTCAAGCCTACATCAAAGGTGCGATTCGTGGTCGATGGGAATGTGGTTACCGTTCATCGAGAAGTTGATCTCCTCGCTTATCAGAATAGTGCTATCCCCTATATTGAGCCGGAAAGTAAAGAGGAAGTAAGCTACCATTCCCTAGATCTAGTGGCAGTGGTCCATACTCTTGTGGGAACAAAACTGAAAGCCCCTTTGATCTCTGAAACTAACCTTTTACCGGCTAAGATGCTACTAGCATATGGATTCAGTCCAGGAGATGGTCTGGGCAAGCATGGCCAAGGGATTCGCGCTCCGCTACAATTAAAGTCCAACGAGCATAAGATAGGCTTGGGTTATCAGGGTTGTCGCGCCGGTGACTCTACCTCCAAGACTACAGGCCGAGGTCGAGGCAAGAGCCGTAGACGTCATGGACACCAGAAAAACCAGAAAGATTCCTTCATTGGTTCTCTAGCCTGGAAAGGCAGGTCTACGATGTTCAATAGCCCTCTAAACAAATATTTCAGCAAAACTCCAAGTGGTTGTCAGAAGAAAGGGTAGCTCCGCCAGCAGAACCAGACCTAACGAACCCCTTTATTGAAGACAATTCCGTGAACGTTATCATTGACTGGCTTGATGATGACGCCGTCACTACTGAGTAAAGAAACCCCTCCTCCTCTTTCCCGCTGCATTGAGCTTTATGCATTGTTCATTGTCGCATTTCTTTCATATTATTTTGAAGCAAGTATAGGAAAACACCTTTGGATCTTCGACCGTGGGTCCAAAGAGCATAACTTGTAATGCGGTCCATTTTGCATTCAATAAAACACTACAAATTTTATTAAGGACATATGGAACCACAAATCAGCCTAATGATGATGCTAGCCTTCCATATGGGAAGCTTGAGGCCTGATTTGCCATATGACTCATGTTTTCTAAAAACTGATTTTTGAGGAACGAGGATGTCTGAGGATTTGAGGACTAGTTCCATTTATGACTGCACTCATTTTAAAATCTCTTTCAAAAAGATTTTTTGTATCCATGCATTGCATCTTCATGAGAAGTACGAACTAACCATTCTCATGACATTTTAGGCATATCAGCTCAAAGATGCATACTAGGTTATTGTACGACTCGGATCACCAAGGTGATTATTCTTGCGACATTAAAGAAGACAAAGATGAGGGTTATGCGGCTATCCATAGAGAGTGGAATGCCTTTGAAGAGTCGGTACCTCCCACTTCGGAGGAACCAATTGTCATTAACTTGGGTGATGCTGTAGACATCAAAGAAGTGAAAATTGGGGGACATTTATCCCTGGCGGAAAAGCTCATATTCACATAACTACTTAAGGAATATCATGATATTTTTGCATGGTCGTACGCTGATATGCCAGGTTTGGATCCTAGAATCGTTGAACACGCGTTACCCACCGATCCTAGTGTTAAACCGGTGAGGCAAGGAAGCAGACGGATGAAAGCTGAGTTAGAAGATAGAGTTAAAGAAGACGTGATGAAACTTCTTAGAGTGGGCCTTATTAAAACTATCCCATATTCATATTGGATTGCGAACATAGTCCCAGTTATGAAAAAAGATAGCAGAGTTAGGATCTGTGTGGATTATCGGGACTTAAATAGAGCAAATCCAAAAGATGATTTTCCACTTCCCCACATCGATGTGCTGGTGGATAGTACGGCAGGGTACGAAATGTTCTCATTCATGGATGAATTCTCCGGATATAATCAGATCCTCATGAAAAAAGAGGACAAACTGAAAATTGTATTTACCACCCCTTGGAGAAATTTTTGTTATAAGGTCATACCTTTTGGATTGAAGAACACTGGGGCAACTTATCAGAAGGCAATGGTCACCCTATTTCATGACATGATTCATAAGGAGATTGAGGTATATGTCGATGACATGATTGCCAAGTCCAAGAAAGGACAAGATCACATTCAAGTGCTAAGAAAGCTGTTTGAGCGACTGCGAAAGTACAAGTTAAGGCTGAACCCTAACAAGTGTGTGTTTGGGGCAAGATCTATGAAACTTCTCGGATTCATGGTCAGTAAGAGGGGCGTTGAAATTGACCCTTCGAAAATTCAAGCTATTCATGACCTAGTAACTCCCTCGATAGTGAAAGAAGTAAGAAGTCTTCTAGCGAGATTGAACTATATCGCCAGGTTTATCAATCAATTATCAGATGTGTCTAAGCCGATTTTCAAACTGCTCAAGAAAGGTGCGAAAGTGACTTGGGATACAGAATGCAGTCAGGCCTTCCAAAAGATCAAGGATTATCTGGTCACTCCACTAGTACTTGTGTCACCAATCCCAGGTCATCCCTTGACTTTGTATTTGACTATACACCAAGAGTTTTTGGGGGCCTTGCTTGCTCAAACAAGCCCCATGGATGGCAAGGAGAAGGCCATTTATTATTTGAGCAAGAAGTTCACCACGTCTGAAATGAATTACGTGCCTGTCGAGAGAGCTTGCGTAGTAGCAATGTGGGTACTTCGTAGATTGAGGCAGTACACCCTACACCACCATATTCAACTGGTGATAAAAAATGACCTAATCAAATATTTCCTAGAGAAGCCCGCTCTGATTGAGAGGTTAGTCAAATGGCAAGTGATGTTGTCTGAATTTGACATGAAGAGTTCTCCTCAAAAGTCCATGACAAGGAGGGTAATAGTTGACATGTTGGCGGAAAATTCTCAAAATTACGCATCTTCTAGAGAGACAAAAATGAAAGATCAAGTTCTACATCTGACAGAAGAAAAATGGGTCATGTATTTAGACGGTGTCGTCAACCTGTCAGGAGCTGGCACAAGGGCAGTGCTAATATCCCCTGAAGGTCAACATTATCCAGTTACAGCGAAATTGGCTTTCCCTTGTACCAATAATATTTCAGAATATGAGGCGTGCATTTTAGGCCTACAATTAGCCATCTTCATGAAGTACCTAAACTGCAGGTTTATAAAGATTCCATGCTCATTATTTTCTAGACACAAGGAGAGTGAAAAATAAAAGACGCAAAGCTCATCCCTTATCATTAGTACCTTGAAGAGTTGACACTTAAGTTTGAAGAGGTGTCATTCGAATACTTGCCAAGAACGCAGAACTAGTTCGCAGACGCGTTGGCTACGTTGGCTTCAATGTTGCAAATAATTGATGGATTGAAAATGGAGCCACTAAGAATTGGCATAATCAGGAAACCGGCCTATTGCATGCTGGTCGAGGAAGAATTCGACGGAGAATCGTGGTACCTTGATATTAAGAATTATCTCTTAAAAGAAGAGTTTCCTGAAGGATGTCAAGCCGGAGACCGAAGATAAATAGCCAAAATGGCCATCAAATTTTTTCCTCAGTGGATCTATTAAGGTGCGTAGATGCTAAAGAAGCAAATACTCTCATGAAGAAGATCCATGAAGGTATATGCGAGCCACACATGAACGGCCATCTCCTCGCTAGGAAGATCATGCGGCTTGGTTATTATTGGATGACCATTGAATCAGATTGCAGTCAACATGTTAAGTCACGCCACCAATGCCAAGTATACGGCAATAAGATTAATGCGCCCCCAAATGAGCTTCAACAAATGTCCGAAGCTTAGCCTTTTTCTACGTGGAGGATCGACATGATAGGGCCGATCAACCCAACAGCTTCGAATGGTCGTCGCTTTATCCTAGTTGCAATCAATTACTTTACGAAGTGGATAGAAGCTAGTTCATGCACAAATGTCACTACGAGAAGTGTAGCAAGGTTTATCAAGATAGACATAATTTCTCGATATGGTACCCATCAGGCGATTATCACGGACAATGGGTCCAATTTAAATAATAAGATTGTCGACGATCTACTTGATCACTTCGGTATTCGACATCTTAATTCTTTCCCTTACCATCCACAGATGAATGGAGTAGTAGAAGCAACAAACAAGAATATCAAGAAAATTTTGGCTAAGACTGCCGAGAATTACAAGGATTGGCATGAGAGGCTACCATATCGGACTTCGATCCGAGCTTCAACAGGGGAAACTCCTTACCCTTTGGTATATGGGATGGAAGCCATCCTGCCTGTAGAAATTGAGATTCCATCTTTGAGAATATTGTTAGAAGTTAAGCTCTTAGAGGCAGAGTGGATCAAACACAAATATGAACAGCTGAATTTGATAGACGAAAAGCGTCTTAGAGCAATCTGTCACAGTCAGAGTTACCAGATAAGGGTAGCCAAGTCATTTAACCGGAAAGTCAAATCTAGAAATTTCGAAGTGAATGCCCTGGTGGTAAAGAAGACTCTACCGAACGCTGCTTATACGAGGGGCAAGATTTACCCCAAATTACGAAGGCCCTTATGTTGTCAAGAAAGTCTTTATGGGTGTGGCATTAATTCTTGTAAATTCTGAAGGAGAGGAATTGAGATATTTTGTAAATTCAGATGCCGTGAAGAAGTATTATCCTTAAAATAAAATCAGATGATGGTCACTTGGTTTTCTCCGAAACGATCTGAGTCGCCATAGCGGTCATTACATAGCATATCATGCATCTACACATACATAGCGCGTGTTATGTCTTGTAGGATTCCAGGAAATGAACCTAGAGTTAAACTCATTCAAATGGAACCAAGAACAAAATGGTTCATGACGCATAGAACCAGGTGATATGTATCTGTTCCATCAATTGTTAAAACACTCTTCACTCACTAGAATTTTTATTCTCTTCATACAGGAATGCCCGATGAAGACAAGAGACAGCAACGGAGAAATACTATAAAATTTCTCACCCTCCTATAAGAGAGAAGGAATCAAAGATGAGTACCCATGTGGTCAAACTAAAAAATGAACCATGCTCTCAAAAGATGGACTCCTCGTTGATAGCACTTATTGCATGCATGTTAGGATCAGAGATTATCCGGGCATGATTGAAGCATACATGATGCATCATTAAATTCTTAGTGGGGTAAAATGTCTGGAGAAAGACGAAATGATTTTTCCAAAACAGAGTTGTGTGAGCTATCTAGCGGGGATGTCTCTTCAGATAAGAGGCAAGCCTAATCCAAACACGTCCTATACACACCGAAGAGATAAGAGGAGTGTGAGGATAAAAGAGCCTGAACCCAGGGATGTAAGGGCTATTCGCATCGATTACATGGATTGGGACGACGGATGCGTTCGTTCCTTTATCATAAACACTACAGGTAATCATTGACAACCCCTTTGAACGGTGGTCTTCATTTCTTAACCCTATCAAAAATCACCTCACATAGGGTCATATAAAAGCAAGTCCAGCAGTACTGGAAGGTAAATGGTTAGACATCTTTTTGCTCGGACTAACATCAATCTTCACGTGTTGATATGCATTGATTCAGGCGCCAAAGGATGACGAAAAGACATTCATTTCTCTATCCTATACACTTATACCCATTGCATAGCCAATTTGAGCCTGCATATTCGTTTCATGTACCCCCATTGGTGATCATTGCACAGCCCCAAGGCAACGGCGGCAAAGACACTCGTGGACAGAAAAGTTCAAAAAGTCAGAGTTGCATGAGAATTCTAGAGTTAAAACGTTATGACAAGATGAGACACAAGTCACATACCTTACATGATCATCAAGAGATCCTGGTTCCTAAAAAGAAAAGAAAAAGGCGGGATTGAAAGAAAGAAAAAGCCAAATCCCTATACATTGGAAAGAGACAAGAAGCCCGACAGGAACAGGGCTGACCCTCGCCAAAATGCTGGAAAATCATAAGGCTGATTTTAAGGGCACCAAGAAATTACTGGATATCTCAGCCCCCGACAAATTCTGAAATAAAGAAGAATCCTCAAGAATTATGTAGTAAAAAGCTACTCCTTAAATGGAATCGTAGCCAACTGCCAAAAGGACAAACAATGTCCTTCAAAGATTAGACTCGTTCTCAAGACGCGTGGCATTCCTAGAAGACTAAAAATGTTCTTCGAAGAATCATCAATAAGGCACAGAACAAAGGACTGATCAGCAATGATCAGCAATGTCAAACCCTTCGCGATTCCAGGCCAAAAACAAGCATTTTTTGGTCCATAATCCTACCAACATTACAACCTTTCGCAGTCTTTTCTGATTAACACGCCTGGGTTAATGTGTACCTTAGCTCGAAGAGGTACGAGCAAGATTATTTCTTTCTCATTTTGCAAGGTTCTTGACTTGTAAACCCGGAGCAGGTGAAGAAAATTTTCATTCAAAAGACCTGACTTAGAGAGTGAGTCCCCCTTGTTTAAAACCATGTCCAAGCCCAACATTACGGTCCCTTAAAGACCTCCCGATTGATCGAAGTGTATGCGCTGCGAATGGCCCCGAAAACCCAGGTATAAGTTATTAGGAAATTCGAGTGCTTTCTTTACAAAAGACCAAAGTCGAAGATATTCCAATAGAATGCTTTAGACAAGCTTTGTTGGAAATTTCAAATTGTTTAATTCAGATTTTCCCTATAGGAATTTCTGACCATCTTTGCATGCTTCAAGATGTCCTGGATAACCTCCAGTATCATAAGTCATTTTTCATAAGTGCATAGCCTAAAGTAAAGCTTTGCATGCATCATAACTGTCATTGCCTCGAGATTACTGATATCTTTTCGATGAGGAATGAACTCTCAAATTTAAACTTCTGTAAGACTCATGGTGGCCCCAGGTCCTAGAAGGATACCTTGCTCAACAATGAAGAGTTTCCAAGCTTATTTTCTATGAGATTTCAGGTAACCCCTAAATCCCAGAAAAATGTTATAAAAGTCTTTTGTAGGTTTGAGTTTTCTGCAGGATACCTGGAGTCCCTAGATCCCATAATGGCACCTTACATGTCAAATGATAATCTTCAGAACCGACTTTCTACAAGGTTCTAGGTAACCCCTAAACTCCAGAATAGTCTCTTTGGTAAACCTAGGAGTTAGGTATACCTCCTTTATATAGACCCTCGTTGATTCCTCAAAGTAAAAGATTAGCCATTCCATAGGTAAACCGAGTGCTAGGTTCACCTCTTGGAAATTTTTAGACGAGTCCCGAGAAGTGGGACAAGTCATCCTGGGATATAGTGTTCCCGTCCGGATCTTCGGATAGGTAATCCTTTTGTTAGTTGACCCTTTCTCGAATCCATGGTTAGTCTTCAAGGGTGAGACGAACTATTTCCCCAAGTAAGCCTTATAGAGGGCAAGCCTATGACAAATCCCAAAGAACGGGTGCGTCACCTTTAGGTTCCTGACAAATAGGAAGCCTAGTCTTCAACAAACCTCAAAGAACGGGTGCGTCACCTTTAGGTTCCTGATAAATAGGAAGCCTAGTCTCCGACGAACCCCAAAGAACGGGTGCGTCATCTTTAGGTTCCTGATAGATAGTAAGCCTAGTCTCCGACAAACCCTAAAGAACGGGTACGTCACCTTTAGGTTCCTGGTAGATAGGAAGCCTAGTCTTCGATAAACCCCAAAGAACGGGTGCTTCATCCTTAAATTCTTGTTAGATAGGAATTCCATTCTGGTTTGGCCTACCATCCGGGCTAGAGCTTAACTTCCCTAAGATGTTCAAGAGACGGGTCCTTAGGTATTCACTTGAATCCTCTATACACCGCGTATGCCACACGAGCATCAGGCAGGTGATCAACAGGTAAGTAGCAGGCTGGTCTCTCTACTCTTCCTCTTTCATATTATCTGGAACAGAATGAGAAGAGCATACACTAGTAGAACAAGAAAGATTGGACGTCAAGATTCATTTCTCTCTTCCCCAGTTGAGTCGATCTGGACTCAGGTGTCACATGTCTTTAAGAAAAACCTCTTACGAGATTCCTCTCAAAGAAGGGCAGTTGTTGACACTTGATTTTGGATTAGTCTTTTTTTAGTTTATTTTTAGAAAATTCATAGAACATTATTAAAAAATAAAAAAAAATTACAAAATCAACTTTGGTGGCCTTAGCCAAGCCTAGGGAACTATTTTTGACCAAAAATAATTTTTCATATTTTTCGCATTTTTTAGTATTTTTAGAAAATATAAAAATACATGAAAATTCAAGACAAATAGCATCGAGGTCACAAAAATATGAAAAAAAGTCAATATTTTTCTTTAAAATCCCTTGTCTTTTTGACCTCATAAAAAGTCAAAATTCAAGTTCAATCGTATATGTTCCTTTGTTACACATATGATGGAATTTGGTAAAAAAAATTGTCAATCGAGTCTTTCATTTGCAATTTTTGGCATTTTGAGAGTCTTCTCATCGAATCTGATTGTCCTTATTTGCAATTTGGTCCAATTGTTCGTATAAATGGTTTAATTGCATGATTTGGATAAAATTGCATATTTTATTGTAATTTTGTCCTTGAATTTGGGCATAATTGAAATTACTTTAATTCAAGGGCCACATTTACAAATTGAAGTCACTGCCCAATGTTTTTCATCATTCTGAGTCGATTGGCAGGGGTGGTTTGGTCCAATTTGACTGTTTATGCCCTCAATTTCATATTTTTCCAAGTTAAGAATGAAAATTTGGGGTTTTCATAGAAATTGGCTAGAACTTTTGGGTAAAAACATATTTTTAGATAATATTCATGTCTTAAGTTCGATTCTGAGGTTTAATTGCAAAAATTCCCCGTCAGAATGTGATTAATTTTGAAAATCAGGTCAGAACCGGTTCTGACTGGTCAGACCGTCCGGTCAGACCGATCAAACCAGTTCACTATAGTGTCATCTCCTTCCTCAAGCTCCCGCGCGAATGAACAGTTACCAGACCGATTTTGGCCGTCAAATTGAAGGGCAATTCACGAATAATTGGAAGGGAAATGAGGGGCGTTTTGTTCCTCTCGTCGATCAATACCGGCGACACCACCTCACGTCAATCGACTGGTCAAGTTTCGGAGCTGCCAAAAGTTAACGAAGCCACACTTAGCTCTTATCCGTGCCAAATTCGCGCGAAATGAGACTTGTCGAAGGACCAAACGGAGCTGGACGGAATACCCAACATCCCTGATGCCATTTAGACCAAATGGCACGCCCAATCACGTGCCATTTCAAGTCGGTTAATCCCCTTCCGTTCCCGGCAATTTTTGAAAATGAGGATATAGCCTAAACATGCTTTCTAGAAGGGAGGTTGGTGGATTCTGTTTCAGAGGAGGAACATAAGAGAGAGAGAGAGAGAGAGAGAGAGAGAGAGAGAGAGAGAGAGAGAGAGAGAGAGAGAGAGAGAGAGAGAGAGAGAGCTCGCCTTCCATCGCCATTGTCGAAGGCTTGAGCTCGAATAATCAAAGTACTGGTTGGGCCTTTCTAGGCCAAACCGAAGCTTCTAAGTGTCACCAGGAGGTTGCCTGAGCTCCAAGGAGGCGATCGCCATCGGCCGCGCTGTCTGAAACCGTAAAACAGGTGAGACACAGCTTCGAGCTTCTCACTGTGCATCAATGGCAACTCACCTGTCTCACGCTCATTCTTGTATTTAGTGTGTACGTTTTGTTCCCCGAGCATCACTAACCATCATCGCATCTTCATTTTGCATCGGCTTTGCTTTAACACTTCGAATCGAGTCTCCAAACCTTCCGCCATAAGCCGAGTACTGTTTAATCTTGCCTAGCCAAATCTAGGCCGTACGAGCTCAATCGGAACTCGAGGTAAGTGATCTAAACCTCTATTGGTGCTGCTCTGTGATTGAATTACCCTGATTTTGTGTAAATTGTGCGACTGAACTTCCATGGCCGTACTCGGCATTTTGCATGATGTTCTTGATTTTGTGGATGGAATGCTTCGATTCTTAGATATATGAAACTAGAGGATTAAGCGAGTTGAACGGCACTGATTTTATGTTAATCGGCCTAGGTTTAGTCATCGATCGGCGCCGGAGAAGTCTTGGTCGTCCATTTCGTCGGGGTCGAGAGGTTAAAGTCGAAGCTGACGTGGAAGAGTCAACGAGTCAAAGATCTAGGTGGCGTCTTGTGATTGGTCCACGTGTGTGTCGAGTTGGTAAAGTCGTTAGTCTGTTAGGCTGAGCCAGATCTGATCCGATGGCTAGGGTTAATCGAGTCCTATTTTTAATGGCCGTCCGATTAGTAATTAGGATATTAGTTTTTAATTGAAAAATCAAAAAATACAGAAACGGCGCCGTATGGTTAAGTGAGTAGGCGACGTCTTTTAGGCTAGGGAGAATGAACAGTCCAGATTGGGCCAAGTCTTTTAATCGTAGCCGTAGGTTTAAGTAATCAGATTAGACGCACGAGGTTTAGTCGGTTTTTGATCTGGGCCGTAGGTTTTAGTCGACTGATCCAGCGGCTGTGGAATAGCCACGTGGTTCAAATGGAGCCGTTGGATTAAATTCTAATAATAGGAAAATAGAAAAACACGAAATGACGTCGTTTTGGGGCTAGTCTCCGCGCGGGTTCGGGTCTGGGCCGGGTTTCGATCCGAGTGGATCGGGTCAACCCGGTCCAAATTATTTTTTTAATAAAAAAATTCAAAAAATGATTTTAAAAATAAAAATAAAATCGAAAAAATCCTAGAAAATTCTAAAAAATGTTAGGAAATCCTAGAAAACCCAAAAAATGTAAGAAAATTATAGAAATTCCTAGATACTCCCGAAATTCCCAAAAATTGAGGAATGACCACAAAAAACTAGTTAATCCTATTTTTGGGGTTTCTTATCCGTTATTTCAGAAATTGATGATTTTGCCCTTTAGGGGTAATTCGTCCCTGCTTTGTATATGAGATAAGTCGAAAATGCTAAGATTAGGATATGGTCAGTTAGATGGCGAATCCTTTTGTTTGGATTTTCAAATCTCATCCCTCTTTAAAAAATGACGATTTTACCCCCCAAAGGGTAAGCCGTCTTTCCCACTCCAATCGAGTTGAGAAAATTGCTCAAAATTAGGATTTGGGTCTGATAGTTGACCAATCCTTCTGTTTGGGATTTTCACTTCTCGTCATCTTCTGAAATGGCGATTTTACCCCTCAAAGGGTAAATCGCTTACAAATTTTCAAAAAAAATCTGAAAATTCTCGAAAAATAGGAAATGGATTGATTCGATGATCAATCTTATTTCCAATCCCTTTTGGCTCCATATATTCATTTAAAATGACTATTTCGCCCCTTTTAGGGCAAATTGTCTTAAATTTCTTCAAAATTACGATTTTGCCCATCATGGGCAAATCATGTCAAAATCATTCTTGAACCTTGATTAACACTTCTACAGGCTAATAGAGCCTTACTAGGGATGTCACGTTGTGTTCATGTGATTTATCCGCATGTCTTGGATCCTTGATTTGTGCACTTATTTTACTAATTGTGAGTGTTAGGGTAGTCACTCCTATTTGCATGAACTCTTAGATTTTGGGTCTGTACCCCCACTCATCTGCATGAAATCTTAGGGTTAGATAATTCATTCAACTTAGGTACCGAAAGGGCGTCAACTTTGACAGTTGGCGTGACTAAGTCCCCGATCCCATTTCTCTGGTTTTCGCAAAATCAAATAGAAGCTCCCAACTATTCGATAGGGTTTCCAATCATACCTTCCACGAAACGATCGGTGGCGACTTCTTGGCATGTATACGTATCACATGTCACTAGACCACACTGAAGGTCGGCCACGTATACCTCCGTTGCGATTTGGGTAATGGGCCTTGGGAGAGGCCCGCGTCCGACCAGACTTGGACGGCCCATTAGCCCTCAAGAGCGAAGCAACCTCGGGAGGGTCGCGACACCCATGTCTCATTGAAACCAAACCTCTTCAAGCATGCCTTTAGAAAATCACACTCTATGCGATCATAGGCTTTCTTCATGTCGAGTTTGAGTATTGCTTGGAACTTTTTCCTTCTTTTCCTGATTCTGATTTGGTGCAATACCTCATGTACCACAAAGATGTTGTCTTGTATTTGTCTCCCCTCCACAAAAGCATTTTTCTCCTCGGCTATAATTTCTGGCAACATGGGTTTAAGTCTATTTGCCAATACTTTAGCAATTATTTTGTAGCCAAAGTTGCATAAGCTGTTAGGGCGATATTGCTCCAATTTCTCAGGGTTTTGGACTTTTGGAATCAAGGTAATTTGTGTTCTGTTAAGGATTGGCAGCATCTTCCCAGTTCTAAAAAATTCCTTTATCTCCTAAAAAATTCCAGCTTTCAGAGTCTCCCAATTCTGCTGGTAAAACAAGTCATTTAATCCATCAGGGCCAGGGGCTTTCGTAGCCCCAAGTTGAAAAGCAACTTGCTATACTTCCTCCATACTCACATCAGCCAGCAATGTCAAATCCATCTCCCCAATGACTATTTTGGGGCACTGTTCTAAAACAAGGGAGACGTTTCTTTGGCTTTCCAATTTGAATAAGTTGCTGAAGAAGTTGCTTATCTCTTGCTTGACTAGGTTTGGTTTTGAGATCCAAGTTGTGTCAGGTCCTTGAATCATGGAGATTTTGTTCCTCTGTCTGTTGAAAAATATGAGGTATTTTGATGGGTGAGTGAATGAGAAATTGTTTCTCAAAGAACGCCCCTTGAGTTGGAAGTGGGAAGTAACAAAGCACTAGTCCCACATAGGAAAGGAGGAAGGCCTTGAGGTGCTTTATATATCGATACGCTCTCTTTGAGTGGTAACTATCATAGCACAAGCACTATGCCTCGCGAGCACGCGCAAGGGGGGTGCAAATCCCGGACCCTGACGGAGGCCCGACAAGTTAAAACTTGGGCGCGAGCGCACGACCTGCGTACGCGAATGCGAGACCGGAAAGTGGGCCTCGCGACAAGCCCATTTTTGCCTTCTGTTTTAATTTTTTTTCCAACTCAAGTCGTTAACCGTTCTTAAGTTAATTACCAGTGTGTTAATGGTATTAACTAAGTAACGGCTGTTATAAATCTGTGGTTACAGAATTAAATTTATAACGGCTTTAAACGGCAGAGTTATTTAGCCGTTATTCTTTATTTCCGCAATGCCCCGCTGACCCTATAAATATGTGGCTTCCCATTCTGTTTCTATACGGAAAAACGAAAGCAAGAACTCTCTCTTTCGAATAGTCTGCATTTGCATTATTTTCGATAGTGTTCTCGTGTTGTTCAAGTTCGCCGGAAGCTTTGGAGTGATGTGCTTGCCTCTATCGCTGCTAACCGTTGTATCCTGGGAGACAGACGTTCACGAAACCTCAAAGCACGTACTGGAGGGGACGAATCTGTTTTAAGGAAACTGTGTCGTACACAGGCCTCGGTATTCTTTTTAATTTAATTTATTTATATTGTTATATTTTCATTCGGATCTCGGATCTTGTTGCTCAGAAGGAGGTTCAGAAGGAAGCTTAAAAAGAGGCTCAGAAGGAGACTCAGAAGGAGCTTCAGAAGGAGACTCAGAAGGAGCCTCAGAAGGAAGGTCAAAAGAAGGCTGAGAGGGAGACTTAGAGGGAGACTTAGAAGGAAGGTCAGAAGGAGACTCAGAAGGAGCCTCAGAAGGAGACACAGAACGAAGCCTCAGAAGGAGATTCAGAAGGAGCCTCAGAAGGAACTGCTTTTGATGGGTCCAGAAGGACTGCTTCTGACGGGTCCAGAAGGACTGCTTCTGACGAGTCCAGAAGCACTGCATCTAACGGTGCATCTGAACTGCATCTGACGGGTGCATCTAAGCTGCATCTGATGGTTCAGTTTTACTGCTTTTGAAGGCTCAGATTTTGTGTTTCTGCTAACTTAGTGTTTTCATATTTGAGGCAGTTTGCTTACATTTATTATTGTCATTCTAATTGTAAGTATCCTCCATTTTCATAAAACAGTATTATTCATTATTTAACACTGTTTTCTCCAACAATCTTAAAACAAATTTTATTCGACATTTACATTTCGAATGGCTACTGGAAAAGAAGCTGTTGATGTGCCTGCTGATGACATCACCAAAAGCTCAGCCTCTGCTGTCCATCAGCCTGGATCATCTTCTGCTTCTGCTGCGCCATCTTTCCACCATGGTGAGAAACCTGAAAAGTTCAACGGATCGAACTTTAAAAGGTGGTAGCAGAAGATGTTGTTTTATTTAACAACACCGAATCTTGCGATAGTCTTGACTGAGGAACCTCCTAAGGTATCCGATGGAGAAACTGATAAGCAAGTCTTCAATGCTGTTGAGGCTTGGAAACATTTTGACTTCTTGTGTAGAAATTATGTCATGAATGGATTACATGACTCATTGTACAATGTTTATTGTGCAATAAAGACGGCAAATGAGTTATGGGAATCCTTAGATCGAAAATATAAAATAGAGGATGCCGGAGCAAAGAAATTTGTTGTCGGTCGATTCCTTGATTATAAGATGGTGGATTCTAAGGCTGTGATCAATCAAGTGCAAGAAATTCAGGTGATCTTGCATGAGATTCAGGCTGAAGGAATGAACTTGAGTGAAACCTTCTAAGTGACTGCGATTATTGAGAAGCTACCTCCTGGGTGGAAGGATTTCAAGAACTACCTCAAGCACAAGCGAAATGAAATGAACCTGGAGGAGTTGATTGTTAGACTTCGAATTGAAGAAGACAACAGAAGCTCTGAATGCAAAGGATTCAATCTTGCTACAGCTAAGGCAAATGTTGTGGAGCATAAGCATGGCCACAAGAACAAGAAGGTCGCCAAGCCAAAGTTGTGACCAAAATGAGGAGTTTCCAAGAACAAGTTTCTAGGGAAATGCTTCAACTGTGGTAAGACGGGTCACAGATCTGTGGATTGCAGACTTCCAAAGAGGAAGAGTTATGAGACAAATATGGTAAATGACATGACAAAAGACATGTCAGACATAAACCTCTCTGTAATGATTTCTGAAGTAAACTTAATTGGGTCTAATCCAAAGGAATGGTGGATTGACACTGGGGCAACTAGGCATGTGTGCTCCAATAAGGACCTGTTCACAACTTTCGAACCAATTGATGGGGAGAAAGTGTTCATGGGAAACTCTGCCTCTTCTGCGATTGAAGGCCAAGGGAAGGTGCTTCTGAAGATGACTTCTGGGAAAGAGCTGGCTCTGAACAATGTCTTGTATGTGCCGGAAATTCGAAAGAATCTGGTCTCCGGATCACTGTTGAACAAGCATGGATTTCGCATGATGTTCGAGTGAGACAAAGTTATTTTGTCAAAATCTGGAATGTATGTGGGGAAGGGATATATAACTGATGGGCTCTTTAAGCTCAATGTTATGACAATTATCAATAAAGATAATAGTCTTCTGTTTATTTGCTTGAGTCCTCCAATTTATGGCATGGTAGACTCGGACATGTTAATTATGATACATTGCGTAGATTAATTAACTTGGAACATATACCCTCATTCCAAATTGATTCAAAACACAAATGTGAAATTTGTGTTGAGACAAAATTAACGAAACCATCGTTTCAATCAATTGACATAAGTACCGTACCTATTGAATTGATTCATAGTGATGTTTGTGATTTGAAATCCGTACAAACAAGAGGTGGTAATAAATATTTTATTACCTTTATCAATGATAGCACTAAATATTGCTATGTGTATTTGCTTAAAAGCAAAGATGAAGCTTTAGAGAAATTTATTCTCTATAAGAATGAAGTTGAAAATCAACTTGATAAGAAAATCAAGAGATTGAGAAGTGATAGAGGCGGTGAGTATGAAGTACCAATTGGCGAATTCTGTGCACAACACGGAATTATACATGAGGTAACTGCGCCCTATTCACATCAATCCAATGGTGTTGCTGAACGTAAAAATTGCACATTGAAAGAAATGATGAACGCGATGTTACTAAGTTCAGGCTTACCTCAAAATATGTGAGGTGAAGCTATTTTGTCAAGCAATTATCTTTTAAATAAGGTACCTAAAAAAAAAGAGGATAAAACCCCTTATGAGCTATGGAAAGGTAGGAGATCATCCTACAATTGCTTACGAGTGTGGGGGTGTCTTGCTAAAGTAATTGTACCAACACCAAAGAAAACTAAAATAGGTCCTAAAACGGTGGACTGTATCTTTATAGGCTATGCACATAACAGTAATGCATATCGATTTCTTGTGCATGAATCTAAGATTCCAGATATACACAAGAATACGATCATGGAGTCTAGGAATGCTTCATTCTTTGAAGATGTATTTCATTGTAAATCCAATGATGGTTCAAGTTCGTCCAAACGAATGAATGAAACTATGAATGATGAAAGTCATGATTCAGATCATGAACTGAGACGTAGCAAAAGAGCAAGAGTGGAAAAATCATTTGGAGATAATTTTCTAACTTATTTGTTAGAAAAAGAACCACTAACTTATACAGAAACTGTGAGTTCTTTTGAGGGACCTCTATGGAAAGAGGCGATAAAAAGTGAAGTTGATTCTATTTTGTAGAATCATACTTGGGAGCTAGTGGATCTTCCTCCTGGTTGTAAACCTTTAGGGTCCAAATGAATCTTTAAAAGGAAGATGAAAGCCGATGGCTCCATTGGTAAATATAAAGCTAGACTTGTAATCAAAGGATACATGCAACGAGAAGGCTTAGATTACTTTGATACTTATTCTCCTGTGACGAGAATAAACTCCATTAGGATGATACTTGCAATTGCAGCATTGCGAAATCTAGAAGTATATCAAATGGATGTAAAAACAGCTTTCCTAAATGGTGATTTGGATGAAGAAATCTATATGGAACAACCTGAAGGTTTTGTAGTTCCAAGACAAGAAAGGAAAGTCTGTAAATTGGTAAAATCATTGTATGGTCTAAAACAAACGCCAAAGCAGTGGCATGAAAAGTTTGATAATGCAATGATTACCAATGATTTTAAAATCAATGAATGTGATAAATGTGTCTACATTAAAGAGACAGAGAATGGATATGTCACTCTATGTCTGTATGTAGATGACATACTCATTGTTGATAGTGATGACAGAATGATCAAATCTACCAAGAATATGTTGAATTCAAGTTTGATATGAAAGATATGGGACTTGCTGATGTGATTTTAAGGATTAAGATCACAAGAACGACATAAGGTTTAGTGTTAAACCAGTCACACTATGTGGACAAGATTCTTGAAAAATTCAGCAAGAATGATTCTGGTGTTGCTAGAACACCATTAGACAATAGTCTTCATCTATCCAAAAATAGAGGATGGGGTATTTCTCAAGTAGAATACTCCAAAATTATTGGAAGTCTAATGTACTTAATAAGTTGTACTAGACCAGATATTGCCTATACGATTAGTAGATTGAGTAGATATATGAGCAATCCAAGTGCTGACCATTGAAAAGCAATAGTGAGAGTACTCAGGTACCTACGGTATACTCGAAATTATGGCCTGCACTATACCAGATATCCATCTGTCTTGGAAGGATACCGTGATGCAAACTGGATATCTGATATAAAAGACTCAAAATCTACTAGTGGATATGTATTCACACTGGCAGGTGCGATTGTATCTTGGAAATCCTATAAACAAACTGTTATATCAAGATCCACAATGGAATCCGAGTTTATAGCTTTGGATAAATGTGGTGAAGAGGCTGAATGGCTACGCCATTTCCTAGAAGATATTCCAAAATGGCAAAAACCTGTGCCACCAATCTGTATACATTGCGATTGTCAATCTGCGATTGGAAGAGCATAGAGTAACATGTATAATGGTAAGTCTAGACATATACGTCGTAGACAAAATGCCATTAGACAACTACTCTCAATTGAAATTATCTCTATTGACTACGTAAAGTCAAAGGATAATATTGCGAATCCGCTAACCAAAGGGTTAAACAGAGAGTTAGCTGAAAAGTCAACAATAGGAATGGGATTGAAGCCCATTACAGAAAAGTTGATATAAAGGAAAACCCAACCTAGCTGACTGGAGATCCCAAGATCTAGGTTCAAAGGGACAACCTAATTATATGAACTGAATGATATCACTGTGGGGGTCTATCCTTCAAACCATTCCTATAAAAGAAACAGTGATTTGATATCCCTCACTTATGTGGAGGAAAACCAATTATTGTGGGGATTTATCAGGAAAAGGATATCAATTATGTTTTAATGATTCTTAAGTGGAGTAAACCAATTACTCGAGATTAAGTAATCACCTATGTGAGAGAGAAGTGGGGCCGCTTCAAAGGAGAATTATTGAGGGCTGAATTCTTTAGAAACTCTCGCAGAACCAAGACGATGTTCATGGCCAAAACGAACATACTCATGAGAACTGAACAAACGTTTAGATGATTCATGTGTGAAGTGTATGGGTCATTTACTAAGAAAGTATGACAGTTCAAGGACATCATATCTACTGGACAGCTGGTAAATTAAATATACTTTCACAAGGGAAGGTTCAAAGGGTGACACATACCTATCCTATGCAGGTTTCATTTGTTGAACACTATCACAGAGTCAAAACCAAAATAATGTTCATTCATATGGGGGATTGTTGAAAAATATGAGGTATTTTGAAGGGTGAGTGAATGAGAAATTGTTTCTCAAAGAACACCCATTGAGTTGGAAGTGGGAAGTGACAAAGCACTAGTCCTACATAGGAAAGGAGGAAGGCCTTGAAGTGCTTTATATATGGATACACTCTCTTTGAGTGGTAATTATCATAGCACAAGCACTCTGCCTCGCACGCACGCGCAGAGGGGGTGCAAATCCGAACCCTGACGGAGACCCGACAAGTTGAAACTTGGGCGCGAGCGCACGACCTGCGTATGCGAATGCGGGACCGAAAAGTAGGCCTCGCGATAAGCCCATTTTTGCCTTCTATTTTAATTTTTTCCAACTCAAGCCGTTAACCGTTTTTAAGTTAATTACCGGTGTGTTAATGGTATTAACTAAGTAACGGATGTTATAAATCTGTAGTTACAGAATTAAATTTAGAACGGCTTTAAACGACGGAGTTATTTAGCCATTATTCTTTATTTTTGCAATGCCCCGCTGACCCTATAAATAGGTGGCTTCCCATTCTGTTTCTATACGGAAAAACGAAAGCAAGAACTCTCTCTTTTGAATAGTCTGCATTTGCATTGTTTTCGATAGTGTTCTCGTGTTGTTCAAGTTTGCTGGAAGCTTTGGAGTGATGTGCTTGCCTCTATCGCTGCTAACCGTTGTATCTTGGGAGACAGACGTTCACGAAACCTCAAAGTACGTACTAGAGGGGACGAATCTGTTTTAAGGAAACTGTGTCGTACACGGGCCTCGGTATTCTTTTTAATTTAATTTTTTTATATTGTTATATTTCCATTTGGATCTCGGATCTTGTTGCTTAGAAGGAAGTTCAGAAGGAAGCTTAGAAGGAGGCTCAGAATGAGCTTCAGAAAGAGACTCAGAAGGAGTCTCAGAAGGAAGGTCAGAAGGAGGCTCAGAGGGAGACTTAGAAGGAGCCTCAGAAGGAAGGTCAGAATGAGACTCAGAACGAAGCCTCAGAAGGAGATTCAGAAGGAACCTCAGAAGGAACTGCTTCTGACGGGTCTAGAAGGACTGCTTTTGACGGGTCCAGAAGCACTACATCTGACGGTGCATCTGAACTGCATCTGACGGGTGCATCTGAGCTGCATCTGATGGTTCAGTTTTACTGCTTCTGAAGGCTCAGATTTGTGCTTCTGCTACCTTAGTGTTTTCATATTTGAGGCAGTTTGCTTACATTTATTATTGTCATTCGAATTGTAAGTATCCTCCTTTTTCATAAAACAATATTATTCATTATTTAACACCGTTTTCTCCAACACTGTCGTCGTTGAATTGTTGTGGCATGAAAGAATTTTGTGTTTTTGTCCCCCCATTTCATCCAATTTATCCGAGATTTAAGCCCCAATGCATTTCCTCTTGCCTCCAAGATCCCTTGATTTCTCCTTGGATCCTCTTTACTACTTCAATTTCGAAAGGCCTGTTACTTCTGTTTATGTGCTGTTGAAGTTCCAATTGCAAGTGTTTGACTGTCCTTTGCTCGTTCCCGAAAGTTTTCTTACTCCACTTTGTCAATGCCACTATCACTGCTGTTAATTTTTCTGCTAGGTTCTTTTCAGCCAGTAGAGGGGAGAACCAAGCGTTCTTAATAACATATCTACATTCTTCATTATCAAGCCAAAAGGCCTCATATTTGAATTCTCTCTTTCGTTTCTCCTTGTTTGTCTGGAGAGATAGCAGAATAGGGCTATGGTCAGATCCTATAGCTGGGAGTGCAAAAACTTCAGCTTCAGGGAACATCAATCTCCACTCTATATTACATAAGGCCCTATCAAGTCGCTTGTCGCGACCTAAAATTAGGCTAATGGATTATTAGGTTAATTACGTGAATTAACTGACATAATACGGATTCTCCCAAGCTCTATCAATTTGCAACTTAAGTTTCACTAAAATAATTTATAAATTGGAGCCGCCACTAATCATTTTTTGTAAGTCGATTAGAAACCTAAGTAAAACAGCGGGAGAATCATTTTACTTCTACGAACCAGAGATTATAGATTCGGAGACTTGATTACATTAGTTTGATTAAAACTAATGCACTTTCGGTACCAATTTCATGCAAAGGTCTTTTGATTGGTTTATGTGACTTGAATTTTTTTTAGATTTTCTTTTATTAAATGCAATGCTAATGCAACCTAATTATATAACATGGTAACAATGCATGGATGACGTGGCAAAATGCATGGATGTTGCGATAAGATGACATGGAAAAATGCATGATATGGAATTACATGATATGCGAATGATTTTTTTTTTTTTGGTATTTTTGGATTTTAATGGCGTGAACATGCAATTCCAAAAAAATGAGCAGATTCTTTGTCCCTTTTTTTTTTTAATTTTCGGCAATGCATATATACATAGTATGAGATATAACCTAGAGATATGCAAGGATATTTTAAAAATATGGAATGCAATGGGTGATATTCGAAAACATTATATGCGAGATATGCAATAGATAATGTAAAAATAAGACAAGATAATTCAGTCCTAAACCTTTTGTATTGTTGCCAATTAAGTCCTAAACCTTTGCATTGGTGCCAATTCAGTTCTAAATCATTTGTATTTATGCCAGTTGAGTTAATCTAGCTAATTTTGGCCAAAAAAGACTGACGTGGACATCGATTGTCTTACGTGGCATGGCAAATGCTGTCTTGGATTTTTTATATTATTCTATAATTTTAAATAATTTTTAAGCTTTTTTTGTTTTTTAAAAATATTTTTTAAAATATTTTTTAAAATATAAACAAATTTAAAAAATATCCACATTAGCGCAAGCGGTGCCACGTAGGACAATTGATGTTCGGTTTGTTTGGGAATAATTTTTCTTTTGTAAATGATTCAAAGTGTAAATGATGACAAAGCTGATAAATCATTTTGCTTTTGTCTTTCTCTCCCTCATCATTTTGCTTTTGTCTATTTTCCTCACTTCCGACGTGGGACCAATTCTAGGTTTATTTTAATTATTGATTTTTTTTGTGACTTTGAATCAAATTAATTTGATTGAATCAATCCCAAGAATAATAATTTATCATGTATATTTGAAAATATACATTTAATATTTCGACATGTCGAAATTTCCTATTTTTTAGAAATCATGTGTCCTGTCGTGTCGTGTCGTGTCGTGTCGCGTGTCGCGTGTCGGCATTACATCGTGGAGAACATCTCTTCCTTTTCTTCACCTAAATATCTCCTCTTATAGCAAATGAATTGAAGCTGCAAGCACCCTACCTATTAACACATGGCCACATGAAGCAATTTCATGTGACCACATACCCTCCTTAATCATTAGTTTAACCCTATAACAATTAATGCATGAATTATGGTTGAATCCTTCTTTCACTCTTCAAACTTACCGATCGAGGAGGGACCCTCTTAAAAAAGAGTAGAGGTCCAAATTTCATGTACCCACATTTTCCTCTCCACTCTTTTACTTTCAATTTCCCTAGTGAAATCACAGACCCCACGCTTGCGTTATTAATTTTTTTTTTTGCCTTCGTCAATGGATTTAGAATGATGTATATTATTAATTACCACTATTTTCTACCAATGAGTTTTGTCGTCTTCAAATAAAATATTCATTGACTTTCGATTCTATTTATTTGTTTGAAGGAAATTAAGGCTTTGAGTTTTGTCAAGCTATTTTCTAGGTAAATGAAAACTTTAAGCGTTACGTTAGAATGATATACTTAGTGCTCTTAACTTGGTTGTTTGTTAATTCTAATGTGATTTTTTTATGATAAGTACGAAAAAGGCTAAGGCTTATTAGTGAAAGTTAATGTGCCGAGTTGTGTTTTGAGTTGCGCTTCTTTGAAAAGCGGCATTATTGGTTATTTTTCTAAGAGAATTGGTACTACAAAGGATGAAAAGAGTGAAAAAGGGATGAAAGCTAGCTTTGTTGTGAATATGGGATTTGAAAACTGAAGCTGGGCGAAGTGTGGGTGTTGTAATTTGTTTGAAAAACAAAATAAAATAGTGCCTTTTTTGTATCCCACATAGGATAGAATGGAGAGAAAAAGTCTCTTTATTAATTAGAAGGCTGTTATAGTCTTTCAGATAAAGAAATTGGCAAGTGGGCTAGACCCCACTATACCCGCATGCGGGTGCGTGATTATTAGACGCACTTAGCACGCTTGCGTGCCGCGGGAGTAAATAATTCTTAATTATTTTTTTAATAAATTCTTTTGTAATTATATTATATATTTTTTAATTGTGAATGTTTAGATATGAACAGTTGCGTCCGAACGGCGGTTGTCACTTACGAACAGTTGTGTCCGAACAATCATGTCAGAATTGTAATTTTTTGACATGAATTGGTATGATGTTTCGAACATGAATAGGTGCGTTCGTACGTGGACAGTTTAGACACCAAGATGTGCGTTTATTAGTTTTATATATAAACAATTCCGTTCAGTTTTATGATCAACTTTTTCATTCTACGTTTTCCTTCAAAAGAGAGACAACCATCTTTTCATTATTTCGCAAAGAGTTTTAGGAGATTTACTGGAATTGCTATCTAGTATTCTCGCTGTGACTTTGTTGTATCCTGAAGGGAATTTGCCAGAAACTTATAGCAACTTTGTGGGGGAAACTGATCCTAAAAGAGAGTGATTACATGCCTCAAAGTCCGACTACATTGTTACTCCATTTTTCATATTTTTCAACAATGGGTGCTACCTTGTAAAAGTTACCGATTTAGGAAGGAGGTAAAAAAAAAAGGTTACCAACAAAATCGACTTACCAATACTGTGGTTGACCGACATAAGGAAGTCGCAAGCGAAAATATGTAATAATAATAATAATAATGACGGTGCTGAATTAAAAAAAAAATTGCCGTTTACACGAGATGTGCCCAATGATGAATATTGACCCAGAATTTTGAGTTACCGATTGTAAAGTAAATTCTATTCATGATTTTCCGAAGGTATTGATTTCAAGATATTTAGTTAAATATTCATTAGTAACATGAAACTGAAAAGAGAGAGAGAGAGAGAGAGAGAGAGAGAGAGAGAGAGAGAGAGAGAGAGAGAGAGAGAGGGGTAAGTGAGATGGTGCTACTTCCATTCGGTGTTTTTGGCAGAAAATAAATGCTTTGAAGAATATATTTCTAAAAATGATCGCTTATGTCATTCATAAAAACGAGTAAATGAAAAATATTTTTATCATTAGCGAAATATTTTGAGCTTAAATTGTTATTCATAATAATAAAAATTTAATTACCTAATTATTTCATGTGATACAAGCAATTATTTTCAGGAAAATATTTTCTAAGCCATTCATTTTTGCAAGACAAATGGAGCCTTATGTGAATAATGTATGATTCTATGTACTCATGCTTGGATGATGTTTTGAGAAAGTGATGTTGTGATGTTGATCTTGAACATTTTCATGAGCACCATTCTTGCTTGAATAATACCATAAAAGAATTCCGCCGTTCATATAAAAGTGACGACAATGCCGCGGAGTAGCAATGCTCAGTGTGTCGGGACTCGGGATGCCTCGGGGAGTGTTTCTGGATGCCGCAGAGTTGCAATGCTCCATGTGTCGGGATGTCTCGGAGTTAAGATGCACCGTGTACGTATCGAGATGCCCCAAGAGTGTACGGGATGAAAGATGGAGTAATGAATATGATGCATGCTCACACATACATTTATTTGTGTGAATAAGACATTATGTGATGTTGGTGCATTATGAAATGACATGTCTGTTAGAAAGTCAATTTAAAAGCTTAAGCTAATAGGTGGAGGGAGACCACATGAATATAAATAGCATATAGAAGACATTCTTAAGCGATGTGAGACAACACACAACTTCAACAATGCCATCTGCCTACATTGTGTGCACGATGTTACGTTAGTATAATGACACATCATTATGACAGAAGATCATGCATATGCTCATTCACTTTGTATTACTTGAATATGTGGAAAACGAGGTATGTCTCATGTGTGATGCACTTCTATGATCAATGATTGAAGTTTGATTCTCGGCATGTTTTTCTGTGTAATCCACTACGTATGTATTGGGATTCGCCCCTTTCATATACAATCAAAGAAACTCAATAGCTGACATAGGAATTTGGTACTGCTGATCGTCTTCTTCGGCAAGGATAAATAGTACTTTGTGTAAATAAACTCTCAAATCTCCAAGTAAGCTCTCATATCTCCATGGTCGCTCGAACTCAAAGCTCGGCTTGAGGATTTGACCTCGTCCTTCGAAACTTGCGAATGGTCGGGCAAGCCGCGATGAACTCCGTCGGATGTCCAAATGGCAATTGCAATGAAGCAAGAGCGTCGAAGGAATTTGGCCAAGCGATTCAAGAAGATGAACATTGCAAAGTGCTGTTCTTTTTTTACCGAAGAAGACAATGAACCCACGTCAGCTTTTTTAAGGGTGACTTTGAATGGAATTGTAACAAGGCTAAATATATCACAAATAAGCATAGTATGATATTTTTTTATATCACAAAAAATATTAAAATTAAATTAATGTGTCACGGGAGTCTCAGAAGATTAGAGCACGTGACTATGAACCACGGTGTCACAGGTTCGAATCCCTCCTCGCCCACAATCGGTCCAAAAGGGAAAGGACCTTTCCCTAAGAAGGTAGTAGTATCATAATCATGATAGCGGACACAAGTTCCTAGTTTAGGATTTGGTGTTTTTTTTTTTCTCTGTATAGGATAATTGCTCAAACATCTTGAACTAAACCCGCGTTGCACAATAAACAGGACCTTTGAAATGTTGTAAATCATCCTTGCGCAATGATCCCCGAAGTTGGACAAAGTTACCAATTTTGGTTTTTATTGCAGCTGCTAATTTTTTTCGGTTCTATACAACTATTAAGTACTGCCTAAAAAAGATCAACTCATTTTTTTAATAAAACAACTTCTGATGAATTTTCACAATTTCATTAACATAATTCATTGACATGTATCATTCTATATTTTGTCAACTTCATTAATGATGTTTTGACCCAAAAAAAAAAAACTTCATTAATGATGTAGTAATGAATATTTTGGTCCCGAATGCGAGTTAGTTTATTTAGGTAACACCTAATGATCTTACCAAGAGAAGAACCAACATCTACAACTTAAAACAAAGTTTAGAGAGAAAATATACAACATTTCATCATTTGGGGCTGTTTCGCAATAGTGCCAAAGTCTGTGGGGGTGATCTATAAATTTTAAAGTTTTGGAGCTATTGTACAACGATACCAAAGTTCAAGGGGTGTTGGGCAATTATCTCAAAATCTTTTGGCAAAATAATACAAATAGTCCCTAAACTTTGGCAGGATGTACAATTTAGTCCATGAACTTTTAATTTACTCAATTTAGTCCCTGAACTTTGGCAGAATGTGCAATTTGATCCCTAAATTTTTCACTTGTTCAATTCAGTCCCTGAACTTTTAGTAAATGTTCAATTTAGTTCTTGGATTATATGAAAATGTTCAACGTTATCATTGATCTTAAATTAACAAAAGGACTATATCGAACATTTTCCTATAATTCAGGGACTATACTGAATATGCACTAAAAGTTTAGGGTCAAATTGAACAAGTCAAAAGTTTAGGGATCAAATTGCACATTCTGCCAAAGTTCATGGACGAAATTGAACAAATTAAAAGTTCAGGAATCAGATTGCACATTTTGCCAAAGTTCAGTGACCATTTATGTAATTATCCCAAATCTTTTCATTTTATGCCGCTCCAAAAAAAAACAATATTTTTGTCAAGTGAATTTTTTTTTCTTTTTTTTTTGGTCTGAATTGTCAAGTGAATTGAAAATCAAAATCTTTATCCTGAAATTGGCGGGTCGATTCCAATGGGGCTAATACGGGTTCATTCTCCGGCCCGGAGGAACTCCGAAAAGTACAAGGAGGGAGAGAGTGTGTGTTATCTGACAATCTCCAGGGAAGAAGACGAACGATGGTAGAGATCATTCAAATTGTAGTTGCATCAAGAGGGAAGTTTCTCGAGATTTGATCGAGAATAGCAACTTATTTTCGTTTCTGATTGTTAGTTCCGGATGATCTAGTGGTCTCATCCTCCATGGACCCACCTCGCAAACAGCAGGTGCTCTCTCTCTCTCTGTCTCATTAGCTCGCTCGCTCGCGTAGTGCTGAATTGCCGATTCTTTGTCGACTTCTTGCTCCTCTGGGCAAGACGTGTAGATATTCGTAGGTTACCGAGTTGAATTCACGTGGAATTGGTTCTGATTATCATGTTCCGCTGTTTCTTCTTCGACTTGTTGTTGCGACTAGATTTTTGGTTGCTTGGAATTGGTGAATTTCGGGGCAATTGCTACACCTAAGGCAGAGAAATGATATTTAGAGGAATTAGATAGTCTGGCTCTTGTGTAGATCAGTTTTGAGTGATGGGGTTTCCTTAATCTGTTCATCTTGATCGTGCCTAAATTGGTGTTGAGATTGTTGCTGCTTGTTTTGATTGTTCATGTGAATCACGCTTCGTGATCGAATCAGGTTTCATTGAGGGGGGCTAGCGCAAGGGAGATTACAAGGGATGCTCTTCTTCAGAAGGTATCTCAGGAGAGGGAGGCCCGGAGCTATGCAAGACGTGCCAGTGCAGCTGCTCTATTCATTCAGGTGCATTGCTCCTTCTGTGTCTAACTTTTTTGCACTGTTACACTGAAGTAATGAGCAAAGATGCACTAGTTCATATTTTTTATATTGTGTAGTGGAGGCAATTGAATTAGAAGAATGCGAGGCTGTATTGTCTAACCTAGCGCTTGTAAGAGATTTCCTTTTGATTCATATAGTTCCTTTTTGTATGCGGTCTGGTGTAGAGAACCTTTCTTTAGGATGAACGACCGATGTCTATTGGTTGTACTGGGGGGTAATGCTACAGTATTTAGCGATTCATGATGCTGATTAATCTTGCTTTCCGTAGTCCAGATCATTTCCATTGATCTGTAAAGTGGAATTTCTTCTCAGCCAGTATGAACATATTTGATTCCATTTTTTTCAGAGAGTATGGAGGCGTTTCTATGTTACAAGAATGGCAGCTTTGCAGCTTCAAGAAGAATGGGAGACCTTGGTGGATCATCATTCTAGTTTGATGACCGGAACATGGATTTCTTGCAGCCTTTTGCGACCTTTCCTATTCTTCGTTACATGTTTATCAGTCCAGCGTCGGACTATTCAACCCAGAGATATTGCCTGCATGCAGAAGTGCTTTAAGATTCTATTGGAAAATATTCACTCTACTGGTATGGTAATTAGTAGTTTTGCAAGGATCAAGAACAATGATTTATTATAGTCTCACTTTCCTTATATGCCAAATAGGCTTGATTTGAAATCAAAGAGTTGCTGTCAGGTCCTTCCGATGCTATTAAGTCAATTGAGCACTGGATGATTTAGAGCTTCATGTGTTATGGGAAGTTAGCAAGTATTCTAGAAATATGAATGCATATCATGAGTCAATTTGTTCGGTACAGTTCTTTCGCTAGTTGCAGTACGATTTCCTTTTTTTTTTTTTCCAAGTTTATAAACCCATAAGTTAACATGTATATTCTGGCAAGGCCATAGGTGGACCCATGGGGTTGGCAGGTGTCGCTGTCCCCCAAGCCACTAGCTGTTTGATGCAATTTTTATCGATCATTTGCTAACCGTCATAAATTACGTATTTTTTTTTCTATTCTTGCCTCCCTAAGATCTTGTGTCTGCCAGCACTTGTCGAGGCCTTCTCAGTTTCTTTTGGAGGCATGTCTTAGCGGAACAGTACACTGAACCTCATAAAAAATTATGGTGCATTAGTTTAAAAGAGGATTTTAAGAGAGCTTCACAATTTTCATAAAATATTCTTAACATGCTATATGGGGAAGATTAGTTGGTTTATTTTCTTTCAACATTTTGATCTAGTTGTTCGAGAAAGTAGCAATCACAGTGGACAGAGCTGCAATTATATGGGATGAGGATACAAGTCCCTACATATTATGCTTCTTGTCTCTTGTCTTCAAATTGTAAATGGAATACCTTGGAAATTTTTATTGTGATTATACGTCAAGCCAATAAATTAGGGTTAGTCGATAAAGCTGATAAATAAGTGTCACAAACTATATTGTTCCAAAGCCTAGTGCCCAAAGCTCCTAGAGATGGTTTTACAAGCTGTGTAAATTACCATTTAGAATTCCCTTCTCCACATGGATTCTTTAATGATAAAAAGTCACGTAAAAAAAATACTGAGTCTGTTGGATATGTATGATAATCAAAAGTCCTGTGTTTCTTATATAGGTAGCAGATTGTCCCCAGGTTACGAAATGGTTCAAAATTTTGATGTTGATGAAACAGTGACTCTTGCTCAGGGTATTATTTGTTTACTTGGCCAATCTTCTCTGTAGTGGCCAGAGTCTGTTATGAAGCGAAGCTATGTTGCTTACCTCAGTGACCACGTACTTGATTCCCTTCATCTGCCCCCTTCCCACACTTGCAGAAGAATTACTGCTTTGTTATAGAATGATGTTGAGTGGTGTCTTGAGCTGATTTTCCTTGTCATCTTGATTTAGAGTGTAAAGCTACCCTTTTGACTTTACTTTTTGCCTGACTACTGCATAAGTGTCCCGTTGTAAGTACATGCTGTATCCAAAATAGGGAATCCCAGTCCACAATGCGTCACTCATTTTTTTTTTTTTTTGGGTGGGGGGTTTGTTTGGGAAGGGGTTGATGTACGTAGCCTTGTGGTTGATTTTCCAGAGAGGCTGTTTCCGCACACCCATCATTAAAATTGTTACTGTTTCATTTGCATTGGCTTTTTTGTTGGGTGCATATCAAGTGTCAAATAAGATGTTTTTGCCTTTTGGTTATGCAGATCTGAGGAGAAACTTCTGCTGCTTGGCCATCGGCACACTTGAAGAGAGAAGAACCTGGAATTATCAGGCACAGAAGCTGATCACACTGTGTTCCTTAGTTCTTGCATCATGTGACACGAATTATCCTGGATTGAAAGATATGGTTGTTCTTACTTCATTAGCAATGCGTCTACTGGTTTTCTTAACTGATGTGAATGGATGCAAGATTTTACCTCAGGATCATATTAGGGATATCGATCTAGCTGTCAAGAATTTGGTCTGCTTTATGGGAAGTAAAAGTGGGCTTTACATGTCTGTTAGAAAGTACATCATGAAACTGGATGTTCTTTTGCCTTCACAACGTTGTGGTATGATACCGACCGAAGATAGATTCTTGATCACAGCAAGTGCATTAACTTTAGCTCTCCGACCGTTTCATGTGATGAAGTCCAATAAAGATGGACCAAGCCTTGGGGATATTCAGTGTGCTCAAAAGCAGTACTGTCTATCACTCCTGACAATTCCTTGGCTTCTTCAACGATTGCCAGCTTTTCTGGTTCCTGCTTTGAAGCATAACTCTGTTCTTTCACCATGCTTCCAGACTCTTCTGGTAAGGTTTATCCAACTGCCACATAAAGATTCTTTTCCATTGGTTTTTGGCATGTCAGATTTCTAAAGGTATTTGGTTTGCTTTTACCTAGTCCGCTTCACTTCCTCAAGAATTCGTTTTTAGTTTAATTTGCAGCACCTAGAAAAGGGTGTGCAGGTGAGCATGTGATAGGACTAGTTTGGTTGGACTTCTTATGAGCAAAAAAGTTACTTAGTGATTTTCTGCCAAATCTTAAAGCATTCAAACTTTGAGAAGTTGTACTATTTATATACATCTGTTTGTCGATATTTGTACATTTTAAGTGGTTACAAGCATATATAATCAATTGTGAAAGCCACGACATATGAGAAAAGTTAAAAGGAAAAGTCGCATGTTCCAATGATCAGAATACTATATTAATTCTTTGCTCAAGAGTCTGATTCTTCATCTTTTGGTACAAAGAATCTGAAACTGTATCTTGCTTGACTGGACATAAAGTCAACCACTTCCCCTTGCTTGCTTTAAAATGTTCTTTTCTGACATTGCTACATCTTAAGCTTGTTTGCTTTACATAACGATAAAGCTTGATCGGCTTTAAGGATATGATGACTGAGATATGCCCGACTTTTTTTCCTCAAGTTTTCTGAATGACCTCACTGTAGATATAGTGGAGATGTGCAAAATCGCGTACTTTTTCCAAGCCACATGTATAAGGATAATCTATATAAAATTTAATACACAGTTAGTTACTTCAAAAGCTTAATCTAGTAGGTAGAGAGAGAATAAGTGTACATAAGGCCTTATATAAAGGCCATAGACAGGATACTTTACAACCCCCTTGTAAAAACTGATAATGGCATGTGGAATGGATGGGGTTGCACACACGTAATAAACTGGGATGAAACTCTACTAACTTGAGATTAAGTGCGCAGCCGTTTACTCTAAATGCTTAAGGTATTAGACCCATTACTCCATAGATAAGCAACGTGGGGCACTTTAACAACCTTAATCTGTCTTGACCTGTTCACATTTTTTGCTTAAGTTCTCTTAGGAAATATCCTGCTGATTTATCTCTAATCTTGTATCATTGCTACTGGCATGCAGAGTCTGCAAAATTTGCAGATGCAGTATTGTGCCTTTGTATTTTTCACACTCTATCTCTTGCATATTATACCTTGATTTGATATTACATCTTGGGTCAACATGACCCACCACCTTCTATAGGAACCCTCCAGTGCATGATAATCACTTGTTTAATGGACCTATTACCTTAGCATTTAAATTCATGGGCACTGATCAAAATATGGCAGGTGATGGCAGATATTGAGAGGAAAACTTTCATCGGACATGTCAGATATTCATCAGCAAGGAGCTCTCTGTTGGCATAAGGCAATTCCTCCAGTTGGTTGGGCTCTTGCAAATGTCATATGCCTAATGACCGGGAATGACAATGGTTCTTTAGACACTCTGCTATTTTGTCAAGATGTAGAACATGGATTATATGTTCGAGTTGTTATTACTCTAGCAGAAACCTTCTTGGATTGGATTGATAATGCTAGATCATTCAGAAAGGAAAATCAAAGATTTGAATGTGACTGTGGAACTTTTGAGGGGTCCACTGATTTATCTACTTTTAAAAAAGAGTTCATGTTGGGGACTTCCGAAAGGTCTTACGTGGAGTTACTGAGGCCTGTTTATCATCAATCACATCTAACAGACCTTTTGGCTGTCTTGAGTACAGATATGCGTGCTCAGGGAGCTGATATGCTGGCATCAGATAATTTGGGAAAGTTGGAACTGGTTGACATTTCGTACTTCTACTCTTACATGCTCAGATTATTTTCAGTACTGAACCCGGTGGCTGGATCATTGCCTATCCTTAACATGCTATCCTTTACTCCTGGATTTCTTGCCAATTTATGGAGATCGCTGGAAACTAATCTTTTTCATGGTGCCTCTGATTGCGCAAGAGATCATCCAGGGAGCAGAAAAAATGGCACTTCGGATATAAGACAGCAGACATCTAAGTTTGGAGGTGGTAAATGGACCAGTGTAATGCAGATAATCACTGGCAAGTCTCAGGCCAGTGCTGGTAGTGGTCATACAGGCTCGACTGATTCTCATATTAGCTCTGGCCTGGTGGATGATGATTCTTGTGATGTGTGGGATGTAGAGCTTCTGAGGTCTGGCCCTCAAGCTCTTTCTAAAGATATATATTGTCTGCTGCATTTGTTCTGTGCAACCTATTCGCACCTACTGCTTGTGCTTGATGACATCGAGTTCTATGAAAAACAGGTAATTAGGTTCAGGTTTTTCTTTCCAGATAATCTTAATCCCTTAAATGATCTTTAATGGGTAGTTTCTCCATGCGCTAGGTTCCTTTCAGGCTCGAGGAGCAAAGGAGAATTACATCGGCTCTCAATACGCTTGTTTATAATGGCTTATCACGTAGCAGTGGTCTGCAGAATAAACCAATGATGGAATCTGCAACCCAGTGCTTGCATTTAATGTATGAAAGGAATTGCAGGCACCAGTTTTGTCCCCCTGATTTGTGGCTTTCACCTGCCAGAAAGAGCCGGCCTCCTATTGCAGTAGCTGCGAGAACTCATGATGTTCTTTCAACTAAATCAGATGATTTATCGTTAGTTTCCAGCATGGGTTCTATCATCACAACTATGCCACATGTGTATCCATTTGAAGAAAGGTAAGTAGAGAGCTATCAGAAGGCTATTTTTACTCTTATGTCTTGATATTTCTTTCTTTTTCTCCTTTTCTTCTCCTGGGCAGTTTTTTGTAACATTACTTTCAAAAAAATTTCTTAATAAATAACGCCCTTGTCAGCCATTTATTGATGACTTTCAATTATAATGCATGCAAAAAGTTTCTAACGCTATGCAATCCACGTGATCCAGCTCTTTCAAGTGGAGACAGTCACAGTGAATGTAATACTATGATACTAAATTTATAGTATACTACTAAGTTAATGTAATAAAAATACACAATTTTTCACCATGTGAGGAGCTGCAAAACTTCCTGTGAGAGAGCAGTTGACCTTTCTTGTGCATTCGCACCTTTTCTTTCAGGGAGAATGCTGGCAGGCAATTTTAATTTATTGGTGTCCCTCCCTCGCTATTAGTTGTATCAAAATGATGATGCCTTAAGATTTAAGTTTCAGTGACCTGCCTGATATGTATTATTGAAGTGCTTACCATGGTTGCAGAGTTGAGATGTTCAGAGAATTTATTAAGATGGATAAAGTCTCTCGAGTCATGGCTGGTGAAGTAGCAGGGCCTGGTTCTAGAAATATTGAGATAGTCATCCGGAGGGGGAATATTGTTGAAGATGGATTTCGGCAATTGAACACTTTGGGTTCTAGATTGAAGTCATCTATCCATGTATCTTTTGTCAGTGAATGTGGACTTCCGGAGGCCGGTCTAGACTATGGCGGATTGTCGAAGGAGTTCTTAACCGATTTGTCAAAAGCTGCCTTCTCCCCTGAGTAAGTTTTACATGGTCCTTTTTCCTTTCTTTTCTTCTTGACATACTCCTTTTCCCAAGAGAAGCCAGTCATGGGAATCTTTTTAATTGTCAAGGTATGGACTATTCACCCAAACCTCAACTGAAGACAGGCTTCTGATGCCAAATATATCTGCAAAGTATCTCGAAAATGGATTGCAGATGATTGAATTTCTTGGAAGGATTGTTGGTAAAGCTCTCTATGAGGGAATATTGCTAGATTACTCTTTTTCACATGTCTTTGTGCAAAAATTGTTGGGACGATACAGCTTCCTTGATGAACTGTCAACACTTGATCCTGAGGTTTATAGGAATCTCATGTATATAAAGGTAAATCCTTATCAAAATTTGGTAATATCATTTCCACCTCATTTGTGTATTGTAGTTTCCGGTTGATTACTTCTTGCTAAAAGGTTAAGGTGTTGATTCAGATTTCTAGTTGCATTTGTTGTCATCATATTGCAACTAGCTCTAAAATGTTCTTCAAGGGTGATATGCATACTGCAAGACATGATAAAAAAGGAAAAAAAAAATTTAAACAGTCACTGTGCCATGACTCTTCAATGGATCCAATCGCCCAAGTACCTTTACCATCCAACGACTCTCTAAATTTAAAAATACTGCAACATCTGCTGCCCAAAAATATGAATGAAAATGGCACCTTTAATAGTATAGTCGCATGTAGTCAGTGCAGTTAGGTGATTGATAATGAAATCTAGCCTAATATAACTCATAATTAAATCTAGCCACAGATAAACACATAATAAAAAAAGTTTGACAAATTGTATTATTTTCCCTTCTCATCACTACCTGTGGAGCCTAGCTGAATAAAGTCACAATTTACGTCGCATTTTCCACATTTTGGTTTAGCATGTAGCAAAGACTATGTTAAGCATGACTTGAAATCGGTACTAGACATTCATGACATCTTGTTAGAGAGAGAAGGATTTATTGACTTTTTTATGTATTCCCGATTATAAGCAGAGAGAGAAGGTATTTAACAATGGTAAATAAAGCTAACCAGAAGTTTTCCCTAGACGAGGATTGCATGTAGCTTATGACTCGTACAAGTTCAGTTCCTGGGACTAAACTAGTATTAAAAGTAGAGAATGTGAAGAATAGCAGGGTAGACCATTGATACTACAATGACACATGGGAGACTATGCCTATTTTTTTGTGTATTCCAGATTTCTTGCAACTTGGTTGTTCTCTTCTACATCTAATCTGAACTTTCACAGATAGGATTTTGGAGAGTTTCAAAAGTTGGAAGTTAAATTTTCTATCTGTTAGTCGTACACTAGATTATGTTGTTTTGCTTTTATTTTGTTCTATCCATATATCAGAATCAACTTTGTATGATACTTGGTTGGTGTAACTTCGACAGCACTTTGATGGCGATGTAAAGGAACTCTCTCTGGATTTTACAATTACAGAGGAATCTTTTGGCAAAAATCATGTTGTTGAACTCAGACCAAGTGGTAGGGATATCTGCGTGACAAATGAGAACAAGATGCAGTATGTTCATGCAATTGCAGATTATAAACTTAATCGGCAGGTGAATCATATGTTTGTACGTTGTACTTAAGTTTCCATTTTGTACACTAGATTTAATTCTCCGTACTTTGCCAAATTGCAGATATTAGCATTTGCAAATGCTTTCTACAGAGGGTTAACTGATCTTATATCACCATCGTGGCTTAAGTTATTTAACGCAACTGAATTTAATCAGGTATCTTCCCATCATACGACTCATTTCAACTGTTTCGTTGTGTTGTGCTTATTTTAAGTTGCTGTGGGCCTCCATGAATTGTCTTAAGTAGTTCTTGTATAATGGCAGTTATTTGTCTTTCGTAGAGTTTACTAACTTTTTATCGCTTACCAAGTTGCCTCTTTTTGCATATTATTATATATTATCCACGATTGAAAAGATTGTCACTATACTGTTGAGTCCAAACTGTTCATGGATAACTGGAGCAGACTGATTTTTTGAGATATCTTGTTTTTTAACAACCTGACATATTCATTTTTGTCATAATCGAGGTTTTCATTGTTCCTATTTTAAAGAAATCTTGATATTTGATGTATCTGCACAGTTGCTTTCTGGTGGATACCATGATATTGATGTCGACGATTTGAGAAGCAATACACGCTATACTGGTGGTTATTCTGAGGGAAGCCGAACAGTAAAACTTTTCTGGGAGGTATATGAACTGCTGAGGAAGCCGTTTCCATTCAGACTCCATTTTCCCCTTTGTCCTGTATAATAGTACTGCATATTTTGCCTTTACCTGATAGACAGGTCTGAGGTTCAGTTTTGTCTATTTCTATTTATTTTTCTTTTTCAAAGATTAGTACGTAGTTATAATGCTTTTTTCTATTGATTCTTAGCTTTGGCATGGGATGTAATCGATCCCCATTCAGTCGGTTTATCCACGTTGGCTTCTCGTTAGTCTATTCTTTAAGGAAGAAATGAAGGAACAGACTCAGGGAAGGAAGGTGGCTATTGGTACTGCTGCCCTGAGGTTTCAATATGATAGATTTGTGTACTGTTGAAATCAGATGGCTGGCAGCTACTGTTTTACCTGTAATATATGGTTTAGGCCTTAGGTAATTCAATTGACAGGAAACTCAAATTCTTTTCCTCTTTTTCTTTTTGTGGAAAATTTTAATGTCCTATACTAGGATTTTACTACATAAAGTTACTGTGATTTTTCTTCCAGTTGGTTCAGAGTGCATTAATTTTCTATATGAAGCAGCTTCTTAGAGAAATATACAGGGACATTTTCCTGAACTCCCTGAGTTTTTTCTGACAGCAAGAGAATATGGTAGTTTCTATCTGATGTTCCCTCTTGTCCTCCTCAGGATTACAACCTATTCAGTCACAACTAGTATTAGTTGTAGGACACCAATACGAGAGCCTCAAGGATTACAATTGTTGGAATATATAAATATTAAACCACGCTTTCATCTATTAGCTTAAGCTTTTAGAGCAGTTGGCAATTGATCCCACCAAATCTTTCATGGTATCAGAGCAGGAGGTTCCGAGTTCAAATCTTTCTAGGCCCCTATTTGCCTTCCCAATGAATTTGTCCACGCTTAGTGCTAGGCAAAAGACCAAACTAAGTGTGAGGGGGAGTGTTGGAATATATAAATATTAAACCACGCCTTCATCTATTAGCTTAAGCTTTTAAAGTAGTTGGCCAGTGGTCCCACCAAATCTTTCAACAATAAAACCCACTGATTATTCTAGTTGAATCTAGTACTAGCCAAATGGCAATTATATAATAGCATAGATGTTAATGCTCGCCGACCCCAACTAGTTTGGGATAAATATGGTGTTGATGATGTTGATGATAGATGTTAATGCTATTGCATAATGGAAGAGATATTCAAGTTTTTTTAATGCATAGAATGCTGTAGAATTTGATATTCACCCGATTTCCTGCTTTGATTTAATGGTAAAATGCTTTGATTTTGTTTTGTTATTTTAGCTGTAATCATGCAGAGGACAGGCATTCTTCCTTACCTTCTAAGCAGTTGTTTTCTACTTAAAAATTATTAAGTTCTCTTTTTCCTAAATTATCACTGCAGGTAATGAAAGGATTTGAGGCAAAAGAGCGGTGCATGCTTCTTAAGTTCGTGACAAGTTGTTCTCGAGCTCCTTTACTGGGGTTTAAACACTTGCAGCCGACTTTTACTATTCATAAGGTTTGCTCCTGAACCAGTTGTTTCACGTGGTATTTGTCTCTTGATTAACGGTTTTGTTCTTAAGATTTTGTTCCTATGCCTTTTGTGTCTCCATGGAATGGAAGAGGCAACTAAATACGTTGACAAATGAAAATTCCACAAACATGTCCATGGGTGTTTGGATGTGAAGACTGCCACGAAATGGAAGCAGCTATTGCTATGAACTAGACATAAGCTTGTGATATTCCAAAATAAGCATGAGATGAATATGTTAGCTAAAAAACTCTTGTTAATTCCTATTCCAAGTCCTGAGATTTATGTAGCTTATGTAGCGGCGATCTTGGTTATATTATTCTCTTTAGCCTCTCTAAACTGAACTTCCATAACGTCGAATTTAGCTGAAGTTGGGTGGCGGCGTGTGATTGGAAAAGAGATAACTTAGCTTGAGCGTGTTTGAAGAGTAGCTACCATGTTTATGCATTTTCTTCTGTTTCAAAGATCATTGAACTCATGATGCCTGAAAAATGTTTTGCATAGAGTTTTGAACATTCTTTTGGTTATGTGTGAACTATCCCTTCGACTTTTACTGGAAATAGGCATTATGTCATGCGTATTGCTACAAAGTGGTAGATGTGATACATCTACAAAAGTTTGGCATTGGCAATTACGAAATATTCGAGCTTAACATACAATATTGTTGCCAGTTTATGTTTAGAATGAAGGATTATCTACTATATCTGGATGTGTTAGAGGTAGAGCAACTTATGGCTGGAGCGTTGGCACAACAGCAAGTTGCTTCAATGTGATAGGGAGGTCAAATGTTAAAGTCATTTAATAGCCTCTGTTACGCAGACGCAAGACTGTGTGCATATATGGCTCTGGCCAGACTCCATTATGTGAACTCATGCATAGGAGATATGAAACTAGTTCCTTCAGAAAGCAGAACAAAGGGAAGAATGGTATGAACGTTAGGTTTAGAGGTTTGTGATCCCGTTCTCACTGATGGTTATGCTGATAGCCTAATTCAAAATCAAATGGGAACTCTATACCAATGGGCATGAGCAAGTTTGTTAACAGTAACTATTTTCTGATCTGCTGAAAAAAGTATCTGGACTTGCACTATGAAAACTGATTATTGATTATCAACAAATTGATGCTGCCTTTGCTTATCCTACTTGAGGTCAAACATGAGTAAAGATTTGATCCTTCCAACTCCCTTGTTGATAAGTGTGCATCATGGTTGTGTTTCTTGGTACATGCCTGATTCAAGAAATGGATTCTGAGGGACTATTATCGAAATCTTATATAGAAGAGAAATCTAATCTTAAATTTTGTATGTTATGCAGGTTGCTTGTGATGTACCTGTCTGGGCAACAATTGGAGGCCAGGATGTGGAGAGACTTCCATCTGCTTCCACATGCTACAATACCTTGAAGGTAGGTAGACTGGCAGCAAATTCTTTTCTTGATTCTTCTCATTCGCAACTCTTATAGTTGGGAACCAACTTTAACTTCTAAGATGAGTTTGTATGTCCTGTCCAAATATCCTTTTCTTACACTACAAACCATGTGATTTATAGAAAACTTGTATCTATTCGTTGGCTGCAGCTTCCCACATACAAGCGTTCAAGCACGATGAGATCAAAGCTTCTTTATGCGATTAGTTCCAACACAGGGTTCGAACTTTCTTAGCAGCTACTGTCCACACTGCTGCTTCTGGTAATTACTCTTTTTGTGATCTGCTCATCTTGGTGATTTAATTAATGGTTGTATATTTTAATGGTCTCTCTTTTTCAATAGATTGATTGGCATCGGGTGTGGGGTTTGTTTTTTTTTTTTTCCCCTCTTGTTACATTGATCATGCGTGGTCTATGACTGCAGATGATTAAACCTGCAAATCATTCTTATCATTTTAAACCATTAGTGTATCCTTAAAATAGGCAAGGAACGGGTTGTACTTATAAGGTAAAATGGAATAGTATACGAGTGTAAGGGTAAGTAGAAAGAGAACGTTTTCCTCTCTGTAGAACTTGCTATGAAAGAAGTATTTCAGAACATACGATCTACTTACACCAAGAAATAGAATTGGATAGGTTAGCTGCTTATCCCCACTAATTCACCGCCGCTGCTTCTCTTTTGGCGCGTTCTTGTACATATCATCACATCAATATGACATTGCAAGGGTTGAACTATCATTATTAGTCCCCTTACGAGTAAGGGAAGAAAGCATGGAGGATTATTGTTTGAAGAGGCATCAAGCAACTGTTGCCACTAATTGCCATTAACACTTCAAGTATATTTGAAATACAGATCCTCAAACAATCTAATGCAAACTAAATCTTTTTAATTAGAATCATCGGAGTTCCTTAGATATCCTTCTTTTCAAGGTGAGAAGGCTACTATAAATATATTGTAGCTACAATACTGATGCTTTCGACATTCAAGAAATGAGAGAAAATCCTTGAGAAAGGAGGTCTCCTGCCAAGGCCATGTTAGCAGCTTCAGAGGGATGGAATCCATCCCAAAAAACATAACCTGTAGCATTTGTGCATGTTCCAATGGACCTTGCATTGCAAAGCAAGGACGTTTCCACTGTACCTGTTCCACAGCAAGCCTTCCTAGATTCAAAGAACCCTGCAACAAGAGACCCACTCGACAATGAAAATTAGGTTCGCTCTTAACTGTCAGTTGGCCTGGCATTGCAAAGCATCTCATGTTCTCATGCAGTGGGTACAGAGAGCCTGATGATGAGACGACAACATTAATGTTATGGAAAATGTACATCCTCTATGATTTATCATGAGGTCACATACTTTATTTAAGACAACTTTCAGGTTGAAGTAAACTTACAACGTACAGTAATGAATTATGCAGAGTTCGAAGATCTTGCCCTCAGTAGTGAGGAGCTTACCGTTCTCAGCGGGTTTTGTGACCATGTCCAAAAGGGGCTGGTAGATGTCGAAGACCACAAGTTTGAGATCTGGGAGCCTGTTCTGCATGCTCTGAGATGTGCTCTTTAGCTTATTATTGAACAAAACCGCGTCTTGGTTCAATCTTGCTACACACTGGTTGCTCCCTGTTCCAAAAAAAGTTATGGCTGCCGGCAAACATCCAGTTGGGGGTAGGCTTGTCACTCCAATCCTCCTCGCTCCCAGTCCATAGAGATTCTGCTAGAGGCGATTTTTGTGTTATAAAATGTATTTCCTATTGTGAACAAAAAATGTGTCTCCTTTCATAAATTCATCCCTATAAGTTGTTTCTTAGAAAAAGAAACAGAAAAAGGAAAGGTTTCCCCTGACGCTTGCTGTATTTTGGTGATTAATCAGTATATAATACGAGTTTGTAAATATTGTTTGAGACTCTCTCTCTCTCTGGTCTAAGTTTTATATTTGTATGAGTGGAAAGTAAGTTTTATGTGAGAGAGAGAGAGAGAGAGAGAGCATGGTTCATGTCATGAGGAGACCTGGATGAAATTGGAGTAAGAAGTCATGAGAATGTCGGAGAATTGATCCGGCGTGTAAGCTCCATTGAGAATGGGATTGATGTAGTAGTTCTGAATGAAGTCGCTGTTCCCTGCGCTCAGAAGATGAATCGCACCCGAAAATATGGTGTTGGCTTTGCTCCTCCCAACCAAACTCACCACTTTGCCTTGCCAGTCCTTGTAGAAGTTCAGCTGCTGAGGCAGTGAAATAGCTTGCTGCAATTATCAACCAACAACAGTCGACTCAGCAAATGCATTATCTTTTCGCAAGGCAAAGGCACATTCTTTTATGTCGGAGATAAGTGAGAACTGAAGCCAGCACTCACGTATAACTGCGGTGTCCGGTCATAATAGCCAGAAGCAGCTGAGGCAAAGTTGGCTCCAATCAAGAGGTTTTCCCCAGTAGCTTCACGGCTAAGGTAAGCCGGTTGGTAGGAAGTGAATCCGAGGTACTCGGCTGTGCGTGGCGAAACATACAAACTATTAGCTCATGCGTTCGTGTCTGGTCTCTGTGTGCGCGTGAGAGAGAGAGAGAGAGAGAGAGAGAGAGAGAGAGAAGCTCATTTCTGTTTTGAGTACCAGTGAAATCTGTGGCAAGCTTTCCATTGCAAAACCTGCCGGTGGGTTGGTGAGAGGGAAAGTCTCTTCCATAAGGGGGGAAGTTGGCCTTGACGAGTGTGTAGAGATTGTTGTTGTTGCCCGCATCAACCACTGAGTCCCCAAAGATGCACAGTGCAGGCACGAGAGGATCCCCATGAGCCGCTGAACCAAACAGTGCAAGCATTGTGAACGATCTCAAAAGTCCTTTCAGAATTCTCATTTCTCTCCTGCTTTGCTCCATCACAGAGAGAGAGAGAGAGAGAGAGGGGTCAATGGAGAAGCAAAGGACAGAGAGGAGTCTTTAAGGAGGAGGAGGATTCTCAAGTGAGAGATGGTAAAAAAAGGTGAAACAATAACTGCATGGACTAGTGTGTCCCAAGCTCCCAATAAAAAGATTGCCCATTCCTAGGCGAAACAGTATGTTTAGTAGAGCTAACGACTCTTTTTACCCCCATTATTTATTTATTTATTTATTCATGGGGTCACCTAAAAGTGTAAGCTTTGGCCCCTCGTTCTTAAAAGGGTTAAATCTTTTTGACCAAAAAAAATTAAATTAATATCACAAAAAAACTTCATAATTGATACAATTATGATAAATTTATCTCAATCTAACAAAAAAATGTAAAATGACATATCTCTAACAAATTTACATTTTATTAATTTTCGTTAAATTCTACTGCCAAATTACTGAGTTGTATTACACTTAACGGTTGACGGGTTTATCATTTGGGATTTTTTGCTCTTCAATTCTCAATAGTGCTTCCAATCACGAAAAACTTCATGGTCACAATCCAATCCACTGCCAATGCGTCTCCAATCAACCAAAGATCTCACAATCTATGCATTAAAAGAAGAACGCCCTTTTGGCGTTTATCTTTTAATTGTTCATATAGCTTTTGGAGGGATGCTTCTTTCTACTTCATAAAACTAAGCAGAAGATGATTTTGGAGGCTAAGGCCACACCCAGTAAATAACTGCAAAATTTATTCCTCAAGAAAAAGAAAACTAGGTCAAGTTTTAGATCGTTTCCCTCCAAGTGGCATTTACGGACTTGGAGCATCCAAGGCATTAACTAGTCATGATGGACCAACCTCTTTTTAGTAGCTGGACACAATCATAATAAAGTGGGACCTTTAATTGCTGCTCCCGCGAACACCTGTAACATTTGCAGTGAGTGGAGTTGATGAAGTTATCCATTTCCGAGGAAAATTTGTCAAAAATCTTAAACTTTTCACGCTTTTGCTAACTAAGTACTAAATCTTTTAATTTATCGATTTAGTCTTAAACCTTTTCATTTTGTGCGAATTTAATCTTATTAGTCGAAAATCGTCGAAGTGAACGCCAATCGTCCTACATGGCACCACCATTGATGTGGATAATTTTTAAATATTTTTATTTTAAAAAATATAATTTTCTTTTTGTTTTCTTCCATTTTTTCTTTTGTTGGTTTCAAGGCCGGCGACCCCAGCCGGATTAGGGTCGGCAGTGGTCGTGGCCAGATCTGGCTATGGCGACCCCTGCCGGACTAGATCTGGCCATGAAATGGGTGGGCGAGGGCCGCAACGCCCTCGCCGTGGCCCGCGAGGGATTCAAGGCCCTCGCTCAGGGACCCGCAGGGATCGTTGATTCTCGCCAGCTCTCACCAAGGGGCCGACAATTCCCATTGGTCCTTTCCTAGGGGGTAGTGACCCCTGTCGGCTCTAATCCAGTGGGAGTCATCGGCCTTAAAGCCAGCAAACCGAAAAAAAAAAACAATAATCGATTTTTTAAAATAAAAAAATTATTAAAAATTATAGCCGGCGGTGCCATGTAGGACGACCAGCGCCCACTTCAGCGATTTTCGGCAAATAGGATTGAATCGGCACAAAGTAAAAAAGTTTAGGACTAAATCGGCGAACTTAAAAGATCTATGACTAAATTGGTAAAAGTGGGAAAGGTTTATGACTTTTTGACAATTTTCCCCACTTCCAAACATGGCTTGGAGGGAAAAAATCTCACTTGGACCGAAAGTCTATATAATTTGGGTTCTATCACAACCGTCGATTTCGTGAGATATATAAGTGGAGCTCATGTGAGACCCATAAAATCAACGGTTGTGATTAATCCGATCTACTGAATTTGAATCTAGGCAAGAAATTTTCTGTCTGGGTATTGCTTTTTCCTTTAGGCTGATCATTTTTCCACTAAGAATATGACACAATCCATCAATTCTCTTCTTCAATGCCCTTTCTCACTATGGTAATTTGGGGTGGGTTCATGTCGCTTTCTCTTCCCTTGAGTATTGGACTCATAGTAGCATCGAATTAACGTATCGAGCTGAACTCAGTGGCAAGAGGGTAAGCTTACAAGCAACAAGACTCCACGATACTTCGTGGGCAACGCTGACATACTGTCAAGAGAACAAAGCGTTTACTCCTTTATCGGCGTGTGGTAAGATTCTGTGTGATTTCATAGTAAGTTCGGTGTGCACACGCCCGTATGTCAAACTAAAGATTCATTTATGCATGATATATACAGGCCTTGTAAAGTGATTTTTGACACAAGCTACTTCTACCACTACTTCATTGTGATTCACTTCTATTTTATTTTCTCTCACTGCTTAATGAAAACGAGATCATCAGGGTAAGAAAACAATTTGCAGAGACAACCAGAGCCCAGATGACTTCATTGATCACTGGGACATCAAGAAACCCAGACCCACTTATAACGCTTGTCCAAAAAGAAATACATTTTTGACCCAAAAAGCAGCACCCCTTGCTGGCCTGACAGAAAACGGGGGTAAGTGAGACCCTTTGAACTTTGAGAAACACAATTGATACGAGGGATCATAAAGTGTTTTTGTCCAAAGAACAAACGTTTGATCATCAGCTAGTATCTAGAGAACCCATTTCGAGCAACTTCGACATATTTATCGTTTAAGTAAAGTTCACGTAATGCAAGTCCTTACACACCAATGTGGATATCCATCATTGAAACCGCTTTTATAACTTGCTATTCAAAATGGGCAGCTAAGACTTTATTGTCAGTCACGATCAAGAGGTCCTAGTGAGCTTCACCATCACTTGGCGTCACACTCCAAGCGAGACGTGGCTCTCTACAAGGCGCTCCACTGGAACAAATTCACGGTCTCTCTCTATCATCACGAAGAAATCTCAGAAGACTGCCATCTATAGTTGGTTTTGAGCATCCAGAGACTTAAGAGTATAACCAGCACAGATAACTTATTGAGGGAAAACTAGGAGGCTAAAAAATATCAATAATCCCCTCTATGAGCATATCGAAAATGTTGAATGGCCAAGATAAGTAGGTTTCATTTGGACAGGGCAACAAAAGTCATTACTTAAGGGACTTTGAATGCCCAAGGCTCACTTTTCTAATCTTTCCTGAAGGCATCTTGTGTCTCCTCTTCGGGATTGCAGAGCTAGAACAACAAGTCCCTGACTGGATTACAAACAGTAATGGGAATGGCTTCATGATTCAGCGATAACATCAATCTTCGGCTGCTTCGGAGGATGTTCTTAGGGTGGAGGAATTGGGGGCATTGGAGGAAACAGAGTAAAAATTCACACCAGTACAGATATGTTCGAGGGCACAAGACGATGTTCTAGGTTAAAATGCTTCTTGACATCCTGCTATTCCTCTCATGTTGTTCTAGCAAAATTAGTGCTCTATCAATCAATCTAAGTCAGGAAATTTCAGAGTCGAAAAGTATTCTCTGTTTCTGATAGGGACTTATGCTTGCAGTTCGATAAAATATGGTGCAGCAAAATAGTTTCTCAACAAGGTGATGGTAACTACCAACTGCAGCTACAACTATTCCAAGGCATTATTAAGATACAAATTTAGAGTCAGCTTAGGTAGAAAACAAAGCTTGCTGAGAAAAATCTCATAAAGACTCGAACCTATCCAAAAACAAAGATCATGGAACAAAGCTCATCACCCGCAATTGGCAGAAACCCGTAATGCGGGATTTAGCATGAGTGTCGTTGAGGATAATTTCTTCATAACTTACATTAGAGGTCAAAAAACAGAATGATGAGATCCACGAAATGCATACCTCCTACTTATTTCCTAAATTAGTTACCTGGTTGAATTCACCCGCTCCAATCTAGACTTTGATGTCGCATCCACAAACACTTGGATATCCTCAAGGACCCAAAGGAGGACAAAACCCTCCCGCTTACAAGAATCGGGTTTAATTCTTACATCTAATCGAAATGCATCAACAGTCGGAAAGCCTCATCATCAGTGACCACTGCATAGTCATATCCAAGACCAACTGCACGCTCCTGAAACTCATCCATCTCAGCTTGAATCACTTCGATTCCAACCAATACATTTGCACCAGTTTCACCCTGTTTAAGTGCAGATCATATTTAAGGTTTGAACCGAAGGATGACAATCAACAACAGCCTGTACTCTTGAGCAAGAAATCAGAAATAAGTACCTGTGCACGGTAGTGAAACAAACTAATGTTCCATCTAGGACTGAAGGTATCCAAAAACTTCATCAGAGCACCAGGCCTTTCTGGGAACACAAAACGACAAAGAACCTCATCTTGAAGGTTTAACCGCCCCCCCATCTGGACGAAAAGAAAGAATCAATGCCATCTTAGCAGCATAATTATAGCAATGCCCTCCGTTTTAGGGACACTACCAGAGATTAATGTGATGCATAAGTTATTGGAAAGGGAAAACTAAGAACAATGATCTAACAACTGGTCCACAAATTGAGTTTCAAGAGGAAACAAGGATCGACTATTCTAGATTCTGCACCATAAAACTAAAAGGAGATTGAGCTGATAGAAATCCTTTCTATTGGATGGAAAAAACAATGAAGAAGAAGAGGACCACATAAAGAAATGGGGTCTTGGACTTCAGGAAAGTGGAATCACATCCACACTATCTTTTTATCTTCTAAACCCTCTTTTATACTTTTCGAGGGGAAAATTCTCTGCATATTGTTGCATACCTATTTTGTTATCGATACAGATTGCTAGCATATTCTCATCTCTTCAGAAAGATGCTGGTCAAAGTGAAGTGATTACCAGGTAACGCAGATGATCTTTGACCAGATCATTTCCTGTGAGATTGTAAGTTTTCAGATGAGAATCCTTCATCCTTTTTCGCATCTGTTCTAGTTCACTTGCTGTGTGAAGGCCAACACTGCTCAGGATAATTACAAAAGTGTTAAGCTTATACATCTGAATTACACAATAAAGACAAATACTACAGATTACACTCCAAAAGTAATAATTTGAGCAGGTACAGAGAATCCTGAAATCGCTATGAGGGAAAACACCCCTTTGTTTCACGTTTGAATTTCCTAAATTACCCTTTCATCCTTTCTTTGAACTCAACCATTTCATAGATAACCATCCACTTTCTCTCTCTTCTCACGATTAGATTTCCATCTTCACTTTCTTGTACCCACCTATTTCATACAGAACTCCTCATTTCTCTCTATGCATAACTACCAACACACGTGCCTTAACCCTAGTGATATCATTAAGACTAAACACCACATCACAGGATAGTTTTTTTCAGTTGGCAGAATCTTTTAAAAGCCCTGCCTTCTTCTCATTGCTGACAAAGATAGACAAGTAATTACCTGTACAGTACTACAGCCTCTTTATCTGAATTACATCGATATTTGAACTCCGTTATATTCATCGGGCCAACCTGCAAAACCGAATGCCCATCAGCACAACCATCATTTACACAGCTCCTGTAAGAAAAGCCAGATTAAATCTTCAGCAATACGTGCCAATTCACAGAACCGCTTGTAGCTTCCAGGCTTCTCAGGCATAACCGTTGCGAGTACCGCCTCTTGTTGCCTACCCACATTTGCAAGTTCAGTCACCACCCTCAACTTATCAAAATTCATGTTTGCCCCACTGGTTATTGCAACAACATTTTCCCCCTTTACACCATAATACTTGCAGTATGCTTCTGCTCCAGCAAGTGCCAGAGCACCCGCAGGTTCCAGAATATTCCTTTTCTCCTCAAACATGTCCTGCAATATAATATCCAGACCTCAGCCGATTGAACTACCATGGGACAATCACCGTTCTCAACAAAAGAAAATCTTAAACACTGTGACAACAATTTTTAGAAACAGCCTCAGAACATCAGCCTCAAAAAGAGTGTAACCATGGCAAGGATGATTTCAAAAGGCATAAGCAACGTGTTACTTTCAATCCTCTCCAAAGTGGAAAAAAGGGTTGGACCCAGATCAACTAAATCTACAAGCTAGACTCTGTCTTCAAAGACCTCATGCAGACAAAAGGGAAATTTCCGATACTATAGCATACAAGACCAGCTTCCTAGCTCAAAAAATTCTTTCGTGATGTTCCCCATCGCATCGTAGCACATTACTACATGTTTGACAGCGTGATCAAACGCCACTCCCATAATGAGTGATGCCTATCACGGCTTATCAAAAGTATGATAACCTGAATCTCCAGAACTCGCAGTATGCATATCCACTTATATCCAACCTCTAAACAGCCTTCAGTAAACTGATTATGAACCCTCGAAAGATGTCTTTGTACAGTCAAATTTAAATGTTGATCCTTCAAGACACACAAGAACCACACTGTAGGAAATTTCACCAAACAATTTGACAAGTACAATAGCATGTAGCCTGTGATCCATATTCGTTTTTCTTTAAATTACCTTTATTGAGGCACATATTGCATCACGGCTCACAAGAACTATGCCATCTACCAACTCTTTGCACAGACGAAAAGTTTCTTCCCCAACCACTTTAACCGCTACACCATCAGCGAAACCTCCAACCTGGTCCAACATTATTCTCTGGCCATGATGAAGTGACAATGCCATAGCATTCGCATCAGCAGGCTCAACCCCAATTATCTTTACCTGCAAAGGTATAATCATATGAAAAAAGATCCAAAAGAAAAGTAAATATACTAAACCTCTCCACACACATATTTTTGGGCCGAAGAGGAAGAGAGTATAAAGCTTAGTTATTTCATGATACAAACTAATGAACACGAGAATCTTTACCAAAAAAAAAAAAAAACTAACGAACACGAGAAGAATAAACTGAAGCTATTTCTGAGAGAGCAGACAAACGAAAAGCAAGTGTTCAAGTTAGAAAAACCATGATCCCAACAAGTTTAGGCTGGTTGAGAACATAACAGAGAAAACTGAAATTATTTCTTGAGAGAGCAGATGAAAAAGGAAAGCAAGTGCCCGTGTTGAAAAGCCATCATATGCTTATAGCAAAGATAAGGGGGTTCTGGCAAGATTAGGCAGCTTTAGAAGCCTGTACTCTGAACGCTTACAGCAAAAGAACCATCTCTGGCAATGGCACACCAAGAAGAGGAAACATGGTACCTCTCAAGTCGACTTTGAGATTATGTCAGCGATGTTCTTCATTGTGCCTATAAGATCCTTAATAGCTTTTTTCAACAGGACATACAACAGTTTCATTCACGGAGGAAACAACTATTAAAGCCACTCAATTTAACAAAAGTACTAGATCAAGTTCGTCTTGATGTTACTGCAACGATACAAGATGCTCTCTTAGAAAGAAGCTAAAAGATGATGGTCTTCAATAATATATGGCAGCAGAAATAGGCCGCTGGATCAAAGTTTCCTTACTTTATTATCTGAATAAATAAACTTGGCCATAAGCGTCCAGGATATTTTCATTCTCTGTGGAACCACATGAGATTATCGCGTTAAGATATCTTACTTTGCTCGTGAATTCAATGCTAGAACACTTACTACCCAGAAGAATCAATTTTCGTGTTGATTTCCGTGTCTTCATGCCAATAAAAGCTGACCCCTACTACAATGAACTCGTCAGCATTTGATTGTAAAACCTCCATTCGAGTGATTGTATGCTTGTTTTGCTTGTTTGGTATTTTATTGGGAAAAGGACGCTAATGGTCTCTAAACTTTGGTCTAATGTCCAATGCCATCCTTGAACTTTTAATTTGTTCAATGTGATCCTTGGACTATTCCTAAATATTCAATCTAGATTTTTAACTTTCAATTTGTTGGAACTATTCACAAATTTTCATATTACACTACTGCCCAAATTTTAGAATATCTTTTCATTTCAATCCATTTCATAAATCAATAAAAAAATATGCTATCTTTTTATTACCTTTTTTCCATTTTGGTATTCATAAATATTAATATAGTTCCATTGCATTTACGGTTATACAGGATTCCTATTGCATAAGAATATTTAATGACACTATTGATTTACCGTGCTTGTATTGATCTAAATCTTCCAGTTTCTTACGTTGACAAAATTTTCCAACTTCTAGTGCTTCATGTTTTCATAATTAAATTTGGTTAAATATGTAAATTAGGGAACTAAAATAGCATAAAATGTCAACTCAATACAACTCTAAATGAGGTTCATAGAGCTCATGAGCCTTTATCACAAACTAGTTGGGGTCGGCGGTTGATGAACCCCAAAGATTCATAAAAATAAAGCAAAATCAATTGAGAGAAAAGAGAAAAATATGTAAAAATAAATAAACAAAGATACACACACACACACACACTACCCCTCCACAATACTAATAGCCTTCTTTCACTCCGTCCTAAGACAAACCGTACGCCAATCTATTTCCCACTCTCTTAAATCTTGTTTTACTACTTTCCCCCAAGTAAGTTTCGGCCGACCTCTTTCTTTCTTCGTGATATGCTCTCGATAGCAAACTTCTGTTCGTACTGAGGCATTTAGGGGCCTTTGGAGAATATGCCCAAACCATCTCAATCTATGTTCTCTCATCTTTTCTGCCACTGGTTCTACTCCAACTTTTCGTCGAATATCTTCATTCCTTATCTTATCCATCCTTGTATGACCACACATCCACCTTAACATCCTCATTTCCGCTACTCTCATTTTATGCTCATGTTTCCTCTATGCTGGCCAACATTTAGCTCCGTATAGCATGGCGGGTCTTACTGCTGTTTTATAAAATTTTCCTTTAACCTAAGAGGAATTTTGCGATCACAAGAAAATCCTGATGCCCTGCGTCATTTCAATAAAAACCAAATATGTAAAGAGAAGTAATAAAAAATAGCCATATTTTTTTTGTCGATTTAGGAAATTGATTCAAATGAAACGATATTATAAAATCCGAGTAATAGTGTAATTATGAAACCTTTTAAATTTTATTTGGAAAGTTGGGGACTAGGCTGAACAAATTAAAATTTTAAGAACTAGATTGAACATTTAAAAATAGTTAAAGGATCATATTGAAGAAAATTAAAAGTTCAAGGATGGCATTGCATATTAAGGTAAAGTTATGAAACTATTTGTGTCGTTTTCCCTCGCCTTTGTGATGCAGTAACAATTCTATCGCTGCAATTCAAATCCATGCTAAGGCTCCTGAATGTATTCCTACATGTTCTTTAGACCATCAAATAATCATATATTCAAATGAAACAAGCTGCTTCTAGGCTTCTGAACGTATTCCTGGCTCAATTTATACTCTTTCTCCATAAAAGAAAACTCGCTTCAGTTTAACCAACATCCAATAAATAGCAAGCTGGCACAGTATGTGGTTTCCTTCTCATAAACTGCATCTTATAGTTAATAACATTGCTGCCTTGGCTTCTATGTTCATCGGCATAACAAGAATCTTTTACAAAAGATGAGGGATAACCAGCTGGCATTAAGATATCATGAATGACATAAAAGAACACCAAAAGTGATTTTTTGAAGAACAAACAACCAACCTCTGGAGAAACCCTCTTAACATAAGCAGCAATCCCAGCTATGAGGCCACCACCCCCCACAGGAACAAAAATGGCATGCAACGGACCTTGCATATGACGCACAATTTCCATGCCGATCGTACCCTGCCCCATGATGACATCCGGGTGATCAAAGGGAGGTATAAACGTACGCCCCTCCTCCTCTCCCCGCTTCTTAGCATATGCTTGAGCCTCATCATAGGAATCCCCCAAGAGAACCACTGTGCCACCAAGCCTCTCAACAGAGCGCCACTGCAATATAAGAACACCATATGTGAAAAAACATACACACCAACAAGAAAACTAGACAAATCAAATGATGAAAATTAAGACCTTGATCTCTGGCGTTGTGACAGGCATTGCAATTACAGCACTGCAATTTAGTCTCTTGGCAGCAAGGGCGACCCCCTGGGCGTGATTCCCTGCTGATGAGCAGATAACCCCTTTTTCCAACTTTTCCCTAGGAAGCTTTGCCATCATGTTGTAGGCGCCACGGAGTTTAAAAGAGAAAACCTGCCAGAAAGAGAACAATTTATCTCGCATACTTCACAACTAACCAGAATACAAAATTAGATTTGGAAGTACATTCTTCATCATCATTAAGATAAGTACTGAAAACTCAAAGCCAGACTCAGAAAAAAGAAGAGGAAGACAAAGCTCCAAAACACTATCCACGCTTCATAGGTAATTACAGTCGACGGATTATGCAGTGAACTGTCCTCGAAAGAACCGGCCAGCTTGCTTCTACTCGAAATAAGACCACCCTATTTGCTTTTTAAAATGAAATAATCAAGAAACAAAAAGCTCTGCTAATCAGAAGGGAAGAAAAGAGTGAACTTTCTAAACCACCAAAGCTTTCAAACACAAAACTAGCATTTAAAAGTGTACCAAAACGACTAGACGTACACCAAAAATCTTTCCAGAACACTGCTTCAAAAATCGGTTTCCAAACCGCAAAAGATGATCAATTCCTTTCAGGGAAGTACTAAGAATCAAAAGTAAGAGTGTCGAAAGTACTAACAGGCTGCAAATCCTCTCTCTTGAGCCACACATTCACTCCCCACCTCTCGGAGAGCTTCGTCGCGAGCTGCAACGGAGTCTCCTTGGCGACGTCGTACACCTTGGACGACAAAATGTTGGTCAGATAACTCATCGCATTGGTGATGTTGTGTCCGGCCCCTTCGGCAGCCGTGCGATCAGGCACCGCCCCGAGGTAGCCTGGCGGGTACTGGAGGGAGCTGGCGGAGAACGTGGGCAGGGGGGGATGCTGCGACGAGGGCGGCGCAGACGTGGACGCCTGCGGCGGGATTTCGCGGGAAGCCAGCGACGGGGACACCTCGGCCGTTTGCTTGGAGACGACGGCTCTCACGAGCGGCCTCCGCCGGTGTACCTTGGGTGGGGCGGAGAGGGTGCGGGGCACGGCGACGCCGGCGCGCCGCGAGAGGATGTGGGGAGGCTGCGGTGGCGCCAATTGGAGAGACTCCATTGTGGGGAGGGAGAGAGAGAGAGAGAGAGAGTGTGCGTGGGGAATGGATGCGCGGGCGTGGGGAAGTGTTGATCGGGGGGAGAGAGAGAGAGAGAGAGAGAGAGAGAGAGAGAGAGGGGTGGCGGTTGTGGCTGCTGCTGTAAAACACGGTGGCTGCAGCGAAATGATGGCGGGGGGGAAGGGTGGGGTGGCTTATAACGATGGTGGGCAAAAGAAATTTTGGATTTGTTAAGTAGGTGTTCCATCTCACTTCTCCGTGTCCCCTCAAAAAAAAAAAGAAAAAAGAAAAAGGTTTTTCTGATAAATGCTAATAACGTAATTGCTTAAAAGTCCTTGTAATTAATTAAAGGATGTGGATTGGACTTTCCACCACTCACGTCCGTCGTATTTATTGAATCGCAGTATATAGTAATAAAGATGAGAAGTGTACGCAACATATGCATTGTTTTACCCCATTTCTATTGATTAAAGTTGTTACAAATGGCAATTTTTCTAACATGATACCAAGGGACAGATCGAGAGTTCAAACCCCGGGTGTTTTTCCCTACTTGTAATTCCGCCTATTTTTCTTTTAGTCGATTATCCGTTCGACACGCGATTACACAATGCTTGTTAATCGGGGGTACGTAGCCAGCAAACTGATTAATAAGCATTGTGCGAAGCAGAAGCTAGCTACGCAGGAGCCGAGACTCCGATGACTCATCCCAGGCGCGTGAGGCTACCACACTTGCCTACCCGGCGATGGCCAACTGAAGTCGATGTGGAGTTTACCTTCTCCACCGCCACCCTCCAAGTTGAGAGAAAATATTTTCCTTCCCTTCATCACAGAGAAAACCCTCGAATTTTACGACTCTAGACGAAGTATAATTAATATCATCCAATTGTGGCTTTTTTAAGGATGATTTCATATGGGCATTTTCCTATTTCCTTTTTTGTGAGGATGTCGTCCCTCAAGAGTTGATTTTTGTGAATACTTTGTATGATTATATTATTGGGTAATGATTCTTCGGAGCTAGTTTGATGTGTTGATTCTCTAAAATCACTAATTTCAAACGACAAATCATATTGCGTTTAGCACGACTTAAAACTGACTGCTTTGTATATGGACTTCTAATTAATAACTATGAGTGGCAAGGGGTCTCTCGCGCCAATTAAACTGTCGCGCGAGATCAAAATCAGTAAATACTTTTACTAATCGAACTAATTTGGTAAATAATTATTATTATTTTTTGTATTAAAATGAAAAAAAAAAAAAAAAAACCGTCGTTGGTCTTCTGGCTGCGTTTTGATTTTCCTCATTCTTCCCAGAAAAGAAGATGGTTGGGGCCGGGGAAAGAAGCTATTTTGTCGTTTGCTAAATTAACACATGGCAGATGGCACGGTGTGTGTTTTGGATTGTGAGGCTAGGCCTCGAGGCCAGGTCTAAACGTTTTCGCCCAAACGCGTTTATCATAAATTCTTATGTAGGAACTTTCTAGGTTAGGTTAGGATTGGCTCAGGTTGGTCCATGGTCCTTTCGTAACTTGTCGCAAGTTTTTGCATTTTTTTTTTTTCACAACTCCCATGCAAAATGTCCTATTACGTAAAAATTTAAGAGCTTACATCAACCGGCAAGATTTACTCTTTTTTTTTTAGGATTAATATCATGAAAAGTCCGAAATTAATATATTTATAATAATTTTATCTCATTTAATTTTTTGAAACTGATACACATCTGACAAATTTACTACCAGTTAAATTTTTTCAGCAAATAGCTGAATTGAATGACACGTGATAGTTTACAGATATATTAGTTTGGGATTTTTACCATCCGTTTATTATAGGTATATTAATTTAGAGCTTTTTCACTTCGTTTGTCATAGATGTATCAATTTAGAGCTTTTTATGGTAAAAACTCAATTTAACTTAAATTAACGGATGATAAATTCATTATAGGTATACCAATTTAGAGTCTTTCATTGTAAAAAAAAAAAAAATTAACTTGGAGTTCAATTTGTCACATGTGCAACAATTTGAGAATTTTTCGTGGTATTAAATTTTTTTTTAAATTAGATGGACATCAAAGTGTTGGGAATTTGTCCTCCTGAAGTCCTTAAAAGCTCTCGAATCTGTCGAATTCCTTTCAACTTGTTCAGTTTGTTACAAGGCTTATGTAAAGTACATAAAACTATACTTCAACATGTGAAAGCATGTCATTGTATGTACTAGTAAAGTGTACACGCTTTGTATGTATTGGAAAATTTACATGTAATTTTTTTTTTGCAAAATTGTCTCATTACAAAATGTTTTTATTATTAATTAGATATAATAAATTAATGTACTGATTGTACACATATATCTGAAAAGAGAAATACTTCAAGATTTAAATTTTTTTTTTGGGTAAATTTGTTTATAAGATAGAAATATTCACGTTCAAAATTGAAATACCTGAGGGACAAAATAGAATTCCAAATGCATTAGTCGGGTCATAACGGGATTTCCAATTTAGGAACTGAATACGTGGTCGGGTTTTTATGCGCATTACCTTCAATTATCAAAAGAAAAAAAATTATTTGTATGATTATCGTATCATGATTGAGTGACATATAGCGAACAGATTCACACCATTTTGCTCCACAAATAGTTAGAAAAATTTCCCTATATATATATATATATTACCGATTAGGACTCTTTACGATTAGAAATAGCTAATTCCTTGATCAAGAAGCCTCTAACATGATAATCAAGCAAGGGGTGAACCAAAATTCGAATGAATGGTACAACAATGGCAAAAATTAAATAAAAATTATCGTGACCCTTTGCAATGCAGGTCTCATAGCTTATTTCTTCATGATTGATATATATATAGTTTGACGTCAAAACCCCTTGATCAAGCTTGCCAAAAGATTATTGGCGTCCTGAGGGTTGGTGACGTGGAAATCTTTTATCGAACGTAAACAGTTCGTTTTCTAATAAGGAGTTTCGAGTCAGTTTTGGACAGAGAGTGCCAATGCAATAGATAGATATATTGATATGGATAGTATTGTACAAACTCTCGACTGATTAGTCGGCTAGTACAATAGACAAACTTTGATATACTTGCACTTAGGACACAACACTGGAACTTAATCGACAATATTGGACAGGGTGTAGGGCACAATGCCGAAATCTAATCGACGACACTAGACAATGTAGGATACAATGCCGAAATTTAATCGGCGACACTGGATAGTGGGAAGACGCCAAAATTTAATCGACGATGCCAACCCAGGATATGAAACTCGTCGGAATTGAATCAACGGCGGGAATATGAACTATAGCTAAGTTAATTACTAAAAGTGAAAGATAAATACTTATTTTGTTGATGGGTGGGATGGGATGGGGTGGGGGAAGGGGGGGGGGGAGGGAGGGGTATGTTGCACGACTTAAAGTATTTATAGATGTGCTTCGGTAAATGTCGATTAGTTATGTCACGCCCCGAACCCTTCCTTCGGAATCGATAACATCCCACCTAGGCTGTTTGCTTCGGTAGTTCCCAGGATCCAACGGCAAAGATCTTAACGTGATATGAAAGGAACAAGCGAAAACAGACAAATCTCCATACCACAAACAAATCAAGATGACTTAGGATAGACAAACATCAATTCATAACATAGCATAACATATCATTGAGTTGGTTTTACACGGTATACTTAAAATAGAAATACACAACTGGGTCTTAGGGGTAGGCGGATCTAAGCAACAAAAGGGAAACACTAATCCAGATCTAACTCTCCTAGTCTAGGAGGTCTCTAAAAGGTAGGTGTTCGAATACACCTAAATATCATCACTGTCACCATTAGACGGCTCCTCAGGCTCCTCATCGGGGTCGAAGTCTGTGACATTCTGAAATCCGACCCTTTTCGAAGCATGATTTCATGAGACATCTTGTCAGTGCGTTTCAGTTAAACCTCGCTCAGAGTTGGCCACTCTTGAGAAGACTAACCAATGGGGAAATGCTAAGTAGGACTTAAGTACGTGGACCAAAGAACTCGACCATGGATTGACACCTTGACCATAAGGATTGGCGAGGGAATATTTTGAGCCATGATAGGCCGGTCTAAGATTGGTCTTGGAACGATTTGTTAGTGTTATACAATTGGATCACGGGTGATTCCGTTTGACCATCGTATAATTTGCAAATTAACCTAGACCGATTCCTGACGATCGCGTCCTTTGGAACTAGCGATTGACCATCGCAATTACATGACAACCAAGGTCGCCATGACTCGAATAACTCTTAAACGTGACATCAGTCACGGGTCGATACGCGTAACTCCCAAGAGCCCCCCCTTAGTTTGAGATACACTGGGATCGCCATTGACAGATTTTAGCCACGAATTGGACTTCAGAATTGGATGCCGGGTATTCGAGAATTCCATCGATAATAAATTAGACGTCGCCTCATCAAGAACCATTGAGATTAGAATTCGCCCATTATCAATTAGAAAAGTGAAATTTCGAACCGACGATTGGAAGTTACTTTTTACCCCTAAGTTAGTGCTCTTTCCCTTAGAAATAAATAAAGGTAAAATGGACAATTGCCACACCCCACATTTGACCGAAATTTGAGGGGTAGGATGGTCATTAGACCATTGATTTATGAAGGGACAAGGATGACAAGATTGGACTTGAATGACTTGATGTCTTCCCCATAAACAACTCTCACCCACTAGTCACATCTTTGTCTTTCACCATCAAATCCCCCATGAACCACCCCCACCTACTCCCATCAACTCTCTCTCTCTCTCTCTCTCTCTCTCTCTCTCTCTCTCTCTCTTGCATTGCAAATGGATGAAGCCAACTTTCCCCTCATCATTTCCTCCCATTCGGCCGAACACCATCACTCTCCCTCACTCTCATTTCTCATTTTCTCTCTTCCTCTCAAACTCTCCCTCTCGCTTTCTCTCTCGGCCGCCGCTCCTCCCTCACGACCGAGCCACCTTGTTGCCGGTCTTCAAGCTTAGTTCGTGAGCTCCTCAAGCTCATTTTTCGTGATTTGAACCGCGGGTTCCGTCGCCAGTTCTGCCGGTTTTCCTTAGCTCTTGGACTTGGTAAGTTATCCCTAACCCTTTATTAGGATGTTAGGTTACTAATAGATGTTCTATGGTTGGATTGGTAGAGTTTAAGGGCTGTTTTTGTGAGAAAAACGTTAATACCCGAGAGCCCGTGTAATCCCGCTTTCAGCGCGCGTCGAAAATAAAATTGGTCGTTCTAAGTCGTCCGGAGTCCAAATTGAGCTCCGTTTTCTCCCATGCGACCGTAAGATCATGAGGAACGAGGTTATAAAGTTAGATTGCTAAAAAAGTAAACAGGTTTATGTCAATTTTTCTGAGATTAAGACTGGTCATGGAAAAATCGAACCTGCCATGAAATGGATGAACCGCACTTGGTCGTTCCTTGGATTAAAAATGGCGAAATTGAGTTTAAATGATGAAGTCCTGTTCTGGTCATGAATGATCTTAGGGTCTTGAGCATGTGTTGAAGTCATTTTAATTGAATTTGAGCAAGTGAAGTGGTTTAATAGACTAAACCGGAGTTTGAATGGGAAGTGTAAAAAAAATCGAATGCTCATGGATGACCTATGATCGTGGCTACGTGCCTTGATGGTTAATTGCTCGACTGAGTGATCTTGAGTGCAATTGGCCGTTGGAATGAGATGTATAAGTACTAAATCACATATTAACCTATTAAGGTTAAAGCATGACCCGAGAGCCATTTTTACGGGAGGTCCTGGTAAACATATAATAGCCTGGGCGTTACGACGAGGGCGTTTACCAAATGCAAGTATGACCCGAGAGCCGTTTTTACGGGGGGTCCTGGTAAACATATAATAGCCTGGGCGTTACGACGATGGCGTTTACCAAATGCAAGTATGACCTAAGAGCCGTTTTTACGGGGGGTCCGGGAAGATGAATTTATTTGACCTGGGCGTTACGACGAGGGTCCTGCCTAATACAATGTGATTATTAAGCTATGTCCCGGGCGCTACGGCGAGGGCTGAATAGCTAGAATCGAGTTATTGATGGATTGCCTTATTCGAGTAGTTGATTGTTTAAATGCCTAAAGTATGAAGCTTAGCTTAAATGGTGAAATCGCATCTTGAATTGGATTGAATTGAGTGTCTATTTGTTGTACTTCTATTTATTGTCTTAAATGCCATGATTATACTTTCTATTAGAATTGTCTAACTTCGGGTGTTAGGAGGTACTAATGGCCTAGTTTAGGGTTAGGAATGACTTGCTGAGATTTATTCTCACCCCGTTGTGGGACAACATTTTCAGGTCCCGAATGACGAGGTCCCTTGAATACTATGGACTGACTTTTGAAGATACCCTTTTGAAGTAGATGAACCGTTAACCTTACCTGACTATATTTCTTTTTTAAGTCTTAGGGAGCGGCTTTCTTATTTGGGTTGTTCACGCCTATATAGCTCTGTAGGGTTAAACTTCATCTATTGTTGTTTTATTAAAGGAAGTTGTATTTTGGGAGATGGCAAGTTGTAACCCTATTGTGTATTTGACGCTTTTAAAGAATGTATGAAGTAAGTTTTAAATCTATCTTTTTCATCCTGAGTCATTGCGTTCGGAAAGAAATTTTTTGTAAAGGAGATTGTTCGTCGCTTCCCCATATACATTTGGTATTGCGCTTAAGTCGTTCGCCGTTGATCTTGGGAACTACTCAATGGAAACGGCCGTGCCGGGATGTTAGCGAGCCTGAGAAGGGTACGAGGCGTTACATCCCCGTTTTAGTGGTATCATAGCAAGGTTAGCTCAATCCAATATGATTGAGGTTTGGAGTGATAATGAGTGATGACTTGGGGACAATTAGATAGTGAGACCTTAGGATTAAGCATTGATTACTGAATTTTAAGGACTGTAGGCTTGAACTCGTGTACATTTTGATGGTTCTAGAATTGATTCAATTGATATCTTGGGTGGTGATTTTATTAAGGTTCACAAGGAAGCAATCATAAATTGAGGAGCCATAAGCATGGATCTGAGGTTGTGGATGTGTTTGAGGTTAATAGGGAGTTGCTCATGAGTAGAGGGTAGATTGGATTATGTGATCGTGATTGTGGCCTTGAGGTATATGGCTAAACCTAGGGAAAAAATCGATTTGTGAGACGGTTATTTGTGGAATTAGAAGTCCTCTATGGATAAGAATTGATCGGGAAACAACTGCGATGTGACGAGCAATGAGTATGATCATGCACTGCATGTGTTTATGGCGTCAAAATAAAAGTTGAGGAATGTGCATGCATGAGCATATCATTATCGGACTTGATAAACCATCGCTTGGTATGGGACAAGCTGATGGGATACCTATAAACCGTAATGAAGCATGTTATGGGACGTGTGGAACGGGACTCTCCTCGTAGGTGTATGACTTGGCACAACCTGTAAAGACCAGGTCTGATGAGGGCGGGGAGTGTACGCCGGGACATAGAAGTTCGGACAAGGAGCGGCTTTTGGCAGGCTTCTAAGACAAAAAGGGCAGGAATGACCTAAACCATACATTGAAAGGGATGAGTCTAGGTATCGGGTTAAGTCTGATTATTTTATCAAAAGATTTATTGCATTAAAGCTGATCCTCAAGATGAAATTTCAAACATTGCGTGGCATTTGATATGGCGCGTGTGATTGGCACTCCTTGTTTGCATCGCCGTAGGCAGTTATAGGTCTTAAAGCTTCGTACTAGGCAATAAGTCTTGTTTGGTCAATACCTATCTAACGTGCTAGATAGATGATTGTGGTAGTGCTAGCTTACAAGTGCATCTAGACTTGAGGTACGGATGAGAACTTCTTGATGTGTGCCTCTGAATGCTTGATCTATGATTAGCTTACTTGACATCGAATCGTTGTTTGGCTGAGGCTTATTTGAAAACGGAATAGCATGTTGTAATCTTGCTAAGTCGCAGGTGCAGCAAGACTTAAGATACGAGAAAATATCCCATTTAATTGATACCATGAGTGTTTGCTTGATGTTTGCCTAGTTGAGACTGGTTTGATGATTGACTCATGGTTGAGTGTTGCTTGTAATTGTTTGGTAATTAGTGGCTGGCTTATGGTTACCGTTGTGGTGAGCAGTTTAGGACTGCTAGACTTGAGTATTTGGCTTAGGTCTTTGAATCCCTTGGTGGAACTGTAGTAGCTCCTATGATGTTAGAGCTTAGTGGGAATGAACAATCGAGATAAAAGTGTTAGAGGAGCGCCTAACTCCAGACCACAAGTTGTGGGAGATTCAAGAGTTGGTAAAGTCGAGAGAGCCTTAATAGAAATCGAGAATTGGATGAGTAGGTAGGCTCGAGATTGGGCTGCTATTGTGACTTAGCCAGTTGAGGCTATTGCTGTTGTGATTATTAGAGCAAATGGTGCTGATCGGAAGGATGATCTTGGAGACACGAATATGAGCCGACATATGGACTAGCTTGTGGAATAGTTTGTGAAGTCAAAGTCGACGGAGTTGGCAGGAAATGTAAGTATGAGATTACTCCTATTTGGAATGAGGATTTGTAATGAAGCCTTAGAGGTGTGCGTATATTGAGGAGAAAATGACCCTAGCGATTAACACTCCAAGGTACCGCTAATGATTGGTGAATAGTTACCAAAGGGAATTTTTCTTGAAGGCGTAGCACGTAGTCGGATTTGCCTTCATCTAGTTGATCAATGAGGAATACATTACTGAGTTTGTTAAGGAACAAGAGTTGATGGAGTCCCTAAAGTTGTGGGAATCAGAGATGGATCTGCCATGTAGGGTAGAGTTCTCGAGATTGCCTAAGCATCCATCAAAGATGGTTAGGAACTCGTTGGATAGGACGAGGAGGTTAAAGAATGAATTGAGGTTCGAAGCATTGTAACGAATTAGTATTCTTAGATCTGAAGTGTTATGATGAACCTCATCTTGAAGGGCTAAAGGACTAGGGAAACCATGAGTAAAGAGGATTTTCACTTATAGAACATGGAATGTACCTGTAAGGAATGGTTGATACCTGAGCGTAAGGCCTGGAAGGGAAATTGGTGGTCTGTCTCTCTCGTCATGTGGGAAGTGTTAAGGAAAATCAGCATGCTAGTCTGCTTGAGCCTAGTGATTCTGTGAGGTTGACTGAGATTGAACCGAACCATCGGAAATGGAGTTATAAGTTGTTGTTCCCTAAAGGATAGGGCGATGTTCTAAAGGACAATCGGACCCTGAGATGGTCGTTGATGGGGAGGAAAGAGGACGGACTTGATAGTCTTGGTTACGAATGGGTGGACGAGTAAGCAACATGGGTGTTTAGATTATGACGCAAAGTGATTTGAATTAATCGAGTTGAATATCCAAGGTGTGGATTTGTAAAGACCAAGGAGAAACCTCGATCCCTTAGAACCTTGTCGTTGAGGTGATAGAGTTATTGGAAGGAGAATGTCAAGTATGGTGACATCTGAATCCTGGAGTAAAGGTACCGATGTTGATGCAGACTTCAAGATTGACATTCTATGGAACGAGGAAGACAAGGTGGATTCGACACAAGAGAATGCCATTAAAAAATGTAGTCTCCGCATAGAGTAAGAGGCCCCGGTACGAAAAGAAGAGGAATTCTATTGTCTGGGTGTTAAGAGTGAATGTCCCAGGTAGTGTCTCAAGGATTATAGGCTTGAACTTTTGTTGCATTTTGATGGTTTTAGTATCAACTCTAATTGATGACCTTTATGGTTATTTGTGGTTATAGGCCAGAGATCGATAGTGGATTAGACAATGTGCTGAAATGAAAACGACCGACTGATGAGCTTTATTTGTGAATATGAGTTATAAAGAGACGATTGATATTAATGGGTTTAGGCTTGAATTGCGTTACATCTTGATGGTTTTAGTCATCAATTGCTATTGACGGCCTTAGACAGTGTGAGACGAGATGTATGCAAGGAAATGGACAAGGGATATTTGGATCAAAGGCCAGTTGTAATCGAATGCATATGGATTCGACTTGAATGGCGACTAGACTTGAGGTTATAGATTAATATTAGGCAATTGATTTTTGAGATGTGATAGTCGCTTGTGGAATTAGAAATTTCGATTGAAAGGAATTGATAGGAATCAAGGAATCATGAAGAGCACGAACGGCCTTTGGAAGGTATTCCATGGACTCTAAGAGGACGCTCGAGGTATGCAGAATATAAGAGTGCGAGATTTGAGTCTAATAAGGCAAGTTCTAGGTCATAAAGCCTCTGGGAAATGGATTTCCTGTGGAACCCGTAAGGATTAGTATAAGTAATGGATTGTCGAAAAAATAATATGGATTACTGGAGTTTGGAGTTACTGGAATTGATGGTTTGCTATAGACGAATCGTGGCAAGAGTCGTCCCATTAATGAAATGGACTAAGGATGAGATGTGGCGCGAATGGCCGAATGAACATGAAAGGAGTTTTCGGGGGCTAAAGCGTTGTGACCTGCGGGTCCTGATGCCAAGAGATCATGGAAGAGATTACAATAGGGAGAAAATTCAGACTCTTAAGTACCCACGGATAGAGACTTAGAAGCTTCATGAACGAATGTAAGTATACGATGATGAAGGACTTAGAGGGTAAGGTCATGTTGGGAACTCATCGTGATGACTATAGTGTCCCATGGATTTACCAAGCAGTACCAGGACTTACGTCTGCACTAGTGGTGGAATATAATGAAAAGAGAAATAGTCAAGTTTGTGGATAAGGATCAGATGTGTCAACAAAGGAAGGCACGACTTGATAAGGCGACGAGTTGCCCCAGCCGTAGGAAGCTCTCGAGTGGAACTAGGAACGAATTATTGTGGATTTGATCGTGGGGTCACCTGAAAGGTGAGGAGGACCATGAGACGATTTGTGAAGGCGTTAGGCAACTTGTGTGGAATTTCAACGATGGTTGTACCAAGTAGAGATCCTAAGTTTACCTTAACTATTGGGAGAGTCCTCAAGACGTCATAGGGACGAAGTTACATTACAGTATGTCCTGTCGTGTGCAGACAAATAGATGGCCTAATAAAATGATCTAGATGCATGAGATTAGGTTGTGAGCGTGTGTCACGAACTTTAAAGGACGTGGTAATGAGTGGCTATGCCTGGTGGAGATGTCCAAAGTAACAATTACTTGTAGACAGATTGGATGGCCGGTTGGTGCAGACCTTTATCAAGGATGTTTGAGTGGGGACTTATTGCGAATGACTTCTATCTTGGGTTGAAATTACTTTATGAGGGACTGACTGGAGGTGGCACTGGATTGTATTAAGCCAAACAGACAAATCTCCATACCACAAACAAATCAAGATGACTTAGGATAGACAAACATCAATTCATAAACATAGCATAACATAGCATTGAGTTGGTTTTACACGGTATACTTAAAATAGAAATACACAACTGGGTCTTAGGGGTAGGTGGATCTAAGCAACAAAAGGGAAACACTAATCCAGATCTAACTCTCCTAGTCTATGAGGTCTCTAAAAGGTAGGTGTTCGAATACACCTAAATATCATCACTGTCACCATCAGACGGCTCCTCATCGGGGTCGAAGTCTGTGACATTTTGAAATCCGACCCTTTTCGAAGCATGATTTCATAAGACATCTTGTCAGTGCGTTTCAGTTAAACCTCGCTCAGAGTTGGCCACTCTTGAGAAGACTAATCGATGGGGAAAGGCTAAGTAGGACTTAAGTACGTGGACCAAAGAACTCGACCATGGATTGGTACCTTGACTATAAGGATTGCCGAGGGAATATTTTGAGCCATGATAGGACGGTCTAAGATTGGTCTTGGAACGATTTGCTAGTGCTATACAATTGGATCACGGGTGATTCCGTTTGACCATCGTATAATTTGCAAATTAACCTAGACCGATTCCTGACGATCGCGTCCTTTGGAACTAGCGATTGACCATCGTAATTACATGACAACCAAGGTCGCCATGACTCGAATAACTCTTAAACGTGACATTAGTCACGGGTCGATACGCGTAACTCCCAAGAGCCGCCCGTTAGTTTGCGATACACTGGAATCGCCATTGACAGATTTTAGCCACGAATTGGACTTCGGAATTGGACGTCGGGTATTCGAGAATTCCATCGATAATAAATTGGACGTCGCCTCATCAAGAACCATTGAGATTAGAATTCGCCCATTATTAATTAGAAAAGTGAAATTTCGAACCAACGATTGGAAGTTACTTTTTACCCCTAAGTTAGTGCTCTTTCCCTTAGAAATAAGTAAAGGTAAAATGGACAATTACCACTCCCCACCTTTGACCGAAATTTGAGGGGTAGGATGGTCATTAGACCATTGATTTATGAAGGGACAAGGATGACAAGATTGGACTTGAATGATTTGATGTCTTCCCCATAAACAACTCTCACCAACTAGTCACATCTTTGTCTTTCACCATCAAATCCCCCATGAACCACCCCACCTACTCCCATCAACTCTCTCTCTCTCTCTCTCTTGCATTGCAAATGGATGAAGCCAACTTTCCCCTCATCATTCCTCCCATTCGGCCGAACACCATCACTCTCCCTCACTCTCATTTCTCATTTTCTCTCTTCCTCTCAAACTCTCCCTCTCGCTTTCTCTCTCGGCTGCCGCTCCTCCCTCACGATCGAACCGCCTTGTTGCCGGTCTTCAAGCTTAGTTCGTGAGCTCCTCAAGCTCATTTTTCGTGATTTGAACAGCGGGTTCCGTCGCTAGTTCCGCCGGTTTTCCTTAGCTCTTGGACTTGGTAAGTTATCCCTAACCCTTTATTAGGATGTTAGGTTACTAATAGATGTTCTATGGTTGGATCGGTAAAGTTTAAGGGCTGTTTTTGTGAGAAAAACGTTAATACCCGAGAGCCCGTGTAATCTCGTTTTCAGCGCGCGTCGAAAATAAAATTGGTCGTTCTAAGTCGTCCGGAGTCCAAATTGAGCTCCGTTTTCTCCCACGCGACCGTAAGATCATGAGGAACGAGGTTATAAAGTTAGATTGCTAAAAAAAATAAAAAGATTTATGTCAATTTTTCTGAGAGTAAGACTGGTCATGGAAAAACCGAACCTGCCATGAAATGGATGAACCGCACTTGGTCGTTCCTTGGATTAAAAATGGCGAAATTGAGTTTAAATGATGAAGTCCTATTCTGATCATGAATGATCTTAGGGTCTTGAGCATGTGTTGAAGTCATTTTAATTGAATTTGAGCAAGTGAAGTGGTTTAATAGACAAAACCGAAGTTTGAATGGGAAGTGTAAAAAAAATCGAATGCTCATGGATGACCTATGATCGTGGCTACATGCCTTGATGGTTAATTACTCGACTGAGTGATCTTGAGTGCAATTGGCCGTTGGAATGAGATGCATAAGTACTAAAATCACATATTAACATATTAAGGTTAAAGCATGACCCGAGAGCCCTTTTTATGGGGGGACCTGGTAAACATATAATGGCTTGGGCGTTACGAGGAGGGCGTTTACCAAATGCAAGTATGACCCGAGAGCCATTTTTACATGGGGTCCTGGTAAACATATAATAGCCCGGGCGTTACGACGAGGGCGTTTACCAAATGCAAGTATGACCTAAGAGCCGTTTTTACGGGGGGTCCGGGCAGATGAATTTATTAGATCTGAGCGTTACGACGAGGGTCCTGCCTAATACAATGTGATTATTAAGCTATGTCCCCGGCGCTACGGCAAGGGCTGAATAGCTAGAATCGAGTTATTGATGGATTGCCTTATTCGAGTAGTTGATTATTTAAATGCCTAAAGTACGAAACTTAGCTTAAATTGAGAAATCGCATCTTGAATTGGATTGAATTGAGTGTCTATTTGTTGTACTTCTATTTATTGTCTTAAATGCCATGATTATACTTTCTATTAGAATTGCCTAACTTCGGGTGTTAGGAGGTACTAATGGCCTAGTTTAGGGTTAGGAATGACTTGCTGAGATTTATTCTCACCCCGTTGTGGGACAACATTTTCAGTTCCCGAATGACGAGGTCCCTTGAATACTATGGACTGACTTTTGAAGATACCCTTTTGAAGTAGATGAACCGTTAACCTTACCTGACTATATTTCTTTTTTAAGTCTTAGGGAGCGGCTTTCTTATTTGGGTTGTTCACGCCTATATAGCTCTGTAGGGTTAAACTTCATCTATTGTTGTTTTATTAAATGAAGTTATATTTTGGGAGATGGCAAGTTGTAACCCTATTGTGTATTTGACGCTTTTAAGGAATGTATGAAGTAAGTTTTAAATCTCTCTTTTTCATCCTGAGTCATTGTGTTCGGAAAGAAAATTTTTAAAGGAGATTGTTCGTCGCTTCCCCATATACATTTGGTATTGCGCTTAAGTCGTTCGCCGTTGATCTTGGGAACTACTCAATGGAAACGGTCGTGGCGGGATGTTAGCGAGCCCGACACGAGTACGCGGCGTTACAAAGTTTAAAACCTCAAATGGTGCCTCCGGCTCAGACTCCAGTGTCTCCTCCTCATCCATCTCCTCTATCATCTCTGGTCATCTCTGGCTCGGCCCCAAGAGCCATCTCTGCATCAAACTTCGCCATCAGCAATAGGATTCTGGGGCTTCAGTTCCGGCTCGTCGCCCTTAGGTCTAGGAATAGGTTCAGCAACTTACCATCAGGGGTAGCAGCATCGTACCACCCAAGAACTATGCCTCAGCGGTCCAAAAGTAGTGTCTCAATCTCAGTAAAACCATGCCTCATAAATATGGGGCTTCCAATGATCGCCTTCCTTGTTAACCCAAACTATGCTACCTTTCCTACTATAGGCCTTGTCCTCGTCTACTGGGTATCAGTGACCAACGTATCAATGTCCATGAGTACCCCAAAATGTTTCGACGGCATGGTAGTCAAAACCAAGGTTTCGGGTCTGAAAAAGTAAGCCCATGACGGGGTGAGACTAAACCTAGACTAGGCCAATAGCACATCTGAATGATTCCTAAGCATACAGTTCAAATCAAGGTACATAGAAATTCAAAGGCATGCTTCATAATTAGACAATTCACAACTAACATATTATACAGAAAATTCCTCAACTCATATTTCAACCCTCAATGTCGAGGCCCGCATCATAACACATCAGGCTAATACAATTTGGCGAGATCCGCGTAACGAAGCCTCAGGTCGAAATCCCGCGTTTAACACATCAAGATAAACTCGAATCCCGCGCAATCACGCCTTAGGATAACCAGTGACAACATTTGCATATTGTCAATCCACTAAAACAGGGATGTCACGATCCGCGTCCTTCGAGCGCGCGAGCATCCCTCCAAGGCCGGCTAATTCAAATACTTACCAAGGACCAGCGGCTTCTAACTTTAGCGAGAAGTGACGTGCACATGTGGAAGCGAGAACAAATCTTCGTACAACAAAAATAACACGATGACTCCGGATGGACAAAAGAGATTTCCTCAATACAACCATAACTTTTGTAAAACATCGTTGTTATTCCAAAAGCTACAACAGTCACCTATAAATCGAAGGCAGTCTTGTTTAAACCCCACAAACTCCATATGGGAGTATAAGATTACATGTCCAACTGCTTCAAAGACTTCTTCGATAGCATCCACGGAGTTTCACCAATTAGGACCTGAAAATGTTATCCCACAACAGGGTGAGAATAAATCTCAACAAGTAAACTCCTAAACCTAGAGTAGGCCAATAGTACCTCCGGACAAATCCTAAACATGCAGTTCCCACATTCTAGGTCAATTGGCAGATCATCTCTTATCTCGTAATTCTAATCATCAAGGCCATCCTTCAGATCAATTCCTATCAAGTAATTTATCCATCGAGGCCATCCTTCAGGTCGAGTCCTACCATGCGTTTCTATCCATCAAATGGGACGCTATGCTAAACAAGAAAAGGAAATAACTCATTGCAATCACAAATCGGATATTCACAATTCAAGCCATGATTCAGTAGGGTAAGATTGAGCTTCGTACTCTAGGCACTTCACAATCTATAATTGTAAAGAGTATTTCATATCATATATCTCATTTTGGTATACCAGGGCCCGCGTCATAATGCATTGGGCTATCACATTGACCTCCCGCTCTCACGGCTCCCAGGTCGTGCTATCACATTGACCTCCCGCTCTCACGGCTCCTAGGTCGTATTATCACACTGACCTCCTGCTCTCACGGCTCCTAGGTCGTATTATCACACTGACCTCCTGCTCTCACGGCTCCCAGGTCGTGCTTTAACCCACATTGGTTAATATGTGATCTCGTATAAATATATGTATATATATATCGTTTAATCAATCCATTGGCCAACTTGAATTCACGATCACTCATGATCTAAACAACACAATTCAGGCAATTTAGTAATAGTACTTGCTCAAGCAAACTTGAATTGCACAAATACAAGGGGTCGTCTCACGGTTCAACCACTATGCTCCAAACTCATAAATAATTCATTTTTCGCATCATAAGATCGAGCACACCAAAAGCAATCAATCAATTTGGCCACTCAATTCGCTTTAACTCCTCGTGACCAATTATGGGGTACTTAGCCAATTAATTCTAAGTGCTTAGTCCACAATCAGCAAGTCACGGCCAAACATGACAATGGCAAGCAATCAATCTGGCCATTCATCTCTCTAGGACATTCAAGGTCGAACACATAAAGGACGAGGATAGTAGCATACCGTTTCAATTAATCATTTACTCCTCATCGTGGTCATGTAGTCCAATTCCAACTCATCACTAGCATAAGCTTTCATTTCTATGACCGTTCAAGGACAACTCGTGTCGCCAAATGCACAAGACCATTCAAACTCTTGGTCAAGCTTAGAAGCCTCTAGGTTTAGTCAAATTAAGCTAAAATGATTCAGGATCATGCTCAATGTCCTCTAACCACTCATGGCCAACTTTAAACACACGAGATTAACTATTCCAACACAACCTTGACTCAAGAACACCTAAGGAACAATTAGCCATAACAAAACCAGATTCGGATTTAGGCATGTCTCACCTCAAATCAACCCCTAAAACTCATCAAATCCACCTTTAAACATGTCCATTAGTAATCTAAGGTCCTAAGCTAAGTTTAGGAAGCAACTTACCACTTAACCAAGCCAAGGAGCCAAGGAAAACCGGTTGAAGGTGGCGATGGAGCGGCGTGGACAGATCTGGTCTTCGGCGATCAGAATATATTCCTTGAAAAATATCCACAAAACGCCAAGGAAACTTGGTCAATAACACCTTTAACACAAGCTTCTAACCTCTTAACATGTCGATCTAAGCTCTAGAAGTCACTCACCTCAAGATCGAACAAGAACTCCTCAAGAACAGCCTTGACTCTTCACGGTTCCAGGTTGGGCAGAAATGGTCCGGTTTCGATCGGTCAAGAACAATGAGAAATCGGTCCGCTAAATCTATTAAACCCAAACTCAACCTTAAGGACATGTTGCTCAACATCTTAGCAAGGTTTAGGAAGTGTCTTACCCAAATATTTGCCCCAAACAAACTCCCAAAGTCGGATTGTGCAAACTCGGGTCAGACTGGTCCGGTCAGCGACCCTTGCCCCTTCAAATGGCTCTATAGGACGATTGGCTAGGTGGATTTGGTCAACAATATCTTGTTGGAACGGCAAGAGAATGAGCTTTCCAACGGTATATGGATCGTCGAAATCTAACAACAAACGAAGGAGATATGAGGCAAACAACGGGCGGCCTCGGAACTGATCCGGCGGGCAGCGAGCGAGAGAGAGAGAGCTTGAGGGAAATATGAAAATGGAGGGGGAGGGGGAGATATGGCCGGCCGAATGAGGTGAGGGGGAGTGAGATTGTGTTATTCAAACGAAGGAGAGGGAAAAAGTGAGTGGGGTTGGTGTATGACAATGAATAGTGGCATGGAATGACTAGTTGGTAAGAGTGGTTTAAGGGAGTTTGGTCAAATCAACTTGTCTCATCCAATCAAATATCTCAATGGCCAAAAGACTTCATTGGCCTTCAATTTTCGGTCAAAGGTGGGGGTGGCAATTGTCCATTTTGCCCTTGCTTAATCTAATGAGAAAGAATGCCAGCTTTAGGGGGTAAAAAAGGTCATTTTCACTTGTCCGTCCGAATTTCACTTTTCTAGTCGAGATGGGGCGAACCGTAACCTTAATGGTTCTTGATGAGGCTACATCCACTTTATGACCGTTGGAATTCTCAAATACCTGACGCCCAATTCCGAAGTTCAATCCGTGGCTAAAATCCGTCAATGGTAACTCCAGTGTATCTCAAACTAACGGGCGGCTCTTAGGAGTTACGCGTATCGACCCGTGACTAATGTCACGTTTAAGAGTTATTCGAGTCATGGCGACCTTGGTTGTCATGTAATTACGAAGGTCAATCGCTAGTTCCCAAAGGTTGCGATCGTTAGGAATTGGTTTAGGTTGATTCGCAAATTATACGATGGTCAAACGGATTCACCCGTGATCCAATTGTATAACACTAGCAAATCGTTCTGTGACCAATCCTAGACCGGCCTATGATGGTTCAAAATATCCCCCCAGCAATCCTCATGGTCAAGGCACCAATCCATGGTTGAGTTCTTTGGTCCACGTACTTGAATCCTATTTAGCCTTTCCCCATCGGTTAGTCTTCTCAAGAATGGCCAACTCTGAGCGAGATTTAACTGAAGCACACTAACGAGATGTCTCTTGAAATCATACTTCGGAAAGGGTCGGATTTCGGAATGTCACAACTCTTCCCTCCTTATAAAATTTCGTCCTCGAAATTTACTCTAAATCCCACCATTCTCAACAACTGGGGGTTGATGTCTCATCGTTACTTCACCTTCCTTGGCGGTCCCCTCTTACCACCAAATTCTCTAAACAGGTCTACCACACACCTCGGACTTGACTTTCCAAATCGAACAAGCCTCGCATGGATGCTACCTTAAGGGAAACATAACCTCTCACTTGAAGTTTTAAAGGCCTATACCGTCGGTCTATTTAGTTCCACTATTGATGCGAAGGCCTTCGAAATGACGCATTTGCCATCAAACTTGTCCAGGATCCGCGTAACATGCCTCAGATCCGTACAATTTTCTAAAACCCGCGTCTCAATGCTTCAGGTTAACATCTTGCGTATCAACGTACCAATAAGGGTAAGAATCCCCGCGTCAACACGTTTCAAGGCATTACGCGATGATCTAAACATAAGTTCAATCAATCGGCCCACGAGATAAACTAAGGGCGCACCCATGCTATCCAAAAGGCTCAATACGTTCCGATGCCCCTCCAATTAGTCCTTAATGATGTCATTTCAAACCGTGATCGATCATTCACCATAAGTCCTTGCTCAAGCATCTTTGATTAAGTTGTCACCGGTCGCCAACCTATCATCAAATCTGTCTACCAGCAATTGTCACTGCGAACATTTCCACAAGGCGTTGCCACTCGATACTATTCCCTTCTAGGTTTGTGGCACATGCCGTCAACGTAATCTCAAGCATCTAGATCATTTTCTTAGGCCATCTATTTGTCTGCACACGACGGGACGTACTGTAATGTAACTTCGTCCCTATGACGTCTTGAGGACTCTCCCAACAGTTAAGGTAAACTTAGGATCTCTACTTGGTACAACCATCGTTGAAATTCCACACAAGTTGCCTAACGCCTTCACAAATCGTCTCATGGTCCTCCTGACCTTTCAGGTGACCCCACGGCCAAATCCACAACAATTCGTTCCTAGTCCACTCGAGAGCTTCCTACGGCTGGGGCAACTCGTCGACTTATCGAGTCGTGCCTTCCTTTGTTGACACATTCGATCCTTATCCACAAACTTGACTATTTCTCTTTTCATTATATTCCACCACTAGTGCAGACGTAAGTCCTGGTACTGCTTGGTAAATCCATGGGACACTATAGTCATCACGATGAGTTCCCAACATGACCTTGCCCTCTAAGTCCTTCATCATCGTATACTTACATTCGTTCATGAATCTTCTAAGTCGCTATCCGTGGTACTTAAGAGTATGGATTTTCTCCCTGTTGTAATCTCTTCCATGATCTCTTGGCATCAGGACCCGCAGGTCACAACGCTTTAGCCCCCGAAAACTCCTTTCAGGTTTGTTCATCCATTCACGCCATATCTCGTCTTTAATCCATTCCATTAATATGACGGCTCCCGTGGGGGATCTTCCCACAATTCGTCTATAGTAAACCATCGATTCCAGAAGGCTCCAACTTTCGGTAACTCATATTGACCTTAGTTAATTCACCACTTAATCTAGTCCTCAAGGGTTCCACAGGAATTTCATTTCCCAAAAACTTTATGACCAAGAATTCCGCCTTAGTAGACCCAAATCTCGCACTCTTTTAATCCGCCTACAGCGAGTGTCATCTTAGGGCCCATGGAATACCTTCCAAAGGTTGTTCACGTTCCTCATGACTCTTTGATTCCGATCCATTCCTATCAATCAAAATTTTCTACTTCTACGAGCGACTATCACATCTCAAAGATCAATTGCCTAACATAAATCTTATAACCTCAACTCTAATCGCTATCCAAGTCGAATCCAGATGCATTTGATTACAACTGGCCTTTAATCCAAATATTTTTTGTCCACTTCCTTGCATACATCTCATCTCACACCATCTAAGGCCGTCAATAGCAATCGATAACTAGAACCATCAAGATGTAACGTAATTCAAGCCTAAATCCATTAATACCAGTCGTCCCTTTATAACTCATATTCACAACTGAAGCTTATCAGTCAGTCGTTTCCATTTCGACATATTGTCTAATCCACTGTCGATCTCTGGACTATAACCACAAATACCCATAAAGGTCATCAAATAAAGTCAATACTAAAACCATCAGAATGCAACAAAAGTTCGCCTATAATCCTTGAGACACTACCTGGTGACGTTCACTCTTAATACCCAGACAATAGAATTCCTCTTCTTTTCGTGCCAGGGCCTCTTACTCTATGAGGAGACTACACTTCTTAGTGGCATTCTCTTGTCTCGAATCCACCTTGTCTTCCTCGTTCCATAGAATGTCAATCTTGAAGTCTGCATCAACAGCGGTACCTTTACTCTAGGATCCATATGTCACCATACTTGACATTCTTCTTTCAATAACTCTATCACCTCAATGACAAGGTTCTAAGGGGTCGGGGTTTCTCTTTGGTCTCTACAAATCTACACCTTGGATATTCAATTCGATTAATTCTAGTCACTTTGCGGCCATAATCCAAGCATCTCTTTCCGCGTACTCGTTTGTCCATTAAAATCACGAGGGGATGCGATTATCGAGTTTATCCACTTTCCTTCTCGTCAATTACCACCTCATGGTCTAATCGTCCTTAAAAACAGCGTCCCATCACCTAGGGAAACAACAGCCTAAAATTTCATTTCCGATCGTCCGATTCAATCTCAGCTAATCTCGTAGAACCATTGAACTTAGGTAGGCTAGCATGCCGATTTCCTTTAACACTTCCTATGACAAGAGAGACGGACCACAAATTTCCTTTCTAGGTCTTGCACTCAGGTACCAACCGTTTCTTACAGGTACATTCTAAACCCAATGAACGGAAACTCTCTTTACTCATGGTTTCTCCAGTCATTTTTCCCTTCGAGATGAAATTCGTCATAACACTTCATATTCAAGGATACCAATTCCTCACGATGCTTCAATTTTTCGGTTCATTCTTGAACTTCCTTACCTTATCCCAAGGGTCTCGACCACCTTTGGACATGCTTAGACAATCTCAGTAGCTCTACCCTGCAATGGCAGATCCATCTCTGATTCTCACAACCGTCAGGGGTTCTAACACTCTTGCTCATTAACAATCGCGGTAATGTATTTCTCATTGATTAATTAGACGAAGGCAATTCAATTAAGCGATATTCCTTAAAAAAAAAAAACCTTCCTTGGGTAGTCTTTCACCAAGCATTAGCATCACCTTGGGACGTTAATCGCTAAGGTCATCTTCTCCTCAATATGCTCATGTTTCTAAGGCTCCCTTGCAAATCCTCATTCTAGATAGGCGTAATCTCAAAATTGCATTTCCTGTCAACTCAGTCGACTTCGACCTCACAATTATTTCACAAGCTAGCCCATCTGTCGATTCTTATTCGTGTCTCTAGTTTCATTCCTACGATTGCCACTATTAGCTCCAATAGTCACAGCCGTGACAGTCTCAACTGGCTAGGTAACAATGGCAGTCCAACCTCGAGCTTACTTACTCATCAATTCTCAATTTCTCCTAAGGCTTCAACTCTTGAGCCTTCACAACTTGCGGTCTCGAGCTAGGCGCTCCTTTGACACTCTTGCCTCGACGGTTCACCCTTACTAGGCTCTAATATCACATGAGCCGCTACAATCCTACCCAGGAATTTAAAGACCCAAGCTATCTTCATAAGTCTAGCAGTCTTAAACTGCTCACCACCACGATAACCATAAGCCAGCCACTAACTACCAAGCAATCACAAGCCATACTCAACCAGGAGTCAATCATCAAATAAGTCTCAACTAGGCAAACATCAAGCAAACACTCAGGGTATCAATTCAATGGGATATTTTCTTGTACCTTAAGTCCTGCCGCACCTGCGACTTAGCAAGATAACAACATGCTATTCCGTTCTCAAATAAGCCTCAGCCAAACAACGACTCGATGCCAAGTAAGCCAATCATAGATCAAGCAATCAGAGGCATATACCAAGAAGTTCTCATTCGTACCTCAAGCCTAGATGCATCTGCCCGTTAGCACAACCACAATCAGCTATCCAATCAAACACTCAGTAAACAACGCTTAGTGCCAAGTACGAAGCTCTAGGACCTCTAATCACCTACGGTGATGAAAACCAATAGTGTCATTCACATGCGCCATATCAAATGCCACGCAATGTTTGAAATTTCATCTTGAGGATCAGCTTTAATGTAATAAATCTTTTGATAAAAGAATCAGACTTAGCCCGATACCTAGACCCATCCCTTTCAATGTATGGTTTAGGTCATTCCCGCCTCCCTTTTGTCTTAGAAGCCTGCCAGGAGCCGCTCATTGTCCGAACTTCTATGTCCCGGCGTACATTCCTCGCCCTCATCAGACCTGGTCTTTGCAGGTTGTCCCAAGTCATATACCTACGAGGAGAGTCCCGTTCCACACGTCCCATAACATGCTTCATTACGGTTTATAGGTATCCCATCAGCTTGTCCCATACCAAGCGATGATTTATCAAGTCCGATAATGATATGCTCATGCATGCATATTCCTCAACTTTTATTTTGACGCCATAAACATATGCAGTGCATGATCGTCCTCATTGCCCGTCACATTGCAGTCGTTTCCAGATCGATTCTTATCCATAGATGACTCTAATTCCACAAATGACCGTCTCACAAATCGATTTCCTAGGTTTAACCATATACCTCAAGGTCACAATCACGATCATATAATCCAATCGACCCTCTACTCATGAGCAATACTCTATTAACCTCAAGCACATCCACAACCTCAAATCCATGCTCATGGCTCCTCAATTTCTGATTGCTTCCTTGTAACCTCAATAATAGCACCACCCAAAATATCGATTAAAATCAATTCTAGAACCATTAAAATGTACACAAGTTCAACCCTACAATCCTCAAAATTCAGTGATCAATCCTTAATCCTAAAGGTCTCACTATCTAATTGTCCCCAAGTCATCACTCCTTATCACTCCAAACCTCAATCGTATTGGATTGAGCTGACCTTGCTCTGATACCACTAAAACGGGGATGTCACGACCCGTGTCCTTCGAGCGCGCGAGCATCCCTCCAAGGCCGGCTAATTCAAATACTTCCCAAGGACCAGCGGCTTCTAACTTTAGCGAGAAGTGACGTGTACATGCGGAAGCGAGAACAAATCTCCGTACAACAAAAACAACACGATGACTCAATATGGACAAAAGAGAATTCCTCAATACAACCATTATCTTTATAAAACATCGTTGTTATTCCAAAAGCTACAACAGTCACCTATAAATCGAAGGCAGTCTGTTTAAACCCCACAAACTCCATATGGGAGTATAAGATTACATGTCCAACTGCTTCAAAGACTTCTTCGATAGCATCCACGGAGTTTCACCAATTAGGACCTGAAAATGTTATCCCACAACGGGGTGAGAATAAATCTCAGCAAGTAAACTCCTAAACCTAGACTAGGCCAATAGTACCTCCGGACAAATCCTAAACATGCAGTTCCCACATTCTAGGTCAATTGTCAGATCATCTCTTATCTCGTAATTCTAATCATCAAGGCCATCCTTCAGATCAATTCCTATCAAGCTAATTTATCCATCAAGGCCATCCTTCAGGTCGAGTCCTACCATGCGTTTCTATCCATCAAATGGGACGCTATGCTAAACAAGAAAAGGAAATAACTCATTACAATCACAAATCAGATATTCACAATTCAAGCCATGATTCAGTAGGGTAAGATCGAGCTTCGTACTCTAGGCACTTCACAATCTATAATTGTATATAGTATTTCATATCATATATCTCATTTTGGTATACCAGGGCCCGCGTCATAATGCATTGGGCTATCACATTGACCTTCCGCTCTCACGGCTCCCAGGTCGTGCTATCACACTAACCTCCCGCTCTCACGGCTCCCAGGTCGTATTATCACACTGACCTCCCGCTCTCACGGCTCCCAGGTCATGCTTTAACCCACATTGGTTAATATGTGATCTCGTATAAATATGTATATATATATCTTTTAATCAATCCATTGGCCAACTTGAATTCACGATCACTCATGATCTAAACAACACAATTCAGGCAATTTAATCATAGTACTTGCTCAAGCAAACTTGAATTGCACAAATACAAGGGGTCGTCTCACGGTTCGACCACTATTCTTCAAACTCATAAATAATTCATTTTTCGCATCATAAGATCGAGCACACCAAAAGCAATCAATCAATTTGGCCACTCAATTCGCTTTAACTCCTCGTGACCAATTATGGGGTACTTAGCCAATCAATTCTAAGTGCTCAGTCCACAATCAGCAAGTCATGGCCAAACATGACAATGGCAAGCAATCAATCTGGCCATTCATCTCTCTAGGACATTCAAGGTCGAACACATGTCCACTAGTAACATGTCCACTAGTAATCTAAGGTCCTAGTAATCTAAGGAACAATTAGCCATAACAAAACCAGATTCGGATTTAGGCATGTCTCACCTCAAATCAACCCCTAAAACTCATCAAATCCACCTTTAAACATGTCCACTAGTAATCTAAGGTCCTAAGCTAAGTTTAGGAAGCAACTTACCACTTAACCAAGCCAAGGAACCAAGGAAAACCGGTTGAAGGTAGCGATGGAGCGGCGTGGACAGATCTGGTCTTCGGCGATCAGAATAGGTTCCTTGAAGAATATCCACAAAACGCCAAGGAAACTTGGTCAATAACACCTCTAACACAAGCTTCTAACCTCTTAACATGTCGATCTAAGCTCTAGAAGTGACTCACCTCAAGATCGAACAAGAACTCCTCAAGAACAGCCTTGACTCTTCACGGTTCCAGGTTAGGCAGAAATGGTCCGGTTTCGATCGGTCAAGAACAATGAGAAATCGGTCCGCTAAATCCATTAAACCCAAACTCAACCTTTAGGACATGTTGTTCAACATCTTAGAAAGGTTTAGGAAGTTTCTTACCCAAATATTTGCCCCAAACAAACTCCCAAAGTCGGATTGTGCAAACTCGGGTCAGACTGGTCTGGTCAGCGACCCTTGCCCCTTCAAATGGCTCTATAGGACGATTGGCTGGGTGGATTTGGGTCAGCAATATCTTGTTAGAACGGCAAGCGAATGTGCTTTCCAACGGTATATGGTTCGTCGAAATCTAACAATAGACGAAGGAGATATGAGGCAAACAACGGGCGGCCTCGGAACTTATCCGCCGGGCAGCGAGCGAGCGAGCGAGAGAGAGAGAGAGAGCTTGAGGGAAACATCAAAATGGAGGGGGAGGAGGTGCTATGGCCGGCCGAATGAGGTGAGGGGGAGTGAGATTGTGTTATCCAAATGAAGGAGAGGGAAAAAGTGAGTGGGGTTGGTGTGTGACAATGAATAGTGGCATGGAATGACTAGTTGGTAAGAGTGGTGTAAGGGATTTTGATCAAATCAACTTGTCTCATCCAATCAAATATCTCAATGGCCAAAAGACTTCATTGGCCTTCAATTTTCGGTCAAAGGTGGGGGTGACAATTGTCCATTTTGCCCTTGCTTAATCTAATGAGAAAGAATGCCAACTTAGGGGGTAAAAAATGTCATTTTCACTTGTCCGTTCGAATTTCACTTTTCTAGTCGAGATGGGGCGAACCGTAACCTTAATGGTTCTTGATGAGGCAACATCCACTTTATGACCGTTGGAATTCTCGAATACCCAACGCCCAATTCCGAAGTTCAATCCGTGGCTAAAATTCGTCAATGGCAACTCCAGTGTATCTCAAACTAACGGGCGGCTCTTAGGAGTTACGCGTATCGACCCGTGACTAATGTTACGTTTAAGAGTTATTCGAGTCATGGCGACCTTGGTTGTCATGTAATTGCGAAGTTCAATCGCTAGTTCCCAAAGGACGCGATCGTCAGGAATTGGTTTAGGTTGATTCGCAAATTATACGATGGTCAAACGGAATCACCCGTGATCCAATTGTATAACACTAGCAAATCGTTCTGTGACCAATCATAGACCGGCCTATGATGGTTCAAAATATCCCCCCAGCAATCCTCATGGTCAAGCACCAATCCATGGTCGAGTTCTTTGGTCCACGTACTTGAATCCTATTTAGCCTTTTCCCATCGGTTAGTCTTCTCAAGAGTGGCCAACTCTGAGCGGGATTTAACTGAAGCACACGAACGAGATGTCTCATGAAATCATACTTCGGAAAGGGTTGGATTTCGGAATGTCACAATACTCCATCAAAATCACTCTAAACTTCAACCATTATCTTCCTAACATCCCAAACTAAGTTTAGGGGCCACTTACCAAGCAACGCAAGCTAGCAAAGTCTACAAAAAGACGGCAATGATTCACGACAAGAGTTGGAACTTGAGAGCCGGTTCTGTCCAAGAGAGATTGCCCATAAACAGCCATCAAATTCCATCAAATTCTCACTTAACCTCAACCATTAGCCTCCTAACATACTAAACTAAGTTTAGGAAGTCTCTTACCTTGAATCAATTCAAAGAAACTCTCTAGAACAGGCCCCATAGCTCACGGTTTCAAGTCTGGTCGGCGGCGCTCGGTTCCAATGGCGATGGACGGCTCTCGGTAGAGGAGAGGGCGGCATCTATCACGCCTTGCGTTTTATTCCGGGAACGTCACACCCATTCGCGTTCTTTTCTTGTACCCCCAGGATCTAAACCGAACAAAACACATATATGATGTGACATTCTGAATTCCGGCCCTATCTCGAAGCTTATGAATGAATGAATGCCTATCGATGTATTTCAGTAAAATCTCACTCAGAATTAATCTCTCTTGAGTCGACTAACCAAAAGGGAAAGGCTAACTAGGATTCAAGTACGTGGACTAAACAACTCAACCACGAGTCGGTACTTTGACCATAAGGATTGTCGAGGAAACATTTTGGACCGCTAAAGGTCGATCTAAGAATGGTTTCAGAATAATTTGCTAGTGTCATGCAATTGGTCCGCGGGTGATTCCGGATGACCATAGTATGATTTGCGAATTAACCTAAACCAATTCCTAACGATCGCAACCTTCGGGACTAGCAATTAAACCTCGCAATTACATGACAACCAAAGTCATCGTGGCACGAGTAACTTTTAAACATGACATTAATCGCGGGTCGATACGCATAGCTCCTAAGAGCCGCCCGTTAGTTTGAGATTCGTTGGAATGACAAACGACTGAATTTAGCCATAAATTGGACTTCGAGATTGAAGGCCGGATATTCGAGGATTCCAACGGGAATAAATTCGACGTCGCCTCGTCGAGGACCGTTAAGATTAGAATTAGTCCATTAGCATTTAGAAAAGTGAAATTCAGATCGACGATTAGGAAATTACATTTATACCCTTGGATTAATACCCTTTTCTTTAGAAATGAGTAAGAGCAATTTGGACTTTTGCCATCCCCCAATCTTGGCCGAAATATGAAGGGTAGTATGGTCATTTGGGCTCTTGAATTATTGAAGAAAGGAATGACAAGTTGACATGACTTTGGAATAGATTTCCCTATGAACCACCCTTGTCATTCCATGACACTATTCATGTCCTTGCCCCATCAACCACTCCACCAAGTCTTTTCCCTCCAAATCTCCTCTCTTTGTATCACTATCTCTTCTTCTTCCCCCTACACCATTCGGCCGACTCCCTCTCCTCCTCACTCTCCCATTTCTCTCATTCTTTCTCTCTTCCTCTCCTTCACGGCGAAGCCGCCGCGGGTCGCCACTCCTTCGTCAGCTCTCGCACTTACCTTGCCTTGGTAAGCTCCTTTAACACTTAAACCTCGGTGCTACTTAGCTATTAGAAGGAGTTTAGAGTGATTTTTTTTGAGGAAATGCTTGGCTAACTTGTGATGTTCTTGTGGAAACCGAACCGGCCCCTCCTTGGACAGATTTGAACCCCGGGGTTCGCCGCTTCCTTCGTCGTCCTCGCTTGCTTGTTAGCTTGGTAAGTTATCCCTAACCCTTTATTAGGATGTTAGGTTACTAATAGATGTTTGATGGTTGGATTGGTAGAGTTTAAGGGCTGTTTTTGTGAGAAAAATGTTAATACCCGAGAGCAAGTGTAATCCCGTTTTCAGCGCGCGGCAAAAGTAAAATGGGTCGTTCTAAGTCGTCCGTAGTCCAAATTGAGCTCCGTTTTCGCTCACGCGACCGTAACATCATGAAGAACGAGGTTCTAAAGTTAGATTGCAAAAAAAAAATAAACATATTTATGTCATTTTTTCTGAGAGTAAGCCTGGTCATGGAAAAACCGAACCTGCCATGAAATGGATGAACCGCGCTTGGTCGTTTCTTGGATTAAAAATGGCGAAATTGAGTTTAAATGATGAAGTCCTATTCTGTTCATGAATGATCTTAGGGTCTTGAGTATGTGTTGAAGTCATTTTAATTGAATTTGAGCAAGTGAAGTGGTTTAATAGACAAAACTGGAGTTTGAATGGGAAGTGTAAAAATCGAATGCTCATGGATGACCTATGATCGTGGCTATGTGCCTTGATGGTTAATTGCTTGACTAAGTGATCTTGAGTGCAATTGGCCTTTTGAATGAGATGTATAAGTACTAAATCACATATTAACCTATTAAGGTTAAAGCATGACCCGAGAGCTGTTTTTACGGGGGGTCCTGGTAAACATATAATAGCCTGGGCGTTACAACGAGGGCGTTTACCAAATGCAAGTATGACCTAAGAGCCGTTTTTACGGGGGGTCCGGGCAGATGAATTTATTAGACCTGGACGTTACGACGAGGGTCCTGCCTAATACAATGTGATTATTAAGCTATGTCCCGGGTGCTACTGCGAGGGCTGAATAGCTAGAATCGAGTTATTGATGGAATGCCTTGTTCAAGTACTTGATTGTTTAAATGCCTAAAGTACGAAGTTTAGCTTAAATCGTGAAATTGCATCTTGAATTGGGTTGAATGGAGTGTCTATTTGTTGTACTCCTATTTATTGTCTTAAATGTCATGATTATGCTTTCTATTAGAATTGTTTATTTTCAGGTGTTAGGAGGTACTAATGGCCTAGTTTAGGGTTAGGAATGACTTGCTGAGATTTATTCTCACCCCGTTGTGGGACAACATTTTCAGGTCCCGAATGACAAGGTTCCTTGAATACTATGGACTGACTTTTGAAGATATCCTTTTGAAGTAGATGAACCGTTAACCTTACCTGACTATATTTCCTTTTTAAGACTTAGGGAGCTATTTTCTTATTTTGGGTTGTTCACGCCTTTATAGCTCTGTAGGGTTAAACTTCATCTACTGTTGTTTTATTAAAGGAAGTTGTGTTTTGGGAGATGGCAAGTTGTAACTCTATTGTGTATTTGACGCTTTTAAGGAATGTATGAAGTAAGTTTTAAATCTCTCTTTTTCATCCTGAGTCATTGTGTTCGGAAAGAAAATTTTTGTAAAGGAGATTGTTCGTCGCTCCCGCATGTGCATTTGGTATTGCGCTTAAGTCGTTCGCCGTTGATCTTGGGAAATACTCAATGAGAACGGCCGTGGCGGGATGTTAGCGAGCCCAAGAAGGTATGGGGCGTTACTTCCCCGTTTAAGTGGTATGAGAGCGAGGTCAGCTCGATCCAAGTTGATTGAGACCTAGAGTAATAAGGTGCGATGACTTTAGGATGGTTAGATAGTGAGACTTTAGGAGTTTGTTAGACTTAGGCACGAATTGCATGACATATGAATTGACGCTTGTGATTGGCATGATTAGGAGCTTTGTACTTGGCATTGCTTGTTGTTGACTATCTGAAGTTTGAGATAGCTTGTTGTGTTAATACTAAGCTGCATATGCATCTGGACTTGAGGTATGAATGAAAACTCTTGATGTGATGCCTTTGACTGCTTGATTGTGATAGAATATTGGCTGTGATTGTTGTTGTGGTAAATAGCCTAGAACTGCTAGATTTAAGTAGATGGCTTAAGTCCCTAATTCCTGAGTGAAATTATAGTTGTTTAGGTACTGTGAGAATTAGTGAGAATGAGCAATCGTGGTAGAGGTACCAGAGGAGCGTCTAGCTCGAGAACACCAGAGGCTGAGGGTCCTACCATGGAAGGAGTTCTGAGGGCCTTGGCCCAGGTTGGAGAGATAATGGGGAAGGAAGCCCAGGATAGAGCTGTTGCGGCCCTTCGACAGGCCGAGGATAGAGCTGAGATTATAGCTCAGGCTGCTGAAGCTGCCGTTGCAGCCGTGAATATGGCGAATGGGAACAATGAAATTGGTAATGGAGGTGGAAATGTTAATGTTCATGGTAATGATAACCGACCGATGGGTAACTAGTAGAGAAATTCATGAAGCTGAAGCCGTCCAAATTCGATGGCAAAGGGGATCCTGAGACTGCCCCTAGGTGGATTGAGGAACTAGAGAAAGCTTTTACCGTATTAGGGTGCACTGAGGCTGAGAAAGTGACCTTAGCAGTGTATCAGCTTCAAGATACTGCGAATGATTGGTGGAAGGCCACCCAGGGAAGAGTTTTTCCAGAAGGCGTCGCACCCAATTGGACCGCCTTCACGGAGGCCTTCAACGCAAAATATTTTTCTGAAACTGCCCAAGAGCAGAAGCTGGTTGAATTTCAAAACCTTCGGCAGAACCAATTGACCATTGATCAATACGAAGGTGAATTCGCAAGACTTTCTAAGTATGCTCCGAGGATGGTTGAGAATCCTATGGATAAGGCTCGGAGATTTAGAGATGGATTAAGGCCTGAACTTCGTAGTCAGTTGATACTCCTGAACTTGAGGGACTACGATGAGTTGTATGAAAGGGGCCAGATCGTGGAGCGTGATATGAGGGAAAGAGGAACCGCTTCTGGACCGCGGTTTAATCTGGTTAGGGACAATCGAAATTTTGGAAAGAGGCCTATGGTGAATAACAAGCTATTTGTTCCTCCCGTTAAAAAGAATATTGGGAAGTCCGTTTACCAGAACAACTGGAACTGTCGCCTATGTGGACAGAAGCACGGAAGTGGGCCATGCCCAAGTCGGTCAGGAATGTGCTTCAAATGTGGTCGGATGGGCCACATGCGAGGCACTGTGGAAATTAGGTTGCGAGACCTCAGTTTCAGCCACCGCAACCCCAACCAGGACCGCAAGTTGCAGCCTCCCCACTAACTAATCTGAATAGGCCGCCAACTCAAGGAAAAGTTTATGCTATGGCGCGTAGGGAGGCGGAGAATGCGCCGGGCGTGGTCACAGGTACGGTTACTTTATGTGATCATGCTGTCTATGCACTGTTTGACCCTGGAGCATCACATTCGTTCATATCTGCTCAGTTTGCTGATTTGGTTGGAATTGAATTGAAACCGCTAGATATGATATTGCATGTTACTACCTCGTTAAAGGATAAAGTGTTAGTCTTGCTAGGTTGTTCGGACTGTAAGATAGTCATTGGTGGTAGTGAGGAACGGATAGACCTAGTAGTGCTGCCTATGTATGATTTTGATGTTATTATTGGAATGAATTGGTTGAGTAAGCAGCGAGCTGTTGTTGATTGTGGTAGCAGGATGATTCATTTCCATCCAAATGATCACCATAGATTCGAGTTTGTAGGAAGTCGAGGAGGAACCTCGATTCCTTTAATTTCATCGCTTGAAGTGACTAAGTTATTGGATGACGGGTGCCAAGCATACTTAGCTACTGTGGTTGATCCGACGATCGAGGAACCCAAGCTAGAGGACATAGCTGTGGTGCGTGACTTTCCAGATGTCTTTCCTCAAGAATTACCAAGGTTGCCACCGGAGAGAGAGATAGAATTTGTGATTGAGTTAGCCTCTGGGACGGAGCCGATCTCAAAGGCACCCTATAGGATGTCCTTATCAGAATTAAAGGAACTGAAGGTTCAGATGCAGGAATTGCTGGACAAAGGATTCATTTGTCCAAGCGCGTCACCGTGGGGAGCGCCAGTTTTGTTCGTGAGGAAAAAGGACGGATCGTTGCGCTTGTGCATTGATTACAGGAAATTGAATCAGGTGACAATCAAGAACAAGTACCCGTTGCCAAGGATAGACGACTTGTTTGATCAGTTGCAAGGAGTGTCTGTATTCTCCAAGATAGACCTGAGGACGGGTTATCACCAATTAAGGATTAAGAAGGAGGACATACCGAAAACAGCCTTTCGGACAAGGTATGGACATTATGAGTTTACAGTAATGCCATTTGGATTGACTAATGCCCCAGCTGTTTTTATGGACTTGATGCACCGAGTATTCAAGGAGTACTTGGACCAGTTCGTCATTGTCTTCATAGATGACATCTTGATTTACTCGAAGAGCCCTGAGGAACATGAGGAGCAATTGAGCGTAGTTCTACGGACGTTAAGGGAACACCCACTTTACGCCAAGTTCAGTAAGTGTGAGTTTTGGCTTAACGAAGTTACGTTCTTGGACACGTCATATCTGGAAATGGAATTTCAGTGGACCCAGCAAAGATTGAGGGGTGACAAATTGGCCTAGACCTACGTCAGTAATAGAGGTTCGAAGCTTTCTAGGTTTGGCGGGCTACTACAGGAGGTTTGTGGAAAAGTTCTCCTCTATAGCCACTCCTTTGACGAGGTTGACGAAGAAGGATACGCGGTTTGAATGGACGGATAAGTGCGAAAGGAGTTTTCAGGAACTTAAGCATCGATTGACGACCGCGCCAGTTTTAACGATTCCTTCTGGACCTGGAGGTTATGAGATCTATAGTGATGCGTCGCTAAAGGGACTATGATGCGTTCTAATATAGCATGGAAGAGTTGTTGCTTACGCATCGCGACAATTAAGACCTCACGAGATGAACTACCCGACGCACGATTTGGAATTGGCAGCTATCATCTTTGCATTGAAAATTTGGAGGCATTATCTGTGTGGAGAAAGATTTTAGATTTATACGGACCATCAGAGTTTGAAGTACTTGTTTTTTTCAAAAGGAATTGAACATGAGGCAACGTCGATGGATTGAGTTGCTCAAGGATTATGATTGTGATATCCTGTACCACCCCGGGAAGGCAAATAAGGTTGCGGATGCACTTAGTCGGAAATCGAGCATCGCGCACATGATGGTTAAAGAATGGACTCTATTGGAAGGGATAAGGGATTCAGAGTTCAAGTTTGAAATTTGCCAACGGTCTAGTCTACTGGCTACATTGAGAATCGAACCGAAAATTCAGGAAAAAGTGAAGGCTTCGCAGTCTACGGACCCCGACATCCAAAAGATCCTAGAAATGGATGCCGCGAAAAGGAAACCTGACTTTCAAGTATCAGAGGATGGAATTCTGAAATTTCGTGGACGCCTATGCGTGCCCAATGACGATGAGCTAAAGGAAAAGATCTTATCAGAAGCTCATATGAGCAACTACAGCATTCATCCGGGTAGCACAAAGATGTATCAGAATTTGCGTCAGCACTACTGGTGGAACGAAATGAAAGTGGATGTAGCCAAGCACGTGGCGAAGTGTTTGACGTGCCAGCAAGTTAAGGCACAACATTGTAAGCCTGGTAGAATGTTACAGCCTTTGGAGATTCCCGAATGGAAATGGGAACACATCACCATGGACTTTGTGATGGGTTTACCGAGAAGTCAGAGAGGACATGACTCGATATGGGTAATAGTGGATAGACTGACTAAGTCCGCACATTTCTTGGCAGTGAGAAAGGATTTCGCCATGGATAGGTATGCAGAGTTGTACATGCGATACATAGTTCGTCTTCATGGAGTCCCTGTGACAATCACCTCAGATAGAGATCCCAAGTTCACCGCTTCATTTTGGAAAAGCCTACAAGAGGCTTTTTGGACGAAATTGCAGTATAGCACGGCCTATCACCCTCAGACGTATGGACAGTCTGAAAGGACGATTCAGACTCTTGAGGATATGCTAAGAGCATGTGTGATAGATTTCAAAGGAGGTTGGGAAGATCAGCTACACTTAGTAGAGTTCGCTTATAATAACAGCTACCAGCAGAGTATCAAAATGGCACCATTTGAAGTATTGTATGGTAGGGCATGCAGAACTCCGGTATGTTGGGATGAGGTCGGTGAAAGAAGTATAACAGGCCTAGAACTAGTAGAACAGTCGGTGGAAGTAGTGAAAGTCACCAAAGAAAGATTGAAAACTGTGCAGAGTTGGTTTGGAAAAAAAGGAAAGCTGAGCCCGAGGTACGTAGGCCCGTTTGAAATTTTGGAACAGATTGGAACTCTGGCCTATAGACTCGCCTTGCCGCCAAGTTTGTCGCAGGTCCACAATGTATTCCATGTCTCGATGCTGAGGAAGTATGAACTGGACGTGACTCATGTACTGGACCATAAAGTGATAGAAGTGGACGACCAGGTAACGTATGTGGAAAGGCCAGTTAGAATCGAGGATAGGAAGGAGCAAGTCCTAAGGAACAAGATGATTCCGTTAGTAAATATGATTTGGGAGCACCATGGAACTGAAGGAGCCACCTGGGAAAGCGAGGAAGTGATGAGGCGTCAGCACCCCCATTTGTTTGAGTAGGTGGTTGTGATGTAAATTTTGAGGACGAAATTTTTGTAAGGGGGGAAGAGTTATGACATTCTGAATTTCGACCCTATCTCGAAACTTATGAATGAATGAATGCCTATCGATATATTTCAGTAAAATCTCACTCAGAATTGATCTCTCTTGAGTCGACTAACCAAAAGGGAAAGGCTAACTAGGATTTAAGTACGTGGACTAAACAACTTAACCACGAGTCAGTACTTTGACCATAAGGATTGCCGAGGAAACATTTTGGACCGCTAAAGGTCGATCTAAGAATGGTTTCAGAACAATTTGCCAGTGTCATGCAATTGGTCCGCGGGTGATTCCGGACGACCATAGTATGATTTGCGAATTAACCTAAACCAATTCCTAACGATCGCAACCTTCGGGACTAGCAATTAAACCTCGCAATTACATGACAACCAAAGTCGCCGTGGCACGAGTAACTCTTAAACGCGACATTAGTCGCGGGTCGATACGCGTAGCTCTTAAGAGCCGCCCGTTAGTCTGAGATACGTTGGAATGACAAACGACTGAATTTAGCCATAAATTGGACTTCGAGATTAAAGGCCGGATATTCGAGGATTCCAACGGGAATAAATTGGACGTCGCCTCTTCGAGGACCGTTAAGATTAGAATTAGTCCATTAGCATTTAGAAAAGTGAAATTCGGATCGACGATTAGGAAATTACCTTTATACCCTTGGATTAATACCCTTTTCTTTAGAAATGAGTAAGGGCAATTTGGACTTTTGCCATCCCCCAATCTTGGCCGAAATATGAAGGGTAGTATGTGTCGCGACCCTCTCGAGGTTCGCCGTGGGCTCTCGAGGGCTAATGGGCCGTCCAGTCTGGTCGGACGCGGGCCTCTCCCAAGGCCCGTTACCCAAATCGCAACGGAGGTATGCGTAGTCGACCTTCAGTGTGGTCTAGTGATATGTGCTAAGTGTGCATGCCATGGAGTCGCCACCAATCATTTTTTGGAGGGTATGATTGGACCACCCTATTAAATAGTCGGGAGTTTCTATTCAATTCTGCGATAACCAGAGAAATGGGTTCGGGGACTTAGTTACGTCAACTGTCAGAGTTGACGCCCTTTCGGTACCTAAGTTGACTGAATTTTCTGACCTAAGATTTCATGCAGATGAGTGGTGAGTGGAGTACGAATCCTAAATCTAGGAATTCATGCAAATAGGAATGACTATCCTAGCAATCACAATCAATAATAAAATGCGCAAATCAATGAATCCAAATATGCAAAATAAACACATCAAATCAACATGACACTTCTAATAAGGCTCTATTAGCCTAAATAAGTATCAATCAAGCTTAGGAATGATTTAGACATGATTTTACCCATAAGGGGTAAAGTCGTAATTTTGAGACAAAAGGGACGATTTGCCCAAAAAGGGCAAAATCATCATTTCGGAATGAATTCGGAGTAAAACAATGTCAAAAATAGGTTTGGTCACTCAATTGACCCATTTCCTATTTTTTTGCAATTTTCATGATTTTCTGGAAATTTAGAAACCGATTTACCATTCGAAGGGTAAAATCGTCATTTTCTAAAAATGGGAATGAAATGTGGAAATCTTAGACATAAGGTTTAGTCACCTATCTGACCCATCGCCAAATTCTAAGCAATTTCCACAATTCATCGAAATATCAAAGACGATTTACCCTTTGAGGGGTGAAATCGTCATTTTGGATTAAAGGGGAAAAAATCCCAAAAATGAAAACAAATCAATTTTTTGTCATTTTCAGCCTTGGAAAAGTTTTATAATTTTTTTAGGAATTTTCTGCAATTTTTCTCAATTTTTTTTTGAATTTTTCCTTAATAATTCATTTTTTTGGATTTTTTTATTATGAAAAACCCCAATCGGACGGTCTAGAATGCGCCACGTGGCGTCTCGATGACAATCGAATCATTTTAATTTTTGTAAAATTCGAAATTCATTTCTTTTAATGTTAAAAATATTTTTTATTCTGAAAATCACCGAATCACGACACGTGGCTCATCTGCAGCCATCCAATCTAGCATTTTTTTTTGTTTTTATTTTTATAGGACGCAACACAATGTAAAAAAATAAAGAAGATATTAAGTCATTATACAACATAAACATAAGCAAAGGAGATGGGATCCGGTGAATTTTACGACGTCGGAGTCCGTCGGTGCTCGTGCAACAATGTGTGGGGGTATAAACCACCAGCAGGAGGCTCGGCCTTCCGATTCTGGGGTAGCACAATATAATTTGCAGAAAATAAATGAATAAAATGCCTTGGACACCAATAGGAGGCTTGGCCTTCCGATTCTGGGTCTGATAGACGAAATAACATAAAGTAAATATACAGCAAATATTTAGACACCAACAGGAGGCTCGGCCTTCCGATTCTGGGTCTAATAAGTAAAATGTAGAAAATGCACACTTTTATTAGATGCAATACAATGAAAATTAATTATATGATGCATGAAATGCTATGATATAAGATAAATACATAGTAAACATGACAAAATACAAAATAAACAATAATCCGAACTCGGATGAGGAGGACGTTGAACTATTTTCATAAATCCGAACGGTGAAGATGAAGAAAGAATTGAGATGAGATTATACACAAAATTTTACCTCGATCCGATGGTCGAATTGATCGAAAACTGAAGAAATACCGGCGGATGAACAGTTCCCGCGCCAGGAACAACTTCTGATTTGGCTGCTGTGCGACCACTTGGAGAGATCTTTTTAAAGATCCGAACGGTGGTTTTGAAGAAGGGATTAAGAAGACCCTGTACACAAAAAATCAGCTCGATCCAACGGTTTAATCGGCCGGAAACTCAAGAAATGTCGGCGGATATACAGTTCCCACGCCTGGAACAGCTTCTGATTTGGTTGCTGTACGACCACTTTGAGAGATTTTTTTAAAGATCCGAACGGTGGATATGAAGAATGGATCAAGAAGACCTTGTACACAAAACATCTACTCGATCCAATGGTCCAATCGGCCGGAAACGCAAGAAATGTGGAGGGTAGTAGAGTGATGACAAAAAAAAAATGGAAGAGAGAATATGGGGAAAAAAATGAGCGTGGGAGAGGAAGAAGAAGAAGAAGAAGAAGAAGGAGGAGGAGGAGGAGAGGCGCACACGGATGATGAGGGGGGGAATAAATAGTAATGAAAATAAAATAAAATAATGAAATAGTAATATAATAATAATATAATAAAATATTAAAAAGTAAAAATAATAATAAAATAATCAAAAGCGAAGACAAAATGATTAGTCCCCTTTTTCTTTTAAATGATGATGTTTTCACTCCTTTTTCTTTTAATCATTACTAATATTTTTGCCAAATTCAATTTTATGGTGATCAAAAAACACCTAAAATCGAACCTGAATTTTATTGTTTTATGAGGTCCAAAAGCAAAGAAAATTAAAAGTCAAAATACTGACTATTTTTTTATATATTTTTTTGACCTCCAATATTATTTTTCTTGATTTTCTTTTTATTTTTTTCTTTTTTTTTTGTATTTTTCGAAAATATATTGAAAATTATGAAAATTATTATTTTTGGTCAAAATGGTTCATTTAGCTTGGCTAAGGTCACCAAAATTGATTTTTCAATTTTTCAACTTTTTATGGATTTTCTATGAATTTTCAAAAAAATAAAGGAAAAAGGAGAAAAAAAGTTGATCAAAATTTAGGTGTCAACAGCTGCCCCTCTTTGAGAGGAATCTCGTTGGAGGAATCCCCTCAGAGGTTTCTCTCAAAGACAAGGTGACACCTGAGTCCTGATCGACTCGACTCGTGAAACTAAAGGAAAAGGAGTAATGACATCCAGTTTTTCATGCTTGTCGATGTATGCTCTTTCTTGAAGGGGGAAACATTCATTTGACATGAGAGAGTGAGATAATAGAGAGACATACCTGCCACTTACCTGTTCGATGTTTGTGCGATTTTCGCAGTGTTTGATGGATTCAAGAGAATTTCTAGGGACTCGTCTAGAGTGTCCTAGGGAGGTTAAGCTCTGACCTGTATGGTAGGTCATACCATTATGGGATTCCTAATTGGTAGGAACCTAAGGAAGGCACATCCCACGCTTGAGGATTCGCCAGAGATTTTAATCCGTATGGTGGATCAGACCTTTGTGTTGATCCTTATGGCGGTATTTACTAATGTGTTGATCCTTATGGCGGTATCTACCATCATGTTGACCCTTCAGGCGGTTTCTACCGTTGTTTGACCCTTCAGGCGGTTTCTACCTTGGGTTGACCCTTCAGGCGGTATCTACCTTGAATTGACCCTTCAGGCGGTTTCTACCTTTGTTTTGACCCTTCAGACGGTTTCTACCTTTGTTTGACCATTCAGGCGGTATCTACCTTGAATTGACCCTTCAGGCGGTTTCTACCTTTGTTTTGACCCTTCAGGCGGTATCTACCTTGAATTGACCCTTCAGGCGGTTTCTACCTTTGTTTTGACCCTTCAGGCGATTTCTACCATGAATTTGCTTTGAAAAGGGGTCTCATGACGAGGGTTCTCCACGTCCAATGAGACTGCCTGGTTTTTGAAAATGGGTCTCATGACGAGGGTTCTCCACGTCCAATGAGACTGCCTAAATTTTGAAAAGGGATCTCATGACGAAGGTTCTCTACGTCCGATGAGACTGCCTGACTTTTGAAAAGGGGTCTCATGACGAGGGTTCTCCACGTCCGATGAGATTGCCTAAATTTTGAAAAGGGGTCTCATGACGAGGGTTCTCCACATCCGATGAGACTGCCTAAATTTTGAAAAGGGGTCTCATGACGAGGGTTCTCCACGTCCGATGAGACTGCCTAAATTTTGAAGAGGGGTCTCATGACGAGGGTTCTCCACGTCTGATGAGACTGCCTGACTTTTAAAAAGGGGTCTCATGACGAGGGTTCTCCACGTTCGATGAGACTGTTTGATATTTTGAAAATGGGTCTTGGGACGATGGTTCTCCACGTCTACTGGAACTGTTTGATATTTTGAAAATGGGTCCTGGGACGAGGGTTCTCCACGTCTGATAGGACTTTTTATTTTAAAAGGGTTTTTCTTCCCCTTTTTTTAGAGATCCCGAAGTTTGTCGGGAATTCAGTTTTTGAAGCAGTGAAAGATTTTATTTTGACAAAGCTTCACTTGAATCTGTTGAGGCGACATTCTGGGAGCTGGGTTCTCCAGGTATCCTGCAGAAGTTTGAGCCTGAAAGATTTTTCTTCACCAAGAAAACGTTAGTAATCTTTGGGAAGACCATGGCTGTCCATTTGACAAAAACCGTATGACTTAAGTTTTAATCGTGAAATGTGCATTTTGATGCTGGAGGTTATCCAAAGCATTCTTGCAATATGCAAATGTGATCACAAATCCCTTGCACGGAAAATTTGGATCAACAGTTTGAAAATTCCAAAAAGAGTTTGTTCAAAACATCAATTGGAATATTTCTCGACAAGGAGGTCTTCTCACTTGTTTTACGATAGTGGTTTTTTATAGGGGATGCACTCAATTCCCTACTAACATGTGCCTAGGTTTTAGGCTCATTCGCAGTGCATACATTTTGATCGGTCGGGAGGTCTTCCACGGGATCGTAATGTTGGGCTTGGATATTGGTTTTCAAGGGGGACCCGCTTTGGAGTCGAGGCCATTGTATGAAAGTCTTCACTATCTGCTCCGGGTTTACAAGTCAAGAACCCTGCAAAATGAGAAAGAAATAGTCTTACTCGTACTTCTTCGAGCTAAGCAATATGTTAACCCAAGTGTCTTAGTCAGAGAAGACTGTTTCAGGGTTGTAACATTGGTAGGATTGGGGACCGAAAAAGGCTTGTTTTTGGCCCAGAAATTACAAAGGGTTTGACATTGGTGATCATTGCAAATTTACCACCTGCCCTTTTCCTCTTTGCACCTTCAGTTTTTGGGATGCGCAACCGATTTTGAGGTGTGCACCAGCTCTTCAGAGAGCGTTTCGTCGCATTAAGAGACTGATGACTCTGTCTGCGTCTCTGCTCTACGCTTGACACCATTTGGGGAGCAACCCTTTTGGATTTGGCTCCTTCAGGGATTTCTTCTTTTCCCATCCGGCTTCATTGCGGATCAATCAAACAACTTACACGAGCATCAGCCCTGCTTTTACCAAGCACTTTGCTTTTTCTCGATGCCGTGGATTTTTCTCATTCACTTTTGAAATCCCATTTTTTTTTATCTTCATGGGATCGTGTTAAACCTACGATCAAAGGTCTAACAAGGTTAAGCATTAACTTAGGAATTTTTTTTTTGCAAACCCTAAGTCTTGAACTCCTTCGTTTCTGAAGTGATGCTGCATCCGTCTTGGAATGTGCAATGATCACCAACGGGTTTATGAAATGATTTCGCAGGCTCAACTTGGCTATGCAAAAGGATTCAGTGTGTGGGATAGAGAAATGAATGCTTCTCCTCATCCTATGGCACTTGGATTACCATATAAACAACACACAAAGATTAATGTTAGTCCGAGCAAGAAAATTTCTAACCATTTTCTCCTGATGCTGCTGGACTCACCTCCATTTTGCCCCGATGTGGGGTGGTTCTAGACAGGGTTAAGAATGAAAACCGCCGTTCAAAGGGGTTATCAACGGTCACCTGTAGTGTTTGGGGGATATGAAACGAATGCCTCCGTCGTCCCAATCCATGTAATTGTTGCGAACAATCCCTACTTCCGTAGGTCCAGATTTCACTATCTGATCCGCTCCACTTCCCTCTCAAGTGTGTGTAGGACGTGTTTGTGTTAGGCTTTGCCTCTCGTTTTTTGAGAAAACGTCCTTTTGAAAGTTTTAAACAACTTTTGATTGGAAAAAATCTCTTTCATTTTTTCCAAAAATTTTACCCGTCAAGGGGATTTTATGATGCACCATGCATGTTTTTATTCATGTTCAGACAACCTCCTGTTTCAAAACATGAATGTCAATGAAGTTAGAATTCTATGTCTTTTCTAGACATCAGATTCTGAAAGCTTTTCTTTTCTTTCTGTTTTTAACATCTTCAATGGATTGGGGAAAGGGATATTTACCTGTCCCCCGCGACTGGAAATCCCTGAAAATGCGGAAGAAACATGTTATTGTACGTTCACGAATTTTTTTCAAAAAATTAGAACGATACAATTTACCCTTGGTCATGTATTCCAACGGGTAATACATGGGATGTGAAAACCTGTTTCGCCTTGATGGCGATCCCTTGTCAAAAACGGGAATTAGGCGTCAGTTTGCGTTCTAAAATTCCAAGCAAATTGGAACGATACAACCTTATTCTTGCTTTGTGTTTCCATTTGAGCACAAACGCGCGGCTTGCAGAAATTGGCCATCCATATTGTGGCCATGATTCCTCCGTTTGGTTGGCGATAAATCCTTCTCAAGGATTTGCCATAGAGGAGACCCATTTGTGATTTTGGACGCATTCCAGCGCCACTCTTCATAGCTCCTTTTATTCAAGAAAAATGAAATTTTTATCAGAATGTATGTCAAAGCATGAAGTGTGGAAGCGATACTTTTTACCATCCACTAGGTTTTATGATCAAAGACCATCTCCTGGAATCCTGACTTCTAAGGCCACTGATTCAATTCGCCTCCCTGTTAGCGCGCTCTTTTCATTTGGGGCTTTCAGCGCCAACGACTTCCTAAAAAATGAGTAAAAACTCATGTTAGGCATGTGGTCTTTGAAGACCAAATTGGAACGATACAAGGTTACCGTTCACCCAAATTCGTATCTTGGGGTTTGATTCTGATGCGGACGACTCTGTTATTGCGTCCATTGACTTTGCCAGAGGAGAAACGTCTGGCGTACAAATGATTCACTTGCCCCAGCTAGGCATGATTTTGCTGTTTGTCATCTCTGGATTCGATGACCCTGGTTTGATGCGCTTTCATGGGGGATCATGAGAGTTTGCCCCCGGTTTGGCTCCTCAAAGTAAATGGGGGGGGGGAACCTGCTCCCATTGATTTTTGCAGATTCTGATCATCCGTCTCGATTGTCAGAGTCCTTGATCAATTTTATCTGTCTCAAGACAGCCTGATATTCTTGGGATTCGTCATGTGGCGGTTTGGTGATTCTCTCGGTCACAGTCGCCGTTTGAGGTATTTGATGTCCCCTGTTTGTTATTTGAAAGCATTACATCCTGCGTCCTCTGCTCTTGATCATCATCTGAGAGGAAAAAGAAAGGAAGCATTATTCCCATATCAAGAAAATAATCATTTTGGAACGATACGTCCTTTTACACTTGATTTGCATTCCGTTTTGATGTTGCATATTGATATGAACAACATCTATCGAATTCCTCCATCCGTGCTTGAAGGTACTTGCAATGCCTACGGTTCATTTGCCCCAGCTGGGCGACGTCTGTATTGTCATTTGAATGCATGAGCTTTTGGATGCATTGTCTCTTTTATCACCTGAGATAAATAAAATAAAAAAAATGGAGAAAAACTTATCCTCAGATCTGATTAAAAATCAATTAGGAACGATACGTCCTTTCACCAAACGAGTGGCTCTGCGGCCAAATGCATTTTGCACTAAAGAGACGAATTCCACTATGCTCCACGGGTTTGGGGAATTTGCCCCTGAGCCTTATCGAGATGTATACAATACAAATAGATCCCTAATACAATCAATCTAAGGGACGAGATAGAGAGGACCTCAGCAAAATTAGTCTTATACAAGAGAACTAAAAATGCCAAACCAATCAAAGGAATGTGGTCCGAACACTTGGAGATGCCCCAGTTCCAATCTTCGAGATGTGACTCCAGGATCACCGATTTTTTTTTTTTAGGTGGTTTTAGATATACCAACCATCTAAAGACATGCACATGAGACAAGTGAGGATAAAACTTCTAAAAATCAAAGGATTTGGCACCTAAGGTTAAGGTTCCCACCTCGAGTTCTAGAAAGAGCCGATTCCATTGCACAGCTATCGTTGCATTGGGACTCGATCCATAGTTCGAAGTGAGCGGAATTGAAAGGTGGATTACCCCGTGTTTTTCCTCACGGAGATTCCATTTTCAATCCCTTCTATTGTTTTCCTATAGGCGGCGCCCGGGGTTTTAGGCGCGGTTGTGTGTATTTTCGGTGTCGTGCTAAAGTGATAAACATGCATCTTATTTAACAATCACCGCTTCAATATAAAACATACACACAATCATTCATTCCTACGCCCAACCTGCATAAAACAGAGTTAACAAGTACTCCACCCCTTATTTCTCCAATCTGCAAAAACATTTAACCCCTCAAGGGTTAAAGTACGTACCTCACCTTGAAGAGCATCTGCATAAAACATGTTAGAAAAATCAATCAACTTTTTAATCGGCTCAAGTTCTCTAAAGTCCCCAGTGGAGTCGCCAGTCTGTCGCGACCCTCTCGAGGTTCGCCGTGGGCTCTCGAGGGCTAATGGGCCGTCCAGTCTGGTCGGACGCGGGCCTCTCCCAAGGCCCGTTACCCAAATCGCAACGGAAGTATGCGTAGTCGACCTTCAGTGTGGTCTAGTGATATGTGCTAAGTGTGCATGCCATGGAGTCGCCACCAATCATTTTTTGGAGGGTATGGTTGGACCACCCTATTGAATAGTCGGGAGTTTCTATTCAATTCTGCGATAACCAGAGAAATGGGTTCGGGGACTTAGTTACGTCAACTGTCAGAGTTGACGCCCTTTCGGTACCTAAGTTGACTGAATTTTCTGACCTAAGATTTCATGCAGATGAGTGGTGAGTGGAGTACGAATCCTAAATCTAGGAATTCATGCAAATAGGAATGACTATCCTAGCAATCACAATCAATAATAAAATGCGCAAATCAATGAATCCAAATATGCAAAATAAACACATCAAATCAACATGACACTTCTAATAAGGCTCTATTAGCCTAAATAAGTATCAATCAAGCTTAGGAATGATTTAGACATGATTTTACCCATAAGGGGTAAAGTCGTAATTTTGAGACAAAAGGGACGATTTGCCCAAAAAGGGCAAAATCATCATTTCGGAATGAATTCGGAGTAAAACAATGTCAAAAATAGGTTTGGTCACTCAATTGACCCATTTCCTATTTTTTTGCAATTTTCATGATTTTCTGGAAATTTAGAAACCGATTTACCATTCGAAGGGTAAAATCGTCATTTTCTAAAAATGGGAATGAAATGTGGAAATCTTAGACATAAGGTTTAGTCACCTATCTGACCCATCGCCAAATTCTAAGCAATTTCCACAATTCATCGAAATATCAAAGACGATTTACCCTTTGAGGGGTGAAATCGTCATTTTGGATTAAAGGGGAGAAAATCCCAAAAATGAAAACAAATCAATTTTTTGTCATTTTCATCCTTGGAAAAGTTTTATAATTTTTTTAGGAATTTTCTGCAATTTTTCTCAATTTTTTTTTTGAATTTTTCCTTAATAATTCATTTTTTTGGATTTTTTTATTATGAAAAACCCCAATCGGACGGTCTAGAATGCGCCACGTGGCGTCTCGATGACAATCGAATCATTTTAATTTTTGTAAAATTTGAAATTCATTTCTTTTAATGTTAAAAATATTTTTTATTCTGAAAATCACCGAATCACGACACGTGGCTCATCTGCAGCCATCCAATCTAGCATTTTTTTTTGTTTTTATTTTTATAGGACGCAACACAATGTAAAAAAATAAAGAAGATATTAAGTCATTATACAACATAAACATAAGCAAAGGAGATGGGATCCGGTGAATTTTACGACGTCGGAGTCCGTCGGTGCTCGTGCAACAATGTGTGGGGGTATAAACCACCAGCAGGAGGCTCGGCCTTCCGATTCTGGGGTAGCACAATATAATTTGCAGAAAATAAATGAATAAAATGCCTTGGACACCAATAGGAGGCTTGGCCTTCCGATTCTGGGTTTGATAGGCGAAATAACATAAAGTAAATATACAGCAAATATTTAGACACCAACAGGAGGCTCGGCCTTCCGATTCTGGGTCTAATAAGTAAAATGTAGAAAATGCACACTTTTATTAGATGCAATACAATGAAAATTAATTATATGATGCATGAAATGCTATGATATAAGATAAATACATAGTAAACACGACAAAATACAAAATAAACAATAATCCAAACTCGGATGAGGAGGACGTTGAACTATTTTCATAAATCCGAACGGTGAAGATGAAGAAAGAATTGAGATGAGATTATACACAAAATTTTACCTCGATCCGATGGTCTAATTGATCGAAAACTGAAGAAATACCGGCGGATGAACAGTTCCCGCGCCAGGAACAACTTCTGATTTGGCTGCTGTGCGACCACTTGAAGAGATCTTTTTAAAGATCCGAACGGTGGATTTGAAGAAGGGATTAAGAAGACCCTGCACACAAAAAATCAGCTCGATCCAACGGTTCAATCGGCCGGAAACTCAAGAAATGTCGGCGGATATACAGTTCCCACGCCTGGAACAGCTTCTGATTTGGTTGCTGTACGACCACTTTGAGAGATTTGTTTAAAGATCCGAACGGTGGATATGAAGAATGGATCAAGAAGACCTTGTACACAAAAAATCAACTCGATCCAACGGTCCAATCGGCCGGAAACGCAAGAAATGTGGAGGGTAGTAGAGTGATGACAAAAAAAAATGGAAGAGAGAATATGGGGAAAAAAATGAGCGTGGGAGAGGAAGAAGAAGAAGAAGAAGAAGGAGGAAGAGGAGGAGGAGAGGCGCACACGGATGATGAGGGGGGGAATAAATAGTAATGAAAATAAAATAAAATAATGAAATAGTAATATAATAATAATATAATAAAATATTAAAAAGTAAAAATAATAATAAAATAATCAAAAGCGAAGACAAAATGATTAGTCCCCTTTTTTTTTAAATGATGATGTTTTCACTCCTTTTCCTTTTAATCATTACTAATATTTTTGCCAAATTCAATTTTATGGTGATCAGAAAACACCTAAAATCGAACCTGAATTTTATTGTTTTATGAGGTCCAAAAGCAAAGAAAATTAAAAGTCAAAATACTGACTATTTTTTTATATATTTTTTTGACCTCCAATATTATTTTTCTTGATTTTCTTTTTATTTTTTTCTTTTTTTTTGTATTTTTCGAAAATATATTGAAAATTATGAAAATTATTTTTTTTTGGTCAAAATGGTTCATTTAGCTTGGCTAAGGTCACCAAAATTGATTTTTCAATTTTTCAACTTTTTATGGATTTTCTATGAATTTTCAAAAAAATAAAGGAAAAAGGAGAAAAAAAGTTGATCAAAATTTAGGTGTCAACAGTATGGTCATTTGGGCTCTTGAATTATTGAAGAAAGGAATGACAAGTTGACTTGACTTTGGATTAGATTTCCCCATGAACCACCCTTGTCATTCCATGACACTATTCATATCCTTGCCACATCAACCACTCCACCAAGCCTTTTCCCTCCAAATCTCCTCTCTTTGTATCACTCTCTCTTCTTCTTCCCCCTACACCATTCGGCCGACTCCCTCTCCTCCTCATTCTCCCATTTCTCTCATTCTTTCTCTCTTCCTCTCCTTCACGGCGAAGCTGCCGCGGGTCGCCACTCCTTCGCCGGCTCTCGCACTTACCTTGCCTTGGTAAGCTCCTTTAACACTTAAACCTAGGTGCTACTTAGCTATTAGAAGGAGTTTAGAGTGATTTTTTTTTTAGGAAATGCTTGGCTAACTTGTGATGTTCTTGTGGAAACCGAACCGGCCCCCTCCTTGGACAGATTTGAACCCCGGGCTTCGCCGCTTCCTTCGTTGTCCTCGCTTGCTTGTTAGCTTGGTAAGTTATCCCTAACCCTTTATTAGGATGTTAGGTTACTAATAGATGTTTGATGGTTGGATTGGTAGAGTTTAAGGGCTGTTTTTGTGAGAAAAATGTTAATACCCAAGAGCCTGTGTAATCCCGTTTTCAGCGCGCGACGAAAGTAAAATGAGTCGTTCTAAGTCGTCCGAAGTCCAAATTGAGCTCCGTTTTCGCCCACGCGACCGTAACATCATGAAGAACGAGGTTCTAAAGTTAGATTGTAAAAAAAATAAACAGATTTATGTCAATTTTTTCTGAGAGTAAGCTTGGTCATGGAAAAACCGAACCTGCCATGAAATGGATGAACCGCGCTTGGTCGTTTCTTGGATTAAAAATGGAGAAATTGAGTTTAAATGATGAAGTCCTATTCTGTTCATGAATGATCTTAGGGTCTTGAGCATGTGTTGAAGTCATTTTAATTGATTTGAGCAATTGAAGTGGTTTAATAGACAAAACCGGAGTTTGAATGGGAAGTGTAAAAATCGAATGCTCATGGATGACCTATGATCGTGGCTATGTGCCTTGATGGTTAATTGCTTGACTGAGTGATCTTGAGTGCAATTGGCCATTGGAATGAGATGCATAAGTACTAAATCACATATTAACCTATTAAGGTTAAAGCATGACCCGAGAGCCGTTTTTACGGGGGGTCCTGGTAAACATATAATGGCTTGGGCGTTACGAGGAGGGCGTTTACCAAATGTAAGTATGACCTAAGAGCCGTTTTTACGGGGGGTCCGGGCAGATGAATTTATTATACCTGGACGTTACGACGAGGGTCCTGCCTAATATAATGTGATTATTAAGCTATGTCCCGGGCGCTACGGCGACGGCTGAATAGGTAGAATCGAGTTATTGATGGAATGCCTTATTCGAGTAGTTGATTGTTTAAATGCCTAAAGTACGAAGTTTAGCTTAAATCGTGAAATCGCATCTTGAATTGGGTTGAATGGAGTGTCCATTTGTTGTACTCCTATTTATTGTCTTAAATGCCATGATTATGCTTTCTATTAGAATTATTTATTTTCAGGTGTTAGGAGGTACTAATGGCCTAGTTTAGGGTTAGGAATGACTTGCTGAGATTTATTCTCACCCCGTTGTGGGACAACATTTTCAGGTCCCGAATGACGAGGTCCCTTGAATACTATGGACTGACTTTTGAAGATACCCTTTTGAAGTAAATGAACCGTTAACCTTACCTGACTATATTTCTTTTTTAAGACTTAGGGAGCTATTTTCTTATTTTGGGTTGTTTACGCCTATATAGATCTGTAGGGTTAAACTTCATCTACTGTTGTTTTATTAAAGGAAGTTGTATTTTGGGAGATGGCAAGTTGTAACCCTATTGTGTATTTGACGCTTTTAAGGTATGTATGAAGTAAGTTTTAAATCTCTCTTTTTTATCCTGAGTCATTGTGTTCGGAAAGAAAATTTTTGTAAAGGAGATTGTTCGTCGCTCCCGCATGTGCATTTGGTATTGCGCTTAAGTCGTTCGCCGTTGATCCTGGGAAATACTCAATGAGAATGGCCGTGGCGGGATGTTAGCGAGCCCGAGAAGGGTATGGGGCGTTACATATGAAATATGAAATGTAACATGCATTCTGAAGAATAAAAACAACTCCATACATAAATGCAAGGATGACTCGGGTTAACAGAAAATATATACAATACATAAGTATTTCCAGACGGTCAAGGTCGCAACACAAAAGTGGGTAAAGGTCGGAAGAGAGCTAGGGACTAACCAAAAGAGTACTACTAAGCCCACCACAAAAGAACTCGAATAAAAAGCCATCAAAAAGTCCTACGCCACCTAAGGCAACTAGGTAGAACCACTAGCCTCATATTCATCCTCGTCTTCGTCTTCTTCGGGATCATAGTCGGAGAAACTCTCGGACTGCACCTCCATGGAATCATCCTCTTCATCGTCCTCCGAAGCGGATATCTCGATCACCTCATGGTCTTCTTCAACTGTCGGAGTCTTCTCAAGAATGTTTCTTGAACCAACTATCGAAGCTTGGACCTCGACTTCAGCACTGGCGGGTGTTGACACCTGATTTTTGACCATCCATTATTATAATTTTTATTTCTAAAATTAATTAAAAATAGCAAAAAAGGTCAAAAAATTGCAAAATCAACTTTGGAAGCCTTAGCCTAGCCTTAGGAACCAATTTTGAACAAAAAATATTTTTTGTATTTTTTAATATTTTTTGTTATTTATTTAATTATAAAAATACCCAAAAAATCAGAAAGAATACCACCCTTGGTCAGAAAATTACAAAAAAATATTCAGAAATTTTATTTTAATTCTCTCCTTAATATTTTCACTTTTTATCAGGAAAATTTGGCTCGATTCATGGGGTTCCTTCACAAACCTAATCCCGAACCGGGCCTAAAAAATCCCTTTCGAGTCTTTTAATTTTCAATTTTTGGTTTTTAAAAGCTATGACATTGGACTCAAAAGTATTGAAATGCAATTGGGTCAATTTGCCCTCCAATTTGATCAATTTTAACCAAAAGGGCTTAATTGCATAAAAATCTTTCAATTTAGTCCCCGGTTTCACAATTTTTGAAATTAAATTTCACACGGGCACACCCATTAAAATTAAACACCTCTACCCAACATTTTTCATCATGTTGAATCCATTGGTGGGCTTAATTTTGGCTAATTCGTTCGTTTAGGCCTTCGATTTGGCGAAATTAAATTTCGGATCCTAGGGACAATTTGGGGTTTTCACAGAATTTCAATAAATTGATTCACGAAAATACCCATATTTGATGGAAAACATGTCAAGGAATCCGATTTTGCCATCAATTTCATGAAAAGAGGTCATTTAGGGGGTCAATTTGGCGATTTGGGCGATTTGGCCGAACCGGGCCGGTCGGGTCCGACCCGACCCGACCCGGGTCTGCAGCAATGCACAGAATGTGCAGCAGACCCGTGGGAAGAACAAAAAAAAAAAACAGGGCGTGATGGGCGCGCGGCTTCGGGAAGAAAAAAAGGAGAACTGGCGTGGGGGACACTTCCAGCAGAGACCCATGTTCGTTCTGGCAAGGGCATGGGCGTCGAGGCGGGCGGTCGACCACCACGAGAGAGGAAGTGCTCGGGTCTTTAAAGAAAACAGGGCCGAGAGCGAGCGGGGTGGGGGCGGACGAAAACCGAAGTTGGAGCGACCCCTCCGGACCTCGAGCTGACTTCACTCATCACCACCGAGGCGGTTGTGGCCGTCGTCGAGCTTTGAAAAGGTCGGTTTTTCCCCCCTAAGCTTCGTTTTATGAATGCACGCCGACCGTTCGACGAAATGCCCAAATGGGCTTTGCGTTTTTTGAGTCTCGGCCGGGGCTCCCCGAGCCTTATTTGCTGCTTATTTTGCTCCTAAGCTTCCCTGGAACCATCCCCCCCTCGGCTTCGTGTTTATTTTGCATGAAAAACCGACGGAAGCCGTGGCCGGAGCTCCATGTGCTCGGATCGAGCCGAGAGCTCGCACCGGCGAAACCAAAGGTCGCCGGCTATCGAGGGACCTCAGGTAAGTCCCTAAAACTCCTTTAGATGCCATGTGAATGCCTAGAATCGAGTTTAAACAAATAAAATTTTTTTCGCGAATTCTTCGCCGGAGCCGGTCCGGTTCGCCGGTTTTTAGCGTATTCATGGCTGCGTTTTTTGTTGTATATTGATGCCGAGAGTCTAAGGAGTCGAATGCCGCAAGAACGGGCGAAAAATACCAAGTTTCGGGCCCGTTTCGCAATTTTCCGGCGACCTCGCCGGAATTTTTACTATTCCCGCCGGATTTTTCACTGTTCATCGTCTTCTCCGGCGACCCTCCGGCCGGTCAACGGTCAACGGCCGACGTGGCGTGCCACGTAGGCAGCCACGTCAGCCGGGTGGGGGCCGGCCGTGTGTTTTCAAAGCAATAAAAACGGACGGCCACGATTGCGACACGTGTCGCGATCCTAGAATTTTTGGAAAATTAAATAAATGATTTTCAAATAATCGATCCGGCGGACGAGGATGTGCCACGTGGCTCACTGGGGGACGTCCGATCTTGTACAAGATCGGACGCACCAGAGGAGGCCACGTGGCACATTCTAGAGCGCCCGATTTGTAGGTTTTATAAAAAATGAAAATAAATTAATTTTTGATCCGACGGCTATTATTGAGCCACGTGGCTCTCTGTGGGTCGCTCGATCTAGTGGAAGATCGGACGCACGAGACGAAGCCACGTGGCACGACGTGGACCGTCCGATCCGGGGAATTTTCGGATAATTAAATAAAATACATAAAAAATCAAAAAAAATTGTAAAAAAATAGAAAAATGTTTTAAAAAAATAAAACGGTGTCGTTTTAGGCCGGTGTCGACCCCTAGGGTCGGGCCGGGCGTCCGAGAGGCGTGGGCCGGGTTTGACCCGGCCCGGAAAATATTTTTAAATATTAAACAATTCAGAAAATAATAAAAATTAATAAAAAAATTCAAAAAAATCAATAAAAAATTGAAAATTCATAAAAAATTCAAAAAATTCGGAAAATTCAGAAAAATTCTAAAAAATTCCAGATCTGTTTCAGAGAATAGGAAATGGCCACATTCAACTGGCCACGACCTGTTTCGGGTCTTTCGACCCCCGATCTTTTCAGAAATGACGGTTTTGCCCTTCCGGCAAACCGTCTTCCAAAAAAATTCTAAAAATCCAGGAAAATCCCAAAAAAATAGGAAATGGCCACAAACAACTGGCCAAGGCTCATTCCGGGTGTTTTGAACCCCGACCCTTCTTAAAATGACGATTTCGCCCTTTGGGCGAATCGTCTTCCAAAAATTGAAGAAAAGTCAAGAAATTCCAAAAAATTCTCAAAAATGGGATATGGCCACAATCAACTGGCCATGGAATATTTTGGGTAATTCGGTATCCAAACCTTCCAAAAATGACAATTTTGCCCTTCGGGCTAATTGTCCCCGAATCTTTCCATTTTACCCCTAGCCCTAAATCACATCTTCCCTAAGCCTTTATGGCTATACTAGGAGGCCAATGATTGAAATTGATGTGCATTGACATGATTTATTTATGCACTTGACTTGCGCTTTCGTTAAATTGATTGTGATTGATATGACTAGTATTCCAATCTGCATGAAACCCGAACCATACCTATCTCACCTGAAATTGCGCCTGCATGAAATCTTAATTAGGAAAATCACTCGCGTTAGGTACCGAAAGGGCGTTGGTAATGACACCGACGTAACCAAGTCCCCGAACCCAAAATCTCTGGTTCCGCAGAACTGATCGATCTCTCCCAATCGGTCAGTAAGGTTTCCGGTCTACCCTCCAAGAAAGACCGGTGGCGACTCCAAATGCATGCACAAGTTGCACATGCCACCACGACCACACTAAGGTCGAAAGCGATCGACTCTTATCGTCGAATCCCTCAAAAGACATACTCCCGCCGCGATTTGGTATGGGCCTGGGAGGGCCCGCGCCGATCTAAGGCCCGCGATCCCCATTTCAGAGTGGGGGCCGCGATCGGTAATCCATTAGCCGCGTCCGTTTTTCGGACGGGTCGCGACAGCGGGATGACACCAGCTCAGTACTAAACCTAAAGGAACTTTTGGGGGCTGCAAAGGACCAGTGGTACTGTGCCCAACAAGATGAAACCACGCCTGGTAGCAATGAGGCTCTCAATTCTCCCCTCCTCCATCGATCTAAACCGTAGTGCACTTCCTAATATATGCTATCCCTTTACCATCCGGAAACTTATCAAAAGTGTCGGTCATTTCTTTAGGGTCGCCTAGGCAAATTGGCAACATTCTTCAAGGCTTGGGGTCTGAAAAACACGTCCCACTATGGGGTGAGATTTATATCTCAGCAAGCTATCCCTAAACCTAGACTAGGCCGTCAGTCCCCCCAGACAATGCAATAAAATAATAGACTATGAAGTCACCAAGATAAGCGGCACATGGCATTCAATTATCGAAACTAACGGGCGGCTTTTGTAGAAGTTACGCATATCGATTATGTGATTCTCATCACACTTAGGATGACTCAAGCTACGGCAACTTTGGTTATCATGTAATTGCGAGGGTTTATTGCTAGTTCCAACGGTCTCGATCGTCATGGTTTGATTTAGGAAAAATTTACAAAATCATACATTGGTTAAACGGCATCACCCGCGCTCCAATTATATAACGCTAGCAATGAATTCCTTAATCGTTCTTAGATCGGCCTTTATTGGTTCCAAATGTTCCCTCGACAATCCTTATGGTCAAAGCGCCATTTCCTTTTCGAGTTTTCTAGGTCCACGTACCTTGCCATGTGTTAGCCCTTCCTTTTTGGTCAGTTAACTCAGGATTGATCAGATCCAAGCGATATAAAACTGAAATACATCGATAGATATTCTTCATTCAATAGTCTTGAAATGATAGGAAATTCAGAATGTCACAGCGTCGGTAGTTCACGGTAGTGGTCGGCCAAGAGACAACCGAAGGAAATCAAGAGGAAGAAGAAGAAGAAGCAAGAGTGGCGTGTGAAAAGGGAAATGAGAGAGAAAGAGTGAGTGAGCGAGAGTTCGGCCGAGTAAGTGAGGGGGAGTGAGGAAGTGTGTTATCCAATTTTTTCAAAGGCATGAGAGAGAGAGAGAGAGAGAGAGAGAGAGAGAGAGAGAGAGAGAGAGAGAACTTGATTGGAGTGGTTCATGGGGCCATCAAGGTTGAATGACCTCATGGAAAAGAGTTGATGTGAATAGTATAGTGAATAGTAAGGGTGGTTGAAGGGTTTTTGACTTGGTTCACAAAATCTCTTCTTTGTCTCATGTTATTCAAGAAGCTATTTGGACAATAATTCCCTCTAATTTTCGGCCTCTAGGGGAAATAGACAAATAACCAAAATACCCTTAAGCTAAACTAGAGGAATGAGCTTAATTCAAGGGTAAGAGGGTAATTTCTCACTTTCAGTCCAAAATTTCACTTCTCTAATCGCTTCAGAATAAACCGTATAATAAACATGCTCTTGATGAAGTGACGTCCAAAATATTATTGTTGGAATCCTTGAATGTTCGACGCCCAATTTCGAAATCCAATCCTTGGCCAATATCGATCGACTGCAACTTCAGTATATCTCAAACTAACGGGCGACTTTTAGGTGTTACGCGTATCGACCCGTGATTACTGTCACCTGTAAGAGTTGCTCAAGCCATGGCGACATTAGTTATCATGTAATTGTGATGGTCAATCACTAGTTCTGAAGGACTCGATCGTCACGAATCGATTTAAGTTAATTTACAAATTATATGATGGTCAAACGGAATCACTCGCGATCCAATTATATAACGCTAGCAAGTCATTCTAAAATCAATCCTAGATCGGCCTATAACGATCCAAAATATTACATCGACAATCCTTATGGTCAAAATGTTAGTCCATGGTCGAGTTCTTTGGTCCATGTACTTAAGTCCTATTTAGCAATTCTCCTTCGGTTAGTCGTTTCAAGAGCGATCAAGTCTGAGTGAGATTTAACTGAAATACATCGATAGACTTTTATTCATACGTTTCGAAATGGGTTGAAATTCAGAATGTCACAACTCTTCTCCATTGTAGCAATTTTGTCCTCGAAATTTACAACAAACCCAACTATTCAAACTAATGGGGGTGTTGACGCCTCATCGCTTCATTGCTTTCCCAGGTAGCTCCTTCAATTCCGTGGTGCTCCTAGATCACCTTAACCAACGAGATCGTTTTGTTCCTCAGGACTTGCTCCTTCCTGTCCTCGATCCAAACTGGCCTTTCAACGTACGATATACTATTATCCATGTCTATGACTTCATAATCTAGCACGTGGGTTGGGTCCGGTTCGTACTTCCTTAGCATGGACACGAGAAAGACGTTGTGAACTTGCGACAAGTTCGGCAGCATGGCAATGCAATCGGCCAAAGTCCCGTTCTAATATCTCAAAAGGGCCTACATACCTTGGACTTAGCTTTCCTTTCTTCCTAAATTGAGATAATCTTCGCATTAGCGACACCTTAAGGAAGGCATGATCCCCCACTTGGAACTCCAAAGGCCTACGTCGCTTATCTGCATAGCTCTTTTAGTGACTTTGAGTCGTCTAAGTCTTTTCCTGATTACCTTCACTGCCTCAACTAATTGCTCGACCAATTCTGGGCCCGTTATGCTTCTTTCACTAACTTCGTCCCAGCATACTGTAGTTCTACAAGCTCTTCCATACAATGTCTCAAACGGTGCCATTCTGATACTCTGTTGATAATTGTTATTGTAGGCAAACTCTACCAAATGTAGCTGCTCTTCCCATCCGCCTTTAAAGTCTATCACGCAGGCTTGGAGCATGTCCTCGAGCGTCTGAATTGTCCTTTCAGACTGTCCGTCCGTCTGAGGGTCATAGGTCATGCTATACTGTAGCTTTGTTCCCATAGCCTCCTAAAGACTTTTCCAAAAAGTTACGGTAAACTTGGGATCCCTATTAGAAGTAATCGTCACTAGAACTCCATGAAGACGAGCGATCTGGCGCATATACATCTCGACATATCTATCCATGGCGAAATCCTTTCGTGCAACCAAAAAATGCGCAGACTTAGTCAATCTATCAATGATTACCCAAATCGAGTCATGACCTCTCTGACTTCTCGACAAACCCATAACGAAATCCATAGTGATGTGTTCCCATTTCCGCTCAGGGATCTCCAAAGGTTGTAACATTCCACCTGGTTTGCAATGCTGAAATGTCAAGCACTTAGCTACATGCTTAGCCACATCCACTTTCATCCCGTTCCACCAATAGTATTGACATAAGTTTTGATTCATCTTCGTGCTACCTAGATGAATACTGTAGTTACTTCGATGAGCCTTTGACAAGATATTTTCCTTTAGCTCTTCAACACTGGGTACACACAGTTGTCCATGCTTCAAGATTCCATCCTCGTATACTTGAAAGTCGGGTTTCCTTTTTGCTATATCCATCTCCAGGATCTTTTGGATGTCAGGGTCCGTAGATTGCAAGGACTTAATCCTTTCCTGAATCTAAAGTTCAATTCTCAACGTAGCCAATAAACTAGATAGATGGCAAACTTCGAACTTGAACTCTGAATCCCTTACTCCATTTGGAAGAGTCCATTCTTTAACCATCAAATGTGCGATGATCGATTTCTGATTAAGTGCATCCACAACCTTATTTGCTTTCCCAGGATGATATAGAATATCATAGTTATAATCCTTAAGCAATTCCATCCATCGACATTGCCTCATATTCAACTCTTTTTGGGAAAACAAGTACTTCAAGCTCTGATGGTCGGTATAAATCCGAAACTTCTGTGACGCCCTGGAAATTCGACTTCTGTAAAGTGTCTGAATTCAATAAAATGGATTAATATTGAATTTCAGTCCGCAGAATATTTTGGATAATAAGGACTGAAGAGACGATAATTGGACGAATTCTGAAACTTTAGTCGGTCTAGTTTAGGTTTCGAAATTCATAGCCGTCGCGAATTAGGATTTCAATCCTCGCGCTCGAGCCTAGTCCCAACCAAGCCTAGTATGTGAAATTACTAAAAACACCCTTCGTCCTGTCTACCGAAATTTCATTTCAGTCCCGACAAATTGCCCTCAATAATGCATAAGAGACAAAATTGTCCTAAAAGTCTTTTTGGTGGGCCCAATTCTCTCTCTTCCCCATGTTCTCCCTCTCCCATCAACCGCACACTCTCTCTCATCTCTTCCTTTTCTTCTTCTTTTTCTTCTTCGTTGCTTAGTGGACACCTCTTGGCCGAACCACACTTCCTCCTCCACCGTCCGTTTTTGTGCGACCACCACCCACCAGCCGGCCACCACAACCCCCAGCCACCTTCTGATGTCGCCTTAGCCCCGTCCCGGCCATCATCGCCGCCGGACGACCACGAGAAGGCCACGGAAACCCCCTGCCCTGTTTTCGCGCTCCTTGACCCGAGTGCACATAGCCCTCCTCCGGCCATTTTCGGCGTTGTCGCCATCTCTTACCACCACGCCGAGACTCCCTCGTCTCCTCAGCTCCAAGCCGAAGCCATCCCACCATCGGACGACCATCGAGGCCGCCGCGAACAGCCCCAAGAGCCGCCGTGCTCTGTTTCGGGATCTGGTTCGATTTTTCTTCGATTCGGCCAAACCGGCCGCCACCGCCGCTCGCCACCGCCTCTAACGACCTCCTTGAACCTCTCTCTGGTGACCCTGAGCTCGTGGTAGCTTGCTGCCGCGCGTGGAGCCTGAAAACGGCCTCGGACCGCTCTCATATTCTTGTCGCCGAGCTTCCCTTGTTTGAACCAGTTCTACCCAGCCGCCGTTCGGCAGGCTCTGACCATCGTCTGTCGCCCTTAGCCGGTCCCGACGAACTTCCTCAACCCCTAGGTGAGCCCCTTAGTCCTTGCCGGCTTCGCCTCAGCCCGTGAGGACGAGAAACCCCTTGAACAGCCCCGTTCCCCTATTTTTACTCTGCTAGTCGGTTCTGTTTTAGCCGCCGACCGCCGCTCGCTGGGCTCATGTCGCCAGCCATCTGTCCCGAAGACCCTTGTCGAACCTCCAGCCGTGTTTCCACCACCGTTGGGTTGAGTGCCGTGCGTTTGGCCGTGTTCTGACCACAAACTGACATCGCTGTCCTAGTCACCGTTCGTCATCGCCGCCCGTTGCCATTGCCATTGAGACCGCCCGAGCTAACTCAACCAATGAGTTGACTGCAATCCTTGGTTAGGGCGCTAATTACGCCTAGGATTAGTCGATTAGCCGATTAGGGTATTCAAGTATGTGATTGGGGCCGATTTAGATAGAAATTGGGATTAGGTTAAATGGCCAATCGATTAGGTTAGTCGGAGTAATTATATTGTATGTGGCTAATTGTGATTAGTTGAAATTGATTGATTGATCGCGAGCGAGTGATAGGCTAGAGACGAGAGAGCGATCGATGAATTAAATCGATTGGTTTGGTTAGTAATGGACTATTATACGAATCGAGCCTTATATTGTCTAATCGAAATTAAATGCTCGTAATTGATTCGATGTCATTTATTGGGTTGATTGACTCATTGGATGGCTTGATTGATTGACTGGAATGATTGTTGGATGTTGATCGTTGCTTGGGGGTTAATCGCCTTATGTATGATTGTGATGGCTATTGAGTAGTTTACATATGCATATGACCGAGTGCGGAATCAAATGACATATTTTAGCATGACAATGGTCATGGGCCGAGTCCTTGAGCATGTTTGTATGAGCATTCGGCCTTAACCAAAGATAATGAAATAGGTTGATTGTTGGATGTGTATTGTACGGTCATATGAGGGAACGATGATGCTTTTCCTAACAAGTTCGTGCCGTACCAATCTGATGGAACAACACGACTTGCCAAAAACATGACAATTCTGATTCGATGCTAATTGGTATGGATTCAGAGTTGGTTGGATGTCGGTCGTAGCTTGTGATGGACCGACGCCCCGTATAGGGATGCCTATCGCCGTGCCGTGCAACGGGTGCACTGGATACACCGCTCATATTAGCCTTTGCTGAGAGAAAAAGAACGTAGCCCAGCTCTGCCGGTAGAACGCTGGATCGTACTAATGTGCTGGATCGCGTTATTTATAAGAGTAGAACCACGCCAATCGCGTAGAGCCTCTCATGTGCCGTGGGCACGATCATCGTTAATAAAATGGACTTGTGTGGTGTCCTGTGCGTATATGTGGATGTGATGCTTGTTTGAGTGATTGACTAATGTTGACTGTTGAGTCGAGTCAAGCATTGCATTATTTATGGCTGAAGGCAGGAAAGTGTGCATGTGGATGATTATCATATTGTTATTGTGAGTGGTTGTTATACGTGCCTATGTGATCTTGTGAGCTTCTGTCAGGATGCCCTAGGCGAATCAGTTTCATAATCAAGCTTAGGCTAGATTCACTGAGATCTATTCTCACCCCGTCATGGGATAACATTTTTAGGTCCATTCTAATGGAGCTCGTGGTACCAAGAAATGGATGTGGAAGTAATCTGTTGAGGTAGATGAGAAGTTAGTCTTACTCGACTGAGTACCCTTTGAGGTCTTTATCTAGCCGCCCCGAAGTATGTGGTTGTGTACGTACGTTAGTAGCTCAATAGGGTTAAGACTCATTTGTTGTTATGTATGATTGTTTATTGTTATCTTTTGGTGAATCGTTGTGGTGGTTGGCTCCTGCTATTCTATCCCTGTTTGTTTACATGCTGTCTGGGAGTTAACATGTTTTCGCATGCGCAAGTAAGTGATAGGTTGATAGCGTGCCTGGGACATTATCTCTATGACCTCGTGGCGATTTGGCAAGGGATATCGCGGACTCGAGAGTCGGGGCGTGACAACTTCTCTCTACACAGATAATGTCTCCAAATTTTCAATGCAAAGATGATCGCTGCAAGTTCCAATTCGTACGTTGGGTATTTCATCTCGTGAGGTCTTAACTGCCGCGATGCATATGCAACAACTCTCCCATGCTGCATTAGTACGCATCCCATTCCCTTTAGCGATGCGTCACTGTAGATCTCGTAACCTCCAAGACTATAAGGTAACGTCAACACTGACACGATTGTCAGTTTGTGTTTAAGCTCCTGAAAAATCCTTTCGCACTTATCTTTCCATTCAAATTTTGTTTCCTTCTTAGTTAACATTGTCAAAGGAGTAGCTATTGAGGAAAACTTCTCCACGAATCTTCTGTAATAACCCGCCAATCCTAGAAAACTTTGAATCTCGGTAATTGACATTGGTCTTGGCCAATTCTTAATTGTATCAATCTTTGCAGGATCCACTGAGATTTCATTCCCAAAAATCACATGTCCAAAGAATGCTACCTTATTGAGCCAAAACTCGTATTTACTAAACTTAGCATAAAACGAATGTTCCCTTAAGGTCCATAGAACGGTACTTAGATGCTGCACATGCTCTTCTGGGCTCCTTGAGTAAATCAGGATATCATCGATGAATACGATAACGAATTGATCCAAAATTTCCTTAAATACCCGGTGCATCAAATCCATAAAGGCAATTGGGGCATTAGTCAATCCAAACGGCATGATTGTAAACTCATAATGTCCATATGTCGTCCGAAAAGTCATTTTCGGTATATCCTTCTTCTTAATCCTCAAATGATGGTAGCCCATCCTTAAGTCAATCTTGAAAAACACCGATGCTCCTTGTAGCTGGTCGAACAAGTCGTCTATCCTTGGCAATGGGTACTTGTTCTTAATGGTTACCGGCTCAATTGTCTGTAGTCAATGCACAAATTCAAAGATCTATCCTTTTTCCTCACGAACAGCACTGGCGCTCCCCACGGCGACGCGCTAGGGTGGATGAATCATTTGTCTAACAACTCTTGCATCTAGACCTTCAATTCCTTTAGTTCCGACAAAGACATTCTGTAGGGCGCCTTCGAGATCGGCTCTGTTCTAGGGGCTAATTCGATCACGAACTCCATTTCCCTTTTAGGTGGAAATCCCGACAATTCTTGAGGAAAGACATTAGGAAAGTCGCACACCACGGCTATATCCTCTAGCCCCCTCGATCGTCGGATCAACTACTATAGCTAGGTAAGCCTAACATCATTCGTCTAGTAACTTAGTCACCTCAAGTGACGAGACCAAAGGGATCGAGGTTCCTCCCCGACTTCCCCCAAAGTCAAATCTAAGACGACCAATTGGATAAAAATGGATCGCCCTGCTACCATAATCCACGACAACCCTTTGTTTACCTAACCAATCCATCCCAACTATAACATCGAAATCATACATAGCTAAGACTGCCAAATCTATCAGTTCTTCCCTACCACCAATGACTATTTTATAGCTTGAGCATCCTAACGAGACTTGCACTTTATCCTTTAAAAGGGTGGTAACATGCAATATCACTTATAACTTTTTCGATTCAACTCCAGCCAACTCCACAAATTGCTCAGATACAAATGAATGCAATGCTCTAGGATCAAACGTGGCATGATCACATAAAGAGATTGTACCTATGACTACGCCAGGCGAATTCTCTGCCTCCATTCGCGCCACAGCATAATCTTTTCCTTAAGCTGGCGATCGATTCTGATTACCCTACGGGGTAGCTCTAACTTACGATCCTGTCTGGAGTCGCGTCGGTTGATACTGGGATCCAGTAGTCTAGTTCAGGAAACTCCTCATATGATGACCATGCTGGTCACACTTGAAGCATGCGCTCGTCGTACTCGTGCAAGGTCCATTTCCATGTCTTCTGCCACACATGTGGCAATTCCAGTTGGACTGGCAAGCTGGTTTCTCGATATTCTTCCTGATAGGGGGAAAAATGCCTATTGTTCGCCATCGGCCTCTTGCCAAATTAGCGATTGTCACTAGCAGGAGCAAACCGCGATCTAGAAGCGGCAGCTCTTTCCTTCATGTCTCGCTCAACCATCTGGCCTCTTTCATACATCTTATTATAGTCCCTCAGGTTCAGAAGTATCAGTTGACTACGGAGTTCCGGACTCAATCTATCCCTGAACCTCCGTGCCTTGTCCAATGGGTTCTCTACTGTCCTTGATACATACTTTGACAATCTTGCGAATTTCGCTTCGTATTGATCTATCGTCATCTGGTTCTGGCGAAGCTGTTAGAATTCTACCAACTTCTGTTCTTGAGTGGTCTCAAAAAAGTACTTGCCGTTAAATGCCTCAGCGAAGGTAATCTTGTTAAGGGCATTACCTTTAGGGAAAACTCCTCCTTTTGTAGCATTCCACTAGTCATTAATGGTACCCTCGAGCTGATAAACTTCTAGGGTCACCTTTTCTTCCTTGGAAGGCCTTTTCCAGCTTCTCGATCCAGCGAGGGACAGTTTTAGGATCTCCATTTCTATCTGTTGACACCTGATTTTTTACCATTTATTATTGTGATTTTTATTCTTTAAAATTAATTAAAAATATCAAAAAAGGTCATAAAATCACAAAATCAACTTTGGAAGCCTTGGTTTAGCCTTAGGAACCAATTTTGAACAAAAATATTTTTCGGTATTTTTAATATTTTTCGAGTTTATTTAATTATAAAAATACCCAAAAAAATCAGAAAAATACCATTCGTGGTCAGAAAAATACCCAAAAATATTCGATAATTTTGTTTTAATTTCCTCTTCAAGTGTGTCACTTTAAATCTCAAAAATTCGGCTCGGGTCACTATGTTCCTTCACAAACATAAACCCGAATGGAGCCTAAAAAAAAAAAAAATCATTTTCGAGTCTTTTAGTTTTCAATTCTCACTTTTTATAAGCTATGACATTGGATTCTAAAGTCTTAAAGTGCAATTAGGTCAATATGCCCTCCAATTTAATCAATTTTTACCAAAAAGGCTTAATTGCACATTTTTCTTTCAATTAGTCCCCGGTTTCACGGATGTATACGTATGCTCTACGTATTTATACGTCATACGTATTTATATGTTATGCATATTTGTACTGTTTGGTAACCTCTTTAACTCTTGTAATAATAATAATTGTTATTATTTTTAACACCTTTGTTAGTGCCCTTTTTTTAGCATTTTTGTATTGTGAGTGCTATTGTTAGTGTTATTTTTAAATAGCATTTTTGTATTATAAATTGTGAGTGCTATTGTTAGTGCTATTTTTAAATGACATTTATTTATCATAAATTGTGAGTGCTATTGTTAGTGCTATTTTTAAATGGCATTTATTTATCATAAATTGTGAGTGCTATTATTAGATAGAATTTATAATTGTTAGTGCTATTTTTAAATAGCATTTTTGTATTATAAATTGTGAGTGCTATTGTTAGTGCTGTTTTTAAATAGCATTTTTGTATTATAAATTGTGAGTGCTATTGTTAGTGCTATTTTTAAATGTCATTTATTTGTGAGTGCTATTTTTAGATAGAATTTATAATTGTTAGTGCTATTTTTAAATACAATTTATTGGAAGGTATTTTTGGCTATAAAAGGATGGCAAGAGTTTTGAGGTTGGGAGGAGAGAGACATTTTGTAGAGTGTGCAAATTTTTGAGAGCTTAGAGAGAAGAACACAAACACTCTCTATATTCTCATAATCTTGAGTGAGCAAAATATACTAAGTTCGGAATATTGATTCCGCATATTGCTAGCACAATTGTTGTGGAGTTATTAGTCGTCTCCCCGTTCGTCAATTGGTGGTGCGTCCGAACTAGATGCCTAACACTTGTGGAGGCTGAGATCGAAGAACATCGAACCGACACCTCCGTTCAAGCACGCTACGAGAGGTAATCTATTTACTCCCTTTGAGGCTTTGTGATTTTTTTTTCGATTGAAATGCACGAAGTACGCCTCTGGAGATACATGTATGGGTTGTTATTTATTTCCGCTACGTGTTACGTGGATCCCAACAGTGGTATCAGAGCCGATCCTTAGGTGTTTTCGTGCATTTAATTGATTTTTTGCAATTTTTGCAATACTATGGCCAATATGTATTAACGAATTGTTCGTCTTACATGGCTAATGGAGGTTGATTATTTTATATGATAAATTAATCAACGTAGCAAAAATTGAGACTAAATCAATTTTGAATCGAAAATTTATGGCTATCTTATTTTACGTAAAAATTCTGAATATGATTCAACGTAGAATTTTTATTGTGCCTTCCTAAGTTTTAAATTGTGAATTTATTACTTACGTGGAAGGGTGGTGATCATGGAAAAATCCCTAATCAATTTGATTGATGTATATATGAATGTATGATGATTATTTATATATTTGGGGTTGTAGTTATTAAATGGAGGCTGCGTATTTTATTTTTCATGTAATCTTTATTTTTAGCATAGTCAATTGTTGATGTAAATGCTACGAGGATTACGTGGGGGAGCCTTTTAAGTCGGCGAGCTCTTTGGGGGCCCAATTCTTGAAGAGTTCAAGAAACCAAGAATAAGCGAAGAGCGGCTCTCCGTTATTAAAATATTAAAATGATTAAATGTGGTCTCATTGGCTCGAGACCCATTAAATCATAATTCCATGATCACCACGTAGGATAGATGTTTATGTGATTGACATCTATTTATTTATTATGATTACGTGAGCATGTTAAACTGGTTAATGTGCAAAGTCAGACTTACCTCACCCAAAATTGCGCCTGCATGAAATCCTAGTTAGGAAAATCACTCGCGTTAGGTACCGAAATGGCGTTGGTAACGACACCAGCGTAACCAAGTCCCCGAACCCAAAAACTCTGGTTCCGTAGAACTGATCGATCTCTCCCAATCGATCAGTAAGGTTTCCGGTCTACCCTCCAAGAAAGACCGGTGGCGACTCCAAATGCATGCACAAGTTGCACATGCCACCACGACCACACTGAAGGTCGAAAGTGATCGACTCTTATCGTCGAATCCTTTGAAAAAATACTCCCGCCGCGATTTGGTATGGGCCTGGGAGGGCTCGCGCCGATCCAAGACCCGCGATCGGTAATCCATTAGCCGCGTCCGCTTTTTCGGACGGGTCGCGACAGCTGGCGACTCCACTGGGGACCTTTGTTCTAGAACCTATGGTTCTAGACCTCAAGTGGACTTAGGCCGTAATTAAAACGCTGAGTGATTTTTCTAACCATGCAGGCGCTCTTGAAGGTGAGGTAAGTCCGCTTATGATAGGTGTTATATGTTTTTGCAGATTGGAGTGATAAGGGGGGTAGTCTGTGATTAACATTGTCTTATGCAGGTTGGCGTAGGAATGAATGATTGTGTGTATGTTTTATATTGAAGCGGTGACTGTTAAATAAGATGCATGTTTATCGCTTTAGCACGACACCGAAAATACACACAACCGCGCCTAAAACCCCGGGCGCCGTCTATAGGAAAACAATAGAAGGGATTGAAAATGGAATCTCCGTGAGGAAAGACACGGGGTAATCCACTTTTCAATTCCGCTCATTTCGAACTATGGATCGAGCCCCAATGCAACGATAGTTGTGCAATGGAATCTGCTCTTTCTAGAACTCGAGGTGGGAACCTTGACCTTAGGTGCCAAATCCTTTGATTTTTGGTAGTTTTATCCTCATTTGTCTCGTGTGCATGTCTTTAGATGGTTGGTATATCTAAAACCACCTTAAAAAAAAAAAATCGGTGATCCTGGAGTCACATATCGAAGACTGGAACTGGGGCATCTCCAAGTGTTCGGACCACATTCCTTTGATTGATTTGACATTTTTAGTTCTCTTGTATAAGATTAATTTTGCTGAGATCCTCTCTATCTCGTCCCTTAGATTGATTGTATTAGGGATCTATTTGTATTGTATACATTTTGATAAGGCTCATTTCTATCGAAAATGGGGGCAAATTCCCCAAACCCGTGGAGCATAGTGGAATTCGTCCCTTCAGTGCAAAATACATTTGGCCGCAGAGCCACTCGTTTGGTGAAAGAACGTATCGTTCCTAATTGATTTTAAATCAGATCTGGGGATAAGTTTTTCTCCATTTTTTTTATCTCAGGTGATAAAAGAGACAATGTACCCAAAAGCTCATGCATTCAAATGACAAAACAGACGTCGCCCAGCTGGGGCAAATGAACCGTAGGCGTTGCAAATACCTTCAAGCACGGATGGAGGAATTTGATAGATGTTGTTCATATCAATATGCAACATCAAAACGGAATGCAAATCAAGTGTAAAAGGACGTATCGTTCCAAAATGATTATTTTCTTGATATGGGAATAATGCTTCCTTTCTTTTTCCTCTCAGATGAGGATCAAGAGCAGAGGACGCATGATGTAATGCTTTCAAATAACAAACAGGGAACATCAAACACCTCAAATGGCGACTGTGATCGAGAGAATCACCAAACCGCCATATGACGAATCCCAAGAAAATCAAGCTGTCTTGAGACAGATAAAATTGATCAAGGACTCTGACAATCGAGATGGAGGACCAGAATCTGCAAAAATCAATGGGAGCAGGTTCCCCCCATTTGCTTTGAGGAGCCAAACCGGGGGCAAACTCTCATGATCCCCCATGAAAGCGCATCAGACCAGGGTCATCGAATCCAGAGATGACAAACAGCAAAACCATGCCTAACTGGGGCAAGTGAATCATTTGTACGCCGGACGTTTCTCCTCTGGCAAAGTCAATGGACGCAATAACAGAGTCGTCCGCATCAGAATCAAACCCCAAGATACGAATTTGGGTGAACGGTAACCTTGTATCGTTCCAATTTGGTCTTCGAAGACCACATGCCTAACATGAGTTTTTACTCATTTTGCAGGAAGTCGTTGGCGCTGAAAGCCCCAAATGAAAAGAGCGCGCTAACAGGGAGGCGAATTGAATCAGTGGCCCTAGAAGTCAGAATTCCAGGAGATGGTCTTTGATCATAAGACCTAGTGGATGGTAAAAAGTATCGCTTCCACACTTCATGCTTTGACATACATTCTGATAAAAATTTCATTTTTCTTGAATAAAAGGAACTATGAAAAATGGCGCTGGAATGCGCCCAAAACACAAATGGATCTCCTTTGGGGCAAATCCTCGAGAATGATTCATCGCCAACCAAACGGAGGAATCGTGGCCGCAATATAGATGGCCAATTTCTGCAAGCCGCGCGTTTGTGTTCAAATGAAAACACTAAGCAAGAACAAGGCGGTATCGTTCCAATTTGTCTTGAATTTTGGAACGCAAACTGACACTTATTGTTTGTTTTTGACAGGGGCTCACCATCAAGGCAAAGCGGGTTTTCACATCCCATGTATTACCCGTTGGAATACATGACCAAGGGTAAAATGTATCGTTATAATTTTCTTTGAAAAATTCATGAACGAACAATAACATGTTTCTTCTGCATTTTCAGGGATCTCCAGCCACGAGGAACAGGTAAGTATCCCTCTCCCAAAATCCCTTGAAGATGTTGAATAAAAAATAGACAAGAAAAGAAAAGCTTTCAGAATCTAATGTCTAGAAAAAGACATAGAATTTAAATTTCATTGGCATTCATGTTTTGAAACAGGAGGTTGTCCGAACATGAATAAAAACATGCATGGGGCATCATAAAATCCCCTTTGACGGGTAAAATCTTTGGAGAAAATGAAAAAGATTTTTCCAATAAAAAAATGTTCAAACCAATCAAAAGGGCACTTCCTCAAAAGACGAGAGGCAAAGCCTAAATCCAAACACGTCCTATACACACTTGAGAGAGGAGTGGAGCGGATCAGACAGCAAAATCTGGACCTACGGAAGTAGGGACCATTCGCAGCGATTACATGGATTGGGACGACGGAGGCATTCGTTTCATATCCCCAAACACTACAGGTGACCATTGACAACCCATTTGAACGGCGATTTTCATTCTTAACCCTGTCAAGAACCACCCCACATCGGGGCAGAATGGAGATGAGTCCAGCAGCATCAGGAGAAAATGGTTATAAATTTTCTTGCTCGGACTAACATTAATCTTTGTGTATTGTTTATATGGTAATCCAAGTGCCATAGGATGACGAGAAGCATTTATTTCTCTATCCCACACACCGAATCCTTTGCACAGCCAACTTGAGCCTGCAAATTCATTTCATGAACCCATTGGTGATCATTCCAAGACGGATGCCACACCACTTCAAAAATGGAAGAGTTCAAGACTCAGGGATTACGAAGAGAATTCCCGGACTGATATTTAAAGCATGTTTAGACTATATGTCTAACATGATCCCATGAAGATGAGAAAAAAGCGGGATTCCAAAAATGAATGAGAAAAATCCACCGCATCAAGAAAAAGCAAAGTGCCTGGTAAAAGCGAGGCCGATGCTCGTGCAAGCTGTTTGCTTGATTCCCAGTGAAACTTGGATGGGAAAAGAGAAAATTCCTAAAGGAGTCAGATAAAAAGACTGCTCTCCAAATGATGTCAAGCGCGGAGGAAAGGCGCAGACAGAGTTGTCAACCTTCTTAATGCAACAAGAGACGCTCTCTAAAGGACTTGTGCACACCTCAAAAGCGGTTGCACACCTCAAAAACTGAAGATGCAGAATGGAAAAGACAGGTGACAAATTTGCAATGATCACCAATGTCAATCCCCTCATAAATTCTGGGCCAAAAACAAGCCCTTTTCGGTCCCCAATCTTACCAACATCATAACCCTGAAACAGTCTTCTCTGACTAAGACACTTGGGTTAACATATAGCTTAGCTCGAAGAGGTACGAGCAAGACTATTTCTTTCTCATTTTGCAGGGTTCTCGACTTGTAAACCCGGAGCAGATGTTGAAGACTTTCATACAATGGCCTCGACTCCAAAGCGGGTCCCCCTTGAAAACCAATATTCAAGCCCAACATTACGGTCCCGTGGAAGACCTCCCGACCGATCAAAATGTATGCGCTGCGAATGAACCGAAAAACCTAGGCACAGGTTAGTAGGGAATGGAGTGCATCCCCTATAAAAAACCACTATCGCAAAACAGGTGAGAAGACCTCCTTGTCGAGAAATATTCCAATTGATGTTTTGAACAAACTCTTTTTGGAATTTTCAAACTGTTGATCTAGATTTTCCGTGCAAGGGATTTGTGATCACATTTGCATGTTGCAAGAATGCTTTGGATAACCTCCAGCATCAAAATGCACATTTCATGATTAAAACTTAAATCATACGGTTTTGTCAAAATGGACAGCCGTAGTCTTCCCAAAGATTACTAACGTTTTCTTGGTGAAGAAAAATCTTTCAGGCTCAAACTTCTGCAGGATACCTGGAGAACCCAGCTCCCAGAATGTCGCTTCAACAAACTCAAGTGAAGTTTTGTCAAAATAAAATCTTTCACTGCTTCAAAAAAACTGAATTCCCGACAAACTTCGGGGTCTCCAAAAAAAAGGGGGGAAGAAAAACCCTTTTAAAAGAAAAAGTCCTATCAGACGTGGAGAACCCTCGTCACAGGACCCATTTTCAAAATATCAAACAGTCTCATCGGACGTGGAGAACCCTCGTCATGAGACCCCTTTTTCAAAACTTAGGCAGTCTCATCGGACGTGGAGAACCCTCGTCATGAGACCCCTTTTCAAAATTTAGGCAGTCTCATCGGACGTGGAGAACCCTCGTCCCAGGACCCATTTTCAAAATAACAAACAGTCTCATCGGGCGTGGAGAACCCTCGTCATGAGACCCCTTTTTCAAAACTTAGGCAGTCTCATCGGACGTGGAGAACCCTCGTCATGAGACCCCTTTTCAAAATTTAGGAAATCTCATCGGACGTGGAGAACCCTCGTCATGAGACCCCTTTTCAAAGTCAAAACTGATGGTAGACACCGCCTGAAGGGTCAAACAAAGGTAGATACCGCCTGAAGGGTCAAATGAAGGTAGATACCGCCTGAAGGGTCAAATGAAGGTAGATACCGCCTGAAGGGTCAAAATAAGGTAGATACCGCCTGAAGGGTCAACTCAAAGGTAGATACCGCCTGAAAGGTCAAATGAAGGTAGATACCGCCTGAAGGGTCAAAATAAGGTAGATACCGCCTGAAGGGTCAACTCAAGGTAGATACCGCCTGAAGGGTCAAAATATGGTAGATACCGCCTGAAGGGTCAAATCAAAGGTAGATACCGCCTGAAGGGTCAAAATCAAAGGTTGATACCGCTTGAAGGGTCAACACAAGGTAGATACCGCATGAAGGGTCAAAATAAGGTAGCTACCGCCTGAAGGGTCAACTCAAAGATAGATACCGCCTGAAGGGTCAAATCAAGGTAGATACCGCCTGAAGGGTCAAAATATGGTAGATACCGCCTGAAGGGTCAAATCAAAGGTAGATACCGCCTGAAGGGTCAAAATCAAAGGTTGATACCGCTTGAAGGGTCAACACAAGGTAGATACCGCCTGAAGGGTCAACACATGGTAGATACCGCCTGAAGGGTCAACACAAGGTAGAAACCGCCTGAAGGGTCAAATCAAAGGTAGAAACCGCCTGAAGGGTCAACTCAAGGTAGAAACCGCCTGAAGGGTCAAACCAAGGTAGAAACCGCCTGAAGGATCACATTAATGGTAGAAACCGCCTGAAGGGTCACATATGGTAGAAACCGCCATAAGGGTCAATTCATTGGTAGAAACCGCCTGAAGGGTCAACTCATGGTAGAAACAGCCTGAAGGGTCAAATTAAGGTAGAAACCGCCTGAAGGGTCAACTCAAGGTAGAAACCGCCTGAAGGGTCAAACCAAGGTAGAAACCTCCTGAAGGATCACATTAATGGTAGAAACCGCTTGAAGGGTCACATATGGTAGAAACCGCCATAAGGGTCAATTCATTGGTAGAAACCACCATAAGGGTCAACTCATTGATAAATATCGCAGTAAGGATCAACACAAAGGTCTGATCCACCATACGGATCAAAATCCTTGGCAAATCCCAAAGCGTGGGATGCGCCTTCCTTAGGTTCCTACCAATTAGGAATCCCATCATGGTATGACCTACCATACAGGTCAGAGCTTAATCTCCCTAGGATATTCTGAATGACGAGTCCTACGCATCTTCTTGAAAGTCGTCGCAACCGGCAGCATCCGACAGGTGAGCTTCAGGTGAGCCTCTCTCACTCCGGCCCATGTTCAAATTGTTAGAGCAAACTGGGGATTGATTTGAGCTTTTATCAATAGGCTTAAGGATCCGATGTCATAACATTTCTTCTCTCATTTTCCCAGTTGAGTCGGTTAGGAATCAGGTGCCACCTTATCTTTGAGAGAAACCTCTAACGAGATTCCTCTCAAAAAGGGGCAACTGTTGACACCTGATTTTTTACCATTTATTATTGTGATTTTTATTCTTTAAAATTAATTAAAAATATCAAAAAAGGTCATAAAATCACAAAATCAACTTTGGAAGCCTTGGTTTAGCCTTAGGAACCAATTTTGAACAAAAATATTTTTCGGTATTTTTAATATTTTTCGAGTTTATTTAATTATAAAAATACCCAAAAAAATCAGAAAAATACCATTCGTGGTCAGAAAAATACCCAAAAATATTCGATAATTTTGTTTTAATTTCCTCTTCAAGTGTGTCACTTTAAATCTCAAAAATTCGGCTCGGGTCACTATGTTCCTTCACAAACATAAACCCGAATGGAGCCTAAAAAAAAAAAAAATCATTTTCGAGTCTTTTAGTTTTCAATTCTCACTTTTTATAAGCTATGACATTGGATTCTAAAGTCTTAAAGTGCAATTAGGTCAATATGCCCTCCAATTTAATCAATTTTTACCAAAAGGGCTTAATTGCACATTTTTCTTTCAATTAGTCCCCGGTTTCACGGATGTATACGTATGCTCTACGTATTTATACGTCATACGTATTTATATGTTATGCATATTTGTACTGTTTGGTAACCTCTTTAACTCTTGTAATAATAATAATTGTTATTATTTTTAACACCTTTGTTAGTGCCCTTTTTTTAGCATTTTTGTATTGTGAGTGCTATTGTTAGTGTTATTTTTAAATAGCATTTTTGTATTATAAATTGTGAGTGCTATTGTTAGTGCTATTTTTAAATGACATTTATTTATCATAAATTGTGAGTGCTATTGTTAGTGCTATTTTTAAATGGCATTTATTTATCATAAATTGTGAGTGCTATTATTAGATAGAATTTATAATTGTTAGTGCTATTTTTAAATAGCATTTTTGTATTATAAATTGTGAGTGCTATTGTTAGTGCTGTTTTTAAATAGCATTTTTGTATTATAAATTGTGAGTGCTATTGTTAGTGCTATTTTTAAATGTCATTTATTTGTGAGTGCTATTTTTAGATAGAATTTATAATTGTTAGTGCTATTTTTAAATACAATTTATTGGAAGGTATTTTTGGCTATAAAAGGATGGCAAGAGTTTTGAGGTTGGGAGGAGAGAGACATTTTGTAGAGTGTGCAAATTTTTGAGAGCTTAGAGAGAAGAACACAAACACTCTCTATATTCTCATAATCTTGAGTGAGCAAAATATACTAAGTTCGGAATATTGATTCCGCATATTGCTAGCACAATTGTTGTGGAGTTATTAGTCGTCTCCCCGTTCGTCAATTGGTGGTGCGTCCGAACTAGATGCCTAACACTTGTGGAGGCTGAGATCGAAGAACATCGAACCGACACCTCCGTTCAAGCACGCTACGAGAGGTAATCTATTTACTCCCTTTGAGGCTTTGTGATTTTTTTTTCGATTGAAATGCACGAAGTACGCCTCTGGAGATACATGTATGGGTTGTTATTTATTTCCGCTACGTGTTACGTGGATCCCAACAGTGGTATCAGAGCCGATCCTTAGGTGTTTTCGTGCATTTAATTGATTTTTTGCAATTTTTGCAATACTATGGCCAATATGTATTAACGAATTGTTCGTCTTACATGGCTAATGGAGGTTGATTATTTTATATGATAAATTAATCAACGTAGCAAAAATTGAGACTAAATCAATTTTGAATCGAAAATTTATGGCTATCTTATTTTACGTAAAAATTCTGAATATGATTCAACTTAGAATTTTTATTGTGCCATCCTAAGTTTTAAATTGTGAATTTATTACTTACGTGGAAGGGTGGTGATCATGGAAAAATCCCTAATCAATTTGATTGATGTATATATGAATGTATGATGATTATTTATATATTTGGGGTTGTAGTTATTAAATGGAGGCTGCGTATTTTATTTTTCATGTAATCTTTATTTTTAGCATAGTCAATTGTTGATGTAAATGCTACGAGGATTACGTGGGGGAGCCTTTTAAGTCGGCGAGCTCTTTGGGGGCCCAATTCTTGAAGAGTTCAAGAAACCAAGAATAAGCGAAGAGCGGCTCTCCGTTATTAAAATATTAAAATGATTAAATGTGGTCTCATTGGCTCGAGACCCATTAAATCATAATTCCATGATCACCACGTAGGATAGATGTTTATGTGATTGACATCTATTTATTTATTATGATTACGTGAGCATGTTAAACTGGTTAATGTGCAAAGTCAGACTTACCTCACCCAAAATTGCGCCTGCATGAAATCCTAGTTAGGAAAATCACTCGCGTTAGGTACCGAAATGGCGTTGGTAACGACACCAGCGTAACCAAGTCCCCGAACCCAAAAACTCTGGTTCCGTAGAACTGATCGATCTCTCCCAATCGATCAGTAAGGTTTCCGGTCTACCCTCCAAGAAAGACCGGTGGCGACTCCAAATGCATGCACAAGTTGCACATGCCACCACGACCACACTGAAGGTCGAAAGTGATCGACTCTTATCGTCGAATCCTTTGAAAAAATACTCCCGCCGCGATTTGGTATGGGCCTGGGAGGGCTCGCGCCGATCCAAGACCCGCGATCGGTAATCCATTAGCCGCGTCCGCTTTTTCGGACGGGTCGCGACAGCTGGCGACTCCACTGGGGACCTTTGTTCTAGAACCTATGGTTCTAGACCTCAAGTGGACTTAGGCCGTAATTAAAACGCTGAGTGATTTTTCTAACCATGCAGGCGCTCTTGAAGGTGAGGTAAGTCCGCTTATGATAGGTGTTATATGTTTTTGCAGATTGGAGTGATAAGGGGGGTAGTCTGTGATTAACATTGTCTTATGCAGGTTGGCGTAGGAATGAATGATTGTGTGTATGTTTTATATTGAAGCGGTGACTGTTAAATAAGATGCATGTTTATCGCTTTAGCACGACACCGAAAATACACACAACCGCGCCTAAAACCCCGGGCGCCGTCTATAGGAAAACAATAGAAGGGATTGAAAATGGAATCTCCGTGAGGAAAGACACGGGGTAATCCACTTTTCAATTCCGCTCATTTCGAACTATGGATCGAGCCCCAATGCAACGATAGTTGTGCAATGGAATCTGCTCTTTCTAGAACTCGAGGTGGGAACCTTGACCTTAGGTGCCAAATCCTTTGATTTTTGGTAGTTTTATCCTCATTTGTCTCGTGTGCATGTCTTTAGATGGTTGGTATATCTAAAACCACCTTAAAAAAAAAAAATCGGTGATCCTGGAGTCACATATCGAAGACTGGAACTGGGGCATCTCCAAGTGTTCGGACCACATTCCTTTGATTGATTTGACATTTTTAGTTCTCTTGTATAAGATTAATTTTGCTGAGATCCTCTCTATCTCGTCCCTTAGATTGATTGTATTAGGGATCTATTTGTATTGTATACATTTTGATAAGGCTCATTTCTATCGAAAATGGGGGCAAATTCCCCAAACCCGTGGAGCATAGTGGAATTCGTCCCTTCAGTGCAAAATACATTTGGCCGCAGAGCCACTCGTTTGGTGAAAGAACGTATCGTTCCTAATTGATTTTAAATCAGATCTGGGGATAAGTTTTTCTCCATTTTTTTTATCTCAGGTGATAAAAGAGACAATGTACCCAAAAGCTCATGCATTCAAATGACAAAACAGACGTCGCCCAGCTGGGGCAAATGAACCGTAGGCGTTGCAAATACCTTCAAGCACGGATGGAGGAATTTGATAGATGTTGTTCATATCAATATGCAACATCAAAACGGAATGCAAATCAAGTGTAAAAGGACGTATCGTTCCAAAATGATTATTTTCTTGATATGGGAATAATGCTTCCTTTCTTTTTCCTCTCAGATGAGGATCAAGAGCAGAGGACGCATGATGTAATGCTTTCAAATAACAAACAGGGAACATCAAATACCTCAAATGGCGACTGTGATCGAGAGAATCACCAAACCGCCATATGACGAATCCCAAGAAAATCAAGCTGTCTTGAGACAGATAAAATTGATCAAGGACTCTGACAATCGAGATGGAGGACCAGAATCTGCAAAAATCAATGGGAGCAGGTTCCCCCCATTTGCTTTGAGGAGCCAAACCGGGGGCAAACTCTCATGATCCCCCATGAAAGCGCATCAGACCAGGGTCATCGAATCCAGAGATGACAAACAGCAAAACCATGCCTAACTGGGGCAAGTGAATCATTTGTACGCCGGACGTTTCTCCTCTGGCAAAGTCAATGGACGCAATAACAGAGTCGTCCGCATCAGAATCAAACCCCAAGATACGAATTTGGGTGAACGGTAACCTTGTATCGTTCCAATTTGGTCTTCGAAGACCACATGCCTAACATGAGTTTTTACTCATTTTGCAGGAAGTCGTTGGCGCTGAAAGCCCCAAATGAAAAGAGCGCGCTAACAGGGAGGCGAATTGAATCAGTGGCCCTAGAAGTCAGAATTCCAGGAGATGGTCTTTGATCATAAGACCTAGTGGATGGTAAAAAGTATCGCTTCCACACTTCATGCTTTGACATACATTCTGATAAAAATTTCATTTTTCTTGAATAAAAGGAACTATGAAAAATGGCGCTGGAATGCGCCCAAAACACAAATGGATCTCCTTTGGGGCAAATCCTCGAGAATGATTCATCGCCAACCAAACGGAGGAATCGTGGCCGCAATATAGATGGCCAATTTCTGCAAGCCGCGCGTTTGTGTTCAAATGAAAACACTAAGCAAGAACAAGGCGGTATCGTTCCAATTTGTCTTGAATTTTGGAACGCAAACTGACACTTATTGTTTGTTTTTGACAGGGGCTCACCATCAAGGCAAAGCGGGTTTTCACATCCCATGTATTACCCGTTGGAATACATGACCAAGGGTAAAATGTATCGTTATAATTTTCTTTGAAAAATTCATGAACGAACAATAACATGTTTCTTCTGCATTTTCAGGGATCTCCAGCCACGAGGAACAGGTAAGTATCCCTCTCCCAAAATCCCTTGAAGATGTTGAATAAAAAATAGACAAGAAAAGAAAAGCTTTCAGAATCTAATGTCTAGAAAAAGACATAGAATTTAAATTTCATTGGCATTCATGTTTTGAAACAGGAGGTTGTCCGAACATGAATAAAAACATGCATGGGGCATCATAAAATCCCCTTTGACGGGTAAAATCTTTGGAGAAAATGAAAAAGATTTTTCCAATAAAAAAATGTTCAAACCAATCAAAAGGGCACTTCCTCAAAAGACGAGAGGCAAAGCCTAAATCCAAACACGTCCTATACACACTTGAGAGAGGAGTGGAGCGGATCAGACAGCAAAATCTGGACCTACGGAAGTAGGGACCATTCGCAGCGATTACATGGATTGGGACGACGGAGGCATTCGTTTCATATCCCCAAACACTACAGGTGACCATTGACAACCCATTTGAACGGCGATTTTCATTCTTAACCCTGTCAAGAACCACCCCACATCGGGGCAGAATGGAGATGAGTCCAGCAGCATCAGGAGAAAATGGTTATAAATTTTCTTGCTCGGACTAACATTAATCTTTGTGTATTGTTTATATGGTAATCCAAGTGCCATAGGATGACGAGAAGCATTTATTTCTCTATCCCACACACCGAATCCTTTGCACAGCCAACTTGAGCCTGCAAATTCATTTCATGAACCCATTGGTGATCATTCCAAGACGGATGCCACACCACTTCAAAAATGGAAGAGTTCAAGACTCAGGGATTACGAAGAGAATTCCCGGACTGATATTTAAAGCATGTTTAGACTATATGTCTAACATGATCCCATGAAGATGAGAAAAAAGCGGGATTCCAAAAATGAATGAGAAAAATCCACCGCATCAAGAAAAAGCAAAGTGCCTGGTAAAAGCGAGGCCGATGCTCGTGCAAGCTGTTTGCTTGATTCCCAGTGAAACTTGGATGGGAAAAGAGAAAATTCCTAAAGGAGTCAGATAAAAAGACTGCTCTCCAAATGATGTCAAGCGCGGAGGAAAGGCGCAGACAGAGTTGTCAACCTTCTTAATGCAACAAGAGACGCTCTCTAAAGGACTTGTGCACACCTCAAAAGCGGTTGCACACCTCAAAAACTGAAGATGCAGAATGGAAAAGACAGGTGACAAATTTGCAATGATCACCAATGTCAATCCCCTCATAAATTCTGGGCCAAAAACAAGCCCTTTTCGGTCCCCAATCTTACCAACATCATAACCCTGAAACAGTCTTCTCTGACTAAGACACTTGGGTTAACATATAGCTTAGCTCGAAGAGGTACGAGCAAGACTATTTCTTTCTCATTTTGCAGGGTTCTCGACTTGTAAACCCGGAGCAGATGTTGAAGACTTTCATACAATGGCCTCGACTCCAAAGCGGGTCCCCCTTGAAAACCAATATTCAAGCCCAACATTACGGTCCCGTGGAAGACCTCCCGACCGATCAAAATGTATGCGCTGCGAATGAACCGAAAAACCTAGGCACAGGTTAGTAGGGAATGGAGTGCATCCCCTATAAAAAACCACTATCGCAAAACAGGTGAGAAGACCTCCTTGTCGAGAAATATTCCAATTGATGTTTTGAACAAACTCTTTTTGGAATTTTCAAACTGTTGATCTAGATTTTCCGTGCAAGGGATTTGTGATCACATTTGCATGTTGCAAGAATGCTTTGGATAACCTCCAGCATCAAAATGCACATTTCATGATTAAAACTTAAATCATACGGTTTTGTCAAAATGGACAGCCGTAGTCTTCCCAAAGATTACTAACGTTTTCTTGGTGAAGAAAAATCTTTCAGGCTCAAACTTCTGCAGGATACCTGGAGAACCCAGCTCCCAGAATGTCGCTTCAACAAACTCAAGTGAAGTTTTGTCAAAATAAAATCTTTCACTGCTTCAAAAAAACTGAATTCCCGACAAACTTCGGGGTCTCCAAAAAAAAGGGGGGAAGAAAAACCCTTTTAAAAGAAAAAGTCCTATCAGACGTGGAGAACCCTCGTCACAGGACCCATTTTCAAAATATTAAACAGTCTCATCGGACGTGGAGAACCCTCGTCATGAGACCCCTTTTTCAAAACTTAGGCAGTCTCATCGGACGTGGAGAACCCTCGTCATGAGACCCCTTTTCAAAATTTAGGCAGTCTCATCGGACGTGGAGAACCCTCGTCCCAGGACCCATTTTCAAAATAACAAACAGTCTCATCGGGCGTGGAGAACCCTCGTCATGAGACCCCTTTTTCAAAACTTAGGCAGTCTCATCGGACGTGGAGAACCCTCGTCATGAGACCCCTTTTCAAAATTTAGGAAATCTCATCGGACGTGGAGAACCCTCGTCATGAGACCCCTTTTCAAAGTCAAAACTGATGGTAGACACCGCCTGAAGGGTCAAACAAAGGTAGATACCGCCTGAAGGGTCAAATGAAGGTAGATACCGCCTGAAGGGTCAAATGAAGGTAGATACCGCCTGAAGGGTCAAAATAAGGTAGATACCGCCTGAAAGGTCAAATGAAGGTAGATACCGCCTGAAGGGTCAAAATAAGGTAGATACCGCCTGAAGGGTCAACTCAAGGTAGATACCGCCTGAAGGGTCAAAATATGGTAGATACCGCCTGAAGGGTCAAATCAAAGGTAGATACCGCCTGAAGGGTCAAAATCAAAGGTTGATACCGCTTGAAGGGTCAACACAAGGTAGATACCGCATGAAGGGTCAAAATAAGGTAGCTACCGCCTGAAGGGTCAACTCAAAGATAGATACCGCCTGAAGGGTCAAATCAAGGTAGATACCGCCTGAAGGGTCAAAATATGGTAGATACCGCCTGAAGGGTCAAATCAAAGGTAGATACCGCCTGAAGGGTCAAAATCAAAGGTTGATACCGCTTGAAGGGTCAACACAAGGTAGATACCGCCTGAAGGGTCAACACATGGTAGATACCGCCTGAAGGGTCAACACAAGGTAGAAACCGCCTGAAGGGTCAAATCAAAGGTAGAAACCGCCTGAAGGGTCAACTCAAGGTAGAAACCGCCTGAAGGGTCAAACCAAGGTAGAAACCGCCTGAAGGATCACATTAATGGTAGAAACCGCCTGAAGGGTCACATATGGTAGAAACCGCCATAAGGGTCAATTCATTGGTAGAAACCGCCTGAAGGGTCAACTCATGGTAGAAACAGCCTGAAGGGTCAAATTAAGGTAGAAACCGCCTGAAGGGTCAACTCAAGGTAGAAACCGCCTGAAGGGTCAAACCAAGGTAGAAACCTCCTGAAGGATCACATTAATGGTAGAAACCGCTTGAAGGGTCACATATGGTAGAAACCGCCATAAGGGTCAATTCATTGGTAGAAACCACCATAAGGGTCAACTCATTGATAAATATCGCAGTAAGGATCAACACAAAGGTCTGATCCACCATACGGATCAAAATCCTTGGCAAATCCCAAAGCGTGGGATGCGCCTTCCTTAGGTTCCTACCAATTAGGAATCCCATCATGGTATGACCTACCATACAGGTCAGAGCTTAATCTCCCTAGGATATTCTGAATGACGAGTCCTACGCATCTTCTTGAAAGTCGTCGCAACCGGCAGCATCCGACAGGTGAGCTTCAGGTGAGCCTCTCTCACTCCGGCCCATGTTCAAATTGTTAGAGCAAACTGGGGATTGATTTGAGCTTTTATCAATAGGCTTAAGGATCCGATGTCATAACATTTCTTCTCTCATTTTCCCAGTTGAGTCGGTTAGGAATCAGGTGCCACCTTATCTTTGAGAGAAACCTCTAACGAGATTCCTCTCAAAAAGGGGCAACTGTTGACACCTGATTTTTTACCATTTATTATTGTGATTTTTATTCTTTAAAATTAATTAAAAATATCAAAAAAGGTCATAAAATCACAAAATCAACTTTGGAAGCCTTGGTTTAGCCTTAGGAACCAATTTTGAACAAAAATATTTTTCGGTATTTTTAATATTTTTCGAGTTTATTTAATTATAAAAATACCCAAAAAAATCAGAAAAATACCATTCGTGGTCAGAAAAATACCCAAAAATATTCGATAATTTTGTTTTAATTTCCTCTTCAAGTGTGTCACTTTAAATCTCAAAAATTCGGCTCGGGTCACTATGTTCCTTCACAAACATAAACCCGAATGGAGCCTAAAAAAAAAAAAATCATTTTCGAGTCTTTTAGTTTTCAATTCTCACTTTTTATAAGCTATGACATTGGATTCTAAAGTCTTAAAGTGCAATTAGGTCAATATGCCCTCCAATTTAATCAATTTTTACCAAAAGGGCTTAATTGCACATTTTTCTTTCAATTAGTCCCCGGTTTCACGGATGTATACGTATGCTCTACGTATTTATACGTCATACGTATTTATATGTTATGCATATTTGTACTGTTTGGTAACCTCTTTAACTCTTGTAATAATAATAATTGTTATTATTTTTAACACCTTTGTTAGTGCCCTTTTTTTAGCATTTTTGTATTGTGAGTGCTATTGTTAGTGTTATTTTTAAATAGCATTTTTGTATTATAAATTGTGAGTGCTATTGTTAGTGCTATTTTTAAATGACATTTATTTATCATAAATTGTGAGTGCTATTGTTAGTGCTATTTTTAAATGGCATTTATTTATCATAAATTGTGAGTGCTATTATTAGATAGAATTTATAATTGTTAGTGCTATTTTTAAATAACATTTTTGTATTATAAATTGTGAGTGCTATTGTTAGTGCTGTTTTTAAATAGCATTTTTGTATTATAAATTGTGAGTGCTATTGTTAGTGCTATTTTTAAATGTCATTTATTTGTGAGTGCTATTTTTAGATAGAATTTATAATTGTTAGTGCTATTTTTAAATACAATTTATTGGAAGGTATTTTTGGCTATAAAAGGATGGCAAGAGTTTTGAGGTTGGGAGGAGAGAGACATTTTGTAGAGTGTGCAAATTTTTGAGAGCTTAGAGAGAAGAACACAAACACTCTCTATATTCTCATAATCTTGAGTGAGCAAAATATACTAAGTTCGGAATATTGATTCCGCATATTGCTAGCACAATTGTTGTGGAGTTATTAGTCGTCTCCCCGTTCGTCAATTGGTGGTGCGTCCGAACTAGATGCCTAACACTTGTGGAGGCTGAGATCGAAGAACATCGAACCGACACCTCCGTTCAAGCACGCTACGAGAGGTAATCTATTTACTCCCTTTGAGGCTTTGTGATTTTTTTTCGATTGAAATGCACGAAGTACGCCTCTGGAGATACATGTATGGGTTGTTATTTATTTCCGCTACGTGTTACGTGGATCCCAACAGTGGTATCATAGCCGATCCTTAGGTGTTTTCGTGCATTTAATTGATTTTTTGCAATTTTTGCAATACTATGGCCAATATGTATTAACGAATTGTTCGTCTTACATGGCTAATGGAGGTTGATTATTTTATATGATAAATTAATCAACGTAGCAAAAATTGAGACTAAATCAATTTTGAATCGAAAATTTATGGCTATCTTATTTTACGTAAAAATTCTGAATATGATTCAACGTAGAATTTTTATTGTGTCTTCCTAAGTTTTAAATTGTGAATTTATTACTTACGTGGAAGGGTGGTGATCATGGAAAAATCCCTAATCAATTTGATTGATGTATATATGAATGTATGATGATTATTTATATATTTGGGGTTGTAGTTATTAAATGGAGGCTGCGTATTTTATTTTTCATGTAATCTTTATTTTTAGCATAGTCAATTGTTGATGTAAATGCTACGAGGATTACGTGGGGGAGCCTTTTAAGTCGGCGAGCTCTTTGGGGGCCCAATTCTTGAAGAGTTCAAGAAACCAAGAATAAGCGAAGAGCGGCTCTCCGTTATTAAAATATTAAAATGATTAAATGTGGTCTCATTGGCTCGAGACCCATTAAATCATAATTCCATGATCACCACGTAGGATAGATGTTTATGTGATTGACATCTATTTATTTATTATGATTACGTGAGCATGTTAAACTGGTTAATGTGCAAAGTCAGACTTACCTCACCCAAAATTGCGCCTGCATGAAATCCTAGCTAGGAAAATCACTCGCGTTAGGTACCGAAATGGCGTTGGTAACGACACCAGCGTAACCAAGTCCCCGAACCCAAAAACTCTGGTTCCGTAGAACTGATCGATCTCTCCCAATCGATCAGTAAGGTTTCCGGTGTACCCTCCAAGAAAGACCGGTGGCGACTCCAAATGCATGCACAAGTTGCACATGCCACCACGACCACACTGAAGGTCGAAAGTGATCGACTCTTATCGTCGAATCCTTTGAAAAAATACTCCCGCCGCGATTTGGTATGGGCCTGGGAGGGCTCGCGCCGATCCAAGACCCGCGATCGGTAATCCATTAGCCGCGTCCACTTTTTCGGACGGGTCGCGACACTATCAAACTAAGCCGACTTCAACTTCATAAATTGTTCTACAAGTTGTCCCATCAGACGATTCGCATTCCCATTTCCATTTCCAGCCCCATTACCATTTCCATTTGCTCCAATAACAGCGGCAATAGCAGCCTCGACGGCTTGGGCAATAGTGACAGCTTGTTCCTGAGTCTACCTGCCCATCAAAGTCCAAATTTCCTCCAAGGCTCTAATGACCCCATCGATCTTTGGGTCCTCCACAACTTACGCTCTCGAGCATCTAGCTCGTCTGGCACCCCTACCCCGATTGCTCATCCTCGCTTAGTCTTACGGTACCTGAACTACTATAATTTCATCTAGGAATTAGGGACCTAAGCCAGCTACTCAAGTCTAGTAGTTCTAAGCTACTTGCCACAACAATTATTACACACAACAGTAATTTACTGAGCCATTTTCCACCAAGCAATCATCATGTAAATAATTAAGGCACCAATTCAATGAGATATTCGCTCATACCTTAAGTGCTGCCACATCTATAACTTAACATAATCACAACATGCTATCTAGCACCTCAGATATATATTGACAAAACAACATTCGGTGTCGGCCTTGGAGCACTTCAAGCATGCTAATCAGAGGCGCCAATTCATATGCTATGCATAATGCATCGAACCCTAAAGAATTCTTAAGGTCTCTCTATACCTAACCATCCTAGAGTCATCACTCCTTATTACTCTAGACCTCAATCAACTTGAATCGAGCTGACCTTGCTCTAATACCACTTAAACGGGGATGTCACACCTGAACCCTTCCTTCCGAATTGATAACATCCCGCCTGGGCCGTTTGCTTCGGTAGCATGATCCAATGGCGAATATCTTAATGCGATATGAAATGCACTAGTGGAAGTAGACAAATCTCCATACCACAAACAAATCAAGATGACTTAGGATAGACAAACATCAATACAAATCATAACATAACATAACATAGCATTGAGTTGCTCTTACACGGTAGACTTAAAACAGAAATACACAACTGGGTTTTAGGGGGAGACGGATCTAAACAACAAAAGGAAAACACTAATCCAGATCTAACTCTCCTAGCCTAGGAGGTCTCCAAAAGGTAAGTGTCCGACTACACCTCAATATCATCATTGTCACCATCGAATAGCTCATCGGGCTCCTCATCATGATCGAAGTCTAAATCCTCAAACGGTGCCTCCAGCTCAGACTCCAGTGGCTTCTCTTCATCCATCTCCTCCAGCATCTCTGACTCGGCCCCAAGAGCCATCTCTATATCAAGCTTCGCCTCAGGAAACGAAGTAGGATCAATCTCGGCATCTGAGGGCTCCACAACTTCGCCATCGGCAACATGATTCTAGGGCTTCCATTTCGGCTCGTCGCCCTTCGATCCAGGAATAGGGTCGGCAACCTCACTATTAGGGGAAGCAGCATCGTACTGCCCAGGAACTACGTCGTTCGGCAAATCGAAACCCCTAAGCGGTCCAAAAGTAGTGTCTCCATCTCGGTAAAACCATGCCTCATAAATATGGGGCTTCCAATGATTGCCTTCCCCGTTGATCCAAACTATGCTACCTTTCCTAATATAGGCCTTGTTCTCGCCTACTGGGTACTTAGTAACCAACGTGTCAATGTCCATGGGTACCCCAAAACGCTTCGGTGGCATGGTAATCAAAATTAAGGTTTAGGGTCTGAAAAAGTAAGCCCACGACGGGGAGAGAATAAATCGTAGCAAGTCATTCCTAAACCTAGACTAGGCAAATAGTACATCCGAATGATTCCTAAGCATACAGTTCAAATCAACGTTCACAGAAATTCAAATGTATGCCTCATAATTAGGCAATTCACAACTAACATATTATACAGAAAATTCGTCAATTCATATTTCAATCATTAATGTCGAGATCCGCGTCAGAACGAATCAGGCTAATACAATTTGGCGAGATTCACGTAATGATGCTGTCGCGAGCCTCTCTCGAGGCGGAGCGGGCTAATGGGCCGTCCGATTGCTGGCTGGATCGGACGTGGGCCTCTCCCAAGGTCCATTACCCAAATCGCAACTGCTGGATATACGTGGTAGACCTTCAGTGTGGTCTAGTGACATGTGATAAGTGTACATGCCAAGGAGTCGCCACCGATCGTTTCGTGGAGAGTACGATCGGAAACCCTATCGAATAGTTGGGAGTGGTCTATTCGATTCTGCGGAAACCAGAGAAGTGGGTTCGGGGACTTAGTTACGCCAACTATCAGAGTTGACGCCCTTTCGATACCTAAGCTGAATGGTTTATCTGATCCTAGGATTTCATACAGACGAGTGGGGTACTGATCCTAAATCTAGGAGTTCATGCAGATGGGAATTACTACACTATCACTCACAATCAATAGAAATAAGTTCGCAAATCAAGGATCCAGTACATGCAGATAAAACACATGAAAGCAGTATGGCATCCCTAATGAGGCCCTATTAGCGTAGAGAAATATCAATCAAGGCTTAGGAATGATTTTGGCATGATTTGCCCATGAGGGGCAAAATCGTAATTTTGGATAATTCGGGGACAATTCACCTCAAAAAGGGCAAATTTTTCATTTTTAGATGAATCAGGAAGTCAAAAGATGGGGGAAATAGGATTAGCTATCAATCAAATCCATTTCTTATTTTTTAGGAATTTCCAGGATTTTTCTGGAATTTAAAAGTGATTTTACCCTCAGAGGGGTAAAATCGTCATTTTGAACGAAGATGAGAACTGAAAACCTCAAATATTAGGGTTGGTCGTCCACCTGACCCAAACCCTAATTTTAAGCAATTTTCAGGACTCGATTGGAACAAGAAAGACGATTTTCCCAATGAGGGGCAAAATCGTCATTTTGAGAAAAGAGACGGGACTCGAAAACCCAAGCCTAAGAATTGATCGCCTACCCGACCCTAATTCTTACCTTGACATTATCGGCCTTACCTCTCATATACAACAGAGGCGACTTACCCCTAAAGTGTAATATCGTCAAGTCTCGGAAGAACGGATAAGAAACCCCAAAAATAGGGTTGACCAGTTGTCTGTGGTCAATCCTAGATTTTTGGGGATTTCTGAGGTGTCTAGGATTTTTCCACAATTTTTTCACATTTTTTTGAAATTTTCTGGAATTTTCAAGCATTTTTTGGATTTTCTAAGATTTTTCTGATTTTTTTTATTTTTTTATTTTTTTAAAATCATTTTCGGAATTTTTTTATTTTTTAAAAAATATTATTCGGGCCGGGTCGGGTGACCCGGCCCACGACCCGCGGGCGACCGACCCGGCCTGGATCCGGGCCCGCACGACAAAACGGCACCGTATGCTCCTCCCGCTCGAATTTCCGATTCCCACCCAAATTCGAACCTACGGCCTAGATTGCGCCACGTGTCGACGTACGGACGGTCGAATCTAATCAAAGCAATCTACGGCCACGATTGGAAGACAGGATTGAATCTCGACCGTTCGATCGATGGCCTTTTTTATTTCCAAAAATCATTTTTATTCTAAAAAATGCGAGATCGTGACACGTGGCCAACTCTCCACCGTCCGATCATCTTTTGTTATTCGGTTATAACCGAATGCGCTGACGTGGCTGCCACGTGGGCGCCACGTCAGCGACATGTGGGCGTTGACCCGGTCAACTTTCGTTGACCGGTCAACGGGTCTGCCGGGGAAGATGACCGGCGCCGGTGCTGTATCGCCGGCGCCTCGTCGGAAGGCCATATCTCGGCCTTCCGGTATCCGATCGACGCGAAACCAACGGCATTCAACTCGCCTCGACTTCCTCTACAACGTATATCACGCTAGACATAGCAGAATCAAGTTTCATCTACTTGCTACCTTCGGCCGAAGCTAAGCTCCGGCGAGAGTCCGCCCTAGCCATTTCTACCGTTACCTAGCTAAACAAATCGATCAGGAAGCATCACCGAGGGTTGAGGAGACTTACCTGGCCATCGGGAAGGCTCGACAAAGCCTGGACCGAGTTGAACCATTCTCGGTGACTCAACCAAGATTGAAGGTCGGCACGGCGTTTTATGCAACGACAAAGCAGAAAAAAGGTCGGAGAGGGATCAGCGATGCACAAGGAGCAATGTGAGATCAACAAATCGTGAAACGAGCCGGTGGAACTCAAGATGCCATTGATGGCCGAGGTGAAACTCGAAGAGATGTCTCACCTGATTCGGTGATGGAAAGTGACGCCGCTGGGTTCCAGGCGTTCTTTAGGTCGAGGTGAAGTCGAAGATGGTGACGGCGTGGCTTGATGAAGCTCGGAATGCGCTGGCCGAGCTTTTGGAGCTTTCGGCCATGAGCGGCGGACGAGCTCCCTCTCCCTCTCTCTCTCTCTCTGTACGCGCGCGCTAGTCCTCACGTCGCCCTCTTTCTCGCTCTTTCCCTCGCTCTTTCTCTCTCGCCTACTCTCTCTCTCTCTCTGCGGATCTCTCTTTCTGAGCTCGCGCGCTCCCTTCGTATCTTCTCTCTGTCTTCGCTTCCTCTTCCTCTCTCTCTCTTCTTCGTTCTTGTGGAGATCTCCACCATCGAATCCCCCTCCAACCGAATCCACAACTCAACTGACTTCCTCCCCCTCAAAAACCAACTTCCCAACTGATCCTCCTCCTCCCTTTCTGTTCGTGCGCGAAGGAGAAGACAGAGTGGTTCTGTTCTTTTTCCAAGTTGGTCAACCGGGTTGACTGGGTCGGTCAACTCGACCCAGTTGACCCGGTTCTAATTTTTTTGTTCAAATTGGATGTCCATATGTGCAAAGATCACAAAATTGTCACTAAAATTAGACTCTATGGCACAGATTTTATCTAAAATGTGATTTTCGTGACAAATACCTTTTGAATTGATTGAAAACTCCAAATATAGAGTGTGATCCGAAATCGATTTTTGCCAAATTGATGTCCTTAATGAAGGAATTGGTACCAATTGAGCCTACCATTAGATTCAGTGGGTCAAAACCTATAGGGAGGAAGCATTGGGGTTCTATGGGTGTCCCTCAGAAAAGTTTAATTTCAGAATTGGCACTATAGGGACTAAAATTAAAAGATTTTTATGCAATTAGGTCCCTAAGGCCAAAATTGGTCAAATCAGCACACAATTGAACCAAATTGAAATGTGGGGCAATTAATTCGAAAGTCAAGATTCGGAAAATGCAAAAGATTGCAAATAAAAAGACTCAAAACATATATTTTTTGACAAATTCAACCCTGTGCGTTACAAAGAAACACACAAAATTAAACATGAATTTTGACTCTTGATGAGTCAAAATGACAAGAGATTTAAAATAAAAATATCGACTATTTTCCTATATTTTTGTGACCTCAAATTCTATTTTTGTTGATTTTTCTAGTATTTTTCTATTTTCTAAAAATATTAAAAAATATGAAAAATATGAAAAATTATTTTTTTGGTCAAGAATGGTTCCTTGGGCTTGGCCAAGGCCACCAAAGTTGATTTTGTAATTTTTTTGACTTTTTATGAATTTTTTATGATTTTTCAAAAATAAAACTGAAAAAGACTTGATCAAAAATCAGGTGTCAACAGCTGCCCCTCTTTGAGAGGAATCTCGTGAGAGGTTTCTCTCAAAGACAGGTGACACCTGAATCTAGACCGACTCGACTGGGGAAAAGAAAAACGAATCTTAACATTCAATCTTTCTTGCTTTGCTGGTAAACGCTCTGCTTGTTCTGCTTTGGCTACTGTGAGAGAGAGACGGGATAGAGATGCTCACCTGTTGATCACCTGCTTGATGCTCGTGCGGCATGCGCGGTGTATAGCGGGATCTAGTGAATACCTAGGGACTCTTCTTTTGAGTATCCTAGGGCTGTTAAACTCTAGCCTGTATGGTAGGCCGTACCAGGATGGGATTCCTATACTTGACAGGAACCTGTGAATGACGCACCTAGTCTCTTAGGGATTGTCGGAAGTTTTGATCCGTATGGTGGATCAGACCATGAATAGGACTCATTTTTGCTAGGAACCTATGGATGACGCACCCAGTCTCTTAGGGATTGTCAGGGGTTTTGATCCGTATGGTGGATCACACCATGAATAGGACTCCTCTCTACTAGGAACCTATGAATGACGTACCCAGTCTCTTAGGGATTGTCGGGGGTTTTGATCCGTATGGTGGATCAGACCATGATTAGGACTCCTCTCTGTGAGGAACCTATGGATGACGCACCCAGTCTCTTAGGGATTGTCGAACATTTTGATCCTTCAGGGGGATTAGGCCGAGAATAGGACTCCTCTCTGCTAGGAACCTATGGATGACGCACCCAGTCTTTTAGGGATTGTCGAACATTTTGATCCTATATTCTAAGGAATTAACTAGAATCTTTACAAATGAGGTGTGCCTAACCCTTTGGCTTCACCAGATGAGCTATTCTGGGTTTAGGGGTTACCTAGAACCTCATAGAAAGCAGATTTAGTCAACAGTTTTTTATCCTATATTCTAAGGAATTAACTAGGATTCATACAAGTGAGGTGTGCCTAACCTTTAGGCTTCACCAAATGGGCTGTTCTGGGTTTAGGGGTTACCTAGAACCTTATAAAAAGCAGATTTCTAAAATTGTCCTTTCGACACACGAGGCGTTATTCTAGGATTTGGGGATTCCAAGTATCCTGCAGAAAACTTAAACCTGCAAAAACTTTGATAAGATTCTTCTGGGATCTAGGGGCTACCTGAGATCTTGTAGAAAAACTATCTGGAATATTGTCCTTTCGACATTGAAGGTGACATTCTGGGATCTGGGAGCTCCAGGTATCCTGCAGAAAGTTCCAACCTGTAACACTGGGATCTCATAGAGAGATGATTTCTAAAGATTGTCTTCTTGACATGGGAGGTGACTTTCTGGGATCTGGGTACTCCAAGCATCCTGCAGAAAGATCAAACCTGTAATACTGGAATCTCATACAATGAGATAACTTCAAACACTGTCCTTTTGACATGGGAGGCGACATTCTAGGATCTGGGTACTCCAGGTATCTTGCAGAAAGCTCAAACCTATAAATTTGAAATCTCACAGAGGGATGATTTCGGAGATTGTCCTTTTGACATTGGAGGTGACATTTTGGGATCTGGGGACTCCAGGTATCCTGCAGAAAGATCAAACCTGTAAATTTGAAATCTCACAGAGGGATGATTTCGAAGATTGTCCTTTTTGACATTGAAGGTGACATTCTTGGATCTGGGAGCTCCAGCTATCCTGCAGAAAGATCAAACCTAGAAAATTGTTCATAAGAATGTGTTTTCCTGAGATATGGAATTACCAGGGATCTTGCAGGAAAATAAACTTGAAAGCTCTTCTTCATAGAGCAAGGCATCCTTCTAGAATCTGGGGTTACCATGATTCCTATAGAAGTTTAACCAAGAACAATAGCATTCTAGAATCTGGGGTTACCAAGAATTTGTCAGAAGCTCAGGCATATAAACTCTCCTTAGAGAAATGTGTCATTCTGAGACCTGGGGTTACCAGGGGTCCTGCAGAAGTTTAAACTTGAAATATATTCTTCACAAAAGAAGTAGCATTCTGAGGTCTGGGGATACCAGGGGTCCTACAGAAGCTTGAACATGTAAACTCTTTCTTACCAAGAGAGGTTGTGTTCTTCTGAGATCTGGGATTGCCAGGAATTTTGCAGAAGTTTAGACATGTTAAACGTTTCTCACCAAGAGTGATACAAGCCATTTTAGGAGCTGAAGTCATCAAGAATCTTGCAGAAGTTCCAATCTGAAAATTTTCTTACCAAAGGCACATCAATGGTCTTTAAGTGATATCTGATGTCAAGCTGACAACACTTTATGACTTATATCAAAGTCATGAAAGATTTCAATAAATGCATTATGATGCTGGAGGTTATCCAAAACACCTTGCAACATACGGGAGTGATCAAAAATTCCTTGTGGGGAAAGTTTGAATCAAACAATCTGAAATTACCAAAAGAGTTTGGTTAAAATGTCCAACGGAGTATTCTCATCAAAGATGACTTCTCACCGTTTTGAGGTAATGGTCTTTTACCAAGAATGCACTCGAACTTCCTATCAAACCTGCGCCTAGGGTTCAGGATCATTCGCAGTGAATACACCTCGATCGATCAGGAGGACTTCCAAGGGACCGTAATGTTGGGCTTGGTCAACGGTTTTCAAAGAGGACTTGCGTGCAAGTCAAGGCTTTCGAAGAGAAGTCTTCAATGTCTGCTCCAGGTTTACAAGTCAAGAAACCTGCAAAATGAGAAAGAAATAATCTTGCTCGAATTTCTTCGAGCTAAGCTTAGACATTAAACCCTATGTCAATCCAAATGCCTTAATCAGAAAAGGCTTTTCAGGGTTGTAATGTAGGTAGGATTGGGTACAAACAAAAAGGCTTGTTTTTGGCTCAGAATATGCGAAGGCTCTAACATTGGTGATCACTGCAGGTTTGCCGACGATCTTGTCCCTTCTGGTTCAAAGAGCGTCTTCAGTCTTTGAAGTGCATTGATAGTCTTTGAAGAGCATCGTGAGTCTTCGAAGTGCACATTTGTCTTTAGAGAACATATCTCTCTCATGTTGAGACGGTGTCAACATCTTGTCTACATTTTCATCATCTGAGTGTGACATGATTTGGGAGCATCTTTCGCAGTCTAACTCCCTTGGAATTTTCTTTTACAATCGGATCTCATTAGTGACCTGTACAAAGGTATCATGCCATCTTTTGGCATTTACAAGATCAAACACATGATTCACAAGTGTACAAGTATTTGGATGGGCATTGGTCTTGCTTTTACCAGGCACTTTGCTTTTTCTTGATGCCCAAGATTGAATTTCTCTCTCTTTTTTTGAAATCCCATCTTTTTTCTTTTTCTTTTTTTTTGGGAACCGAGATTTTTGGATAAGTGTGCTAGATGTTCAACTCGAATCTCAGCACTCAAACATTAGTCTAGGAATTTTTCGTAAATCCTGTATTTTAAACTCTTCCGCTCTTGAAGTGACGTCGCTTCCGTCTTGGAATATGCAATGATCACCAACGGGTTTGTGAAACGAACGTACAGGCTCAACTGGGCTGTGCAAAGGATAAAAGTGTATAGGATAGAGAAACGAATGCTTTTCGTCATCCTAAAGCACATGAATTACCATAGAAGTTAAAATGACAAGCAACACACGAAGATTGATGCAAGTCTGAGCAAGAGAACTTCTAACCATTTACCTCCTGATACTGTTGGACGTACCTCCAGTTTGCCCCAATGTGGGGTGGTTCTTGACAGGGGTAAAGAATGAAACCGTCGTTCAAAGGGTTATCAATGGTCACCTGTAGTGTTTATGATAGAGAAACGAATGCCTCTGTCGTCTCAATCCATGTAATCAATGCGAATAACCCTTACGTCCATAGGTCAAGGTCTCGCTATCCTTACCACTCCACTTATCTCTTAAGTGTGTATGGGACGTGTTTGGAGAGGCTTGCCTCTTGTATGAGGAAACATCCTTTTGAACGGTTTAAACAAATTTTATTGAAAAAGTTCATTTTGCTTTCTCCAAAACTTACCCTCGAAGGGGGTTTATGATGCACAATGTATATTTCAATCATGTTCAGATAACCTCCAGATCTAAACACGAATGCCAATGACATGACTGTGAGAATTTTGCGTCTTTCTAGACATGAGCTTTGAATGTATGCTAGATTCCAAAAAGCCTTCAAATTCTAGCAATAAGGATTCTAACAGTCTTAAAACCTAAGAGATTGGGAAATGAATACTTACCAGCCCAACGTGGCTAGGGATCCCTGAAAAACATAAAAGGAATATGTCGGTGTATGCTCTCGAATTTCAAAAAATTAGACCGATACACCTTACCCTTGATTATGCACTCCAATGGAAGTGGATAGATTCATGAAAATCTGCATTTTTCTTAACACAAGATGGTTAAGTTGTTCTAAAATTTCTTAAAATTCTCAGTCTTTGGAGAAAAAGGACATGCACCTGGTCACCACGACAGTAAGTCCTCTTGATCATGCATTCCAATCTGAATGCCAATATGTAGATTACATAAATCAGCCATTTTAACCTATGGTGATGACGTCTTCATCTGATTGGGGCAATGAATCCTGCTTGATGGCTTCATTCATCTTTTGAACGTCTTCCATGCCATTCTTCGGAGTTCGTTATTCAAGGAAAAATGAATTCTTATCAAAATGTATGCTAAAGCATGTGGTGTGGAAGCGATACTTTTTACCCTCCACTTGATCTTATAGCCAAAGATCATTTCTTGAATGCTTGACTTCCGAAACTGTTATCTCCAAAGATCATCTCGCCTTGAAGTTGAGTCGGCGAGTTCTTTCCTTTTGAGTCCTTTTGAGTGCCAGTAATTTTCTGTTGAAATTAAGGCCAATTCATATTAGGAGAAAGATCATTGGAGATCAAATTAGAACGACACAAAGTCACACTTCACTCAAGTTTGTATCTTGAGGTTTAACTCTAATGTGAACGACTCTTCTATCATGTTCATTGATCCTGCTGGGAATGAAACGCCACTTTTTCCTCCAGTCGCGTAGATGATCTGCTTGCCCGAGTTAGGCATGACTTGTCATGGCTAGGTAATGCTTGCCCCAGTCAAATGGTTCTATTCATTTTTTGCATTTTCATGCGATCCCTTATCCAGTTTGAATTATCTCTTACTTGGATCTTCACTTGACTTTTCACCTTTGAAGTGTCGTCCTTCCAATGCTTGAGAAAGTCGTTTGCTTCATGCATCTTTGTCACTTGTGACCATCCTTGTGATGTTCTCCTCTTTGTTGGACTCCTGATAATGTCCTAATGGAGTATTCTGCCACAGAAAGAAATGATTTGGCATTAGCAAATGCAAGAAAAAAGAGTAAATTGGATACGACACCCAACTACCATTCTTTTGTCAATTGTCGACATTTCTCTCTTGATTGAGTCCATTCCAATATTGTATGCTGATATGGACAACATTCGTCGAATCCCTCCATCTACGCTTGAAGGTGTTGATAACATCAACAATCCATGTGCCCTAGTTGGGCGACGTTTATCTTGGCCAAATGCCTTAGCATTTTTCATATCATTTGACGATTTCCAATCCTATTTGAAGAGGTCTTTGTACCTGTACATGAAGCAATGAGTATTCATCCATGTTTAACTTTACATAAATCACCAAGGAACGTGATACTCCCTTTGAGGTATTTGCATTTCCGTTGATCAAGAAAATCGTCTCTTCGGTTGCTTTGCCATAGTAGGGCATGTCTTGACGTTTTGTCGTCTTTGGGCTTGATAACTTGCTCCAACATGCTGTCTTGGTGGAGCATAAGAATCTTGCCCCCAGCTTGGTCTCTTGACAGGAAAGGAGGGGCTTGCCCTAATGAACCTTCTTTGCTGGTTTTGGTTATTTATCTCAACCATCTGGATCTTTGATCACTTTTATCTACCTCTTGGTAGCTTGACATCTTTGGAATTTGCTGCATGACATCTTAGCGACCTTCTCAGTAATTCTGTGAACCTGAGTCTTTCATCTCGGGATAAATGTCCACCGATCTTGACCTCTTTGATATTTTCAGTATCCCCCAAACTAACAGTAACCGGCTCTTCCGAAGTAGGAGGCGTTGATTCCTCAAAGGCATTCCATTCCCTGCGGATAGACGCATAATCTTCATCATCGTCTTCTTCCTCTGTCCCATAGTCCCAGTGGACCGCTTTAGGATCGTACTTTTCTATCGGAGGGACTTTTATAGTTACTGTCGTCTGATAAGACGTCCCTGGTTCAGCTGTGCCGTCTTCTTCCTCTTCCGGCAATCGAATCAAAATAGGCTTGACTAGGCAATCTTCTACCTTATTCAAGCTGTCAAGCTCTTTTAGTTTAATTACCACAGTCGTAGCGGTTACAATCATTGACATAGTGTTGTCAAAGTCCCTTGAGGAGATTTCGTCTCTCAGTCGACAATGTCGGTCATCGTCGCCTAATACTGCTGATGTGGCAGATCTCGGGTATTCTCTTTTTCCTTTGAATAATTCAGCTAAACCCTGCTGTTGATTCTTTGATCTCTTTGTTTCGGCATACTGCTTTGTGTCAAGCTTAGTACCCCTCATCTGGTCAAGTGATGACATAGGTTCTTTTGAAAAAGGATTTTTCCGGTTGAACGGGAATGCCTCCCTATCCGTCTGATATGATATCTTCCATTCTTTGATAGCAGCTAGGGGGAGCAGAGTACTTCACTTTAAAGTTGTATCTTTTAGAGTCCTGACCCAGGTTGTCTATAATTTCACCTATTTCAAGTGCGTTAGCCATGAATCTGCGATCTGCTAGACTTCACCTCTTGGCTTTCAGTTCGTCCTCTTCGAATTCTTCTTCTGACTGAATGACCGGCCCAAGACTGTCTACCAGATTCTCGTGCGGGATGTCCCAGGTGCTACCCTGCTCAGTTTTGATCACGAAGTGGCTTCCTTCCAAAGATAGAGAAGCTTCGACTCTTTCGAATTCTTCATCGGTAATATCGGACATTATCCCCAAGCTCATCATCTTGGCGATACATAGCTTCTTCATGTCAGTAGAGATCTCCCCTCCTTTTGGGTATAGCGAAGCGACCGCCATTATATTGGTCAGCTTAAACATGTCCACCTTCAGCTGGAGGTGGTTTTCCTCATCTTCAGTGAATATTGCCCCAATTGCTTGATGATCAGGGAGCGGGTTTTCTTGTACGTTTAGAGCCACGTTGTCAAATTTCAGAATCTGACTTGTCAATCTGAGCTTGTACCTTCAGCTTAAGGATATAGCAGTCATCCACAGTATGTCCCATTTCGCCCATATGGTAGACACAAGTCTGGCTCTTGTCAAAATCAAGATACTTAACCGGATTTGCCCTAGGTGGTTCCTTTGCCACCAAATGTTGTTCTAGCAACATCGGGAGTAGCTTGGGCAATGGCCTCGGGAGCTGAGAAAACTGCTTTTGGGGTTGCCTCTTTCTGGGCCTTGTCCTTTTGGTGCCGACCATGACGATCCTCCTTTGGTTGTTTTCTGGCAGAAGCTTCATGGGGCCTCCTTTCTCTTAAGGCCCATTCGAACCTTTCAGCCACCTTTATCAAGTGTGCGAAGGTCTGACGTCCCGAGGCGTTTAACCTGTCGAATTATTCGTATGGCAGTGCTTTCAGGAACAAATTAATCAGCTCGTCGTCTGGGATTGACGGCTTTACTTGAGTAGCCAAAGCTCGCAACCTCCGGGAGTATGTTTTGATAACTCGCCCCTTGCCTTTGAGGTTAGCAGCAAGCCTTCTCTTGTTGGGACCGTAGCCTTGTTGAATTTATACTGTCTGAGGAAGTCTTCTGCAAGATATTCCCATCCGTCATAATCTTCTAGGTCTAGCTCAATGAACCACGCCAAAGCAGTGCCAGCCAAACTCTCTTGGAACGTGTTCATTAATAGTGGAATGTAATCCGAATAGTGCGCCATCTTGCGCAGGTAATATTCGATGTGAGCGCGTGGACAGCCTGTCCAATTATACTTCCTCACGAAGTCCCTTTGCCTCCACTTCAGTTTTTTACAGTCTGCTTCACTTTTTCCTCCTTCTCGAGGTTGATAACAACAGGGGACGCTTTTTGTTGCGACGGGGTATTCGGCTCACGAATATCCTCCTTCGCACGTTGAGTATTTCCCGCCGTTTCTTTATCAGCTATATCGGTTGCAAGTGATGGACTTGAGTTGTTAGGAACTACTGTCTGTCTGGCTTGGGAGGCTTCCAGCATTGCCTTAATATCAGCCATCATAGTTGCCATTGAACTATTTGATATTTCCCTATCAAAGGAAAGAAGGTTCGTGTCTGAACAGCATACAAAATGGGCAATTGAAATTGATACAATTTACCTTTCGTTCCTTGGGTCTTGGCATTTCCCTTTCATTTGGATTCTTTTGCCTTGACCTGTCGACATGTTTCAAGGAATAATATGCATATAAATGATGCATGCATGATATGTATGATGCAAGTGATCTAAGATGATTCTTGTTTGCAACGAAAAGTGGATTCGCGGCTTTCACTCTATTCACAGAGAGCATTTCTTATCAAGCATGTCAATCTATAAAGTTTGAATTCTTTCTTTTCGAATGCTGTTTTCAAAGAGACTTCTAATTTTTAAGAAACTTTTTCAAGTTTTCTCGAGAATTTTGTTCGCAGATTGAGCCATTATGACGCTCTTGAAATCATCTATCCTAAATGCATGTGTGAGATGATATGTAAAGCGGGTACTCCCTGTTCTGCCATTTGAAGTCGTTGCTTCTTGGGTGTCTTGACTCTGTTCATCACCTGAGAGGAAAAAGATAGGAAATATTATTCCCGCATCTGATTGAAATTTATTTAGGAACGATACGTCCTTTTCTACCAAGAGGGGTGGCCGGGCATTGTTCTTCTTGGAAGCATTGTTGCTATAGCGAAACGCTTTTTGTACTCAAGGGATGGATTTCATTCCATTACGTTCCATGAGTGATAACCATCGTTTCGGGGACTCGCCTCACGTATCACCATGATGAATATGATGTCTTTGGCTTTGGCATGCTTTCTGAATAAATGATTTGCCCCAGCAACTGAGTATTCCACCTTGAGTTAGCTGATTTAGCCATATGAAGCTCCATTGTATCGCGCTAACGCCTTTCCTGTTGGTTGAGTCAATCACTTCCATGTCAGGTGATTTTGGCGTTTCGCGCCTTTCAATGTATTCTGACACCTATCTTAAACTAACATTCTCTGTATATGAAAGAGAAACATCTCAGTCATTTGTATGAAATGGAATCAGAATAAGGGAAAATTACTCCCTTTTGCGACATCAGAGGATAAAACTTCATCGTAATTATCCGAAGGTCTCGGCATTTGATGTTGCACGATGTTCGACACTATTTGGGTTCTGTCACTCTCCTTCTTGAGGTTGGGTGATCTTTCGCCACTTTCGCTCCATTGATGCATTTCAATCTATTTAGAGAGGAAGAAAAATGTTTGACTTTTGATTATGAAAATCAATTACTAAAACAAGTACTCCCTCTTGATTCAAAGATGAGCAACGATCATCTCTTCATGGTCTTTTCGATTTGTCATGACTTCATGACGCTCCTCAAGCACCCTACTACTCGAGATCCACAAGTGTAGATTTATCTCTATTTGTGTACATTTACACCTTGAAGTGTTGCTTCACGAATAAGCACTCAGTTTTCTTCATCCCTACATATAGAAAAGAATATGATCATTTCATATCTTGAGAGGATTGAAATGGGGAACGATATACACCCTTTTGTGGTTGAGTGATCATCAATCTCATGATGAGAAACACGAGTGTTTGTACTCCTTGAGACGTGCTTCAATTGGCGATCGTGCCATGTCACATTGGCCTCCAGTTTTGAGGGTTCACAATTGAGTCTTCTTTAAAGGGACAAATGTCGACCTCACACAATCCTTTTATTTCACCTACATGACGTGAGGAAGGAATACGTCAATTTTTGCACAAAAAGCTCTAATTGAAACGATTACAAATTTACTATCCCCAGCGTATATTTCCTCAGCTCCTATCATCTTGATCATTAGAGATGAAGAAATGTTCATTAACGATCCCCACTCATTTTTTATAATCACCTGCAAGTGTGAGTAACCATATCATTGTTTAAACAAATCAATTTAATTTGGAACGAATACACCATTTTCAACTTAGAGAGGTCGATCCAAATCAGGCATGCCCCTTTTTCATGTTGTCTTGTTCTGGGCTTATCATTGTCGATTCATCTTATTTTGGAAACCCCATGGGTGGCTCCTGATGAAGACGCATCTCCTTTCATGTTACAGGGAAAACAAGCCTCGCATCATTGGCCTTCAGCCGTTTTGACCTGTTGGCAAAAGAAATAACCAAGCAAGTCAAGTATAACACTTGAAGTTTTTATTGGAACGATTACAGTTTTACCATCGTTCGATCACATCTCGCATGCGATTAGATGAAGGAATCTTCAATAAATGTATGTCATGTATAACCTGTCAGAAAGGAGACACACTTAGCATTTTACATAGCAAAGACATCTCTCAATGAGGTCGCCTCTTATAATGAAAGCGAGGCGACAATACATATTCCATAATCCCTATTTACGAGCATCTGATGTCGGCCAAGATTTCAAGATAAGAGGATACGTCACTAAAAGATCGATCCATGGTCATCAATCAAACACCCATTTAATTCCAAACGTTTAATATGCAAATGGGGGCATTAATCTTGAAAGATTGCTTTGTGACATTTTTCTTGTGAAAATCATGTGATCTTTGTTTTAAGAACTCACTACACAAAATGTGATTGCAAACATGGCCTTAACTTTATGCCCCAAAATCTTGAATTGGAAGAATTTTAGACAAAGAAAATGTCATGTCAATCAATGATTGAAAATTTGGATGAACCATCTATTCCGTAGGGACGGCTTAGAAGTGTTCCCACTTTTGTATCTAAAATTCATTGTAAAAAACTTTCATTTGTAAACTCAAACACCTAGGGCATTCGGTTGATTTCCATGATTTTGCTATCATGAAATTTCACTAGGAAATGAACAAGCAGAGGGAGAAGTCATACTTACAGTGATCAGTGGGATTTTTTTTTTTTGGTTTTAGGTATACCAACCTCTCATAGACATGCGCATGAGACAAGTGAGGGGTATACTCTAAAAATCGAAAATCAGGTGAGGAACCTATGGCTCAGGCTCCCACGATCCACATGAGGCAGATTCCTCCCCAAGGGTATCTACCCAAGAGGGCTAGATATCGCCAATGCAGATGGTAGGCGGGAACGAATACGAAAGTCTCAAGTGCCATCAAACACAAGATCCTTTTCGCACATTTTCCCTATCTAAGGTAACCTAGAGGTGGTTGCAGTCGGGGTTTGACCGCCAGTGTGTGCGAGGTGTCGTGATCATCACAATGCAAGGTCATGCACATCAGTTTGTATCAAACACCACTTCAGTATGTGCGTAAAGTAAACATACATTCCCAACTCCAACCTGCAGGAACAATGTCAATAATCACTCCACCCCTTATTTCTCCAATCTGCAAAAACATCTAACACAATGATTAGTGTATGTACCTCACCTTCGAGAGCATCTGCAGAAAATAAGGTCAGATAAATCAAACAACTTTTTGATCGGCTCAAGTCCTCTGGAATTCGTAACCAGAGATTCTAGTTTAGAATAGTCCCCAGCGGAGTCGCCAGTCTGTCCGACCCTCTCTCGAGGCGGAGCAGGCTAATGGGCCGTCCGATCGCTGGCTGGATCGGACGTGGGCCTCTCCCAAGGTCCATTACCCAAATCGCAACTGCTGGATATACGTGGTCGACCTTCAATGTGGTCTAGTGACATGTGATAAGTGTACATGCCAAGGAGTCGCCACCAATCGTTTCGTGGAGGGTACGATCGGAAACTCTATCGAATAGTTGGGAGTGGTCTATTCGATTCTGCGGAAACCAGAGAAGTGGGTTCGGGGACTTAGTTACGCCAACTATCAGAGTTGACGCCCTTTCGGTACCTAAGCTGAATGGTTTATCTGATCCTAGGATTTCATACAGACGAGTGGGGTACTGATCCTAAATCTAGGAGTTCATGCAGATGGGAATTACTAGCCTATCACTCACAATCAATAGAAATAAGTGCGCAAATCAAGGATCCAGTACATGCAGATAAAACACATGAAAGCAGTATGGCATCCCTAATGAGGCCCTATTAGCCTAGAGAAATATCAATCAAGGCTTAGGAATGATTTTGGCATGATTTGCCCATGAGGGGCAAAATCGTAATTTTGGATAATTCGGGGACAATTCACCTCAAAAAGGGAAAATTTGTCATTTTTAGATGAATCGGGAAGTCAAAAGATGGGGAAATAGGATTAGCTATCAATCCAATCCATTTCTTATTTTTTGGGAATTTCCAGGATTTTTCTGGAATTTAAAAGTGATTTTACCCTCAGAGGGGTAAAATCGTCATTTTGAACGAAGATGAGAACTGAAAACCTCAAATATTAGGGTTGGTCGTCCACCTGACCCAAACCCTAATTTTAAGTAATTTTCAGGACTCGATTGGAACAAGAAAGACGATTTTCCCAATGAGGGGCAAAATCGTCATTTTGAGAAAAGAGACGGGACTCGAAAATCCAAGCCTAAGAATTGATCGCCTACCCGACCCTAATTCTTACCTTGACATTATCGGCCTTACCTCACATATACAACAGAGGCGACTTACCCCTAAAGGGTAATATCATCAAGTCTCGGAAGAACGGATAAGCAACCCCAAAAATAGGGTTGACCAGTTATCTGTGGTCAATCCTAGATTTTTGGGGATTTCTGAGGTGTCTAGGATTTTTCCACAATTTTTCCACATTTTTTTGGAATTTTCTGTAATTTTCTAGCATTTTTTGGATTTTCTAAGATTTTTCTGATTTATTTTTATTTTTTTAAAAATCATTTTCGGAATTTTTTTATTTTTTAAAAATTATTATTCGGGCCGGGTCAGGTGACCCGGCCCACGACCCGCGGGCGACCGACCCGGCCTGGATCCGGGCCCGCGCGGCAAAACGGCACCGTATGCTCCTCCCGCTCGAATTTCCGATTCCCACCCAAATTCGAACCTACGGCCTAGATTGCGCCACGTGTCGACGTACGGACGGTCGGATCTAATCAAAGCAATCGACGGCCACGATTGGAAGACAGGATTGAATCTCGACCGTTCGATCGATGGCATTTTTTATTTCCGAAAATCATTTTTATTCTCAAAAATGCGAGATCGTGACACGTGGCCAACTCTCCACCGTCCGATCATCTTTTGTTATTCGGTTATAACCGAATGCGCTGACATGACTGCCACGTGGGCGCTACGTCAGCGACACGTGGGCGTTGACCCGGTCAACTTTCATTGACCGGTCAACTTTCATTGACCGGTCAACGGGTCTGCCGGGGAAGATGACTGGCGCCGGCGCTGTATCGCCGGCGCCTCGTCGGAAGGCCATATCTCGGCCTTCCGGTATCCGATCGACGCGAAACCAACGGCATTCAACTCGCCGCGACTTCCTCTACAACATATATCACGCTAGACATAGCAGAATCAAGTTTCATCTACTTGCTACCTTCGGCCGAAGCTAAGCTCCGGCGAGAGTCCGCCCTAGCCATTTCTACCGTTACCTAGCTAAACAAATCGATCAGGAAGCATCACCGAGGGTTGAGGAGACTTACCTGGCCATCGGGAAGGCTCGACAAAGCCTGGACCGAGTTGAACCATTCTCGGTGACTCAACCAAGGTTGAAGGTCGGCACGGCGTTTTATGCAACGACAAAGCAGAAAAAAGGTCGGAGAGGGATCAGCGATGCACAAGGAGCAATGTGAGATCAACAAATCGTGAAACGAGCCGGTGGAACTCAAGATGCCATTGATGGCCGAGGTGAAACTCGAAGAGAAGTCTCACCTGATTCGGTGATGGAAAGTGACGCCGCTGGGTTCCAGGCGTTCTTTAGGTCGAGGTGAAGTCGAAGATGGTGACGGCGTGGCTTGATGAAGCTCGGAATGCGCTGGCCGAGCTTTTGGAGCTTTCGGCCATGAGCGGCGGACGAGCTCCCTCTCCCTCTCTCTCTCTCTCTCTCTCTCTGTACGCGCGCGCTAGTCCTCACGTCGCCCTCTTTCTCGCTCTTTCCCTCGCTCTTTCTCTCTCTCTCTCTCTCTCTCTCTCTCTCTCTCTCTCTCTCTCTCTCTCTCTCCGTGGCTCTCTCTTTCTGAGCTCGCGCGCTCCCTTCGTATCTTCTCTCTGTCTTCGCTTCCTCTTCCTCTCTCTCTCTTCTTCGTTCTTGTGGAGATCTCCACCACCGAATCCTCCTCCAACCGAATCCACAACTCAACTGACTTCCTCCCCCTCAAAAACCAACTTCCCAACTGATCCTCCTCCTCCCTTTCTGTTCATGCGCGAAGGAGAAGACAGAGTGGTTCTGTTCTTTTTCCAAGTTGGTCAACCGGGTTGACTGGGTCGGTCAACCCGACCCAGTTGACCCGGTTCTAATTTTTTTGTTCAAATTGGATGTCCATATGTGCAAAAGATCACAAAATTGACACTAAAATTAGACTCTATGGCACAGATTTTATCTAAAATGTGATTTTCGTGACAAATACCTTTTGAATTGATTGAAAACCCCAAATATAGAGTATGATCCGAAATCGATTTTTGCCAAATTGATGTCCTTAATGAAGGAATTGGTACCAATTGAGCCTACCATTAGATTCAGTGGGTCAAAACCTATAGGGAGGAAGCATTGGGGTTCTGTGGGTGTCCCTCAGAAAAGTTTAATTTCAGAATTGGCACTATAGGGACTAAAATTAAAAGATTTTTATGCAATTAGGTCCCTAAGGCCAAAATTGGTCAAATCAGCGCACAATTGAACCAAATTGAAATGTGGGGCAATCAATTCGAAAGTCAAGATTCGGAAAATGCAAAAGATTGCAAATAAAAAGACTCAAAACATATTTTTTTGACAAATTCAACCCTGTGCGTTACAAAGAAACACAAAATTAAACTTGAATTTTGACTCTTGATGAGGTCAAAATGACAAGATATTTAAAATAAAAATATCGACTATTTTCCTATATTTTTGTGACCTCAAATTCTATTTTTGTTGATTTTTCTAGTATTTTTCTATTTTCTAAAAATATTAAAAAATATGAAAAATATGAAAAAAAAAAATTTGGTCAAGAATGGTTCCTTGGGCTTGGCCAAGTCCACCAAAGTTGATTTTGTAATTTTTTGACTTTTTATGAATTTTTTTATGATTTTTCAAAAGTAAAACTAAAAAAGACTTGATCAAAAATCAGGTGTCAACAGATGCCTCTGGTCGAACTCCGATGTTTAATGAATCAGTATAAACTCGAATCCCGGGTAATCACGCCTCAGGATAACCAGTGACCACATTTGCATAATGTCAATAAATCAATTTACCACCCATGAAATCAAGATCAAGGACGAACAACTGATATAAAGGCACATTTACATCATGGTACATAGTCACATGAAATTGGATATACACATTTCGAATCAGGAATTGCTATTCGGCCATCTCAATCCAATTTGACTATCCAACTCATCTTTCACATTCTGAGGGTCAATGATCAGTCAACGCAAATCACGAATCCTATTTAAGCAATTCGGTCTCTATGATACTCTAAGCACAAAATCATGTCATGGAATCATTTCATCAATCCAAGACGCATTACCGATCCACTAGAAATTGTAATATCAAACCAATGCAACCTAGCACAACCTCATAACACTCTCAGCCTTCTCGAATCCTATTGGAACCAAACCCTAATGGTAGCAACCGTCCATGAACACATTAATCCGCGTATAACAATTACCACCATAACTCCACCACCTCCGATCAGATTCGGCTATGGCACACACACCTCAACTCAGCCTACAAAGTTCATCATAATCCATACTAATCCATTAATTAGTAGCCTAAAGTCCTAGGCAAGGTTTAGGATGACTTACCACAAGATTACGCTAAAGCAATCAACGAAATGAGTAGCGCAAGACACGGTTCAAGGCTAGAACGGCAGTGGACATATTCGGCTCCCAGGAAGTTCATGCAAGAATCATCCATTAAACTCCATCAAAATCACTCTAAACTTCAACCATTGTCGTCCTAACATCCCAAACTAAGTTTAAGGGTCACTTACCAAGCAAGGCAAGCTAGCGAAGTCCACAAAAGGGCGGCAATGTTTCACGGCGAGAGCTGGAACTTGAGAGCCGGTTTTGTCCAAGAGAGAACGCCCATAAACATCCATCAAATTCTCACTGAACTTGAACCATTAGCTCATAACATACTAAACTAAGTTTAGGAAGTCTCTTACCTTGAACCAATCCAAGAAAACTCTCTAGAACAGCCCCTATAGTTCATGGTTTCAAGTCTAGTTGGTGGCTCTCGATTCCAACGGTGATGGATGGCTTACGGTAGAGGAGATGGCGGCATCGGTGGTTCACGGTGGTGGTCGGCCAAGGGACAACCGAAGGAGATCAAGATGAGGAAGAAGAAGCAAGAGTGGCGTGAGAAAAAGTAAATGAGAGAGATAGTGAGTGGGAGAGTGTTCGACCGAGCAAGTGAGGGGGAGTGAGGACGTGTGTTATCCAATTTTTTCAAAGGAGAGAGAGAGAGAGAGAGAGAGAGAGAGAGAGAGAGAACTTGATTGGAGTGGTACATGGGGCTATCAAGATTGAATGACCATTGAATGACTTGGTGGACAAGAGTTGATATGTATAGTGTAGTGAATATTAAGGGTGGTTGAAGGGTTTTTGACTTGGTTCACAAAATCTCTTCTTTGTCTCATGTTATTCAAGAAGCCATTTGGACAATAATGCCCTCTAATTTTTTTGCTACTAGGGGAAATAGACAAATGACCAAAATGCCCTTAAGCTAAACTAGAGGAATGAGCTTAATCCAAGGGTAAGAGGGTAATTCCCACTTTCAGTCCAAAATTTCACTTCTCTAATCGCTTCAGAATAAACCGTAGAATAAACATGCTTCTGATGAGGCGACGTCCAAAATATTATTGTTGGAATCCTTGAATGTCTAACGCCTAATTATGAAGTCCAATCCATGGCCAATATCGATCAACTGCAACTTCAGTGTATCTCAAACTAACGGGCGGCTTTTAGGAGTTACGCATATCAACCCACGATTATTGTCACGTTTAAGAGTTACTTAAGCCATGACGACTTTGGTTGTCATGTAATTGTGAGGGTTAATCACTTGTTCCGAAGGACTCGGTCATCAAGATTTATTTTAAGTTAATTTGCAAATTATACGATGATCAAACAGAATCACCTGCGATCCAATTGTATAGCGCTAGCAAGTTGTTCTAAAATCAGTCCTAGATCGACCTATAACGATCCAAAATATTTCCTCGACAATCCTTGTGGTCAAAGTGTCAGCCCATGGTCGAGTTCTTTGGTCCACGAACTTAAGTCCTATTTGGCCATTCCCCTTATGTTAGTCGTCTCAAGAGCGATCAAGTCTGAGTGAGATTTAATTGAAATACATCGATAAACTTTCATTCATAGGTTTCGAATTTGTTCAAAATTCAGAATGTCACAAGTTACTATTCTTGGTTCTTCATCTTTTGCTCTACTTCAGCATGTCTTCTTATCCTTCGACGGTTTACACTTTTTGTGGCTGATGACACCATCGACGATTTTTGTTTTACGCGCCACTCTCCTTCCACTTTTGAGGATTGCCACCCATCTTTGTAACTGCTTTAACCATAATCTTTTCGCGCGTCCCTTTTCTTGCGCTTTATGAGAAATGCTGCCAAAAATTCATCCTTGACACGTGGTGTCCTTTGGTTTAGTCAGACTCTGATTTCATTATATCCGCCTACAGCCGATCGTGATTTCTTCAAGTGCCCAAAACGTGACCTTTTGGGAATATTTTGGTGCTAACATATGCCACCTTTTTAAAAGAAACAAATCAGAGATTTATCTCTTTAAAAAGATATCCCTTGATTTGATCATAATCAATTGCGGTTTAATGGTTATACCTTTCTGTCTTGTGATATCCTCTTCCCAAAGTGCAGTCGCTTCATATCCCTTCCTTTTGTTTATTTCGATGCGCTACCTTAGTTTTTTTTATTATCCGAGTTGCTTTTTATCCTTGAGTAAAAGTCTTCCGTCGTCGCCTTCCTTTTCGCGTGGAATTTCCTTAAACTCTAAACCCTTCGTTTCAGCCTTTCTCATGGTGACCTAAACCTTCGAACACACTCCCAAACAGCTTGTTGATCGCTTCGATAGGCTAATCGATAGTGAAGATTGTTGAGAAAAATCCATAAGTGATTTTGAAGTTGACAAAATAATCTATGCACTCTTAGTTCTGGGATAATACCATGAAATACTTGTTTTGTAGATTGTCCTATGGTGCGGGGATGCAGAGGATCGAATCTATCAAAAGGTGGCTCAGATGTGATTCTAAGGGACTCAAATGCTGTGTGGAGCTTAGATGTTGTGTGGGGATAGCTCAAACATTATAATGATGCTCAAGCTTTGAGAGAAGTGTTCACGTGCAGTAACTAGGACTTCAAGAGAAATTCAAAATGTTCTTAATTGATATAGTACAACGAACACAATCGAGCTAGATCGTTCTTGAAGATCTCGGGGATAGAGATCAATCAAGGATGCGGATCAAAGGAGACGAACGCAACTTTCCTTTTGAAGGAAACCTAATATCATAATTATATGGGCGACTTGATCTAGACGAGGAAGACTTTCCTTTGACAACCTCAATGGCTAGAAGATCTTCTTTTGGATATTGTCTCGTCCAAATGGGTAGTTTTGAGAGCAATCTTATAGAGGCCTTGCAATGGTCAGTTGGAAACAAAAGAGTATAAAAGATATCTCAAAGTCGAAGAGAAAAAAGATTGGTATTAAGAGAGAATAGTTTTCATAATTCCAAGATCGAGAGAACTTCAATTTTTATATTCTTCTTGATTCATTCATTGTAAATGTAAAGAGGTGTACACAAGAGTGTTGAGCGTTAGGTGTGGAGTCCTGCGTCTCAAAGGAGATCACTAAGCTATAACTTTTGAGTAGTTCACTAGTAGAATCCAACCGATTGGCTAATAGTCGAAGAAGTGGACGTAGACTTGAATAAAGCCGAATCACTATAAACCCTATTTGCAGTTTTCTCTATCCTTTACTATATATATATATATATAGTGATAAAGCTTGTATTGATTATTTGAGGGTTAAGCTTAAAGCTTGTGCAATTTCAATTCCGTATTAAATCTAAAAAATTACACTATAATCACCTATTCACCCCCTCTAGGTGATAACGCTAGCCGCAACAATTGGTATTAGAGCCCGGTGCTCGTATTTTGTGAAGTGTTTTTTCTTCCGAGCTAACGATCTTTATGGCTAACAATTTCTCTCCCACTTGGATCGAATGTTGAAGTCACAACAAACCACCATATTTTGAAGGGAAAGAGTACATCGATTGGCAGAAAAAAAAATTTAAGGCATACATTATTGTGGCTAGCGTTATCACCTAGAGGGTGTGAATAAGTAAATATAATGCAATTTTCGAGATTTAATGCGGAATTCAAATTGCACAAGCTTTAAGCTCAACCCTCAAATGATCAATACAGGCTTTATCACTATACGTACTACGTGTGCAATTCAACTATCACAAAATATATAATAAGATCAAAGTAAGAGATATGAAAGACTGCATATATGGTTTATAGTGGTTCAGCTTTGATCAAGCCTACAATCACTTCTTCGACTGTCAGCCAATCGGCTGGATTCCACTAGTAAACTGCTCAGAGGTTACAACTTAGTGATCTCCCTTGAGACGCAAGACTTCACACCTATCGCTCAACACTCTTGTGTACACCTCCTCACAAGTACAATGAATGAATCAAGAAGAATATATGAAATGAAGTCTCTCGATCTAGAAATTATGAACAATTTCCCCTCTTAACATCGATATGTTTTCCCTTTAGCTTTAAGATTTTTTTGTACTCTTTCGCCTCCAATCTAACCATTGCAAGGCCTCCAAAGGATTTCTCTCCAAAACGTCCCATTTGGATAAGACAATATCCAAAAGAAGGTTTCGTAGCCGTTGAAGATCGTCAAAGGAAAGTATTCTCCGTTCGGATCAAATCAACCTTACAATTATGATCTTGGATTTTCATAGATGGATTCCTTCATTATGAAAGTTGCGTTCATCTTCTTTGATCCGCGCCCTTGATTGATCTCTATTCCCGAAAATCTACAAGAACGATCCAGCTCGAGATCATTTTGAATTTCTCTTGAAGTTCTGGTTACTTCACGCAAATTCTTCTCTCAGAGCTTAAGCATCATTTCAACGTTTGAGCTATCCACGCTCAACGTATGAGCTCCACACAGCATCTGAGTCCCTCAAAAGTCACATTTGAGCCATCTTTTTTGACAGATTCAATCATGTGCATCCCCGTACCGAAGGACAATATGCAAAATAAGTACGTCACGACATTATCCTAAAACTTAAGAGTAGATGGATTGTTTTGTCAACTTCAAAATTATCTAGGAATTTTTTCAACAATCTCTCCCTTTTTGTTGATGATAAAACCATCCACAATAGGTATCGAGTATTCGAATAAAGAGAGGTGAGTAACATATAGTTTAGTTACTCAAGTAATATATTGCTAAAGAATAATTCATCATTTCGTCCCTTTTACAATTAGCAAGAAGAAGTTCTGAAGTTCAAAATGGTATCATGATTGATCTCAGAACTTGTAAGACTTGTAGAAAATGATTTTGAATTTTAGGAATTCATACAAGTATAGAGAATTTAAATTGTAAAGGCATGTCACATTTCTTAATCACATGAACTTAAATAAGGTTGATAATCTCGAGCAGTGTAATAATTGAGAGTATAATACTTGTAATCTAGAATTTATATTCAAATGCTCATAACATCTTTGTTCTAACTTTGTTCAAAGAACTTTATATAGAGCTTGTAATTCTTTGATCAACCTGCTCAGATTATAGTAATTGTAGCACATTTATTTTAACCAGTTTAATACAAGATGTTTCCATGTGTTTGGATTAATGAAGTGAAATGCTCAGAGTGAAGAACTTGTTCACCTATTCGGCTTAAGAAAATATATTTATTATTCAGATCATGTGATCTGGCGAACATGAGAAGCTGTATTCTTCTTCATGAACATATTAGTATTTGAAAGCACATAATATCATTGATCATAGCAAAACACACGTCCAATAACAAATATTCAGGAATTTTAACAATCAGAACAATAAGATAAATAGGTTGAATATGGTAATAGCTTGAATAGAGAAGGCATGATCAAATCCTAAGCAAAGTCAATTGTGATGAAATAATTTTTGCAAAGGCTGATCTTGTTTAAGAATACTTGCGTCTAGGTAGGATGAGGATTGGGCTAAAGGACTTTTGGAGGATTCAGGACAGAGCTGAAACACTGCAATCTTGGACATTTGAGATATCTTCAGATTGATTTCTTCTTCCATCTTGTTTAGCTTCTTTTCAGCCTGTTCGAGTTCCAGACATATGAGATGGCATTTCTTTCTCATGTCGCCTTTGAAACTATGACTCTTCAGACTCAGCTATTCTTTGATCTGATTCATTTCAATGTTTAACTTTGTTATGAATTTTCTTAGATTGTCTTTGCATTCTCCTTGTTTGAAAAGAATGCCCTAGAGTTTGTCTATGTTTGAATTCTCTTCCTTCTTTTTTGAATTCCAGCAATTACACAATTCTCCTTGTCTCTTGGCACTTTCTTTCTGCCTGGTTTCTTTGTTTATTTCCTCTTTCATTTGTGCAGACAGTTTTTTCAGAGCATGTATTCCAGTCAGAATGTGAATGCTAATTGATATTTAGTATCAACAAATTGAATGCTAGCATCACAATTATGCACATGATTATGAATTTGAAACAACAAAAGATTTGATCATTCAAATTTTTGGCTCATAAGTAGTTATATTTTTTGCAACGAAAAGGTATGCACCATCACAATCTCACTAAATATTATGCAAATATTGTGATTGTGTTGATTACCTTGATTGATTTGATTAAGTTGATTAAATACATTATTTCCAAAATTATTCCATTAATACTTCCTAAATGAGCTTAAGTATCCCTACTACTTAAACTTTTTCTTCGACGAGAATGAATACATTTATATTCCATCCATTCTTTCCGAAAGATACTTTCTCTCAAAGTCTTCTTTATTACCTCTCATGATTTCCAACAATCCTTTTGCTTCAAAGAAATACTCGTTTAATGACCTGAGAATAACCCTAAGTGATCTAGGAGATGAAGATAACCTCACTCTTGAAGAATTCACGGCAAAAATATGGAAATAAAGAGAGATTTCACTAAGAATTGAAATGGAAAAAGATAATATCTACCACAATGAGATGATAGAAGAATATCAGACCATTCTGAAAGAAAACGGAGAAGATGGTACTGAAGATGAAATAAAGCGAACTGACAAACAAGCAGCTGATTCTCAAGGGGAGAACATGGAAATTGGATCGAAGAAGCAGAGGAGCAGATGAGCCTGAATACAGACTATGAATTACTGAAAGATGTCTTGTACTTTCAGAATGAGTTGAAGCATCAAACTCAAGAACTATACAAGATACTCTTCTAGGAAACAGAGACTTGGAGCAACACAGAATGTGAAAGTGATGAAGAATATGCCAATATATGTCTCATGGCCGACTTAGAGGATGAACTTGAGGTAACAGATTCAAAAATTCCTTCTGAGCTATCTACCTTTATAGATGAGTTATTTTTAAAACATAAGGCTACTCTTAAGAGACTTTCGGAATTGAAAAAGGAAATAGCTATTTTCAAACAAAGTGACGTTTCTCAAAAGGATAAGATCAATTTTCTTGAAAATGAATGTATAGTATGTAACTGGATTACCTTTGTCGAGTTGAATAATGTGAGGTACCACTCCAGAAGTTGCTTAAGGACAAGGGTTAATTGAACCCTAAAGTTTTGTTAGGATCGTAGAATGAATCTACGTGAGAAGGGCCGGATGATCGGAAGAGGTATAAGTGAGAAAATTTCTACTTATGGATGGTGAAATGTACCTATAAGAAATGGATATTTCATGGGAGTAAGACCCCTAGAGAGAAATCGATAGTCCGTCTCTCCTGTTGTGGAAAGTGCTAAGGAAAAACCAGCATACTAGTCTGCCTAGGTTTAATGATTCTACAAGATTGGTTGAGATTGAACTGGAACCATTAGAGATGGAGTTATAAGTTGTTGTCCCCTAAAGGATATGTCGTGTTCTTAAGGGCGATAGGACCACGAGATGGTCATTGATGGAAAGAAAAGTGAATGGACTTAATAGTCTTAGCAATTCACGATTCTAGTGGATGGTTGAGTAAGCGAAAAGGGCTGCTTGGATTATAACCGTAAGGTGACTTGATTTAATTGATTTGAATATCCAAGCTATGGAGTGGTGGAGATCGAGGAGGAACCTCGACCCATTGGAACCTTGTCACTTGAGGTGGCTGAGTTATTGGAAGAAGAATGTCAAGTATGGTGGCATCTGAATCCTAGAGTAAAGGTACCGCTGTTGGCGTAGCCTCCAAGATTGATATCCTATGGAACAAGAAAGATAAGATGGATACGAAGTAAAAGAATTCCATTGAAGTGTATAGTTTCTTTCATAGGGTAAAAGGCCTTAGTGTGAAAGGAATAGGAAATTCTACTTATCTTAGTGTTAAGATTGAGCGTCTAGACTGAGAAAGAAGATGCAGAGCTCAAATAATCTCCAGAAAATAATTCTGAGAAACTTGTCTTGCGGACAACGTAGGATTCTAAGATAATGTCGATGTTTAGCTGAATGGATGAAATGGAGATGAAGTCGCATTGGTTGGTTATGGAATCTAGTGATTAAGGTACAAATGCTTCCTAAGGAAAGTGTGACAAAAATGAACAAAATACTGCATGGTCTAATTGGAGATTTGTCACACCCCGAACTCGGTGGGAACTCGAGCATCCCACCTTCGCCTTTATTTTTGATGAACTCTCAGGATCTTTCGGCCAATCACTTAAAACTATTAAATGATAAATGCATGCGGAAGTGAGAAAATACAAACTCCATACAATTTAAACACAAGATGGCTTAGGACGAAAGGGGTACACTTCTCATTAATGTCAAAGTCAAGTACAATTCTAGCTCCAAATAATATACAGTCCATATGGTCTCAATCAGACTCCAATGACTTCTCCAAATGCCAATCCATGGCAAGCTTAGGTTTCCATCATCTGAGACATGAAAAAGTTATCTCACGACGGGGTGAGATATATAATCTCAATAAGATAACCTAACCCAAAACTAGGCTGCCAGTACCTCCAGACACTTTTGAAAAACATGGTATTTTGAGGTTAAAAAACATTGGCATGTTTAAAACAGGGTACTTGTCAAAACCTGGCATTTCAGTACTTTAAAATCGACTCGACTCAGTCATAATTCATGATAGGATCTAAGCCTCGTAACATGGCGGGATTTTCAATCAAAAATAAGTACTCGATGCCATTACAAAACATGAGGGTGTTTCCAATTTCACTTCGTGAATTTCTCAAAAACATATCATTCTCTTTCACGCCCTCACTGGGCCATTTTCAACGCATGTGGCAAAATTAAAACTTGTGAGGCAAACTTTTCATACTTGAGGCAAATTTTCAAAACTTGAGGTATATTCAATTTCTCAAAGCCATTCTTTGATTTTTCTAGAAAAAGATCTTTCCATATCCGCCCGTCCTAGGCCTCCCATCTTGGGCTGCGAGATGATTCGGTATATGAGACTCTCACATCCGGACCGAGAGATGATTCGGTCACCATACGACTTTCGACGCCCATTTTCAATCAAGATGAATCGTGTCAGTATGGGACTCTCTAGCCGCACGACCTTGTCAGGTCCAATGGGAGTATCTCCCTCCCAATATGTTGGCCAAATTATAAATTTTCGGTGATCCCACACGCCAGTGCACTTATAATTTTTCCCAGCAATCCCACACGCCAGTGCACTTATGATTTCCTCAGCGATCCCACACGCCATTTTCTCATAAAAATTCCGTTATAAAAAGCCTCAGTTTTCATTCGAAAACAAATTCACGCTTCAATTTTCAATCAGAAAGAAACTTAGGAAATTCAAATATTTCATCGCTCATTCGAGACATTCATTTTAAACGTCCGTCACTGGACAAAATACATTCCATGTTACAAAATCCTTGGTCAAGCACATACACCACTCGGCCATCTTCACAAATTCGAGCTTGACATAAGTCATGGTTTCAAAATCTCTATTCAAGGCTCGGTTTTGTCATCTATGCTCCTCATTAGTCCATTTCATTTTAAAACATGCTCGGCAAAAGCTCGTGACACATAAATCTCTTATGGTCAAAATCAAGTTTCACCATTCCACCTCAATTTCATCAAGTATAAGCCAAGACACGAATGAATTTAGTCCAACCAAACAAAGGCAGAATCGGGTATGGGGTCATCTCGCCTAACCGGTCCAAAATCTCATCAAATTAACATGTAAACACGTCCTTTAGTAACCTAACATCCTAATAGAGGGTTAGGACTAACTTACCGAACCAAATGAGAAAGCAATGTCCTCCAAGAGGCTACACCAATCACTCGACTAAGCTGGTCGGTACATGGGCCGATTCTTTCCTTGGAGAATACCACACAAAATCAGCCATTAAACTCATCTAATCTCTCTTCCAATCCACATACTCCTTGTTAACACATACTCACATGTCCTAAGAAGTCTTACCGAAGATTTTCAAGCCAAATGATGACTCGTCGGGCTCCAAAGTGTCGCGGTTTCCAAACCGGTTCGGGTGGACAGATTCTATCCTCGGTGAGTCCACAAGAAATCAACCATTAAAAATCCTTCTAAACTCCATTCTATCCCACACACATCTTGTTAACACATAATACTACGTCTTAGGATGGCTTACAGGCAGTTTTCAAGCAAGTCAAAGTTTTAAGGGTGCACAAAAACTATGGTTCCTCACTGACCAACAACGATCAGATTCTGCCCCTTTGAAAATCGCAGAGATTCAACCATCAAATCATTCAATAATCCAACCAAACTTCAAATACATGTTGCTTCATGTCTTAACTAGGTTCAATGAGTGTCTTACCAAAGATTCAAGCCAAAACCAACTCCCAAATGGCCTATGATGCTTCCCGGGTTCAGACTGGTCCGGGCAGCGACCTTTGCTACTTCAAATGGACTTACGGGACAAACGGCTAGGCCAAATGGGGCTCATAATACCTTGTTGGAACAGCAAGAGAAAGAGATTTCTAATGATGGGTGGATCGTTACCATCGGATAACGGACGAAGAAGTTATGACCGGAACAATGGAGGGAGACAAGACTGGGCGGCGAGAGAGAAAAATTCGAGAGAGTGTTTTTGAGAGAGAGATAGTGGTTCCCTTATGAGATGCTCAGCCAAATGAGAGGAAGAAGAGAGGGAAAGTTTTTTCAACAAGCCAAAGAAGAGAGAGAGAGAGAGAGAGAGAGAGAGAGAGAGAGAGATGACAAGTTAGCCTTTTTAAGCTCAATAGATTATGCTTTTAGGTGAGGATTTGACTAATACATTTAATGGCTTTGTCTTTTCCTCATAAAAATATCAACGGCCAATATGACCTCATATTTTTGGCCACTATAGGGAGGAAAGAAATGACTAAATTTCCATTTTCTTGTTTCGAAAGAAAGAATATTCATCTATGGGCAAATGGGTAATTTCACACTTATCGTCCAAAATTTCACTTTTCAAATCTTACGAGGCGAGTCGTGATCTTAATTACCCTCGATGAGGCGGCTTCCAATTCATTTCAAATATTGAAATTACTTAATGTCCGATACCCACTTCCGAGACCAAATTCATGTCGAGCTCTCGTCGACTGTAATTCCAATTTATCTCTTACTGACGGGAGACTCTTGCAGACGCTACGCGTATCAGCCTTAGGTTTTCTCAAGTCGTGGCGAGTTTAGTTGTCATGTGATTGCGAGGATTTATCGCTAGTTCCTGCGGTCTTGATCATCGGAATCCGATCTAGGAAATTCTAGCAAATTACTGTTGACACCTAAATTTTGATCAACCTTTTTTTCTTTTTTTAAAAAATTCATAGAAAATCTATAAAAATTTAAAAAATTGAAAAATCAATTTTGGTGACCTTGGCCAAGCTAAATGAACCATTTTGACCAAAAAAATTATTTTCATAATTTTTATTTTTTTAATATTTTCGAAAAAAAAAGGAAGAAAAAAAAAAGAAGAAAATCAAGAAAAATAATATTTGAGGTCACAAAGATATATAAAAATAGTCGGTATTTTTATTTTTATTTTATCTATTTTCTAACCTCATAAATAGTAAAATTCAGGTTTGATTTTAGGTGTTCTCTGATCACCATAAAATTGAATTTGACAAAAATATTAGTAATGATTAAAAGGAAAAGGGGGGAAACATCATCATTTAAAAGGAAAAGGGGACTAATGATTTTGTCTTCTCTTTTTGTTATTTTATTTTATTTTTACTTTTATTATTTTATTATTTTATTATTTTATTATTATTATATTTTTTTCTCTCTCTCTCTCTCCCCCACTCCCTCTCTCCTTCCCGCTGCCTATTTATCTCCTCCCCCTCATCATCTCCCGACTCTTCTTCTCCCTCAACTCTCTCTCTTTCATTTTCGTTTTTTCCTCTCGCTCAGCTCGCCGCCCAGATCAAAAACCGTCCGGTTTTTCGGCCATAACTCTTTCGTTAGACATCGTATGAGAACGAGCTATATACCATTGGAAAGCTTATTCTCTTGCCGTTCTAATGACATATCGTGAGCCCAATTTGGACCTGCCTTTTGTCCCGTAGAGCTGTTTGAAGGAGCAAAGGTCAGACTGATCAGACTTGAGTCCGCGGGTGCCAAATTGGATTTTCGGGTTTGTTTTGGGTTCAATCTTGGTAAGACCACCTCTCACTCCTTGTTAAGACATATATTATTGTGTTTTATGGTTTGAAGATGTATTATATTTGGATTTAAGGGCTGATCCCTTATTGTTTTGTTCGAAAAATCTGAACCGGTTCTGTCAAGGTGGTGCCGTGAACATTGTGAGTGATTCAAGGGCTTGCCTTGCTTCCAATATTCGATAAAATATCTCTAGCACCTAAATTAGGAATCTAGCAAGCTGATATTGTAGTCTAGTTGAGTTTTGGATGGGTTTTAATGGTTGAATTGAAGGAGTTTTCTGGGACAGATTCTGGTCATTGGGCGATTGAAAACCGTCCGGTTTTTCGGCCATAACTCTTTAGTTAGGAATCGTATGGGAACGAGCCATATACTGTTAGAAAGCTTATTCTCTTGCCGTTCTAATGACATATCGTGAGTCCAATTTGGCCGAGCCATTTGTCCCGTAGAGCTGTTTGAAGTAGCAAAGGTCAGACTGATCAGACTTGAGTCCGCGAGTGCCAAATTGGATTTCCGAGCTTGTTTTGGGTTCAATCTTGGTAAGACCACCTTTCACTCCTTACATTTTACCTATTAGACCCAGAATCGGAAGGCCGAGCCTCCTGTTGGTGTCTAAATATTTACTGTGTATTTACTTTATGTCATAGCATTTCTATATTTCGCATAAAAGACCCAGAATCGGAAGGCCGAGCCTCCTGTTGGTGTCTAAATATTTACTGTGTATTTACTTTATGTCATAGCATTTCTATATTTCGCATAAAAGACCCAGAATCGGAAGGCCGAGCCTCCTGTTGGTGTCTAAATATTTGCTGTGTATTTACTTTATGTCATAGCATTTCTATATTTCGCATAAAAGACCCAGAATCGAAAGGCTAAGCCTCCTATTGGTGTCCAAGGTGTTTTATTTATTTATTTTCTGTAAATTATATTGTGCTACCCCAGAATCGGAAGGCCGAGCCTCCTGCTGGTGGTATATACCCCCCACACATTGTTGCACGAGCACCGACGGACTCCGACGTCGTAAAATTCACCGGATCCCATCTCCATTGCTTATTTTTATGTTGTATAATGACTTAATATCTTCTTTATTTTTTGCATTGTGTTGCGTCCTATAAAAACAAAAACATAAATGCTAGATCGGACGTCTGCAGATGAGCCACGTGTCGTGATTAGGTGATTTTCAGAAAAAAAAAAATATTTTTAACATTAAAAGAAATGAATTTCGAATTTTACAAAAATTGAAATAATTCGATTGTCACCGAGACGCCACGTGGTGAGTTAGGGACTGTTAGTTGGGATTTATTCTCAGAAATTTATAAAAAAAAAATCAAATAAAAAAAATTCCAAAAAAATGAATTATTAAGGAAAAATTCAAAAAAAATTGAGAAAAATTGCAGAAAATTCCTAAAAACTTCTAAAAAATTTTGAAGGCTGAAAATGACAAAAAAAAAATTGATTTGTTACCATTTTTTGGATTTTCTCCCATTTAATCCAAAATGACGATTTTACCCCTCAAAGGGTAAATCGTCTTTGATATTCCGATGAATTGTGGAAATTGCTTAGAATTTGGTGATGGGCCAGATAGGTGGCTAAACCTTATGTCTAAGATTTTCACATTTCATTCCCATTTTTAGAAAATGACGATTTTACCCCTTCGAATGGTAAATCGGTTTCTAAAATTCCAGAAAATCATGAAAATTGCAAAAAAAAAAAAGAAATGGGTCAATTGAGTGACCAAACCTATTTTTGACTTTGTTTTACTCCGGATTCATTCCGAAATGACGATTTTTCCCTTTTTAGGCAAATCGTCCCTTTTGTCTCAAAATTACGACTTTACCCCTGATGGGTGAAATCATGTCTAAATCATTCCTAAGCTTGATTGATACTTATTTAGGCTAATAGAGCCTTATTAGGAGTGTCATGTTGATTTGGTGTGATTATTTTACATATTTGGATTCATTGATTTGCGCATTTTATTACTGATTGTGATTGCTAGGATAGTCATTCCTATTTGCATGAATTCCTAGATTTAGGATTCGTACTCCACTCATCTGCATGAAATCTTAGGTCAGAAAATTCAGTCAACTTAGGTACCGAAAGGGCGTCAACTCTGACAGTTGACGTAACTAAGTCCCCGAACCCATTTCTCTGGTTATCGCAGAATTGAATAGAAACTCCCGACTATTCAATAGGGTGGTCCAATCATACCCTCCAAAAAATGATTGGTGGCGACTCCATGGCATGCACACTTAGCACATGTCACCAGACCACACTGAAGGTCGACTACGCATACCTCCGTTGCGATTTGGGTAACGAGCCTTGGGAGAGGCCCGCGTCCGACTAGACTGGACGGCCCATTAGCCCTCGAGAGCCCACATGCAACCTCGAGAGGGTCGCGACAATTACACATTGGTTAGGCAGAATCACCCGCGTCCCAACGTATAACGCTAGCAAGACATTCCATGACCGTCCCTAGATCGATCTCTGATGGCCCAAAACATCCCATCGACAATCCTTATGGTCAAAGTGTTGTTTCTTACTAGAATTGGTTAGGCAGAATCACCCGCGTCCCAACGTATAACGCTAGCAAGACATTCCATGATCATCCCTAGATCGATCTCTGATGGCCCAAAACATCCCATCGACAATCCTTATGGTCAAAGTGTTGTTTCTTACTATAATTTCTCAAGTCCACGTACCTGACTCCGCGTTAGTCTTTCCTTTTCGGTCAGTTAACTCGAGAGTGGCCTGCTCCGAGCGAGATACAACTGAAATACCTCGATGGATATCCTTCCATTCAATAGCCTCGAGAGGAGTCGAAATTCGGAATGTTACAACTCTTCCCCCTTAAAGAAATTGCATCCTCGAAATTTACAACATTCCAAATCATCCAATCTTATGGGGTATTAACGCCTCATCGCTTCTTCACTTTCCCAAGTAGCTCATTTCGTATCGTCGGGCACGCACAAGTCCCATTGGCTTAACCTCTATTGTCCAAATCGAACCGTAGCCTTCTCGACTTTTGAGGCAAATTCATGATTGAGTCCTTAGTAGTTTGTCCTCGATTCCATTCGAGATTCTCCAATGACCATTTATTCTACCAACTTACAACGGTTACGCTTTTTCTCGTTGGCATGTTTCAACTTCCAGCCACATGCTTGATTTCCTTCGCTTCCATTCCATCCATTCTTAGTACCAATGTAAGTCTTGGCACTCCTTCGTGCCATTCCACTAGGTGCCATGGTTCTCCCTATGAACTTCTCATAAGATCCTCTCCTCAAATTTCCCTCCCATTCGTGGGCACGTTTCCTCGTCCTTGAACTTTAAGGTTTCCACCCTCAATTTCAATGTTCCTTCTCTAGGTACTCTTAAGTCTGGATTCTATCCCTATTGTAATCACTTCTATCATCCTTTGGATATCAGGGCCCGTTCATTGCAACGTCGTAGTCGCTTCTTGACCTTCAGATTCAATGCTTAAGGCATTCGCCCAACTAACCAATCAACATACTTTCAATTTAGAAGTTGAATCTCTTATTTCCTTGAGCGAAGTCCATCTTTTATCTGCCAACTACGCGATGCTCAATTTCCTACTACACGCATCCGCTACCTTATTCGCCTTTCCAAGGCGATATATGATATCTTCCTTAGTCCTTAAGAAACTCCATTCATCCACATTGTTCCTCTTTCAATTCTCTTGGGCAAACAAATACTTCGAGTTCTCATGGTTCGTGAAATCTTGAAACTTTTCGCCATGCAAGTAGTGTTTCCTTAACTTTGTCGCAAGGAGATTTGCAAGCTAACTCTAGTCCTGCGTTAGGCGTTCTAACTCATAGGGTCTTATTGTCGCAACATACACGCAATGCCCACTTCAAATTGCCTTGTTACGCCTCATATTTCCTTTCTATGACATGTCATTACGATTCTCATGATCCTTTCAATTCCAAATGAAAATGCCATTATTGGCGTGGTCACCAACTTGACTTAAGTCCCTAAAACTCCTTTCATGTTCATTCATCCATTCGCGCTTCATCTCGTCTTTGGTCCATTTCCTTAATGGGATGGCTCTTGTGGGGAATTCTCCTACGATTCGTCAATAACACTCCATCCAGTTTTAGAGAAAACTTCAAATTTCAATAACTCATATTGACCTTAGTCAATCCATCACTCATTCCAATCCTCAAGGGTTCCATAGGGATTCCATCTCCTAAAATTCACACGACCAAGGAATTTCACCTTATTAAGCCGAAACCCGTATCCATTACTCTTAGCATACAGCGAGCATTTCTTTAGGGTTTACATGATACTTTTCAAAGGTTGTTCATGTCCCTTATGACTTCTTTAATAAATCCGACTATTGTCTCTCGAGACGGTAACAATCAATCCACTTGAGAGTCTATGACTTGGCTTTCTGCTCCCTTGGATCTCCAATTAGACCATGCAGTATTTTGTTCATTTTTGTCACTCTTTCCTTAGGAAGCATTCGTGTCTTAACCACTGAATTGCATAACTAGCCAATGTGAATTTATCTTAATTCCATTCATTCAACTGAAAATCGACATCATCTTGGAATTCGACGTTGTCTACAAGACAGCTTCCCGGACTTCATTCTATAAATCATTCAAGTTCTGCGTCCTCATCCTTAGTCTAGACACTCAACCCTAACACCAAGACGATTAGAACTTCATCTTCCTTCCACACTAGGGTCTCTTACCCTATGAAGAAGCCTACACACTTCAGTGGCATCCTTTTACTTCGAATCCACCTTGTTTTTCTTGTTCCATAGGACGTTAATCTCGGAGTCTACGCCACAGCAGTACCTTTACTCCAAGATTCAAACGCCACCATACCCGACATTCTTTTCCCAATAACTCGATCACTTCAGTGACGAGGTTCCATGGATCGAGGTTCCCCCTCGATTTCCAATAATCCACACCTAGGATATTCAAGTCGATTAAATCGATCATCTTGCGGCTATTAACCAAGTAGCCTTTTTTCTTGCTCATCCATCCATTAGAATTATAAACGGCTCGGACTACCAAGTCCAATCACTTTCCTTTCCATTGACGACCATCTCATGGTCCAATCGTCCTTAAGAACAATGTCTATCCCTTAGGGGACCATAATTTATAACTGCAGTTTGATGATTCAGTTCAATCTCAACCAATCCCATAGAATTGGTAAACTCAGGCAGACTAGTATGCCGATTTTCCTTAATAGTTTCCATGACAGGAGAGATGGGCTATCGTTTCCTCTCCATGGGATTTACGCCCATGAAACATTCATTCATTATAAGTGCATTTCACCATTCATAAGTAGAAATTTTCTCACTTATATCTCTCTCGACCATCCGGTCCTTTCATTAAGACTTCGCAAGTTCAAGAATATTAGCTAACTATGAAGTTTAGACTTCAATCCATTCCTGGATCTCCTCGTCCTGACCAACAGGTCCTTGACCACCTTTGGTTTACTTAGTCGACCTTGAGATCTTTGCCTCACACTGGTCCGTCGTCCTCAGATTCTTGCAAGCTGATATAACTCAAGCATTCTTTGCTCTCGAGCAATGTCAGAGTGGTATTTTCCATTAAACAACTCGACTAAAGTAATCCGATTAGATATCACGCCTTCAAGGAAAATTCTTCCTTTTATCGCCTTTCGCCAATCATCGACAGCCTCTTAAGGCTAGTAACTGCAAAGGCCACTTTCCTTCTTCAGTGTACCCAAAACCTCTAAGGTTTCTTTTCAAATTCTCATTCCAGAGAAATGCAGTTTTGGAATCATCTTCTCTATCGAACCTTAGCCGATCTCAACCTCATGATCCATTTCACAAGCTATTCAAAACCCTCGTGGTTCTTTTCCACATTCTCCATTTAGAAAATGGTAGTCTTAGAGCCACCTTTCTCACGACTTCTATCACTTAATTTATCAGCACTAGCGTCAATCACCTCAGTGACTTAGGCAACGATGGCAACTCCTTCTTTAGTATGCTTACACCTTTTAGATTCATATTTCCATTCAAAGTTCTCACGACCCCTCCAAATCTTGGGTTTCACGTAATTCATAAACTCAAGCCAAATGCTCCACTAGCGACCATTCTCTAGTCGTTCAACCTTATTAGGTTCTCATGGCACTTGATCCACCACAATTCCACTCCAGGAATCAAAGACTAAAATCATCCAGCCAAAACTAACAGTCTTAGGCTTCTCGACGTCATAGCTATCTTAGGAAAACAGCCCATCATCTAGAGATTCCAAGTAATCTTTAATTAACAATCACTTGTCAAGCTAATCTCAACAAATCGCCAATTACTAGGCAAGCCTCAACTAGGCAAAATTCATCTAAGCAAACATCAGACAACCACTCAAAGCACCATTTCAACGAGTCGATTGCTCGCTCCTTAAGTCCATACGCATCCGCGACTTAATATTAACACAACAGGCTTTCTCACATTCAAAAGACATTAGTCAAACGACACTCAATGCCAAAACTCGCCAAACAGGCCAAACACACCGTCAATTTCTCTTTTTCAAAAGACATCCACTGCCAAGTACGAAACTCCTAACCATACCAATCACATGCGCCATTTCAAATGCCATGCAATTTTGAAAATTCCATTGAGGATCAACTTTAATGCAATATATCGTTTAACAAAAGAATTAGACTTAGCCCGACACCTAGATCCATCCCCTTCAATGTATGATCTAGGTCATTCCTGCCTCATCACTATCTTAGAAGCCTGCCAGGAGCCGCTCCTTGTCCGAACCTCTCTATCCCGGCGTACACTCCCAGCCCTCATCAGACCTGGTCATTGCAGGCTGTCCCAAGTCATACATCTACGAAGAGAGTCCCGTTCCACACGTCCCATAACATGCTTCATTACGGTTTATAGGTATCTCGTCAGCTTGTCCCATTCTGAGCGACGGTTTATCAAGTCCAATGATCACATGCCTATTCATGCACATTCCTCAACTCTCATTTTGATACCATAAACAAATGCACTGTATGATCGTCCTCAATGCTCGTCACATTGCAGTCGTCTCCAAATCAATTCTTATCCATAGAAGATTTCTAATTCCACAAATGACCATCCATCTCACAAATCAATTGCCTATGTTCGACCATATACCTCAAGTTCGGTCGTGCATAAGTTACAATCACAATCATATAGTCCAAATGACTCTCAGTCCTTAAGCAATTCTCTATTAACCTCAAGCACATTGATAACCTCAAAATCCATGCTTATAACTCTTCGACTTCTGTTTTCTTCCTTATGAACCTCAATCATATTACCACTTAAGATCGTCAATTAAGATCTATACTAGAACCATTAGAATGCGACACAAGTTCAAGCCTATAATCCTCGAGATTCAACAATCAATACCTAACTCTAAAGGTCTTACTATCTAATCATCCTCAAGTCATCGCTCCTTATCACTCCAAGTCTCAATCAAGTTGGATCGAGCTGACCTTGCTCTGATACCAATCAAGTGGGGATGTCACGCTTCGAACCCGGCAGGCACGCGAGCATCCCACCTTCGCCTTTATCTTTGATGAACTCCCAGGATCCTTCGGGCAATCACTTAAAGCTACTAAATGATAAATGCATGCGGAAGCGAGAAAATACAAACTCCACACAATTTAAACATAAGATGGCTTAGGACGAAAGGGGTACACTTCTCATTAATGTCAAAGTCAGGTACAATTCTAGCTCCAAACAATATACAATACGAATGGTCTCAATCAGATTAATCTTAATTTCCTCTAATGACTTCTCCAAATGCCAATCCATGGCAAGCTCAGGTTTCCATCATCTGGGACTTGAAAATGTTATCCCACGACGGGGTGAGATATATAATCTCAGTAAGCTAAACCTAACCCTAAACTAAGCTGCCAGTACCCCCAGACACTTTTGAAAAATAGGGTATTTTGGGGTTCAAAAATATTGGCATGTTTAAAACAGGGTACTTGTCAAAATATGGCATTTCAGTACTTTAAAATCGACTCGACTCAGTCATAATTCATGATAGGATCTAAGCTTCGTAATATGGCATGATTTTCAATCAAAAACAAGTATTCGACGCCATTACAAAACATGAGGGTGTTTCCAATTTCACTTCGTGAATTTTTCGAAAACATATCATTCTCTTTCACGCCCTCACTGGGCCATTTTCAACGCATGTGGCAAAATTAAAACATGTGAGGCAAACTTTTCATACTTGAGGAAAATTTTCAAAACTTGAGGCATATTCAATTTCTCAAAGTCATTCTTTGATTTTTCCAGAAAAAGATCTTTCCATATCCGCTCGTCCTAGGCCACCCATCTTGGACTGCGAGAAGATAGATGATTTGGTCTCCATACAACCCGTCGGTCCATATGAGACTCTTGCGTCCGGACCTAGAGATGATTCGGACACCATACGACTCTCGACGCCCATTTTCAATCGAGATGAATCGTGTCAGTATGGGACTCTCTAGCCTCACGACCTCGTCAGGTCCAATGGGAGTAACTCCCACCCAATACGTTGGCCAAATTATAAATTCTCGGCGATCCCACATGCCATTGACGATCCCACACGCCAGTGCACTTATAATTTTTCTCGGCGATCCCATACGCCTGTGCGCTTATAATTTCCTCGCGATCCCACACGCCATTTTCTCATAAATATTCAGTTATAAAAAGCCTGAATTTCATTCGAAAATAAATTTACGCCTCAATTTTCAATCAGAAATAAACTCAGAAAATTTAAATATTTCATCGCTCATTCGAGGCATTCATTTCAAACGTCCATCACTGGACAAAGTACATTCCACGTTACAAAATCCTTGGTCAAGCACATGCATCACTTGGCCATCTTCACAAATTCGAGCTTGACATAAGTCATGGTTTCAAAATCTCTATTCAAGGCTCGGTTTGGTCATCTATGCTCCTCATTAGTCCATTTCATTTTAAAACATGCTCGGCAAAGGCTCGTGACACATAAATCTATTATGGTGAAAATCAAGTTTCACCATTCCACCTCAATTTCATCAAGTATAAGCCAAGACACGAATGAATTTGGTCCAACCAAACAAAGGTAGAATCGGGTATGGGGTCATATCGCCTAACCGGTCCAAAATCTCATCAAATTCACATGTAAACACGTCCTTTAGTAACCTAACATCCTAATATAGGGTTAGGACTAACTTACCGAACCAAATGAGAAAGTAATTTCCTCTAAGAGGCCGCACCAATCACTCGACTAAGCTAGTCGATACATGGGCCAGTTCTATCCTTGCAGAATACCACACAAAATTATCTGTTAAACTCGTCTAATCTCTCTTCCAATCCACATACTCCTTGTTAACACATACTAACATATCCTAAGAAGTCTTACCAAAGATTTCCAAGCCAAATGATGCCTCGTCGGGCTCCAAAGTGCCGTAGTTTCCAAACCAGTTAGGTTGGATAGATTCTGCCATCGGGGAGTCCACAAGAAATCAGTCGTTAAAAATCCTTCTAAACTCCATTCTAGCCCATACACATTTTGTTAGCACATAATACTACGTCTTAGGATGGCTTATCGGCGATTTCCGAGCAAAGCAAAGCCTTAAGGGTCCACAAAAACCACGGTTCATCACTGACCAACAACGATAAGATTCTGTCCCTTTGAAAATCACAGATATTCAACCATCAAATCCTTCAATAATCCAACCAAACTTCAAATACACATTTCTACATGTCTTAACTCGGTTCAAGGAGTGTCTTACCATATATTCAAGCCAAAACCAACTCCTAAATGGCCTATGATGCTTCTCGGGTTCAGGCTGATATAGGCAGCGACCTTTGCTGCTTCAAACGAACCTACGAGACAAAAGGCTAGGCCAAATGGATCTCATAATACCTTGTTGGAATGGAAAGAGAAAGAGATTTCTAATGGTGGGTGGATCATCACCATCGGATAACGAACGAAGGAGTTATGGCCAGAACAGTGGAGGACGACGGGACTGGGCGGCGAGAGAGAAAAATCCGAGATAGTGTTTTTGAGAGAGATAATGGTTCCCTTGTGAGATGCTCAGCCAAATGATAGGAAGAAGAGAGGGAAAGCTTTCTCAACAAGTCAAAGAAGAGAAAGAGAGAGAGAGAGAGAGAGAGAGAGATGACAAGTTAGCCGTTTTAGGCTCAATAAATTCGACTTTTAGGTGAGGATTTGACTAATACATTTAATGGCTTTGTCTTTTCCTCATAAAAAAATCAAGGGCCAATATGACCATCTTGCCCTTATATTTTCGGCCACTATAGGGAGGAAACAAATGACTAGATTGCCCTTTCTTGTTTCAAAAGAATGGACATTCATCTATGGGCAAAAGGATAATTTCACACTTATCGTCCAAAATTTCACTTTTCAAATCTTACGAGGCGAGTCGTGATCTTAATTACCCTCGATGATGCGGCGTCCAATTCTTTTCAAATGTTGGAATTACTCAATGTCTGATACCCACTTGCGAGACCAAATTCATGTCGAGCTCTCGTCGACTGTAATTCCAGTTTATTTCTTACTGACGGGCGACTCTTGTAGGCGCTACGCGTATCGACCTTAGGATTTCTAAAGTCGTGGCGACTTTGATTGTCATGTGATTGCGAGGGTTTATCACTAGTTTCTGCGGTCCTGATCATCGAAATTCGATCTAGGAAATTCTCGCAAATTACACATTGGTTAGGCATAATCACCCGCGTCCCAACGTATAATGCTAGCAAGACATTCCATGATCGTCCCTAGATCGATCTTTGCTGGCCCAAAACATCCCATCGACAATCCTTATGTTCAAAGTGCGGTTTCTTACTAGAATTTCTCAAGTCCACGTACCCGACTCCACGTTAGTCTTTCCTTTTCGATCAGTTAACTCGAGAGTGGCATGCTCCGAGCGAGATACAACTGAAATACCTTGATCGATATCCTTCCATTCAATAGCCTTGAGAGGGATTGGAATTCGGAATGTCACAAGATTCAAGGAAGTAGAGAGCCAAGTCATGGACTCTCAAGTGGACGATGCAAAGAGCAGTTGGAGTAATCCGACATCTAGTAATAAAGAAATTGATAAAAACCATGTCGGAGGTCAAAGGAATAATTAGACTGGCTCGCTATCGTTCCCGTGAATGATAATTGAAATTACTTGGGGAATCATAAGGGACATAAATGGAAATTGAGAATTGTCCAATGGACCCTAAGAGGACGCTCGCTGTATGCTAAGTGTGAAGAGTACGAACTTTGGGCTCGATAAGGTGAAATTTCTTGGTCGTGTAGTTTCTGGGAGATGGAATCCCTGTGAATCCTTCAAAGGTAGGAAACAATGTTGGATTGACTACGGCCGATGTGACTTACTGCGACTTGAAGTTTTATAAGTCTGATGGATTATTATGGAGGATACAATGGGAAGGTTCCTCGCGATAGTCATCCAGATAATAAGATTGACTAAGGACGAAACACATTGTAAATGGATGAATGAACATGAAAGGAGATTTCAAGGACTTGAGCCTAGTTGGTGATCGTGCCGATAATGGTATTTCCATTGGGAATTGAAGAATTGTGAGAATTACGATGACGTGTCGCGAAGAGAATTAGAATACGTACCCGTGCAACGTGGAAGGTTTGTTGCCTATATGTCACCACAGTAAGGCCTAATAAGACAAATAACCCAAGATGTGACTTGGAATTGTCAGCTGCCACCTTCGCATGGGGAATAAGGGATATTATTTTGAGATAAGGAGGATTTCGAAGTTGTGCGGACCATCAGAACTTGAGGTATTAGTTTCCCCAAAGGAATTAGATGAAGAGCAACGTGTATGGATGAAGTTGCTTAAGGGCTAAGAATAACATAACCAATATTACCTTGAAAAGATGAATAAGATAACATATGCGTATAATTGGAAATTGAGCATCATGCAATTGGTGATGAATGAACTGACCTTACCTCGAGCAACAAGAGATTCAACTTCTAAATTGGAAGTTTGCCAATTGGCTAGTTTGATGGCTACCTTGAGCGTCAAACCTGAAAGTCGGGAAGGGATTAAGACGCTGCCGTGGACGGATCATAATGTCCAAAGGATAGAGTGAATAAAAGTAATAGGGAGAAAATCCAGACTTCTGAGTACTTGAAAAAGAAACCTTGAAGTCGAGGATGGAAACCTTGCAGCTTCGTAGACGAGTGTACCAGTCTAACAATGAAGAGGAACCTAAAGAAATGACCTCATCGGAAATTCATAGGAAGAGCCATGGCATCCATTGGAATAGCACAAAGATGTGCCAAGACTCACATTGGTACTATTAATGAATGGAGTAGCAATGAAGGTAGTTAAGCACATGGTTGGAGATTGAGAAGTACCAACGAGGAAAAGCATCACCATTGTAAGTTAGTGGATTACTTGGTCAGTGGAGACTCCCGAATGGGATTGAGAACAGATTACTATGGAAGTAGTCATGAACTTACCTAAGAAGTAAAAAAGGCTTTGGCTCGATTGAATATTAGAGGGCAAGCTAATAAAGTCCATGAGTCCTTGATGGTACGAAGGGACGCTTGAATTGGATAGTGCGCCAAGAAGTATATGCGCCAAGGAGTGTGTCCTCGTGATGCCTTAATAACGAGAGCATTTGATAACGGCCTTGAGTTTAATATAGTGACTTGGAAAGGTTTTCATATCAAGGAATTAGAAATGTAGATTTGCAATAGGCTGCATTGATTATCCTCAGACTAATGGGCGAACTGAAAGGATGATTCGAACGCTCCAGGAAAGATGGTGAGCACTGAATTTTAATGGAAACTAGAAAAGGTAAATACCATTAATGGAGTTCACCTGAAATGGCGGTCGTTAACAAAGGATCGGACTAACGACGTGGGATACGTCGGGTAGTAGGAATCATGAAAACCCAGCATACTGGGACGAGACTGGTGAAAGAAGCATGTCGAATCAAGAGTTGCTCGATAGTCGAGTGATCCTATTAAGATAATTTGAGGGAAGTCTAAGAATACTCAAAGGAGATAGGTGGACAAGAGACACAAATCTTTGGAGACTCGAGAAGGAAAAATCAAGTATATTTCGAGGTGTCGTAGAAGAACGGGCTATTTCGATCTGAAAGGAAAAAAGAACTGAACCTAAGGTGACCGTGCTAAAGAAGTACGAGTCGGGCTAACTCTGATCTTGGGAAGTGAAATTGTAATGGTGGACGATAAGGTGTAGTTGAAAGAAAAGACAAGTATGGATTTAGGACATAAGGAAACGAGTTCTGCAGATGAGGACTATTGTTAGTAAAGACGACGTGAAAACATCGTGGGTTACCTAAGAACGTGAGGCAGCGATGAGGCGTCACACCCCCATTGATTAAGGATTGAGAAGGTGACAAATTTTGAGGACGAAATTTTTTTAAGGGGAAAAAGTGGTGTCATTTGAATTTCGACCCTTTTCGAGGCTATTGACTAGAAAGATATTGATTGGTGCATTTCAGCTATATCTCGCTCGGAGCTGGCCACTCTCGAGTTAACTAACCAAAAAGAAAAGACTAACGCAAAGTTAAGTACGTTGACCTAGGGACTCGAATGAGAAATAACACTTTAACCATAAGGATTGTCGAAGGAGTGTTTTGGGCCAGCAGAGATCGATCTAAGAACTGTCATGGAATGCTTTGCTAGCGTTATACGATTGAGACACATGTGATTCCGCCTAACCAATATATAATTTGTGAAAATTTCTTAAATCGAATTTTGATGATCAGGGCCGCATGAACTAGCAATAAACCCTCACAATTACAAGACAATCAAAGTCGTGACTTGAGTAATCCTAAGGTCGATACGCGTGGCACCTGCAAGAGCCGCACGTTAGTTTGAGATAAACTGGAATTACAGTTGATGGGAACTATTCATGAATTGGACCTCGAAATTGGGTATCATATAGTGAAGAATTTCAACATTGGAAGATTGGACTTGCCTCATCGAGGATGAAAAAGATCATGGTTCGCCCCATAAGAATTTGAGAAGTGAAATTTGGACTGAAGATTGGAAATTACCCTTTTGCCCTCGAAAATTTACACTTGCCTTTAAGAATTAGTAAGGGCATTTTGGTATTTAGCCATCCTCTCCTATTGGCCGAAAATCTAAGGGCAAATTGATCATTTGGCTTCTAGATATTATAGAAAAGAGACAAGACTAGCCATTAATTACCCAAGTCAAATCTCACCTAAAAGTCTAATCTATTAAGCCTTAATAGACTAGCTTGTCATCACACACACACACACACACACACACACACACACACTCTCTCTCTCTCTCTCTCTCTCTCTCTCTCTCTCTCTCTCTCTCTCTCTCTCTCTCTCTCTCTCTTCTTCCATCATTTGGCCGAGCACCTCTCCCTCTCTCTCAAACTCTCTCTCTCTCGAATTTTCTCTCTCGTTGCCCTCACGTCGTCGTCCGCTTTTCCGGCCATATCTCTATCGTCCATGATTGGCTGCTGATGAGTCACACACCATTGGAAAGATCTATCTTTCCTCTTTCCATTCTAACGAGCTATCATGAGCCTTAATCCACCCAGCCGTTTGTCCCATAGAGTCGTTTGAAGCAGCAAAGGTCGCTACCCGAACCAGTCAGACCCGAGAATGCCTAGATCAACTTTGGGAGCTTGTTTTGGCTTGATTCTTCGGTAAGATACTCTTTGAACCTAGTTAAGATGTTTAGCAACATGTATTTGAGGTTGATGATAAATTATTATGGATTTTAAGAGCTAATATCTTGCCGTTCTTGACTGACCAAAATCGGACCAGTCTGTCCAGCGAGGAAACCGTGGACTTGCTGCCCTTTTGGACCAACTACGCTCGCTTAATCCTTGGTAAGTTGACTCTCAACCTTAGCTTAGCATGTTAAGAGGCGGATGGTTGATGATTAGTAGGATTCAATGGATTTTGATGGCTATTTGTGGCGTATGTTCATGAACCGAACCGTGAATTTTGGGGATGATTTAGGTAGGTTGGAAAAGAGGTAGGTTGTCTCTAAATCCCAGCTTGGGATGTTAATGAGTTATTGATTGAGGTTTGGAGTGAATTTGATAGAGTTTAGTGGATGATTATTGGTTAGACCTCTGAGAGGACAAATTTGCCCATTTCTGTCCGGTTGAACCGTGAGCATCAAGAGGGATTTGACCGTGAGCATCAAGAGGGTTTGGAGTTAGTATTGCTTGGCTTGCTCTTGATTGAAAACCATATGCTTGAGGGGTCCCATTTGACCGTGAACGTGTATTTTAATGGCCAATTGATCATTTGAGTTGATAAGCCCGAAAGTATTTATCGAAAGAAATGCCAAGATTGAGTTTTGTGAAATGGCCATTTTCATTGATTTGTTTGAGGCCTTGTTTGAATTGAGCTATGTTCATTGAATTGTCCGAGGCTTTGCTTGAAATGCATGCGTTTGTTTTCGAATGAAAATTGAGATTAATGATGACTGGATACTATATTATTAATGGCCAATGAATTGAGCTCTATGAGGGAGTTGCTCATATCTGACCTGACGAGGTCATGTGGCTAGAAAGTCTCATACTGATCGAATCATCTCGAAGGCTGTAAGAAATGAGAGTCGTATGGTGATCGAATCATCTCTAGGTCCGGACGCGAGAGTCCTATAGTCAACCAAATCATCTCGATGGCGCGGAGTGTCGAGAGTCGCTATAGTGACCGAATCATCTCGCATGCGAAAGTCATCATATTGACCGAATCATCTAGATTAAATTAGGCGTCGAGAGTCATATGATTGACCGAATCATCTCGATGCCCAAGATTGGCGTAAAAGAAAAGATCTGCTTTCGAGAATATCAAAGAATGGATTTGTGAGAAATTGAAATTTGCCTCATGATATGAAAATGGCCTCAAGTGTATATTTTTTATTGAAAACACTGCCATTGTACGAAGCTTAGAGTTTAATCATGATTTTCTTGACTGAGTCGAGTAGATTTGGAAATACAGAAATGTCATGTTTTGACAATATCATATTTTTACCATGCCAAAGCTTTTATTCCAAAATACCTATTTTTCAAAAAGTGTTTGGAGGTACTGGCAGCCTAATTTAGGGTTAGGTTTAGCTAATTGAGATTTATATCTCACTCCGTCGTGGGATCGCATTTTCAGGTCCCAAGCGATGGAACCCCGAGGTTATCATGAACTGGCAGTGAGGATGCCCCCATTGAAGGAGTAATATTACACCTAACTTAACCGTAACTTCTTTTGTAAACCTTGGGATTATTTTGCCCTGTTTGGTTAACACTTTTACTTATCTTTTCCAGAAGGGAACTTTGTAATTTCGAGGTTAATTTTGAGAGTACAATTTTCCGTCCTAAGTCATCTTGTACTTTTACATATTGAGTTGTTTTCACGCTTTCGCATGCATATATCATTTGAAACATTTGAAGTTGCTGGCCAATGAATCTTGGGTATCATCAAATCGAAACGGCCGCTGAGGGATGTTCGCGTGCCCACTGGGTTCAAGGAGTGATAGGAACTGCTATAATTCCATCAATATGCTATTTAACACCTCAAACATGCCTTAGCCAAATAACACTTAATGCCAAGTACGCAGCTTACCAAGTAAGCCAATCACAAATGCCAATTTACAAACAACATCCAATGCCAAGTACGAAACTTTACGACCCTTAATCACCCAAGGTGATGTAAACCAAGTGTACCAATCACAAGCGCAATTTGATATGACATGCAGAACGTGCTAAACTATTATAACCACCTAAGGTCTCACTATCTAATCATCCTAAAGTTATCGCTCTGTATGTGAGACCATTCACTATGTCAGTGAATCTATCAAATATTTGTTTCACAGTTTCTCCAAGCTTCATTTCATACTGGCCGAGAAGAAAATTGACTTTAGTCTCCTTGACCGTCTTTTCCTTCATATGTAATATAGAGCTTGTCCCAAATCTCTTTTGACGAGCAACAATCCGCAATGCGTTTATATTCAGTAGGAGATAAAGCACTACAAAATGAGTAAATAGTCTTTGCATCAAGAGCATCTCTCTTGGCAATTTTAGTGGCCGATAGAGTGGCAGTTGGCATTGTATTATTATCCCCTACATTAGATCCGCTTGTGTTACTTGCAGTCGAATTCATTCTTCGTTGCACAACATCCTAAATATGGGGATCTTGGCATCTAATATATGCCTTAAATTTATCTTGCCAATCGATGTACTCATTCCCATCAAAATATGGTGGCATGTTGTTGCTTCCACCTTTGATCCATGTGGGAGAGAAATTGCTAGCCATAAAGATCGTTAACTCAGAAGTAAAACACTTCACAAGATATGAGCACCAGGCTCTGATACCAATTATTGTGGCTAGTGTTTTCACCTAGAAGGGGTGAATAGGTGATTGTAGTGCAATTTTAAAAGTTTAATGCAAAAGATAATATATCACTATGTGTGCTTTGTGAGCAGTTCAACTTTCACAAGATGTATGATATGATCAAAGAAAGGGATATAAAAAACTACACAAAGGGTCTATAGTGGTTTGGCTTTGGTTAAGCGTACATCTACTTCTTCGGCTATCAGCCAATCGACTGTATTCCATTAGTAAATTGCTTTAGAGGTTACAGCTTCAGAGGTTACAGCTTCCTTGAGCCGTAGAATTCCACAGCTAACGCTCAACACTCTTGTGCACACCTCCTCACAATTGTAATGGATGAATCAAGAAGTGTATATGAAATGAAGTACTTTCGATCTAAGAATTATGAACACTCTTCCCTCTTAATGCCAATCTTATTTTCCCTTCAGCCTTGAGATGTTTTTTATACTCCTCCGCCTCCAATCTAACCATTGCAAAGCTTCCAAAAGAGGTCGCTTCCAAAAGAGGTCTGTTCAAAACTTCCCGTTTGGACAAGACAATTACTAAAAGAAGATCTTGTAACCGTTGGAGATTGCCAAAGGAAAGTCTTCTCCATTCAGATCAAATCACCCAAACAATTATGATCTTGAATTTCCATAGATGTTTTCATTCATTTGGAAAGTTGTGTACGTCTCCTTGAATCCACATCCTTGATTGATCTATATCCTCGAGAATCTTCAAGAATGATCCAGCTCAATTGTATCCGTTGTATTGTATCAGTTTAGTGCATTTTGAATTCCTCTTGAAGTTCTGGTTACTGCATGTGAATACTCGTCTCAGAACTTGAGTATCATTCCAACGTCTGAGGTATCCACACTCAACGTCTAAGGTCAACACAACATCTGAGTTCCTCAAAAATCACATCTGAACTAAATCTTTTTGTCAGATTCAATCTTGTGCATCTCCGCACCAAAGGACATCTGCAAAACAAGTATTCAATGGCATTATCTCGAAACTTTAAAGTACTTGGATTGTTTTGTCAAATTCAAAATCATTTAGGGGTTTTTCTCAACAGATGACACCCTCCTTGCTAATGTGGAACTATCTTGGAAACATGATGTTCTTGATACTTTGGAAGATGATGAGCATACCTCCTTGCAAACTCTGTTGACCCAATTAAGCACAATCAAGAAGTAAAAAGTAGCCTACGAATCTTTATATTTTGAACTACTAGGGGCTAAACATCAAAGAGAGGCACTCATGATGCCAACTGTAATAGTGAAATGCAGCTTTATAGTTTTGTCTTGTGTAATAAACAGCATATAATGTAATCCATTGTTACCTATTCCGTCTATATCATTTCCGTATGCATGGGTCATCATGAGATATAATTCTGAAAGATTTTCTTTTCTCTCAGGGCATTTAATGCCAGACACCGTTTTCATCTTATCCTTGAATTTGAACAGCCATGCCGCATCGATGATAGGGGCTATAATTTTGAAAAAACAAATGCCGTCCACGTCATCATGATTAACTATACTTCCCCACATTTCCATGATGTATCAGTTGCCTCGTAACTCGGTATTCACTCATTAACTTTATTGCCTTGATTATCAAGGAGTCGTGACCAGACACCTAGCATCGGGGATAAACTGCTCTTGATTTATGCTTATAAATAGCATGATCTGCATCAAGTAGGTCCTCATCCAAATCCTCAGTCCAAAATTCTCAACTTGCAACAATCCTTCTTAAAACCTACAATGAAGCCTTCCAATTTTTCTTCTTTGTCGCGACCCGTCCGAAAGCGGACGCGGCTAATGGATTACCGATCGCGGATCTTGGATCGGCGCGAGCCCTCCCAGGCCCATGCCAAATCGCGGCGGGAGTATTTTTTAAAGGATTCGACGATAAGAGTCGATCGCTTTCGATCTTCAGTGTGGTCGTGGTGGCATGTGCAAATTGTGCATGCATTTGGAGTCGCCACCGGTCTTTCTTGGAGGGTAGACCGGAAACCTTACTGATCGATTGGGAGAGATCGATCAGTTCTGCGGAACCAGAGATTTTGGGTTCGGGGACTTGGTTATGTCGGTGTCATTACCAACGCCCTTTCGATACCTAACGCGAGTGATTTTCCTGGCTAAGAGCTCATGCAGGCGCAATTTTAGGCGAGGTAGGTTTGATTCAGGGTTTCATGCAGATTGGAATACTATTCCTATCAATCACAATCAATTTAAATGAAAGCGCAAACAAGTGCATAAATAAATATCATCGATGCACATCAATTCAAATCAATGACTTCCTAGTAGCCACCCGGATTTAGTGAAGGTGTGATTTTGACCGGGGGTAAAATGGCAAGATTTGGGGACGATTGGCCCGAAGGGCAAAATCGTCATTTTTGGAAGGTTTGGATACCGAATTACCCAAAATATTCCATGGCCAGTTGATTGTGGCCATTTCCCCTTTTTTTGGGATTTTCCTAGATTTTTTTTAGAATTTTTTTGGAAGACGGTTTGCCGGAAGGGCAAAACCGTCATTTCTGGAAGGTTCGGGGGTCAAAAGACCCGAAACAGGTCATTGCCAGTTGGATGTGGCCATTTCCTATTTTTTGGAATTTTTTTAGAATTTTTCTGAATTTTTCCAATTTTTTTGGATTTTTTTATGATTTTCTATTTTTTATTGCATTTTTGAGTTTTTTATTATTTTTTTTAATATTTAAAAATATTTTTCAGGCCGGGTCAGACCCGGCCCGGACCCGGGTCCAGACTCTCATGCCCACAGCCGAAACGACGCCGTTTTGGTATTTTTATTTTTTTATTCATTTTTTTATATTATCTGAAAACCCACAGATCGGACGATCATCATTGTGCCACGTGGCCTCCTCTGGCGCGTCCGATCCTGGGTCAGATCGGACGGTCCTCCGAGTGCCACTTGGCACAATGTCAACCGTCGGATGAAAATGTTTTTATATTTTCGAAAATCATTTATTAATTTCTGAAAATCATTTTAATTTTCCAAAAATCCCAGATCGCGACACGTGGCACATCGTCCACCGTCGGATCTGGGTCTTATTTTTGCACGGCCCGGCCCCACCATGCTGACGTGGCTGCTGAAGTGGCATGCCACGTCAGCGCTGACCGTTGACCGGCCGGAGGGTCGCCGGGGAAGATGATGAATAGTGCCAAATTCCGGCGACCCTCGCCGGAGAGCCCAAACCGACGTAGAAACGTCGCCGAATCCCACATATTTTGATACCAAATCAATCTTCACTAGACCCAAATCAACAACCGACCATTTCATGGCCGAAACAACGCCCGAAACTGCCCTAAATTGACCAACCCCGAACCGGCGCCGGCGAGCCCATTCGCCTAGATTTTTTTATCTGAACTCAACTTCATTCTATCACAATGCATCCAATGAAGTTAGGGAAGCTTACCTGAGGTTGTTTGGACCTCGAAGACCGCTGCTGCGCCGGTGAGAGCTCCTGGCTCGGTCCGAGCGCGCTCGAGCTCCGACTATGGCTTCCGGCGCGGTTTCAATGCAAAAACAAAGGTAAGTCGGATTTAGAAGTCATTCTAACGAAGATTTAAGGTCCCTAATACGCAAATGAGGCTCGGGGGTGGAGCGACCGAGGGCCAAAAAAAAAAAAACATCAACTCATTGAGGCATTTTTATCGAACAGGTTATGTGCATTTAAGAAATGAGGATCGGGAGAGGATACCGACCTGTTCGTGGCTTGTCGACGGCGACCAAACTCATGGTGATGATCAGTGGGGGGTCTTGAAGATCGAGGATGGTCGCTACTCCCCTCTGTTTTGCCCCAACACCACCTCCTCTCTTTTTTTTTGGCCGAGCTTCCTCAAACTCTCGGCTTTCTCCCATTTCCCATGGCCGACCAGCCTTTTTTCGACCACTTGGACTTGCCTCCCGCTCCTGTCGTTCTTCCTTTCTTTTCATTTTTTAAAGAAAACGACCCCAGCTGCCACTCTGTCGCCGGTGAGGTCCCCTGCCTTTTTTTTCTTTCGGCGCAGTGGGTCTGCAACTAAGTTGCAGACCCGGTCGGACCGGGTCGGGTCAGGTCTGACCCGATCGGCCCGGTTCGACCAATTTTGTCCAATTAGGTCCCAAATTGACCCCTTTTCATAAAATTGATGGCAAAATCGGACTCCTTGACATGTTTTCTATCAAATAGGGGTATTTTCGTGAATCAATTAATTGAAATTTAGTGAAAACCCCAAATTGCCCTAAGGATCCGAAATTGATTTTTGTTTAATCGAGGGCCCAAACGACTGAATTAGTCAAAATTGAGGCCACCAATGGATTCATCATGATGAAAAACATAGGATAGAGGTGTTTGATTTCAATGGGTATGCCCGTGTGAAATTTAATTTCGAAATTTGTGAAACCGGCGACTAAATTGAAAGAAAATTATGCAATCTAGCCCTTTTGCTTAAAATTGATCAAATTGGAGGGCAAATTGACCAAATTGCATTTCAAGACTTTAGAATCCAATGTCATAGCTTACACAAGGTGAGAATTGAAAACTAAAAGACTCAAAAATGATTTTTTAGGCTCGGTTCGGGTTTATGTTTGTGAAAGAACATAGTGACCCGAGCCGAATTTTTGAGATTTAAAGTAACACACTTGAAGAGGAAATTAAAAAAAAATTATTGAATATTTTTGTGTATTTTTCTGACCACGAATGGTATTTTTATGACTTTTTGGGTATCTTTAATAATTAAATAAATTCGAAAAATATTAAAAAAATACCAAAAAATATTCTTTGTTCAAAATTGGTTCCTAAGGCCAAGCCAAGGCTTCCAAAGTTAATTTTGTGATTTTATGACCTTTTTTTATATTTTTAATTAATTTTAAAGAATAAAAATCACAATAATAGATGGTCAAAAATCAGGTGTCAACAGCTGCCCCTCTTTGAGAGGAATCTCATCAGAGGTTTCTCTCAAAGATAAGGTGGTGCCTGATTCCTAACCGACTCGACTGGGAAAATGAGTGAAGAAATGCTACGACATTGAATCTTTAAGGCTCATGATAAAAACTCAAATTAATCCCTGGTTTGCTCTAACCATTGGAACATGGGCTGGGATGAGAGAGGCTTACCTGAAGCTCACCTGTCGGATGCTGCCGGTTGCGACGACTTTCAAGCAGATACCTAGGACTTGTCATTTAGAAAATCCTAGGGAGATTAAGCTCTGACCTGTATGGTAGGTCATACCATTATGGGATCCCTAACCGATAGGAATCTAAAGAAGGCGCATTCTTTCTTTGGGAATTTGCCAAGGATTTTGATCCGTATGGTGGATTAGACCATAAGCGGTTCGCCTACAGTAAGGCTTTGAGTTGACCCTTCAGGCGGTTTCTACCATTGGTTGCCCTTCTGGCGGTTTCTACCACACATTGACCCTTCTGGCGGTTTCTACCATCATTTGACCCTTCAGGCGGTATCTACCATTGGTTTGCTTTGAAAATGGGTCTCATGACGAGGGTTCTCCACGTCCGATGAGATTGCCTGATTTTTGAAAAGGGGTCTCATGACGAGGGTTCTCCACGTCCGATGAGACTGCCTGACTTTTGAAAAGAGGTCTCATGACGAGGGTTCTCCACGTCCGATGAGACTGCTTTTTTGAAAGAGGGGTCCCGAGACGAGGGTTCTCCACATCTGCTGGGACTGTTTGATATTTGAAAATGGGTCCTAGGACGAGGGTTCTCCACGTCAAGCTAGGACTGCTTGATTTTTGAAAAGGGGTCTCATGACGATGGCCCTCCACGTCCGATGAGACTGCCTAAATTTTGAAAAGGGGTCTCGGGACGAGGGTTCTCCACGTCCGATGAGACTGCTTGCTGACTTCTTTTGAAAAAAGGGTTCTATCCTCACCCCTTCTTTTGAAAGATCCCGAAATTTGTCGAGAATTCAGTTTTGAAGCAGTGAAAGGTTTTATCTTGACAAAGATTCACTTGGGTCTGTTGAGGCGACATTCTGGGAGCTGGGTTCTCCAGGTATCCTGCAGAAGTTTGAGCCTGAAAGATTTTTCTTCACCAAGAAAACATTAGTAATCTTTGGGAAGACCACGGCTGTCCATTTGACAAGAACCGTATGACTTAAGTTTTAATCGTGAGATGTACATTTTGATGCTGGAGGTTATCCAAAACATTCATGCAACATACAGATGCGATCACAAATTCCTTGCGCGGCAAATCTGGATCTAACAATTTGAAATTTCCAAAAAGAGTTTGTTCAAAACATCTATTGGAGAATTTCTCATCAAGAGGGCTCCTCATCGCTCTGTGATAATGGTCTTTTGTAAGGAATGCGCTCAACTTCCTACTAACATGTGCCTAGGTTTTAGGATCATTCGCAACGCATACATTTCGATCAATCGGGAGGTCTTCCACGGGACCGTGATGTTGGGCTTGGATAATGGTTTTCAAGGGAGACCCGCTTTGGAGTCGAGGCCATTAAATGAATGTTCTCACCATCTGCTCCGGGTTTACAAGTCAAGAACCCTGCAAAATGAGAAAGAAATAATCTTGCTCGTACCTCTTCGAGCTAAGCTATATGTTAACCCAAGTGTCTTAGTTAGAGAAGACTATTTCAGGGTCTTAACATCGGTAGGATTGGGGACTGAAAAAGGCTTGTTTTTGGCCCAGAATTCATGAGGTGTTTGACATTGGTGATCATTACAAATCTGCCACCTGTCCTTGCCTTTCTGCATCTTCAGTCTTTGAGGTGTGCGCCCGCTTTTAAGGTGTGCACAAATCCTTTAGAGAACGTCTCATGTTGCGTTCAGAGACCGACTCTCTCTATGTCTTTGTTCTGCGCTCGGCACCATTTGGAGAGCAGCCCTTTTGGATTTGGCTCCTTCATGGATTTCCTCTTTTCCCATCCAGCTTCATTGCGTATCAATCAAACAACTTACACGAGCATCGGCCTTGCTTTTACCAGGCACTTTGCTTTTTCTCGATGCCGTGGATTTTTCTCATTCATTTTTAAAATCCCACTTTTTCTCATCTTCATGGGATCGTGTTAGACCTATGATCAAAGGTCTAACAAGGTTAAGCATTAACTTAGGAATTTTTTGCCAACCCTAAGTCTTGAACTCCTTCGTTTCTGAAGTGATGCTGCATCCGTCTTGGAATGTGCAATGATCACCAACGGGTTTATGAAATGATTTTGCAGGCTCAAGTTGGCTGTGCAAAGGATTCGGTGTGTGGGATAGAGAAATGAATGCTTCTCATCATCCTATGGCACTTGGATTACCATATAAACAACACACGAAGATTAATGTTAGTCTGAGCAACAAAATTTCTAACCATTTCTCCTGATGCTGTTGGACTTACTTCTATTCTGCCCCGATGTGGGGTGGTTCTCGACAGGGCTGATAATGAAAACCTCCGTTCAAAGGGGTTATCAATGGTCACCTGTAGTATTTGGGAATATGAAACGAACGCCTCCGTCGTCCCAATCCATGTAATCGTTGCGAATGGTCCCTACCTCCGTAGGTACAGATTTTGCTATCCGATTCACTTCCCTCGTCTCTCAAGTGTATGTAGGATGTGTTTGGACTGGGCTCGCCTCTCTTTTGAGTAAACTTCCTTTTGAATGATTTGACAAATAATCATATTTGGAAAAATTCATTTCTTTCTTTCCCAAAATTTATCCATCGAGGGGATTTTGTGATGTATCGTGCATGTTTTATTCATGCTTTGGGCGACCTCCCGATTTAAATCATGAATATCGATGCATTGGATAATTTTCATGACGGCTGAAAGGATTTTAACATTCTTTATCTCCAGCTAACTGGGAAAGGGATACTTACCTACATGTCGCGGCTGCAGACCCCTGAAAATGTAAAAGAAGCATATCATTGTATGTTCATGAATTTTTCGAAGATCGAAACGATACATCCTACCCTCATGTACCCTAACAGGTAGTACGTGGGATGTAAAAACTTATTCGTCTCCAAGGCGATTCCCCTGTCAAGGATAAACAATGAGTATCAATTCATATTCTCAAATTCAAGACAAATTGGGATGATACAACTTTACTCTTGGTTCTCATCCCGTTCTGATGTTGCTTATTGATATGAACAACGTCTATCAAATTCGCCTATCCATGCTTGGAATATTTGCAACATCAATGGTTCAGCTGCCCCCGGTTGGGCAACGTCTGTTCTGTTATTTGAACAGATGGCTCCTTGAGTGATTTATCCACATTTATCACCTGAGAAGGGAAAGAAAGGAGACATTATTTCGGTATTCGATTGAAGATCGTTTAGGAACGATACATCATTTTACCAAATAGGTGGCTTCGCGGCCAAACGTATTTCGTATTGAAGGGGTAGATCCCATTATGCTCCGCGGGTGATAGTCATTGTTCATGGAACTTGCTCCACGGATTAAGTGATTAATCCACGGCCCTCGGCTTGAAGATGCTCAAAGGGTGATGTTGACACTCACGCGCAATTAGTTCTAGATATTAATGAAAGATGTTCCCGTGGGAACCTTACAGTGCGATCAACAACATATTCAATAGGAGTATTCAACCCCTTTCCTCTAAGCATTTTTCATCGAGTAGCCATGCCTTGCATCAGACGTTTGATCACCGGCCTTGCGTCACCACTGCGATGGTCCTCCGGCTCCAAATTGATCGAGCCAAAGATTGAACTCATCGCCAAGGAAATTGCTCGAGTCTTCGAGCCATTGATGTTCAAGTTGGGTATCAACGATTGTTGGGGGCAGATTTCTTTCATTGCCTTCGTTGTGAGGGACTGGAGTCTTTGAGCTGGAACCTTCATCATTGCCCTGTTGGGGTTGAGACATACATTCCTGAAGAGTATTGATCCAAGTGTCCAGCTCCTCATCAAGGAAATCACATGTTCTTTCTAGCCCTTGGTGCCCAGATTGGGTGTCGTCGACTGCAGGCGAAGGATTCCTCTCTTTGCTCTCGTCATGAGCAATTTGACCCCTCGAATTGGAACTTCCTCCAATGACCGGCAGGTTTATATGTGCACTCTCTACCAATACCAGATCCGCTTCAGGGACAACATTAATGACCGATTCGCTCTCAAACTGAGGAATCCCTATGTGCTGGAACTGTGGTATATACTCTTGAGGAGTATTGAGATAGCTCGGCGGAGCATTCTGATTTGGGTTAGAGGAGTCGCTGACACGACTGCTGGTCCCGTCATTGCTGAAACACGGTTGGGTGCTCTTGGCTCTCCAATCATCGTGGTTGTAACTCTGCCCAGCACTTGAGCTCAACCGGCTTTATGATGGTTTAACGCTATCCTTCCATTCTTTAGCAATCTCCTATAGTACTTAAGGTGAGACTCAACGTTAATTCTAGAGAGCCCTGGCACGTTCATAATCTCGAGTACGCGTAGTGGGCTAGCCGAATCAACTCCCAGCTCTCGAATTGCATCAACAAATTTGGTGTGAAGTTCATAGGTCCAGTAAAACCTTGTTCTCTTATCACCCAAAATATCGTCAATACTTCGGTAGCTATTCTCTACGGGATCTAGTCGTTTCAAAAGTTGTCCAGGGAGGGACTCACCGACTTTGGATTGGCTGGCTGCGACAGCGAGTTCGTCATTGAGAAAACTCCACCTGTGATGATTCATATCCCATTTCTCAGAGGATGTTGGTGTTGACTCTATGGTGTTGACTTGCTCATGCAGATCTCCGACGGTATCTGGCTGTGTCGAAAAATGCTGTGGAGAATACGGTAACAGCTGAGCATTATTCGTCAACAGGGATGGTTCATCGAGGAACACCTCGCCGAGGACAACAGGATTACCACAATTAAGGCAGGCGGCCTTGGTCAGAGCTTCCTTATATCTCGCGCTTTCAGCTCGAAGCTTCTCATTCTCCTCCTTCAGGGCCAATAACTCATGATCTGCGTGTTGCTGTTTCACCCGGGTTCGTTTGTTGGCGAACCAAAACTTGACCTTCGAAAGCTCCAATCCTAACTTTCGGCTCAACTCAATTTTCTGTTGTCTGCTTGGGGTGGAGCATTCATTGAAGAAAGCTTCGAGTTCTCGGATTTGGCCTGGAGTGTGGCGTTGCAGTTGCTTCCTTTTCTGACTCCGGTCATCATTGTATACTCCTTCTTCGTAGCTGAAGCCTAGAATTTCATCACTGGAGGAGTCAGTCTCCATGGCCTTCGGGCAGGATTCAGCTCCAGGATCTTCAAAGTCTTCCAACAGTTCGTGTTCAGAGATGTCCAGGTCGGGCGTTTCTAGCAGATGGGAATAGCTTTTAAACATGATGGATCGGAGTATCTCGGGCTGATCTAGTTCACTCAGCTTTCTCTATTCGCTCTTATGTGTTTGCTCACTCTAGAAATTTTCTCGAGTGATTGTGCGTGTCCTAGAACCATCCTTCAGGCTGCATATGAAGACCAGCAAACAAGCGCTCCTCCCGAGACCCTGCAATTACTCCTCGTCTGTCTTCCCCTTTCTTTTTCCTCGTGACAGGATCACAAACTCTCTTGCATTGATTCGGTTTCATCGAGTATTGCGCTCGTCCCCTAGTTCAGTCTTCAAAGTGGTGGGTCTACAATCTTTCGGTGCCTTTTATGATTTGCTAGGCCCGAGAATGTGGGGAGCAGCGGCGGATCCGCAATTAATGACTCCGTTTAATTCATTTAGCTCCATGGGAATTAACGCTATGACCTTCTCTCAACCCCTTTTCATCGTTCAAACGAAAGTGGCATTTTCCCAGTGCACGCTGTTACTCTTCATTTCAACATCCTGGGTATTCGGTGAGGAATGAGTTCGTGGCCACTCAAAATTTAAAGACCGCCTCTGGTTTCGGATTTAATCTAACAAGGGATCATCGCAACTGAGCATGACGATTTTCGTCGATAGCGTTGGCTTTCATACAGAATTAACTATAGTCATTAAAGAAAAATGTTCCTATAGGAACTTTACAATGGATAAGATGAGTGATCTACTCGTGAACATGTTCTTCTTTCTCTGGGTATTCGTAGTGACCGACCCATTGTGCCCCGAGTCAGGTGCTAGATCATGGCTGTCCCAGCATGCCAGCTTCCCACTGATTGAACAAGGCATCGAGCCCCTCATCGAAGAAATCATCTGTTGTGGGTTGACCAGCGGCAGGTAGAGCACCAGCCGACTGCTGCTCTAATGGAGGAGTGCATACTTGCTGTACTTGTGACACGTGCTCTTGAAAAGTGTTGAAATGGCCCAGAGGGACATTCTGATCAGCTTTCAGTTTGCCGGTGGTCGGGTTTCTAGCTTGATTGATGCTTAGATTTGGCCGGGTATCTCTTGATACATGAGCATTACAATGGCGGTCGCCCTTAGTTTTTGAGCTCGAGACGGATTCCTCCCGGTTTAGCTCCGCTCGACGCTGTTTTAATAGCCTTCTGTAGGCACCAAGGTGATTCCTGACCAGTTCCTTACTAAGCCCCGGTACATTCATGGCTTTAAATATGCGCGTCGGATTTGCTGAGTCGATCCCCATTTGGTGAACCACGTCTAGGAATCTGAAATGCAATTCAGGGGGCCAAGCGAACCTCCTCTTATCGTGGCCCAAAATTGCATTGATGGCTTGACGACTGATTAACTCATCTCCAGCAGGACCCGACCCCATCGAAAATTGTTGTGCAGAAGGCTGATGTGCTTTGAGCTGGTCGGCGGTAACATCCAGCTCCTTGAAACTGTAACTCCAATCAAAGCGATGCATATCCCATCCTCCAGGAGGCATTTGTATCGTCTTCGTAGGATCATCCTGCTCATGCGTGACTCCGGCAAAATCTGGTTGAGCAGGAGATGCCCCGAGGGAGTAGGGTGGTAAATGAACGTCTTCAATCATTGCGTGAGGCTTATCGGGGAATATCTTACCGAGGGCGATGGGGTTATCGCAATGAGGGCAAACGGTAATATTGAGAGCTTCTTCATACCTCATGTTTTTTGTTCGCAGCTTTTAGTTTTCTTCCTTTAAAATCTCGACCACCTGACGTTTGCGTTGAGCCTTCGATTTGGATCTCCTATTTTGAAACCAAAACTGGATCCTCGACTGATTAATCCCCAACTCCCGGCTCAATTCAATTCTCCACTTCTTTTTCATGTAAGGGCTTTTACTGAAGAGGGTTTCCAGCATTTGGGTTTCCTCCTGAGAGTATTGGTGAGGACGTCTTCTTTTCCCGAGTTGAGCATCGTGGATGTCGTTGTCGTCGTCGCCGTGATTTTGATTTCCGTTGCCAGAAGTGTTGGGCTCCATGGTTTTGGTGTTAGACTTGATCTTGGAATCTTCGAGATCCCTCAGTAGTTCAATTTCTAAGATTTTTGAGTCAATCGCCTCTAGCAGCTGACAGTAACCTCTTAAATATGTTGGATTGAGAAATGTTTAATTGGTTCTTGCCCACTCAGAGTTCTCTACTCTCTCATGTATGCTCACTCCCTATAAATTTTTCTTCGAGTGACTTTGTATGTTCAGGAGACGCTCTTCAAGCATCATTAGGCAAATGTTCCCCCTCAAGACCTTGAATTTCTCGCTTAGCTTTTCAACGTGATGGGACTGCCAAATCCTGTTAGGGCTCTCTTCGATAGTTGCGCTTACCTCCCACCTAACTCTAATAATGGTGATCCCGACAAATCTTTTACATCTTTTAATTGATAAGCCGGAAATCGCGGACCGAAACGAATCCAATGGTTCTCGTGAGGGGACCTCCTACTTTACCCCCTAACTGGGCTCCACCAGCATTATTACTGAGACCCTTCATCATCCTCGAGTTGTTATAAAATGAGGAATTAACGTATGGCAGGTTAACGTTCTCGCATAATCAGTTTCTTCCTTCTAATCTCTCTATTAGACTCGTCTTATTCTCAAGCCAACCCAACGCAAATGGCCTCCTCTCCCGTACGCACTTTTTCAACTGATGTCTTGGCCCAGTGGGAAAAGCTTTATAACCTACTGGGTCGCGGTTACGCGCACATAACCGATCATTCTACAACCGAGGATGAAATCTGCGTCCAGCTCGAGGATCTAGATACCACTTCTCTCGAAGGTACTACATTGGGGATGGAATATAGAATTTTCCCGACTCTCTTTGCACACTCCTTAGAGGCCTATCGTGTTGCTAATCGGGAGGTTCTCGTGGCTCGCGTCTTGCGAGCTCGTTATGAGGATCGATCTGATCATTTGGTGCTGACCAACTATTTGACCGATAGTTACAAAAAGGCCGTCGAGTTTGCTAGTGAGCGGGTCGCGACGTTGCTTCGCGAGAGGAGAAATCTGGTGGATCAATTGGCCTTATCCCTGACCACCGGCGAGCATGACCGCCGCAATGTCCTGTTGAGGCTTCAGAGCGACTGGCAGGAAGAATGGCTCGACAAAATAACCGCAGACATAGCTCGCGGGAATGGATTGGTTCGGAACCTGGAAATAATCACCGAAGAACACGAGGCCAAGGTCGCCGAGGTTAAGGGAGAATGTAGAAGTCTTCTCCTCAGGCTTGCCGACCATGACATGCGGAGTTGGGAGTATAGGCAGAGAATTAACAACATGGAGGGTCAGTTGGGCTCCTTTGTGTTGTTAATTAGGGCTCACTTCGGCTTTACTTTTCCACCCCAAATTGTATGACCTGCTTTTGAAGACCCTCCACTGAGCAAAATAAAGGAAAGTTCTCGTGTGTGTGTTTTGACTTCTGCATGGTTCATTTCTTCGAGCATCCGAACATCTTCAACTTGGGTGAGCCGAACCATAATATCAATAAGTCGAGCAAATATGTCCTGATTTTACAACTCGCTCATGATCAGATGAAAGAATAGCCCCAGACTTATCCAGGAAAAGATTTCTCTCTATTACCTATTTTTTACCTGCAAATGAAAAGACAGAATCAGAAGGAATAATTTGAAAAAGAAAGCAAAAACCCCTTTCAATCTTATGCTTACCCATGATTAATAAGGACAAGAACTTTTACAAGGGTTTTAATCTTGCGCGAAAAGTTTTTATCAATATTCCTCGAAAGAAAGCATACTATTGAAAGGAATGTAATTCACGATAATCGCTTTTGATCAATTTCGAGAGAAATGAATTACTCAAAAGTGCAAGACATAATAACATGTTTTAAATTCAATTGAAGATATGGCATCCAAATTAAGGTCATTTGCTAAGAACGAAAGTAATTTGGATATCTATCTCGTCATTAAATTTGAAACTATGCTGATATTCTTGATCAATTATCGTGAATTACCAGTGGTGTACAACATGCATGAACCAATTCAAGTGTATAGTTCCTTCTAGCGAAATTGGGGTTGGATTACCTCATACGACCAAAAGGTCGTGCAAGACTTCCAATTTTAATTTCCTCTAAAGGAATTATAAACTTGACTATGGAGTATTCAGATGATTAGAAAAAATGACACTATCACATTCCAATGACCCGTTAAAAGAAATACAACCAAGTTCCATCTGAATGTATACACCAATAGATCCCTAATACAATCGCTCTAAGGGGTGAGATAGAGAAAACCTCAGTAAAAATAAACCCTATACAAGAGGACTAGTAATGGAAAATGAAATAAAGGAGTGTGATCCTAACGTTTAAGGAAGCCCCAGTTTCGATTTGTGTCGTCAGGATCACTTGCCCCCAACTCGTCATCTTCATTGGATGATACCTCAATAATGTCCATAGTATGCTCCTTTATCGCACACTCGGTGTTCGTCGTGGGATATCACCCTCCTCGTCTTCTATCAAAGGCGTTGGGGAAAAACACACATATCTATCCTCGAAATGGCATTTAATCTAATCACCAGAATGCAATGAATGAAATGCCTATATTTATATGAACTGTGATAGATTTGAGGGATAGAGAGTCTTACCAACCAAACTCGTCGACTTATGTGCGGTTTTAGGTGTACCAACCGCCCAAAGACATGCGCATGAGACAAGTGATGGTGAACTTCTAAAAATCATAGGGTTTGGCACCTAAGGTTAAGGTTCCCACCTCGAGTTCTAGAAAGAGCCGATTCCATTGCACAACTATCGTTGCATTGGGACTCGATCCATGGTTCGAAGCGAGCGGAATTGAAAAGTGGATTACCCCGTGTTTTTCCTCACGGAGATTCCATTTTCAATTCCTTCTATTGTGTTCCTAAAGGCGGCGCCCGGGGTTTTAGGCGCGGTTGTGTGTGTCCATGTGTCGTGATCATCACGATGCAAGTCATGCACAACAGTTTATCAATCAGCGCTTCAAATCATCCACACAACATACATTCCTACGCCAACCTGCATAAGACAATGTTAATCACGGACTACACCCCTTATTTCTCCAATCTGCAAAAACATATAACACCTATCATAAGCGGACCTACCTCACCTTCAAGAGCGCCTGCAGGGTTAGAAAAATCACTCAGCGTTTTAATTACGGCCTAAGTCCACTTGAGGTCTAGAACCATAGGTTCTAGAACAGAAAGAGTCCCCAACGGAGTCGCCAGCTGTCGCGACCCGTCCGAAAGCTGACGCGGCTAATATGTTACCGATCGCGGATCTTGGATCGGCGCGAGCCCTCCCAGGCCCATACCAAATAGCGGCGGGAGTATTTTTTAAAGGATTCGACAATAAGAGTCGATCGCTTTCGATCTTCAGTGTGGTCGTGGTGACATGTGCAAATTGTGCATGCATTTGGAGTCGCCACCGGTCTTTTTTGGAGGGTAGACCGGAAACCTTACTGATCGATTGGGAGAGATCGATCAGTTCTGCGGAACCAGAGATTTTGGGTTCGGGGACTTGGTTACGTCGGTGTCATTACCAACGCCCTTTCGGTACCTAACACGAGTGATTTTCCTGGCTAAGAGCTCATGCAGGCGCAATTTTAGGCGAGGTAGGTTTGATTCAGGGTTTCATGCAGATTTGAATACTATTCCTATCAATCACAATCAATTTAAATGAAAGCGCAAACAAGTACATAAATAAATATCATCGATGCACATCAATTCAAATCAATGACTTCCTAATAGCCACCCGGATTTAGTGAAGGTGTGATTTTGACCGGAGGTAAAATGGGAAGATTTGGGGACGATTGGCCCGAAGGGAAAAATCATCATTTTTGGAAGGTTTGGATACCAAATTACCCAAAATATTCCATGGCCAGTTGATTGTGGCCATTTCCCATTTTTTGGGATTTTCCTGGATTTTTTTTAGAATTTTTTTGGAAAACGGTTTGCCGGAAGGGTAAAACCGTCATTTCTGGAAGGTTCGGGGGTCAAAAACCCGAAACAGGTCATGGCCAGTTGAATGTGGCCATTTCCTATTTTTTGGAATTTTTTTAGAATTTTTCTGAATTTTCCGAATTTATTTGGATTTTTTTATGATTTTCTATTTTTTATTGCATTCTTGAGTTTTTTATTATTTTTTTATTATTTAAAAATATTTTTCGGGTCGGGTCAGACCCGGCCCGGACCCGGGTCCAGACTCGCATGCCCACAGCCGAAACGACGCCGTTTTGGTATTTTTATTTTTTTATTCATTTTTTTATATTATCTGAAAACCCACAGATCGGACGATCATCATTGTGCCACGTGGCCTCCTCTGGCGCGTCCGATCCTGGGTCAGATCGGACGGTCCTCCGAGTGCCACTTGGCACAATGTCAACCGTCGGATGAAAATGTTTTTATTATTTTCGAAAATCATTTATTAATTTCTGAAAATCATTTTAATTTTCCAAAAATCCCAGATCGCGACACGTGGCACATCGTCCACCGTCGGATCTGGGTCTTATTTTTGCACGGCCCGACCCCACCATGCTGACGTGGCTGCTGACGTGGCATGCCACGTCAGCGCTGACCGTTGACCGGCCGGAGGGTCGCCGGGGAAGATGATGAATAGTGCCAAATTCCGGCGACCCTCGCCGGAGAGCCCAAACCGACGTAGAAACGTCGCCGAATCCCACATATTTTGATACCAAATCAATCTTCACCAGACCCAAATCAACAACCGACCATTTCATGGCTGAAACAACGCCCGAAACTGCCCTAAATTGACCAACCCCGAACCGGCGCCGGCGAGCCCATTCGCTTAGATTTTTTTATCTGAACTCAACTTTATTCTATCACAATGCATCCAATGAAGTTAGGGAAGCTTACCTGAGGTTGTTTGGACCTCGAAGACCGCTGCTGCGCCGGTGAGAGCTCCCGGCTCGGTCCGAGCGCGCTCGAGCTCCGACTATGGCTTCCGGCATGGTTTCAATGCAAAAACAAAGGTAAGTCGGGCTTAGAAGTCATTCTAACGAAGATTTAAGGTCCCTAATACGCAAATGAGGCTCGGGGGTGGAGCGACCGAGGGCCAAAAAAAAAAACATCAACTCATTGAGGCATTTTATCGAACAGGTTATGTGCATTTAAGAAATGAGGATCGGGCGAGGATACCGACCTGTTCGTGGCTTGTCGACGGCGACCAAACTCATGGTGATGATCAGTGGGGGGTCTTGAAGATCGAGGATGGTTGCTACTCCCCTCTGTTTTGCCCCAACACCACCTCCTCTCTCTTTTTTTGGCCGAGCTTCCTCAAACTCTCGGCTTTCTCCCATTTCCCATGGCCGACCAGCCTTTTTTCGACCACTTGGACTTGCCTCCCGCTCCTGTCGTTCTTCCTTTCTTTTCATTTTTTAAAGAAAACGACCCCAGCTACCACTCTGTCTCCGGTGAGGTCCCCTGCCTTTTTTTTCTTTCGGTGCAGTGGGTCTGCAACTAAGTTGCAGACCCGGTCGGACCGGGTCGGGTCGGGTCTGACCCGACCGGCCCGGTTCGACCAATTTTGTCCAATTAGGTCCCAAATTGACCCCTTTTCATAAAATTGATGGCAAAATCGGACTCCTTGACATGTTTTCTATCAAATAGGGGTATTTTCGTGAATCAATTGATTGAAATTTAGTGAAAACCCCAAATTACCCTTGGGATCCGAAATTGATTTTTGTTTAATCGAGGGCCCAAACGACTGAATTAGTCAAAATTGAGGCCACCAATGGATTCATCATGATGAAAAACATAGGGTAGAGGTGTTTGATTTCAATGGGTATGCCCGTGTGAAATTTAATTTCGAAATTTGTGAAACCGGGGACTAAATTGAAAGAAAATTATGCAATCTAGCCCTTTTGCTTAAAATTGATCAAATTGGAGGGCAAATTGACCAAATTGCATTTCAAGACTTTAGAATCCAATGTCATAGCTTACACAAGGTGAGAATTGAAAACTAAAAGACTCAAAAAGGATTTTTTAGGCTCGGTTCGGGTTTATGTTTGTGAAAGAACATAGTGACCCGAGCCGAATTTTTGAGATTTAAAGTAACACACTTGAAGAGGAAATTAAAACAAAATTATTGAATATTTTTGTGTATTTTTCTGACCACGAATGGTATTTTTATGACTTTTTGGGTATCTTTAATAATTAAATAAATTCGAAAAATATTAAAAAATACCAAAAAATATTCTTTGTTCAAAATTGGTTCCTAAGGCCAGGCCAAGGCTTCCAAAGTTGATTTTGTGATTTTATGACCTTTTTTGATATTTTTAATTAATTTTAAAGAATAAAAATCACAATAATAGATGGTCAAAAATCAGGTGTCAACATTCTTCCATCCTCAATCGTGACTTCATTGCCCTTTGGAAGGAGATCATCTCCTACTTAGGCTACACTTACACCATGCTGATGCTGAGGCCTAGAACCCTTGAGAAGCTCAACTCTCTGGTTAATCGAGCTGTACCGCAAGGTCTTCCTGAAGGCCATCAATTCCAAGCAAACTACGATGAATTCATGGCTACCTTTAGCTATGGGTTTGACAGGTTTCGCCAAAACTTAGCAGTAATTTCTAAGCAGGACCTTACCGAGCACGTCGTGGTATAAGATTGAGGAGGTCGAAAATGCAAACGTGGCATACAAAGAACTCTGCAACGCTGAGGAGATCCTCCATACTTCCTACTCTAGTTTTCTCCAACTTCGAGACATCGTCTCTGACTGGTTAGAAGCTAGCCAGCGTCATCTGAGGAAACCACTGAAAGACCTTGAGAGAGGAGCACGAATTGACTGAAGGTTTTGAGGCTCGGTCCTTAGCTTCTGTTGCAGCCAATGTAGATGCCCTGAAAGCTATAATAGACGGCATCGATGGTCACGTGCAGGCACAACTGACACTTCTTCGACCGATGGAGCATGAGCGGGATAACTTAAAGGCTGCTCTAGACGTCTGGGCCAGGCCAAACATTATGCTGAGGAGGAGAACATCAAGCTGGAAGATTGGTTGCGCCATTTTGTTGTTGTCTTCCAAGAGCACCTCAAGTCGAAGTGAGGAAACCTCAGAAAGGCCTAAAGAAACAGGGGAGGAGAACGAGAGAGAGAGAGAGAGAGAGAGAGAGAGAGAGAGAGAGAGAGAGAGAGAGAGAGAGAGAGATATAGAGAGAGAGAGAGAGAGAGAGAGAGAGAGAGAGAGAGAGCATGTACTGTTTGTTTGAATGAAACAACTTTTCTCATTCTATGCCACTTGATTCCTCCATGGCTTCTCGCATTTCCCATATAGATGGATAGAATCTTTTCAAGTATTTTCTGTTACTTGATCGTTGCAGTTCTTTTCCATCAATCTCCCTCATTTAATATGCATTTTCAGGGAGAATATCGATGATTTGGTATGGTCCTTCCCACTTTGACGATCATTTGCCAAATTTTTCATTATCAAGATTTGTGGGCAATATAGTTTTCCACAACAAATCACCAATGTCGAAACACTTTATCTTCACATATTTATTGTAAACTTTAGCAACTCTCTGTTTCTGGGCTATTAATTTTTCCAATGTTGTGACTCGAATTTCTCCTAACTCATCGATGTTTGCATACATCGTTTTGTCATATTCCTCCCTTGTCATGTCATGTTGTAGCTTTACCCTTAACGACTGTACCGTGATCTCGAATGAGAGTACAACCTTTTGTCTGTATGTCAACATGTAAGGGCTAACTCCAGTGCTTGATCTTTTGGACGTTCGATAAGCTCATAGCACTGTCGACAATAATGAATCCCATTCTCTTTGGTTATCTTCCAGGTGCTTTTTTTATCAAACCAATGACTACTTTATTGGAAGTTTCAGCCTGGCCATTGACTTGGGCATAGTAAGGCTTTGAATGAATCATCTTAATGCCTCTAGACTTGGTAAAATCCAATATTTCTTGCCATGTAAAGACTGTCCCTTGGTCAACTATTATGGTTTCTAGGATTCTGAATCGATTAATAATTCGCTCCTCAATGAACTCCCTCACAACTTTCTGCATCACTATTATGTATGAAGCTGCTTCGACCCATTTAGCGAAGTAGTCAGTCGCTACCAAGATAATGCTATGTTTCTTCGATGAAGGGGGATATATTTTCCTAATTATATCCATTGTCGATCCTCGAAAAGTCCACGACTTGATAATTGGGCTCATCAATGTAGTAGAGATATGCCGGATTGGCCCATATTTTTTTATAAGATTTGCATCCCTTTGCGTAGTCGACGCAATCTTTTGTAATTGTTGGCCAGTAGTAGCCATGTTGAAGCAGTAATCACTTCATCTTCAAACCAGCCTGATGAGCTCCAAAAATTCCTTCATAGACTTCTGTCATTACTAGCAGAGCTTCTTCTTGTACTAGACACTTCAATAGCAATCCATCTACTATCCTTTGATACAGCTCATTAGCTACCAAAAGGTATTTCACGGCTTGCCTTCTGAAGTCCTTGCTGCAAAGGCCTAGGCTTCTTAGGTAATTCACTAAAGGAATCCTCCAATCTGGTTGATTAGGTTGGACGTCTTGAATTTCAGCTGGCTCTTTTTGAACCATCATTACCCAAGCATCTATCAAGGGTAAAACTCTTGTTTGGGTAATTATGTAATCCTCCAATTCTTTCGATATTTTTATATCTGGATGCCATCTGAGCTAACTTGTTGGCTTTCTAATTCTCATTTCTTTTAATGTGGACCAGGTTAAATTCGACGAAATTCGATCACAATTCTTTCACCAAATTATGGTGTGATATGATGTCTTCATTGAGACATTGATACTCTCTATTGAATTGTCTTATCCTCGATTGGGAATCACCCTTAATCTTAACTGACTTGACTTTCATGTCAATTAAGATATTCAACCCCACAATCAAAGCTTCATATTCAGCCTGATTAGTTGAACATTCAAAATCAAGCTTAGGCATGAGCTTAGTCTTTTGTTGGTAGGGTGATATAATCATAATTCCAACGCCTGACGATCTGGATGTCACCAATCCATCGAAATACAATACCTAAGTTGTGATACAAAGATAATTTTCATTGTTTTCTATTTTTTAAGTTCGATAGGTATTCAGTGATGAAATCAGACACTGCTTGCCCCTTTATTGCTTTGAGCGGCACGTAGATCAAACTAATTTCCAACAGAGTAAATGCCCATTTCGCAATCTGACCCCTTATAATTGGCCTAGACAGCATGTACTTAATTACGTCTGTCTTAAGAATCACATGCACCGCAGTCGGCAACGTATAATGTCGTAGTTTTGTATAGGCATAATACAATGATAGACACAATTTCTCGATGGGAGTGTATCTTGTCTCAGCGTCATTTAACATCCTGCTCAAGCAGTCTACTGCTTGTTCTTTGCCTTCGTCATTCTCTTATGCTAACATACTTCCAATCGTGGTATCGGCCGTAGACGAGTACAGCTTCAATGGCTTACCCATTTTAGGTAGCATTAAAACTAGCGGCTTGATCAGATACTCTTTTACTCGATCGAAAGCCAGCTGATGCTTCTCTTTCCGTACAAACTCTTGCTCATTCTTCAGTTTAAACAGGGGAGAGAATACTTCGATTTTCCTAACAAGTTAGCTATAAAACGACGCAAGAAATGTAATTTACCAAACATCATCTGAAGTTGCTTTTTGTTAACAGGAGGTGGTAAGTCTAGGATAGTCCTAGCTTTGTTCTTATCTACTTATATTCCTCTTCGATGAACCAAAAAGCCTAAGAAGTTACCAGCCTTTATGGCCAAAGCACATTTCAACGGTTGCGCATTCTCACAACAGTTTGTTCTAAATGGATCAGGTGACTTATCTAGTCAATCTTGACTATGACGTAATCGATATAAACCTCCATAAAGTCATCGATCATATCATGGAAGATGAAATTCATCGTTGTTTGATACGTGGCACTAGCATTCTTCAACCTAAAAAGCATGACGACCCAATTGAATGTCCCAATAGCATTAGGATACCTGAAAGCCATTTTGTGAACATCTTCCCCAATTATGAATATCTGATTATACCTCGAATGCCCATCCATGAGAGATATAATCTCGTTGCTGGAGATGAGTCGATTAACATATCAACAATGGGCATTTGGTACTCATCCTTCGGGGTGGCAGCGTTAAGATCATGGAAGTCAATGCACATTCTAAGTTTACCATTCTTCTTCTTGACCGGTATAATATTTGACAACCACTCGACATCCCTTGCTGTTCTTATAAACCCATCAGAGAGCAGTCGCTCGATTTCTTCCTTAATCTTAAGTGTCACTTCTGGGGAGAACCTTCGTGCTCAACCACATTCCTTGTGAGACCAGGAATCTCATTATAGTTCCAAGCAAAGTAATCTTTATATTTCTTCAACAAGCTTACCAATTGAGCCTTGTACTGTTGATCAAATAATCTACTCACGTATGTTGGTTGAGGGCAAGCTTTGTCTCCAAGATTTACCTCTTCCAACGAATCTTGGGCTTGAACTATTTTGTCATCTTCCTTAATCGGTGATTCCTCAAAGTCTAAAATATCGTCGATTACCTCATTGGCTTGCTTAGCCTGTTTGGCTCTATAGGTCTTATACCTCTTAAGGAGGTCTTGTGACAATATATGATCTTCCATTAATGACTTCATCAAACTGATTTGGCAGTTCTTTCTTAGGGACCCATTCAGTATTTTTCTTGTCGAAACGACAGAACGTGATATCACTTGGATCAGCATTATGAGGTTTGGAAACATGCATGCAATCGTCTGGCGTGACTTTTTCTCGACTTGATATTCGAGTCCAAGTAACACAGGACTGAAGGTTAGCTTTCACGTATTCTACCTTGTTTCCATTCCAGAATGCCAGCATTTGGTGCAATGTCGATGGAACATGGTAATTTCTATGTATCCAATCTCTTCCTAAAAACAGATTATATGATCCATCAACATCTACAACACAAAAAGATGTCTTCGACGTCTTTGATCCTACAGTCAGATTTGCAACATATACATCTCTTACCTCGGTGATTTCATTAGTAAAATCTGATAGTTGGATATTCGATGAGATGATCTCATCGTCTCTCCCCCCTAGTTTCTTGAAGAATCTGTAAGGGATGAGGTTTAACGTCAAACTGCCATTAACTAGCACCTTCATTACTGCTCGCCTATATATCCTGGCATTGATGTTGAGCGACTTCAAATGATTTGAGATGTTCTCCGAGGGCCTCTCGAATTCCATCATCTCTTCATTATCAAAACAGAACTGTGCTCCCTCCTTTTCTTGAATCGCGGCCTCATTATCCTTGCCAGTCAAGGGTAACTTTAGTCGAAACTCATTAGGCAGCTTAACTTGGACCATGCAAGAGCTTAGAGGTGATACTGACCTGCTTATGGGGATTTAAACCGTAACTTCGGTTTCGACAATTCTTGGAAAATTGGTTGTACAAGATCTTTTCCTTGAGCAGGTTGGGCTTCTTTATCATCTTGCTTGCGCCTCCAGACTATATTATTGACCCTTTGAAATTTGGGGCAACTCGTCATCAACGATGCCGATTTATCTTGAGCAGAGTCAATCTAATTGGCCTGTTGTTGCAACTGGCGGATTCTTCTTTTCCTTTGTACTCTTCTCTTCTTAGTATGACTAATAAACTCATCTTTCTTTTGGACTTCTATTACCTCATACCACTATCGTTTGAGGGGATTGTTTGTTATCTTAAGGATGTTTTGATGACGTGGTCTTATCGGAGCATAGTAATCCTGATTGATGTCTTGAACTCCTCTTTCCACTCGTAGGGAACTCCATCACAAGGATGAATAAGAGGGGAGCCATAGCTTATATAGTAGTCGAACTTACCATTAGGCTCTCCAAGTGTACCAATAGTAGGGTCTCCTTCCTTATACCTTTACTTAAATGACTTACAATGCTTTTGGTGGATAGGAGGTTTCCTAAGATACTACATTCCTGAATTGGGATTGCTTTTGATCCTTCTCTTCTGCTTGGTCATCCTTTTAGTAGTTAAATTTATGTTGATCTATATTATCCAGCCTTCGTCTATAACTTGCACATAGTTTCGACAATTCATGTCCCTTATCTGAATGCGTTAGGGATACCTTTCCTGTTATTAAAAGGAACGGATCAACATTCATATCCATGGGAGACTTACCCTTATCATTAGCAAACTTAATCTTACCTAGTCTTATTGCTTCCTGAATTTTCTTTTTGAAGACTAGGCAATCCGAGGTGTTATGGCTTCATGAGTGATGCCATTTATAGTACTTCTTTCCGACTAATTCATCTTTAGTCGGTATTTTCTAATCCTCTATCAGCCTGATCTTTCCATCGGCTAACATCATATCGAAAATTTCCTTAGTTCGACTCACATCGAAAGAGTAATACACAGCTTCAATGGACGTGTTCTGAGAAATACGCTTAAACACTAGCTTTTTGATATTTATAAAAGAGGAAACAAAGATTTGAATTCTTTTTTATGAATTTCAATGGACATGTGCATATAGGTAGCGGCATTTGGAGTGATTCTTGTCAAACTCATTCTTATATGGGTATTACATGTCATTGGAACGACGATGATTGGAACATTCAAAAGAGTTATTGCATTTCGAATTTCTGATGATAGGCATACGTCAAATAATATTTATAAATAATTAGGCAAGTTTTAGAAGAATATTTTTTGTTAATAAAATTTTTTCAGTTGATTTTGATGATGCTGTGGCAAATACCGCTTTCATTCCCGAGTTATAACATATTTGTAAATCTGCTTTTGATGGATAATTTTTTCACATTAGATATGCTTACCATGTTTTAAATTTATGTATACAGGATGATTTACAAACTCTTAATATTTTTCTCAACCCAATAAAGACATCAATTCGATTTTTATGGAGCCATCCCCAAATTATGAAAAAATGGGGCAGATTTTGTAAATAAAATAGAAGAACTCCAAATTTTTTTCAAAAGATGTTTCAACTCGTTAGAATTCTAATTTTTTGCATATAAAGATTTATTATGCAGCATGAAAAAGTTGACAACATCGGATTTTGTGCCGTTACCAAACACGTCCTTCTGCTTAGAAATTCATTCAGAAAATACAAAAAGAAAACGCTATTTCTAAACAAAAATTATTCCCGAAGACAGGAATGCTACCAAATGCACCCTAAGTGATTCGTCCGACTTTAGTTGCCTTTTAAACGTGCGGGTCACATTCAATAATCAATGACGGTCGGACCCTTTACTCAATAAGCTAACTTTGAAAACCAGCTTTCACAAGCACGGGCTAACCCTAAAGATTCTCTTCAAAAGAGCGAGTCAAAGAACTCGGCGGACATCGTCCTTTGTTTTGGCGCGGAAAAGCATTGTCCTTCGCTGTTGAGCTCTATACAAAGTTTCTGGTCACGACCAAAGTCTATGTATATCGGCAGACCAGTCGTGTCCAGGCCTGGTACATGATTGTCAAAAAATCGGTAAGCTGGGTAATATTATGCCTTGCCAACTTAAAAAAAAAAAAAAAAGGTAACAATACTGATTATTTTAAAGAAAGTTTTTTTTTTAACACATCAAACTTAGGAACTTGTCTTTGATCCCAAAAAAAAAAAACTTAGGAACTTGTCTTGATCTGTTTTTAAAGAAAGACTCGACCGATGTTGTGGCCCGAAAAGATGCCAGGGGCCCACATTGTTGCTTGCTTGTGCTCTAAATAAAGGGAGAATGGCCAACAGGGGTCACGGATTTGCTAAGTCAAGAGGACGGAGTCCGGACCAAAAAAAAAAAAAAAGGAGGACGGAGTCGCTGTTGTTTGTTGACTTGTCCCTTAGTGTTGGAATCTCACGTGAAGTGGGGCTCTTTTGGCCTTTTCTTCACGTGGATATTACAAAGCCCGAGGAAAAAAATTATTTAAAAAAAGTCTTAAACTTACTCTACAAGTCTGAATTCACTCCTAAATCTTTAAATTGTGCCAAATACAATTTCAATTGTGTCAATTCAATCTTATACCGTTTGATAATTTGCGATGGTCTAATCATTGTCGGCTGTCCTATGTGGTGTACCGAGCCTCACATGGGCGATATCGTTGAAAAATTTTTATAATTTCTTTTTTTTCTGTTTTTATCTTTCTTTTTTGCCGATGACCGATCTCATGTAATGGTTGGCCACTAACGATGTCCGAAGAGGGCTGGGCTGGGTGATTGTCGCCCACGCATGATTTAGCGAGGGTTGCGGCCCTCGCTCGATTGCAAAAAGATTCAAAACAGCATTAATTTTTTTTAAAAAAAAATTATCTACATAAGCGCCAATGGTGCTATGTACGACAGTCGTTGTCCATATAAGCGATTTTCTGCTGAAATTGGCCGAATGGACCACATTGGCAAAATGTCAAAAGTTTATGACTAAATCGGCTAAGGGCCTGTTTGGTTCAGCATTTGATATGAGCATTGGGGCTCTAAAGTCCCTTAGCCAAATGCAAATGCTGTTTGGTTCATTTTTTGGCTCACTTTGGACAGATGCAATTGCATCTCAAATGCTCTCTAAAGGCCTTTAGGCCAAAGTACCTCTGGAGGTACTTTGGGAAGTTGCATCTCAAATGCAACTAATTTTTTTTAAAACTTTATCACAATCACTTGCCGCCTCCGACCGCCACCGTTCATCGTCGATCGTCGTCACCGCCTCCCGTCGCCGGTGGCCGGCCTCGCCACCTGTCGCCGGACGCCGCCGCCGCCGGACGCCGCCGCCGCCGGATGTCGATCGTCGGACACCGGCCGTCGCCGGACGCCGGCTGCCGCCGAACGCTTGTCGTCGGACGCCGGCCGCTGCCGCCATAGTCGGACGCCGGTCATCTGACGCCTGTCGTCAGCCGACGGCCGCCATTCGTCGGCCACCGTCGATCGCCGGACAACGGTCGCCGGACGCCACCACCGCCGTCGGTCCCCGGCCGACGCCGCCGCCGCCGGTCGCCGGACGCCGCCGCCGCCGAACGCCGACGCCGCCGGTCGCCGGACGCCGCCGCCGGTCGCCGCCGCCGCCGCCGCCGCCGGTCGCCGCCGCAGGTCGCCCTGACGCCGCCGCCGCCGGTCGCCCTGACGCCGCCGCCAATCGCCGGACGCCGCCGCCAGACGCCGCCACCGCCGCCGGACTTCGAACGCAGCCACCGCAGGACGCCGCCGCTGCCGGTCGCCGATCGCCGGATGCCACCGCCGCCCCAGTCGCCGGACGCCGCCGCCGGTCGCCAAACGCCGGCGCCGGACGTCGATCGTCGGACGCCGGCCGTCGACGCCGCCGATCGCCGGTCTCCAGTTGCGGGACGCCGGTCGCCGGTTGCTCGACGCCGATCGGAGGCCGCCATTCGCCAGCCGCCGTCGATCGCCGGACGTCGCCGCGTTCGCCGCCGTCGTCGTCGAAGGTCACTGGCCGCCGCCGCCACTTTTTTTTTTATTATAAAAAATGTAAAAATATTTTACAAAATATATTTTTCACCAAACGGCATTTACACCAAAGTTGCTTTCAAATGCATTTCTAAAAAATATTTTGCCAAACACTACTTGCATTTTGGAAAAGATCTTTAGCCTAAAGGTATTTGCATTTTCTCAAAGTCCCTTGGCCAAATGCTGAACCAAACAGGCCCTAAATTAAAAGGTTTGGATATAAATTGACACAATTGCAATAAGTCAAGGGTCTTTTTTTTTCCCCGGGACCCAAAAGATTAATGTGCATTTCGTGTTTTCTGCTTTTGTTTCGGCCCACGTTGATACGGAAAAGGGTCTATTCACTGTCAATGGTCCAACAAGACAACCCTCGAGACACGGCGAACGTTTCCAATGGGGTTCACGCTCTTGACATTAGTTGACAACAGAAAGTTTAGTTTGGAATTATATGTTTTCGACCTTGGATCGATCTCTTACAATCTTATGGGTTGGACTGTCATTCGATTAAATCTCGTTCACGCTCGAACTCAAACATATCTTTGGTAATAATTTTCGTGAGAATTCTCACCTTGTCTATCAGCGTATCACAAGATTGAGCTCGACGCACCTGAAGCTAAAATCATGTGCTGAAGCGCCTTATAAATGGTAACCCCCCATATTTAGCCGAGCTGAGGAAGCAATTACGTCAAGAGAAATTGGATATACACACACATCCTTACGACGGAAATATTGGATAAAGTAGGATTTGTGCAGTTAAAATGACGGGAAAGAAGTGGTGTATGAAGAAAAAGTTTCACTTCCTCTCTTCTCCAAAGAATTATAGATGTCTTTAGGATGGTGCAATGGTTCAGTTCGGTTAGATTTTATTGAAAAATCGAACCGAACTGAACCATTAATATCCAAGCTTGAACCGAATCGAATGTCGCTCTAAACTAAATATAAACTAAAATCAATTAGATTCGATTCAATTTTCGTTATTTCTTTCTTGAATTTGAATTTTCCTTTTTCTTTCTTTTCTTTTTTGGGATGAGGGCCGGAGGAATTGTTGGCCATTGGCCGAGGGCTATGACGCCCTCGCTTAGGGCAGACGAGGGCTTCATCGCCCTTGACAGGGGACGGCGACCCCTGTCGGCCCTCATCCCACAAAAGAAAAGAAAATAGAAATAAAAAGGTTATTTCAAGGATGTTCGATTCGATTTGGTTAAGTGAATCGTGCCGAACTGGAAATAAGGAACAATTATTTTTCAATTACCTGAGCCAAACCGAAATGCACAAAATTTTCAGTTCGATTAACACTTCGGTTTTATTTTCCAATTCGGTGACACCCTCAGAACAGGGAAAAATTGTCAAAAAAGTCCTAAACCTACTACACTTTTGTCAATTTAGCCCAAAACTTTTCAGTTTTGCCAAATTTTCCTTTAACCTTTTGCATTTGTGCCAATTCAATTCATCCAGCTAATTTTGGCAGGCCGATACTGACGTGGATGCCGGCGTTGAAGTAGACAAATTTTAATATATATATTTTTAATTTTGTTTATTTCTTTTCTTTTCTTTTCTTTTTCCTCTCCTTCCTTTGTGTTGAATTACAGGTATATTCCACATGAAAAAGAGGAAAAGAAGAAGAAGATAAAGCATGAATGTCCCTCTTTTCGTTCTTGTTCTGTTCAGCAGCAGAATCGATTTTCTTTTGTTTTGGAAAAAGGAATTACCTGAAGACATATTTCACAAGTTGTGCTTCCCTTCTCGTTGCACCATCTCTGGATACAATCCCTGTGCGCTAAATGCGATGAGCAAGAAAAAATCAGAATCGCTGTGGTGAGAAAAAATCAAAAGGAAAAAGGAAAGGAATTCAAGAGGGCGATCGAAACAGCGAACAGAGAGAATCAACAGCTTGGGCTCAAAGCAGAGGAAGAATTCACGAGCTCCCTCTAACTTTGACGGTCCCCGAACAAGCGCAAGGAGCTTCCAAGCTCTGTTCGCTCTCAAACTCCGCTTCGCGACAAATCCTGCAACAGGGAATGGCGGAGCTCGACGGAAACATCTCCCATCTTCTCCTTCTTTCCCGCGCAGATCTGGCTTGGGCGAGGACGAGCTTCGCCGGTGCTGCACGAGGTTGCATCCCCATGGCTGGGTGATGCCGGTGACGGCGAGGCTAGCCCCAGCAAGTGGCCGGCGAGGGCGAGCTTCGCCTGAGGCTGACGAGGTTGGTCTCGCCGGCTGCAATCGGCTGGGGAGGAAGAAGGAAAAATAAATAAATAAATAAAAAGGAAATAGAAAAAAAGTACAAAATTTAAAAAAAAAGTAAGAAAATTTTAAAATATTAAAAAAAATTATCCACGTCAGTGTTAACCGGTCAAAAGTTGGTCGTATGAGCTGAATTGACACAAATGAAAAAGGTTTAGAACTAAATTGACATAAAAAAATATTTAGAATTAAACTGGCACAAATATAAAAGGTTTAAGACTGAATTGGCGAAAATATAATATATTTAGTATTTTCTTGGTAATTTTCCCCTAGAACTAGTTATCTCGAGAACGACATAAGGGAGTGAACCACTACTCCTTAGAATGATCTAAGAAGAGTAAACCACTCTCCTGCGAAAGCATAAATAATCAAGTGCTCTCATTTGTGTTTGCGCATAAGTTCTCCCAAGCAACATTGCATAGAGTGGCGGATTCAGATCGCCTAACATTTCCTCAGAAGGTTAGACACCTAACCTTGTAATCCGAGTCGTCCATTTTTGGACGGACGGTCCAGATCTCCTATTTTTATAGGGCAATTTTTTGAATTTTTTTAATATATTTTTGTTAGTAATAATCTGGGACATCCATTCATAACACGGACGGCCCGGATTGCAAGGTTAGGCCTAACTTTCTAAGGAAATGTTAGACGATCCCTTAGTTCCTGATCTTTCTCAATAGTTGTTATTAAATCAGGCGGTCAGGAACTGTCAGCCTAGCCGATAGGGAACGAAGTACACGGAAGTTATTCTAGCGTACAATCCGGGACTATGAAGTCGGTTGGACTGATACCAAGCTGTATACACTAAAAAATGACCAAACTTTTGATTATTATCGACAATTGATAGACTTAGACGATGAAATGAGAGTTTAGTCATTTATGAACAAAATTGGTGATAACTTGAAGGGAACCGACAACTCATCAGCTAAGTCATCGACAACACAATATGAAGTTATCAACATGAGTTTTGAAATTTCTCGACAAAGTCATCCATATCGATGATGAGCAATTAACAGGAAGATAGCGTGGCTTTATCCTGACGCAGCGTTCAGCGAAAATCAAGCAAATCCTTGCTTAGAGATGAAACCTTGAATTCAATATTGATGAAAAGTATATTATGTAGTCCAAAAAGCTTAAAACAAGCTTATATAGGGTTAGGGTGTTAATCCTACTGACATCAAAATCAGCAAAATTATAAAATTACCACTAAAAATAAAATTAAATTCGAAAAATACTAAAATAATTCAAAAGACCATCTAAACGATCTCGGATTACCAAAATCCATCGTCGAGTATTGATCAGACGGTCGTTTCGCTTCAACCGACCGAGTCTAAGCCCATTCTGACATCATTGACTCCGAATCTGAAAATTATAGACGCATCTTCTCGACTTCCGTTGAGACTTCTGCCAATCCAGCTAGTCCATAAACGCATTACTAATATGCTCCGCATCATATCCATATCAATTAATTTAGGATTTGTGTGACTTCTTTTGGATAAGTGTTTGTAAAAATTAACTTCTAGCAACCGCCATTAGGAAGTTATTTGTTTATTTGAACCACCTATAAGGGATTATAAATAGCCAAATATAAAGGCTCCAATCATTCACAAAACTCAATGTTGTTTATTTTATATCTTTACTTTCTCCAATTTATCTTTCCCGTTATTTTATAATTTCGTATCTTTCAATTTATATACTTTAGTCGTAGACACAGATATAAAGAGAGTGAAGAGAAATATCATATAGAGCTAAGCCTTTTTTTTTTTTCATATATAGTCTATGCAAAATGCAATTTGAATATTACTTTCTCATTTGTGTATTTGCGGCCACTTCTTATCAAAATCATCAAAGTTCTCCATATCCTACTACTTCTCAACGATAAGAAAGCACGTGACTCCCGCTCATGAATACCAGAGGGCTTTTATAATTTAAGCTCATTTTTTTATTAGTAGTTTGGGCTTAGGCTCATGCGCGTGCGTGCGCCTTTTCCCATTTGTAATTGATTGATGTAACGAGAATGTGTTAATTATAGTGGAAAAATCTGCTGAATGTAGCCCTAATTTAAATGTGAATCAGAATAAAATCTCATGTCTTGATTTTTTTTTCTTGCTTTTTTGCACTTTACTTGGTCGTGCACCGAATCCTAACATGGACTTCTGGAAAGTGAGATCACATCGATACTATCCTTTTATCTTCTAAGCCCGCTTTTATCCTCTCTCTCTTTTTTTTTTTTTTGGTCAACACTTTTATCCTTTTTGAGGGGGTGAAATCTCTGCATATTGCAGACCAATTGTGTTATGGGGGTGTCAATTAGGGGTGAGCATGGTTCCAGGGTAAAACCCGGAACCTGTAGAACCGGACCGGTAGGAACCGATTGGTTCCAGATTCCAAGGTAAGAGAGTAGATTCCAGGTTCCAAAAATTTGGGAACCTGCTTTAACGGGTAGGTTCCAGGTTCCAAGTAGGTGGAACCTGGAACCGGAACCTGGAACCTGAAGCAATCTTTTATATTATTTTTTAGTATATGTCATCACGTCATTATGAGGGATTTCATAAGGACGATAATGAGTATGTAATTTGAAACTACTTTATCATCGAGTTTTTTACTCTATTATTGTTTTATACTTTTCGTGTATATATGTATAAGTTATAGTTAATAGATTTTAGTAGTAGATGGTGGTTATTAGAGGTAATTATTCACATTGATCGTTCAATCAATAATATATGTGGAACCTGGATAGAACCTGAAACCGCTCACCCCTACTTTTTTCTATTTTGGTGCAAATGGAGTTTTATTGATAGGTTTTAGGGTACCCTGGAACCGGATCCAGAACCTGTGAGAGGGTAGGTTCCAGGTTCCAGAGTATAAATGGTAGGTTCTAGGTTCCAGAAATTGAGGAACCTGTAGTAGCGGGTAGGTTCCAGGTTCTAGATGGAACCTACCCAGAACCTGGAACCGCTCACCCCTAGTGTCAATGGGCCGGGTCGGGTCGGGTCTTGGCCCCATCCGATCCGACCCGACCCGACCAGAACTTTATTCGGGCCGGGTCTGCTTCTTTTTTTTTTTAATCGAAATTACTTGACATGTCATTAAATGAAATAAAATAAAATAAAAATAAATAAAAAAGAAAACGTAGGTAAAAAAAAAGAAGAACCGGAACCGGGTCGGCCTGGCCCGACCCGACCCGAACGCCAAACGGCACCAAGCCGGCCCAAAAGACCTGAAAATTAGGTTGAATATTCGGGTCGGGTCGGGTTAGATCAGGCCTTTTTGACACCCCTAGTTATCCATACAGATTGCAAGCACCTTCCCATCTCTTCAGAAAAATGTTGGTAAAAGTGAAGAAAATTACCAGGTAACGCAAATGATCTTTGGCCAGATCATTCCCGTGAGATTATAAGTTGTCTGATGAGAATCTCTTTTGCAGGTGTTCTAGTTCACTTAGTATGTGAAGCTGTACGCTTATACGTCTGACCTATCAAATAACGATGAATACTATCTATAATTACATTTGAAAGGTAGTAATCTGACTTAATTAGTAGGTACAGAGAATCATGAAATGTATCCAAGGGCCTGTTTATTTCGCGAAAATTAATTTTTTTGGAAAATATTTGTTGATACCTAAATTTTGATTGCCCTTAAATCAGTCATATTTCATAAAATGATGATTAACTTTAGTTCTCGCCCAAAAAAACATAATATTCATGCATAACATTTTCAATGTTTCTCACTCTTGCATTGCATTAACATTTATTTGGATCGGTACTGTGAGATTGAGCTTAATTTGACGGGCAATTTGGACTAGAGCATGCCACAAATGTGCGGCGATGGAAGGATGGTGAGCGTATTGCTCGAATCTTCATCGCTGGATCAATCTGGTGTTTGGTTACAAGCAACGTGGGGAAACTGGCTATAGAGTTTTTATTGGTGGAAGTTTGACCATGCAGATCGACTTTTTCAAAGTGTTGAGGGAACATATAGGAATTGCCTATCGAATACAAATGATGTGAAAGAGTTGGTTCCACAATTCTTTTATCTGTCAGAATTCCTTGTTAATTCAAACTCGTATCATCTTGGAGTCAAACAGGATGGTGGTGCCGAAACTTCAAGGCAATTGAGGCCTATTTCGAGTTTTAATCTAGGCTGTTTACGCGCATCTAAAAGGAAAATGAATCAAGTTAAGCCTAATTGGAACCCATAAACGCACGAATGAGCCCACAAGGAATTGTAGTTTTCGGCCATGCATTTGCACATCTATAGGGGCCGAAAATTCTGAAAATTTGAGAGTAATTGGATATTTAATTAAGCAAATTCTGATTTTTGAAGTAAAAGGGCAAAAGAGGAAACAAATTCTAACTAGGATTATGAAGTCTTGAACCCCAAGATAGCGAATAGAATACTTTATAAATGTACGTTTATAGCTTAGGGTTGGGGGTGGATTTTTTGTGGGAAGCATTCAGTATTCCCGCAAAGGGGTAGAGCGTGCACGAGAAGGAGGAACGCTGGTCCAGAAAATCCAGAACCCTGGTCGGTGCTCTTGCTGTCGCTGTCCAGTCCCTGTCATTGACTGCTCGTGTCGCCATCGGAGTTTGCTGTTCACAAGGGCTCCGTGCGCACGTTTAAAGGCTGCTCACAATGCGTTGTTCACTTCATCCACGGGTTGTTTCATCGGGGAGCGTGAATTTGACGATCTTGTCAAATTAGGTAACGCATCCTTATCAACTTGTGATTATTTAGACACTCGTTACCGATGCGAAGGTTGGATTGTTTGTTCGCTTTCTAGATACACAAACTTTCTTGTCGAAATTCTTCACTATCATTGTTTGGATTATGAGAGGAATTGGCATAGAAAATTCGGATCCTCTTTGATTGTTCTTGCTTAATCCGAAAACTGGCATGATTATGGATGATTACGTTAAAATTGGAATCTGACTCGCATGATGCTAATCAGATTATTGCATGTTTTGATGTTCTGTCAATGAGCCTTGTCTTGGCTTTCTATTGTTATGTCAGAGTAAGAAGTTTCTGCGAATTTAATTGAATGCTATGGCAATGGCGCTGCCACTGTTACTAGTTTCTTGAATGCGAGAAATGGGTGGACTTGAATTTAGTTCTTCATAGCAGGACTCGAACTCCAATTGCACTTAGGGGTCTTGGGAAGAAGAGCAAGAAACTGCATTGCCTTGCAAAGCTCGTGTTTTTTAGGTAGAAGAAGAGTCGTAATGTACAGGTGACATAAGAGAGCCGTGGGGAACTTTTGTGTTCGTACCGTCCTACGATAGACCGCGGCCCCAGTTTGAGTTCGATCAAGACGACCGTGAGACCTGGGCCCCGACGTCTATGGACTTGGGCCCGAACAATTGGGGACTTGAGTCCCCTACCCATTTTCCCGACAGCCCGTACCCAAGTTATCGAAGCCTAAATAACATGTCTATTTTGAGAAAAAAAAAAAGGAAAATTTTCCTTACCAAACGATGACAATTTTTTTTTTTGTTTTTTTGTTTCAAATTCTAGCCAAACATCGGAAAATAACCAGAAAGATCATATTTTTCGCGAAACAAATGGAGTCTAAGTGAAAACACCTCTTTGTCTCACGTTTAAAATTTGTAAATTACCTTTTTTCCGTTCTTTCTGTTAAGATGCACGTGCGAGTTATGTCCAAAAAATCTCACGTCGGAGAATTGATATGGTTTGAAGTAGTTAATATATCCAAGTTGAACTTAATGGGCTCCTTTGGCAATCTCTCTAGGTACTAAGAAAATATATTTACTCCCACTTACTTTCATGTAGATGCATTGATCAAATTTGTTTTCTTCAAAGCCAAACGGTCTCACAACTCTGTAAAATTTCAGGTACCACTGACATGATGCTTGTTTGACACCATAAATAAACCTTCAAAGTTTGCACACCATATGCTCCTTTCCAACTTTTTTAAACCCCTTAGGTTGCTGCATATATACTTCTTCATCCAAATCTACATTTAAAAAAGCTGTTTTGACATTCATCTGATGAAGCTCTAAATCAAAATGAACCACCAATGCTATAATTATTTGAAAAGAGTCTTTAATGGACACTGGAGAAAAAGTTTTAGTGTAATCAATGCCTTCTTTCTGTGTGAACCCCTTCGCAACCAATCTTGACTTGAATCTCTCTATGTTGCCTTTATTGTCTTTCTTGGCTATGAGTACCCATTTGCAGCTAATCGGTTTGTACCCATCAGGTAAATCAACGAGTTCCCATACTTGATTATTTGACATGAAAGTCATCTCATCCTTCATTGCTCCTAACAATTTATCTGCCTGATCACTATCAATAGCTTCTTTGAAGGTCACCGGATCAACTATATGTCCAATGTCAAAATCAATTTCTCCAAGATAGACATCATAGTCATTCAAAAGCGTCGATCTTCTTTTGTCGTTGTGATCTTCGCATAGGCACTTATGAAGATGGATCATAAATTTTCACCTTTGTAGGACGCCCCCAAACTCGAAAGTGATTCAAGCTTGGTTTTCTCTCCGTCCATAACTCAAAAGGTGTTTTTGGCATTGATTTACTGGGTACAAGATTCAATATATAAGCTGTTGTTTTAATTGCCTCACCCCATAAGTATTCAGGCATATTAGATCTGCTCACCAAAATTTGATTCGTCTCCAGAGTGTGCGGTTTTGCCACTCAGCTACACCATTATGTTCAGGACTCCCAGATATTGTATACTGAGCGACGATACCACAGTCCTGTAAATATTTAGCTAACTGTCCCATTTGCTGTCCAGTCTCAGTATATTGCCCATAATACTCACCACCACGATCAGATCTGGAAATCTTGATGATCTTTCCCAATTGTTTCTCAACGTCACTACGAAATACTTTTAATTTGTCAAGAGCATCAGCCTTCTCCTTAATCAAGTAAACATAGCAATGACGGGAGAAATCATCAATGAAGGTGATGAAATGCTTATTTCCACACAAGTTGGTTGAATATGGCCACTAATATCTGTATGAATTATCTCCAATAGATTGTGACTGCGAGTAGCGTCTTTCTTCTTGATTTTAGTCAACTTTTCCCTCACGCAATCAATACAAATCTCAGCATCATCTGAGTCAAGAGGAGGAAGGATATCATTTTTGATAAGTCGCTTTGCCCTTTCTTTGGAGATATGCCCTAATCGTTTGTGTCATAGGAAAGAAGATTTCTCCTTGATCAAAGATCTTTTAACCACATTATTCTCAACATTGAAGGAGAAATATGGTCTATAGGGAGATAAAGATAATCGATATAATCTATCAAACAGAATGCAATTCCCAATAATTCTAGAGTTATAAATCAAATCCACTCTATTATTTGCAAAATAAAGACAATATCCAGCTTTGTCAAGCAAAGAAAGAGATATCAAGTTCCTCCTAAAACCAGAAATATAAAAGACATTATCCAGTACTAGCTGAAAGCCAGAGTCTAAATTCAAAACAATTGTTCTTATATGCTCCACATCAATTCCGATATTATTTCCAACTTTAAGCTTTGACTCCCTCAGACTTGGATTCTTTAGATTTGTGAGACCCTATAAGGTAGTAATCACATGTACAGTATCACCGAAATCAAGCCACCAAGAATCCAAATGAACATCAACCATATTTGATTCAAAACAAACCAACATCTCACCTTGGCTACTTTCTTTCTTTGCTTTTAGCCAAGCTTTGAACTTATAGCAATCGGCTCTCTTGTGACCCTACTTCTTGCAGTGAAAACACTTAAAATTCTTATCTTCATGTTTCCCATTATTGCCAATTTTCTTGAAACCTTGATCTTTCTTAGGGGCATAAGCATTCGACCCTTTAGACTTCTATTTTCCTCTGAAGGAACTCAACTTGGCATTAGTAATCAAATGTGTAGACTCATTCTTCTCCTTCTTTAACTTTTCTTCCTCAGTCACACGTTTAGTAATCAAAGAATTAAAACTCCAAGTCTCATTCTGAGCGCTATAAACAGTTTTAATCTGAATGAATTCAGGAGGCAGAATATTTAAGACATGATGCACAACATAATCTGCAAAAAGGACAATATTATGGGCTTTAAGCTTGGATTGAATATGGACCATTCTCAATATAAATTCCCTAACACACATAGCAGCATCATATTTCATACTCGTTAACTCATTCAGCAAGTTCCTAGCCTCAGCTTTGTCAGAGACTATATATCTTTCTCCCACTACTACAAGGAACTCTCTCGCATTTGTATTTTCTGGCAAACCACTAATGAGATGCTCAGCAATGGACCTCTTCATAGCAATGAGGCTTAGTTGGTTGGACTTTTCCCATATAACATAATGGGTTTTTTGATTTGCAGTACTTTGATCATTGGGCTTAGAATGTTCATCCTTATGCAGAGCCAAATCCATATCCACAATTCTCAAAGCAAACTCTATGTCTTGTTTCCATCTCTTGAAGTTCGATCCAGTTAACATTTCAACAGTGACATTATTGTTGTTTACAACAAAAGTAACTGTTTGTCACATACAATGCACCACTATTTTCCATAACATGAAGCCTACAACAACAAGGATAATTACACATAATTATCAAGGACCCATCCCCTTTGGGCAGACAAATCCTTTAAATTATACATCTCCATTATATTGCTATAGAGGGGAATTACACACAACTTTCAAAAGAAAAAACTTATCCCCTTTGAGCAGATAAATCTTTCGAGTCATACATCTCCATCTTTTTAATTGGGTAGTTATCTTCATGCAATTTTCAAATTAATATATACATTGACCCTCTTTGGGCAGGTGATTGTATATACTAATTCTTATCTATAAGGAACTTCAAAAGTTCCATTCAAATAATGCCCACAATTTCATTAGACAACATGAAGCACTTTACGACATGTGCTTCTCAGGATCATATTGCATTTACCAAAAAAATAACTTTTGCCACATAATAATAACCCCCTTTTTTATAATATATACCAAATTTTTAATATGAAGAAGCTACTGGCTTCTCGATAGTGATAGATGCTGCAAGGGGGAAGCCCTTCTGTTTGACACGAAGTAGGCGCCAAATGATAAGCTAGAGAATGGAATCTAAGCAACCAAGGTTTCCTCTTTTATCTCATGAAAACTAAAGCCACTCTGCCCGAAGCACGACTCCGAAAATCACAGGGCGAAAACGAAAGTATATTATTCGCTGAAATCATCTATATATATATATATATATTGGAATATCCATTAACCCGATTATTTAAAATAGAAAACCAATTAATTAATGTAAGCCCATATTATAGGAAATTTCTAACACTCCGTGCACACGTTTAAAGGCTGCTCACAAGGCGTTGTTCACTTCATCCACGGGTCGTTTCATCGAGGAGCGCGAATTTGACGATCTTGTCAAATTAGGTAACGCATCCTTCTCAACTTGTGATTATTTAGACACTCGTTACCGATGCGAAGGTTGGATTGTTTGTTTGCTTTCTAGATACGCAAACTTTCTTGTCGAAATTCTTCACTATCATTGTTTGGATTATGAGAGGAATTGGCATAGAAAATTCGGATCCTCTTTAATTGTTCTTGCTTAATCCGAAAACTGGCATGATTATGGATGATTACGTTAAAATTGGAATCTGACTCGCATGATGCTAATCATATTATTGCATGTTTTGATGTTCTGTCAATAAGTCTTGTCTTGGCTTTCTATTGTTATGTCAGAGTAAGAAGTTTCTGCGAATTTAATTGAATGCTATGGCAATGGCGCTGCCACTGTTACTAGTTTCTTGAATGCGAGAAATGGGTGGACTTGAATTTAGTTCTTCATAGCAGGACTCGAACTCCAATTGCACTTAGGGGTCTTGGGAAGAAGAGCAAGAAACTGCATTGCCTTGCAAAGCTCGTGTTTTTTAGGTAGAAGAAGAGTCGTAATGTACAGGTGACATAAGAGAGCCGTGGGGCACTTTTGTGCTCGTACCGTCGTACGATAGACCGCGGCCCCAGTTTGAGTTCGATCAAGACGACCGTGAGACCTGGGCCCCGACGTCTATGGACTTGGGCCCGAACAATTGGGGACTTGAGTCCCCTACCCATTTTCCCGACAGCCCGTACCCAAGTTATCGAAGCCTAAATAACATGTCTATTTTGAGGGAAAAAAAGGAGGAAAATTTTCTTTACCAAACGATGAAAAATATTTTCGTGTTTTTGTGTTTCAAATTCTAGCCAAACATCGGAAAATAACCAGAAAGATCATATTTTTCGTGAAACAAATGGAGTCTAAGGCTCCGTTTGTTTCACGGAAAATATTTTCCAGAAAAATATTTTCCTCAATTTCCGGCGTTTGGGGCGGAAAATATGTGGTCAATGAAAAATATTTTTCGGTCAAAGTAAAATTTCCTTCTAAAACAGAGGAAATTGATTTTCATTTTTGAGAAACGGAAATCACTTTCCCCTCTATGTCCATGCTCCTTTCTCGTGCGTCTCTGAAAGGAAATCAAAGGAAATCTTCCTCTCTCTCATCTCTCTCTCTCTCTCTCCTCACGAAGGCTAATCTCGATTGGTTCTGGAAGAAGATGATGGCGCTCAGGAAAGATGGCCCCGAAGCCGGAGACGCCGATTTTGCCGCACTCCACCCTCGACCCTCCGTCCTCGACCCCCGCCTCCATCGACCCCCTTTTCCACATCCTAAAGATCCTTCCTTTCTCCCTCCTCCGGCCGCCGCGCCTCCGTCTTAAGCTGCCCACCCTCACCCTCCCTTCCCCCATGACCGTCTACTCCCTCGTCGTCCTCACCTACTTCATGGTCGTCTCCGGGATCGTCTACGACGTCATCGTCGAGCCCCCCGGCATCGGTTCCACCCAGGGCCCTTATACCGGATTCGTCCGCCCCGTCGTGTTCATGCCCGGTCGGGTCAACGGCCAGTACATCATCGAGGGTCTCTCTTCTGGGTTCATGTTCTTCCTGGGTGGGGTCGGGATTGTGCTCATGGATCTCGTCCTCGACAAGAATTGGGCCAAGAGCGTGAAGACGTCCTTCATGACGGCGAGGATCTCATCCGTGGTGCTTGCTTATGTCATGAGTATGCTCTCGCACCGGGTTGGGAATTTGTTCAAGATTCATTACTCGATCAACTCGAGCTTGAGCGAGGCCGGGAACGCCGGCCGCAGCTGAGCTCGAGCTCGCCTGGATCTGGCAAGCCCGAGATTGCCGAGACCGGCCTCCTCGAGCTCGCGGGGCCGAGTCGTGGTCAATCGCAGGGCGGTCGGAGGGAGGAGGAAGTAGCGGTGACCAAAGGACGAGGAGGAAGAAGGGGAAAAGAAAAAAAATTATTAAGAAGAATTTGATTTTTCATACCAAACAACGAAAAATATTTTTCGATTTTTTTCATAATTTAGCCAAACACCAAAAAAATATTGTCATTTTCTTAAAAAATAAATTTCTAGAAAATATTTTTCATAAGTCTCATATTTTCCGCGAAACAAACGGAGCCCAAGTGAAAACACCTCTTTGTCTCACGTTTAAAATTTGTAAATTACCCTTTTTCCATTCTTTCACATTTTTTCTGCGCACGCATGAGTTAAGTTAGAGAAATCTCACGTCGGAGAATTTATATGATTTGAAACAGTTAATATATCCAAGTTGAACAAATGGATATATTAATGAGTTCCTTTGGCAATCTCTCCGAGTGGAGATATCAGACTTTTGTTACGCGGCCTCAACAAATAGTATTAGAATCAATGGTTGATTGGTGGGCTGGTCTCCCGATTTTTAGGCTCACATGTGAGGGGGAGATGAGATTAAAGTTGTACTCACATGCCTTAACCTGGAACCGGATCGTCTGCCATACTTGGCCTTAACCTTAGTAATATCGTTAGTACTAAACACCACATCAGGAGGGCAGTTTTACTTTATTGACAGCATCCTTTTAGAAGTCCTGCCTTCTTCTCGTTGCTGACGGAGATGGACAAGTCATTACCCGTGAGTACTACAGCCTCTTTATCTGAATTATGTCGACATTTGGTACTCCGTAATGTTCATCGGGCCAACCTGCAATACCAAAGGCGCATCAGCCCCAACCATCATCGACATGGCTCTTCTGTAAGAAAAGCTGGGTTAAAACCTCAGCAATACATGCCATTTCAAAGAACCGCTTGAAGCTTCCAGGCTTCTCAGGCATAACCGCTGCGAGCATCGCCTCGTCGCCTACCCACGTTTGCAAGTTCAGTCACCACCCTCAACTTTTCGAAACTCATGTTTGCCCCACTGGTTATTGCAACAACATTTTCTCCCTTGAGACCATAATACTTGCAGTATGCTTCAGCTCCAGCAAGCGCCAGAGCACCCGCAGGCTCCAGAACGCTCCTTTTCTCCTCAAACATGTCCTGCAACATAATATCCAGAGCTTATTCAATAGAACTGCCATGCGACAATCACCGTTCTCTGCAAAAGAAAATCTTAAACACTGAGACAACAAATTTAGTACACAGCCTACGAGCATCATCCTCAAAAGTGGGTAACATGGTAAAGATGATTTCAAAAGGCATATGCAACGTGTTACTTTCGATCCTCTCGAAAGTGGAAAAAAGATATTGACAACTTAGTCTGCTGGCTAGAATCTGTCTTGAGAGACCTTGTGCAGACAATAAGGGAAAAGCATACAAGACCAGCTTCCGAGCTCAAGGATTTCTTTCATGACGCTTCCCATCAAAGAACATTACTACATGTTTGACAGCAAGATCATCGCAACATAACGCTACTCCCATGATCATCGATACCTTTCCCAGCTTATGGCAATTATGATAACCTGAATCACCAGAACTAGAAGTATGCATATCCATTTATATCCGACCTTAAATACCCTGCAGTAAACTGATGATTGAACCCTTGAAAGATGTCCTTGCACAGTAAAATTTCAAGGTTGATCCTTCAAGGTGTACTTACAAGAGCAATGACTGGTCCAAACTACACTGTAAAACATCTCACTAAACAATTTGGCAAAATCATATCAGTTCTCTCTTTAAATCACCTTTATTGAGGCACATATTGCATCACGGCTCACAAGAACTATGCCATCTACCAACTCTTTGCACAGATGGAAATTTTCTTCACCAACCACTTCAACCGCTACACCATCTGCGAAACCTCCAACCTGGTCCAACATTATTCTCTGGCCATGATGAAGAGACAATGCCATAGCATTCGCATCAGCAGGTTCAACCCCAATTATCTTTACCTGCAAAGATATAATCACATGAAAAGAGATCCACAGCTGCAATTGAAAAGTAACTCTACTAAGCCTCTCCAAACACGTATTTTCCGGCCGAAAGAGGAAAGGAGAATAACGCATAGTTACTTCATGATACAAACTAATAACCACGAGAAGAATAACCCGAAGATGGTTCCTGAGAGAGAAGACACAGGAAAGGCAAGTGTTCATGATAGGAAACAACTGTTAAAGCCACTAAATTCATACTGGAATAACCAGCAAAAACAGAAATTACTGGATCAAGTTGGTCTTAATGCTACTGCAATGATAACCACAGATGCTTTCCCAGAAAGAAGATAAAAGATGATGGTCTTCAATGACATATGCCAGCAGTTATAGGCTGCTGGATCAGAGTTTTCTTACTCTGTTGGCAGAATAAATAAACTTGGCCAAAAGCGTCCAGGAGATTTTCATTCTCTTTGGAACCACATAATAATATCGAGTTAAGATGTTTTACTTTGCTTTTCAGTTCAATGATAGGACACTTGCTAGCCGGAAGAATCAATATTCATGTTGATTTCTACGTCTACTGCCTGTAAAAGCTACCCCTACTACAAAGAACACATCAGCATTTCATTGCAAAATCTCTTCTCCATTCTGAGTGATTTTTTTTTTTTGTCGACCATTCTGAGTGATTGAATGCTTGTTTTGCAGGTTTGGTACTTTACTCTTGGGAAAAATGATAGTAATAGTCCCTAAACTTTTGTACAATGTGTAATGCCACCCCTAGACTTTTAAGTCCTTAAATTATTCATAAATATTCAATATAATCCTTTAAATTTCAAATTGGTCAATCTAATCCCTCTTCTTTCCATAATGAAGTCGAATCAATCCTTTGGTATTATTAACAAGTTTCCATAATTACGATGTTACCTAGATTTTGGAATATCATTTAATTTTAGTCCATTTCCTAAATGAACAAAAAGATTTCTATTTTTATTACCTTTTTCGGTCTTTAAAAATATTAATATATCTTTTTTGTTGTAACTATTAATATAATTTCATTTAAGTATTTAATGCTTATGATTTCTATAATAGTAAAAATATAACCTCATTTATGGTTATATGGGATTCATAATTCTTTTATTTTAAAAGTAAGTGTTTGCATAAGAATCTTTGATGATGATATTAATTTAGCTATGTACTTCCCGTACTTAAATTAATGTAATTCTTATTCCTAATTAAATTTAGTTCAATATGTAAAATAGGAAACTAAAATAGCATGAATATCAACTCAATACAACTACGAGTGATGTTCATAGAAATCGCGAGCTAAAACGTACTTAAACGAAACTATTGAGATATTATAAACACCAAAAAGGTAAAAAGTAATACAAAGATGGCCTTTTTTGTGATTTAGGAAATTAATCGAAATCCGGACAATATTGTAATTACAAAAATTTTAATTTTTTTTATGGAAAGTTAAGGAACTAATTTGAACAAATTGAAAGTTTAAGAGCTAGACTGAATATTTAGGAAAATTTCAAGGATCACGTTGAATGGATTAATAGTTCATGATTAACATTGCACATCGAGTCAAAGTTTAGGAACTGTTTGTGTCATTTTCCCTTACCATTGTGATGCCATGACAATGTTGGGCAGACAGTGTTAAAAATAACAATTCTGTTTTATATAAATGGATGATACTTAAAATTCAAATGACAATAGTAAATGTGGCAAAATCAAATCTGTAAATATATTCAATTGACAAATGCACAAAAGTCAATTCAACAGAAGCGCAACCAATTAAGTGGCAGAAGCAGAAAATCTGAGCCTTCGGAAACACAAGGTCTGAGCCTTCAGAAACACAAAGTTTGAGCCTTCAGAAGCACAAAGTTTAAGCCCTTCAAATGCACAAAGTCTGAGCCCTTTAGACGCACAAGGTCTGAGCCTTCAGAAGTACAAGGTCTGAGCCCATCAGAAGCACAAAATCTGAACTCGTTAGAAGCACAAAATCTGAGGCGGTTAGAAGCACAAGATCTAAACCCGCCAGAAGCAGTGAATCTGAACCCGTCAGAAGCACAAAATCTAATAATTCAGAAATAGGTTAGAAGCACAAAATCCGAATATTCAAAAGTAGGTCAGAAGCACAAAATCTGAACCTTTCAGAAGCAGGTCAGAAGCACAAAATATGAACCTTCAGAAGCAGGTCAGAAGTACAAAATCTGAACCTTCAGAAGTACTGAATCTGAACCCTTCAGAAGCACTAAATCTGAACACGTCAGAAGTAGTGAATCTGAATCCTCAGAAGGATGAATCTGAACCAGTCAGAAGCATGAATCTGAACTCGTCAAAAGCACTAAATCTGAACTCGTCAGAAGCAGTGAATTTGAACCCTCAGAAGGACAAAAGCTAAACCTTCAGAAGAACAAAATCTGAACGGAAAGACAACGGTATTTGAAGAAATTGAATTAATAAAAATACCGAGGCCTGTGTTCGACACAGTTTCCTTAAAACAAATTCGTCCCCTCCAGTACGTGCTTAGAGGTGTCGTGAACGTCTGTCTCCCAAGATACAACGGTAAGCAGCGATAGAGGCAAGCACAACACTCCAAAGCTTTCAGCGAACTTGAACAACACGTGAATACTATCGAAAACAATACAAATGTGAAGCATTTGAAAGAGAGGGAGGAGAGATTTTCGCTTCCTGTTTTTCCGCTCTCTTGAAATAGAACGGGAAGCCACCTATTTATAGGCTAAGCGGGGCATTTCAGAAATAAAGAATAACGGCTAAATAACTCTGCCGTTTAGAGTCGTTATGTATTTAATTCTATAACCACATAATTATAATAACCGTTACTTAGTTAATACTATTAACATGCCGGTAATTAACTTAAGAACAGTTATATTGTAACGGCTTTAGTTGAAAAAAATTAAAATAGAAGGCAAAAATGGGCTTGTTGCGAGACCCACTTTCCGGTCCTGCATTCGCGTACGTAGGTCATGCGCTCGCGCCCGCCCAAGTTTCAACTTGTTGGGCCTCCGTCGGGGCCTGTGATTCGCATCCCCTGTGCGTGCGCGAGGCATAGTACTTGTGTTATGATAATTACCACTCAAAGGGAGCGTAATCACATATAAAGCACTTCAAGGCCTTCCTCCTTTCCAATGTGGGACTAGTGCTTTGCCAATTCTCACTTCCAACTCAAATGGTGTTCTTTGAGAAACAATTTCTCATTCACTCACCCATCAAAATATATCATATTTTCCAACAGACAATTCTATAGTTGAAACTCCAATCCACACTACTGCTCCTGAACATATCCCTACATGTTCTTCGGATCAGCGAACTAGTATTCACCCAAATGAACCAAGCTGCTTCTATGCTCATCAGCATAAGAAGAATCTTTTATAAAAGATGAGAGATAAGCAACTGGGATTAAAGATGAAGACATCATGAATGACATCAAAGAACGGCAAAAATTAATTTGTGGGGAGAACAAACAGACCAACCTCTGGAAGAACCCTCTTAACATAAGCAGCAACACCAGCTATGAGGCCACCGCCACCCACCGGGACAAAAATGGCATGCAATGGACCCTGCATATGCCGCACGATTTCCACGCCGATTGTACCCTGCCCCATGATGACATCCGGGTGATCGAAGGGAGGTATGAATGGACGTCCCTCCTCCACTCCCCGGTTCTTAGCATACGCTTGAGCCTCGTCATTGGAATCCCCCACCAGAACCAATGTACCACCAAGCCTCTCAACGGAGCGCCACTGCAACATAAGAACACCATGCGTCTAAAATATTGTCCACCGGACCCGTCAAAACGGATCGTAAATCTGCTCCTCGACCTATATATGATGGGCCGAGTTGTGCTATATGAGTTTAGTTATGTTCAATAAATAGGTCGTAAATGAGTTCAAACATACTATGACTATTTAACGGGTCATAAATAGGATTCACAATTTACTTGAACTCAACACATTGTTTTGTCTCTCTTTTCATTCTCTCTCGCCCTTATTCACTCTTACCTTAGCTTGGGTATTAAGTTTTCATAGAACTCGTTAAATTTAAAGAATCATTCTGCGAATATGAGTCGGGTCGGGTATCAGTTGTGTATGGGTCGGGTCGGGTTGGGTATAGATCATGAATGGGTCATAAACTTAGGCTTATCATTCCTAGATCTGCGTTGCAATAAATTGATCGTAATCGAGTTAAATGGTTCTATATGGATTTAACCATTTGTTACCTGACGCGCACCCACTTGACCGGGGGTGCCACCAACAAAAACAAAACTAAGACAAATTAAATGGTTGCAAAGACAGACCTTGATCTCTGGCGTAGTGACGGGCATTGCAATAACAGCACTGCAATTTAGTCTCTTGGCGGCAGCGGCCACCCCCAGGGCGTGATTCCCTGCCGACGAGCAGATAACCCCTTTGTCCAACTGTTCTCTTGGAAGCTTTGCCATCATGTTATAGGCGCCGCGGAGTTTGAAAGAGAAAACCTGCCGGAAAGAGGAGCAATTTATCTCGCATACTTCGCAAGCTGGCCACAACCCATAATCAGCCCAAAACACTATATCGATATGCTATGTGCTGATTGGAATGGAAGAGGAAAAGTGAACTTTCCAAGCCACCAAAGCTTCCAAACACAAAGTTGGCATTCAAGAGTACCCAAAACGACTCGGCGTCCGACAAAATCATTCCAGAAAACTGCTTCAAAAATCAGTTTCCAAACCCGCGAAATATGGTCAATCCCTTTCAGGAAAGCAGCAAAGATCAGTTAGCAAGAGCGCCAAAGGCACTCACAGGCTGCAAATCCTCTCTCTTGAGCCACACGTTCACTCCCCACCTCTCGGAGAGCTTCGTGGCGAGCTGCAACGGAGTCTCCATCGCGACGTCGTACACCTTGGACGACAGAATTCTAGTCAGATGGCTCATGGCGTTGATGATGTCGTCTCCGGCCCCCTCGGAAGCCGTGCGATCGGGCACCGCCCCGAGGTAGCCCGGCGGGTACTGGAGGGAGCTGGCGGAGACCCTGGGCAGGGCCTGCTGCAATGAAGGCGGCACAGGCGGGGACGGCTGCAGCGGGTTTTCGCGGGAAGCGAGCGGCGAAGGGGACATCTTGGCCGTTTGCTTGGAGAGGGTGGCTCTCACGAGCGGCCTCCGCGGGTGGCCCTTGCCTGGGGCGGAGAGAGTCCGGGGCACAGCGACGCAGGCGCGCCGCGAGCGGAGGAGCGGAGGCTGCGGTGGCGCCAATTGGAGAGCTTCCATTTTTGAGAGAGGATGGTGGAGTTGGCAGCTCTGCAAAACACAGTGGTCTGCAGCGGAGGGAGGAAGGGAGGGTGGGGCCTTATAAAGACGACGGTGGCTAAAAGAAATTTAAATTTGTCAAATGGGTGATTTTTCCTTTTCTTATTTTTGGAATCATTAGTTTTGCTAAATCCCATATCATTAGTGAATGCTAATAAACTTTAAATTCGTTACAATTAAAGCAGTTTAATCACAATCCTGCCAATTTTCCGAGCATTAATACGTTACAAATCAAAGACATTGCCTATGCACAACATCTTACATAGAAAAATTTCGGAATTGTTAAAACTTTTCAGCGAGGCTATAATGATATGCTCGGGTCGCAATTTGTGTATAATAGTTATGGCTCAAATCAAGAATTCGATTGTATAATGCCTAAGCCGCGCTAGTTGCCTCTCCTTGCCATTTTGCAAGTAGGAAAAATCAATACGCCTAGTGATTTCTAGCTCAAGACGCGGAGATCATCTATTTGGATCTTACCAAACACGAGCAATACTGTTCTAAACTAAAGCCATTTGCACCTGTCCCTGAATTATTCTGTCTATTTTCCTGTTTTCCGGATATTTGTTTGATGTGACTACAATCGATATCATATCTTGCTAGTGTGCAGCACCACTTTCGCTCAAGGAAGAGTGTTTCATTTTACCCATTTCCTGTCGGTTTTAAAATCTTTCTTTTGTCTAGGCAATTTCAGTCGCTTACTTTCATTTTTTTTCCCTTCTGTTTTGTTTACCCTGCTAACTCTTTAGCGTGGTCTATCTTGGGTAAAATAATCTTTAGACCTGAGGCACAATGTTATATGACTATGGTTCACAGGAGCGGGTATTATCGATTTGTTGATCCATCTTTACACTTGATGGTCATAGTTCATTCACATATGAAATTACACGTGTGTGTGCGTAAAATGGAATTCATATGCGATCTAACCATGACATTGCATTGAAATCCCCGGCCGGAGTTGTAACGATTAGATTTGTGCATATGATCGAATTGATGACTTGATAAATATTTTATGGTCTTTGTTCGATCGGGACATAGTAAGATAGATGAATTGAATTACATCGTAGTCATAGATGATAGGTTTTTTATTTTCTTAACGCATTCACAGTGTCTGGATAGTCATGACATATTGCTAGATGTCACTCATGACTTGTAGGATTTAGAGATTGATTGGGACAATACATTCTCTTGGGAATAATAATATGCTAGTGCAAGTCTGAATACCAACTCAGTGATAAATCTAGGATGTCACACATTTTAACCAATATATGGTAATATTCAACGGGAAAGATAATATTGCAAATATGTTTGCAATCATGACTATTGAATTAGTAGGATGAAAATTCTATTAGATGGGATTTAATTTAATTCTTATTTTTTATCATGGACATGCGTACATACGATGCTCACAAACACATGCATTCTTTTGTTTGTTATTCATATATGTGTATACCTATATATGATATATGTAAAAAAAACCAAAAAAAAAAAATCTTAAAACAAATGCATGCGTGCGGTCAGCAAGCAGTTGCTGATCACACGACATTGATCGTGCACTGTTGCTGATCACACAAATCGTGGTGATCAGCAAAATTTGTAAAAGACATTGTGTAGAGAAATAGCACAATGTTGTTCTCTCTATTCCTTTTCTTGTGACCAAAACATTAACAGCGCTTTGTCCACAAGACTTGCACAATTAAAATGGTGGTGTATCTAAATTAGTAGTTCGACTTTTATGGGACTCGAACTAAAGAACATATGAACTAACTCGTTTCAAGCACGTTATGAGAGATAATCCATTTAATTATTCTGATTTTTTTTTATTGAAACACACGAAAAACGTCTGTGGAGATACATTTATGGAATTATTTCCATCGCGTTTACTTTTAATTTTCGTCTATGCATGTTACGTAAATTCCGACAGTAACATTAATTCCAAAAATCAAAACAAAAGAGGAGGAGGCACAAATTAACAATTATTTCAAAGTTGAACGACTATTACTGTAATTTATCCTAACTCATTGCTTTTTATCATACCTCTTACACAGTATATTGTAATACATAAAGAATGGAAAAAGTACACTATGAGTGTCAATATTTGTGTACAACGTTTATTTTAGTGTCAATATTTTTTTTTTTCGAATCACTTAAGTGCCGCTTTTTTTGAAAAACGATAATTTCAGTGTCAACTCCGGTGAGGTCGCCGGAATTGGAATTAAAGTGATCATCTTTTTTTCGATTTAGCACTAAAGTGATCGTTTTTTGAATCACTTAAGTGCCAATATTTTTTAAAACGATTATTTAAGTGCCAATGCCGATGAGGTCACTAAAAGTTCTTGCCGTCGACACTAAAATGATCATTTTTTCTCCAATTTATCACTAAAGTGATAAAAAAAAATATTGGCACCAAAATGGCGCCGTGCACAAATATTGACACTTGGGGTGTTCTTTTGCCCATAAAGAATTCAAAAGGTGTACACTAGCGAGCATATAAATTATGAAAAGACTTCTATTTTCCTTTCTTTTCTTGCGTTTTCCTTTTTTTTTCCTTTATCATTTCCTTCATTTTCTCATAAATCTATTTATAGATTAATTGTTGTCAAAATTTAAGGTTAATTCGAACGGCCTACTCTGCTGTACTTTTACTTCATAGAATTTATTTGGCAAAAGGACACTACATGTGTTAATATTTGTGTACGGCGCTCAATTTGATGCCAAAATTTTTTTGGATCACTTAAGTACCAGTTTTTTTTTAATGATCATTTAAGTACTAACTCCGGTGAGGTCACCAAAATTTCTTGTCATTGGCATTAAAGTGATCGTTTTTTCTCCAATTTGGCACTTAAGTGATCAAAAAAAAAATTTGACAACAAAGTGATAGATAAATATTGAAACTTGAGGTGTTCTTATGCCGAATTTACTTCTATTGAGAATTCTACAGTATCAAATATCATCTTGAGATAGACGGTTTCCAAAGTGTGCTTATTTCAAATTCTATCAATTTTCATATTTTTCATTCTCTTTTGCTTTTAATAGTTATGGATATAATTCGAAATATTTAGTTTATTTTTGTTAGAGTTAAGGGTAACGGCATTACAATGCAAGAAAATTTTCCGGTGTCTAATGAAAGGCGGTACCTTATTTCATTATTTTTGTCAAATAAAGTCATGATATTAATTTTTTGTGTCATTAACCCAAGCCCTTCTCGATAAATTGCGAAAAATAATTTTTTTGGTGCATATGTATCATTGTTTTGCCTAAAACTTATTGTATGGTATAGAAATTTTCGATTATTGTCTTTTCAATTTACATTGAGCGGCATTTTACTTTATATGGACGGAAGTACTTTCAAAATGAACTCAATTCAGACTTTAGTTGCTTTTGGAAACTCTGTCTCAATAAAGAACATATTTTTCAACTTTCTTGTATGATTAAATGGGAAAATCACCAAAAAAATTTCTAAATTTATTACAATTGTGCAAATTTAGTGTTAAACTTTTTTTATTTTGCCAATTGAGTCCTAAATATTTTGTATTTGTACAAATTTAGTTCATCCGGCCAACTTTGCCAAGCTAGCGCTGACGTCGACTCCTGCTGACATTGACGTGATAATTTTTAAAATAATTTAATATATTTTCAAACTTTTATTTCTTTTCTTTTCTTTTCTTTATTTTTCTTATCCTTTTTCCTTCAGTTAGTCGCCCGATCGGCAACTGGCCACAAGCGAGGGTAAAGCTGACCTATCCTAGATCTAGCAAGGTCGACCTCACTGGCCCTTGCCTTTGGCCGGTGGCCGAATCGACGACCAGTTGAAGGAAAAAGGAAAAGAAAAAGAAAGAAAAAAATAAGTAGAAAAATTGAATTGTCACGTCAGTGCTGGCAATGAAAATTAGTCAAATGGATTAAATTGGTACAAATGCAAAATGCTTAGGACTAAATTTGAAAAAAAAAATACAAATTTAGGACTTTTTTTTTTGATAATTTTCGCATGATTAAATGATTGGCATAGTTGGTCAGGTATAATGGGATATTTTATTCAAGAACTTGGGATTGTTGACGTGAGTTGTAAGATAAGCTAGATAGGAAAGTTGTTATTTTAAGAAGTCTAATATTCTATTCTATGTAATCCCTGATTTGTAGCGAATTCAATATTGTGTGCAAATTAGACTAGGTCATCTTTGTGTATATATTTCATGTATTGTCATTGAATATATATGAAGGAAGAAAAAGGAGAGGAACATTTACCCCTCTGAATTCCTAAGAATTCCTCATAAATCTCCTTCTATTCTACATAAACTCTTTCTAAATTCCTCAAAAGGAACATTTTTTCCTTCTGTTCCACATGGTATCAGAGTAGTGGTCCTAATACTGTCATAAATGATGACAGATGAAACTGGCTTGGTGACCCACCAGAAACAAAGCGAAAACTCCCCTGCAACATCTATCCTCAGGAGACTTGATGGGCAAGATGCAACATATTTTGAACAGAATCAGACGCAAATTCAAACTCATGCAGCCCTGATTGCCATTAAGTTGGACGACACCAAATATGGCCTTTGGTCCCAAGTTGTCGAGATGTACATCTCAAGCAAAGATAAATTGGGATACATCAATGGGCACATTCCTCAACGCCATCAACAGATCCAACCTTTAGAAAGTGAAAAACTGAGGACTTAATAGTGAAGGGATGGTTGATCAACTCTGATTCGACATTGATAGGTAATTTTGTTTGTTTTCCAACTGCAAAAATGGTGTGGGATTCGGTTACTACAACCTTTTTTTTTATGGAACAGATACTTCTCAAGTGTATGATTTAAATAGATGTATTACTAAAATGAGACAAGCCGGAGGACCTATTGAAACTTATTACAATGGTCTTCAAGGTTTGTGGAGGGAGATTGATTTCCATCATCCAAACCCAATGATCTGTTCGATTGATAGAGAAAGGTACAATTATGCTATACAGGCATATAGAGTTTACCTTTTCCTTGGTGGGTTGGATGATCATCTAGATAATGTAAGGACCGATGTGCTCCATATGCAACCACTCCCCACAACTGACAAGCCAACGTAAGGGTTCGTAGGGAAAGCTGTCCACCCAGCAATGACGATGAATGAACCGACTCAGTACATATTGCTCCCATGACTTCCAAAGGAGTTAAGATCGAACCTCAGCGAATGCCAATGCTCTAGGTGACTAGAACTGCTTCTTCCACGGGAGGTGAAAGAACAATAATTTCTTAAGGGTTAAATCACAGTCCGGTAGTAGTTGTACGCACTTGGAAATTCAAGGCATACCTATGAAATGTGCTTTAAACTACATGGGTAGTCAAGGCACTGAAACAAGTTAAAGCCAAAGAGAGTAGAAGAAAAGGGAAAGCTTCCTTAGTAAACACAGAACCTCACTTATCTTTGGTTTCCCAAGTAGAATCTCCTAGTGATTCAACTACTCTTTGCAATAAATATAATCATGGTTTTGCATTACTTAGCTCTAATCAAGATTAGTACAGTGGCTGGATTATTGATTTAGAGGTAACTGATCATATGACCTTCAATCCGAACGACTTCGTCAAAATTTCACAACCAAGACGATGTAGTTTTGTTAATGCTAATGGACGAACTTATCCTATGACAGAAGCTGGGACTGTTGCTCTTTCATCCTCACTCTCTCTATCTAATACTTTGCTAGTACCATCTTTATCAAATAATTTGATGTCTGTAGGCCAAGCTATCGAGGAGCTTAACTGTGTTGCTCTAATATACCCTAATTTTTTCCTGTTTCAGGATATTCTCACAAAGGAGATCATTGGGCGTGGTACTAAGGGAGGGGGATTATACTACATGGATGACTTCAATGTCGGTCAGATGAACCATATGTGGTTATGGCATCGTTGTTTGGGACACCCATCATTCAGTTATATGAAGCATTTATTTCCTAAATTATTCAGTCATCTAAATAATTCAGATTCAGTTTTTTAGTGTGAAACTTACATTTTGGTTAAAAGTCATCATATTTCTTGTGTGATAAGCCTACACAAAAGTGAAGTTCCTTTTGCATTGATTTATTCAGATGTTTGGAGGCCTTCCCCAATTACTATTGTGACATTCTGAATTCCGACCCCATCTCGAAACTTATCAGTGAATGAATGTCTATCGATGTATTCCAGTTAATCTCACTCAGAATTGATCACTCTCGAGTCGACTAACCAATGGGGAATGGCCATATAGGATTTAAAGTATGTGGACCAAAGAACTTAACCACGAGTCGACGCTTTGACCATAAGGATCGTCGAGGAAATATTCTGGACCGCTAAGGGTCGATCTAAGAATGGTTTTAGAACGATTTGCTAGTGTCATGTGATTGGTTCACGGGTGATTCCGTATGATCATGACGTGATTTACGAATTAACCTAAATCGATTCCTAATAATCGAAACCTTCGGGACTAGCGATTGACCCTCGCGATTACATGACAACCAAAGCTGCCGTGGCTCAAGTAACTCTTAAGCGTGACCTTAGTCACAGGTCGATACGCGTAACTCCTAAGAGCCGCCCGTTAGTCTGAGACGCACTGGAATGACAATTGACTGAATTTAGCCATAGATTGGACTTCGAGGTTGGAGACCGGACATTCGGAGATCACAATGGAGTAAATTTGGACGTCGCCTCATCGGAGAGTTATTAAGGTTAGAAATAGTCCCGTATAGATTAGAAAAGTGAAATTCGAACCGACGAGCGAAATCGACCCTTTTACCCCTAGGCTTAGCACACTTTTCACTAGACAAAGCAAGGGCAAAGTGGTCATTTGCCTTCCCTTACCTTCAGCCGAAATCCCAAGGGCACCATGGTCATTTGATCTTTGCATTATTGAAGATTTGAGAAGACAATTTGATTGGACAATTTCCCTAGAACCTAATCCCACTAAGTTGTCATTCAAGGTTCCTATTCATGTCATATACCTACCCCACTACCTAGCTTTCCCTCCAAAACACTTCCTCTCCATTTAGATGACACTCTCTCCCCTTCCATTCGGCCACACCACCAGACCTCACGCTCCCTCTCTTTTCTCTCATTCCTTCCCTCTTCTTCTCTCTCGACCGCTCGCCCTCTCACTCCCTCTCGTCGCTCTTTCCCTCGGACCAAGGAAGAAGACCGACCAGCCGCCGATCACCACCACCCTCAGCCATCACCAACGCCGCCTCCTCTCACCCTTGAGCCGTGAAGAAGCCCCGATCAAGCCCGAAGGCCGCCCGAACCGTCGATGACCAGAACCGAATCGGGAGGAAACCGGGGCTGTTCTTGAAGGGTTTTGTTTGATCTTGAGGTAAGTGACATTCGGTGCTTAGATACACATATTAGGAGGTTGATAGCTTGTGTTAGGAGTGCTTTCCACTAAATTACCTTGGCCATTTGTGGATTTCTCTAAGGGACCAGGTCTGATCGCGCCGGACCAGACCACTCGCGCCGCTCCTCCGCCGTTGTCGCCGAGTTCCCCTAGCTTTTGAGACTTGGTAAGCTTCCCTAACCTTTTTCTAGGACCTTGTGTGAATGGAAGGACCAAGTGAGTGTTAATCTAGAGCATCTAATGGGCGGTTTGGATGAAAACATTGGGGAACCGATTCTGCCATGAGGAAACCGAGCATAGCCGCGCCTTGTGGTGATTGAAATGTTGATTTCCTTGATTGAAATGTGTGATGAACGCCCATAGGTAGGGACCGAATTCCTATACGGATGTGCTAGGTGTGCGGGATAGGAGTTGAACTTGATCGAGACCACGAATTGTTTGATTGATCCTAGGGACATTCGGCTAGGGCATTGATTGGCGACACACCATGTGAAAATGACCTATTGACTAAGTATTGTATTCGGCCATGGATCACTGAGTGAGATCGTGGGACTTAAAATGGTACCATGTTTGTAAATTTGGTCTTAAGCGGCGAATCGAGACCTTAGGTGTGCTAATTGATCGAGCGAATCTATTGATTGTGCTATGGTTTAGTGATGGTGTTCACGGGTGAGGATTCTTCAATGAACTTATAATCGATCGCGGAGTATGACATTGGCCTCGCATGATCGATTAGTGTAAAATAGCTTTGTGATATGAATTCGAGAACGAGGCGGCCAGACGATGTCTTGAATTGGTAATGTACGTATTTGATTGAGTCACATTATAATTGATTGAAATATAAGCTTATGTGCATGAGACATCCTGATGCGTTAAACGCGGGATGGACCTGAGGCGTTAAACGCGGGTCATGTGAAATGGCATTGGAAACCTGAGGCGTTAAACGCGGGTTCTTCGATCCCTTAAGCCTGATGCGTTATTACGCGGGCTAAGCCATGGGAGTAGCAATTGTATCATACATGTAAACTATCTCCTAAATGATGGTATGTTAAGTGCCAAGGTACGAGCCCTGTCTAGCCTAGCTTGTGAATTGCATGACTAGATATGTTTCTAATTGAGTTATTACACACCATTGTCTATTGTTTGACTGTTTAGCTATTGCCTGGGTTTGGGAAGTGTCTGGAAGTCCCAAGTGTCTAGCTTAGGATTAGGCTAGCTTATTGAGTATATCTCACCCCGTCGTGGGACCCACCTTTTCAGACCTCAAACCCTGACTATGTCACCGCCGCCGATTTTTGGGGTACCCGTCTGGGTGGAGCAGTATTCCACGGAGTACCCAGTGGGAGAAGGGAAAGCTTATATTAGGAAGTACGGCACTATCTGGATGGATGTGGGCTTAGCAGACTGGAGGCCAGACAGATTCGCAGCATGGTTCTACCGCGACAGCGACCTCATAGTTGGGCCATTGAGGACTTTTGACGTGCCGTGGGATGTCATTGGCGAGCAGGACCCTTCGATTGTACACCCAGCTGACGGGGAGCTCACTGACTCCGAGACCGCTCCTGATCCGGATCTTCCGCTGGCACCATCTCAGAACCCCGAGACCGATGGCGACATCGTGGGGCCCTCTGTTGCCGAAGACCCCATGGAGACGGACGAGTCCGAACTCGAAGAAGATGAAGAAGCACTGGACGATCCCGAGGACGAGCCTTTGGAGGAGGAGCACAACCCTGACGGAGAGGCCATCTTCCACCCTCAGCCTGAATCCGAGGAAGATGAAGATCCAGAGCAAGTGTTAGAGGAAGAAGAAGAAGAAGAGGAAGACGAGGAAGACCTTGAGGAGTATGACCCTGTGCACCGCGAGGATCCAGAGGATGACCGCGAGCTCGACCCTTAGATAGCCTAGGCGCCCATGACTTTTTGGAGTTACTTTTTGAGTAGTGTCTGACCCATAGCCCTTCGTCTCTTTTGATTAAGCTAACCATCTCCCCCCTGATCCCAAGTGTTGTATCCCAGTTTATGCTCATGTTGTAAAGATTAATCGTATGCTTTGCAATGACTTGATTAAGTGCCTTATTCCCTCAAACCATCTTGTGCTTAACTGTCTAGGAGTTGTGCATGACGCCTCCGCATGTCATTTAAGTCTCATTGTCTACTGCGCGTTATATGAGGATCCTGGGTACAGTTTTAAAGGAACTAGTCTAGAGGCGATGATGTGAGCTCTGAGGACTCGAGGCGTTACAACTGTTGTCCCTAGAATTCGTTGTTTTGTGAATTTTATTGATGATTGTACTTGAATGACTTGGCTATATGTAATGAAACATAAAGATGAAGCGTTGGATATGTTTCATAATTTCCATATTATGGTTCAAACACAATTTACAGTTAAGGTTCAAATTCTACATTCTGATAATGGTTGAGAATATGTTAATCAAAATTTAAGGCTTATATTGAGCAACATGGTCTTCTTCATAAGATTTTGTGTACACAGATATCACAACAAAATGAGATAGCTAAACATAAGAATGGAAATATTTTGAAAACTGCTCATGCATTATTGATTGGTAATAATGTCTCGAGTAAATACTAGTATAGTTCTCTGGTACAGTTCACCTTCTGAGTAGGATGCCTTCAAAAGTATTGAATTTTCAGACTCCATTATAGGTTCTTTTGCAACATGTTTCTCTCCCCTCAGTTTTGGTAACTCCCCCACGAGTATTTGGATGTGTTGGCTTCGTGCATCTCCATAAAAATCAATGTACTAAGCTTGATCCAATGCGTTGTTCATTGTATGTTTCTAGGTATGGAACACACCAAAAGAGATATAGATATTATAATCCTACTACCAGGTATACCTATGTTACCATAAATGAGACGTTCGTGGAGTTGGACAATTTTTTCCCAGCACCCAATTCTCCCTTTTAGGAGGAGCGACAGGTTCAGAGGCAGAATTGGTGGGAATGTGGGAGTAGCATCCTAGTGCAAACGGATGATGGTGTTGAAAATACCACAACGGAGGGTGGACAAGTCATGCAACTTGGGCAGAATGGGAAGGAAGTGATAGAAGCTGAACTAGGAACGGAAATAGGTTCAGACATAATCGTGCAAAAACAGGAAAATAAATCAAGTGCAGAATCCTCTCTCTCTCTCTCTCTCTCTCTCTCTCTCTCTCTCTCTCTCTCTAGTACACGACCTATCTCTTGAGACTATCATCGAGGTAAGTTCTCCTGCCTTACCCTATTCTCTTGATGGTTCAAATGTCTCTGTTAGATATGAGCTACCTTTCAAACATAATCGTGAGAAGCCCCTGAACCGGTACTCACTAGATGTGGAGAAAAGGAAATCTAGATATCCTATTGCAAATTAATTTACAAAATATCATCTATTTGTATCTAACCTATCAATGCGAAGATTATCTGAACCTCTTAAAACTTTTGTATATAATGTGTCTTCAATCCATATTCCCAGTGGGGTATAAGAGGCCTTAGACGACCCAAAGTGGACTCAGGCAATGAAAGAGGAAATGTAGGCACTACAAAAGATGCCTCCAAACCAATACTCACCAGATGTGGAGAAAAGCAAATCCAGATATCCTATTGCAAATTAATTTACAAAATCTATTTATATCTAACCTATCAACACGAAGATTATATGAACCTCTTAAAACTTTGTACATAATGTGTCTTCAATCCATATTCCTAGTGAGGTACAAGAGGCCTTAGACGATCCAAAGTGGACTCAGGCGATGAAAGAAGAAATGCAGGCACTATAGAAGAATGAAACTTGGAAGCTTGTGGCATTGCCTGAAGTAAAAAAAAAAAAAGAAGCAATTGGAATGTTGTCGCGACCCGTCCGAAAGCGGACGCGGCTAATGGATTACCGATCGCGGGTCTTGGATCGGCGCGGGCCCTCCCAGGCCCATACCAAATCGCGGCGGGAGTATTTTTCAGAAGGATTCGACGATAAGAGTCGATCGCTTTCGACCTTAGTGTGGTCGTGGTGGCATGTGCAACTTGTACATGCATTTGGAGTCGCCACCGGTCTTTCTTGGAGGGTAGACCGGAAACCTTACTGATCGATTGGGAGAGATCGATCAGTTCTACGGAACCAGAGTTTTTGGGTTCGGGGACTTGGTTACGCTGGTGTCGTTACCAACGCCCTTTCGGTACCTAACGCGAGTGATTTTCCTAACTAGGATTTCATGCAGGCGCAATTTTGGGTGAGGTAAGTCTGACTTTGCACATTAACCAGTTTAACATGCTCACGTAATCATAATAAATAAATAGATGTCAATCACATAAACATCTATCCTACGTGGTGATCATGGAATTATGATTTAATGGGTCTCGAGCCAATGAGACCACATTTAATCATTTTAATATTTTAATAACGGAGAGCCGCTCTTCGCTTCTTCTTGGTTTCTTGAACTCTTCAAGAATTGGGCCCCAAAGAGCTCGCCGACTTAAAAGGCTCCCCCACGTAATCCTCGTAGCATTTACATCAACAATCGACTATGCTAAAAATAAAGATTACATGAAAAATAAAAGGAGTACGCAGCCTCCATTTAATAATTACAACCCCAAATATATAAATAATCATCATACATTCATATATACATCAATCACATTGATTAGGGATTTTTCCATGATCACCACCCTTTCACGTAAGTAATAAATTCACAATTTAAAACTTAGGAAGGCACAATAAAAATTCTACGTTGAATCGTATTCAGAATTTTTACGTAAAATAAGATAGCCATAAATTTTCGATTCAAAATTGATTTAGTCTCAATTTTTGCTACGTTGATTAATTTATCATATAAAATAATCAACCTCCATTAGCCATGTAAGACGAACAATTCGTTAATACATATTGGCCATAGTATTGCAAAAATTGCAAAAAATCAATTAAATGCACGAAAACACCTAAGGATCGGCTCTGATACCACTGTTGGGATCCACGTAACACGTAGCGGAAATAAATAACAACCCATACATGTATCTCCAGAGGCGTACTTCGTGCATTTCAATCGAAAAAAATCACAAAGCCTCAAAGGGAGTAAATAGATTACCTCTCGTAGCGTGCTTGAACGGAGGTGTCGGTTCGATGTTCTTCGATCTCAGCCTCCACAAGTGTTAGGCATCTAGTTCAAACGCACCACCAATTGACGAACGGGGAGACGACTAATAACTCCACAACAATTGTGCTAGCAATATGCGGAATCAATATTCCGAACTTAGTATATTTTGCTCACTCAAGATTATGAGAATATAGAGAGTGTTTGTGTTCTTCTCTCTAAGCTCTCAAAAATTTGCACACTCTACAAAATGTCTCCCCCTCAACCTCAAAACTCTTGCCATCCTTTTATAGCCAAAAATACCTTCCAATAAATTGTATTTAAAAATAGCACTAACAATTATAAATTCTATCTAAAAATAGCACTCACAAATAAATGACATTTAAAAATAGCACTAACAATAGCACTCACAATTTATAATACAAAAATGCTATTTAAAAATAGCACTAACAATAGCACTCACAATTTATAATATAAAAATGCTATTTAAAAATAGCACTAACAATTATAAATTCTATCTAAAAATAGCACTCACAAATAAATGACATTTAAAAATAGCACTAACAATAGCACTCACAATTTATAATACAAAAATGCTATTTAAAAATAGCACTAACAATAGCACTCACAATTTATAATATAAAAATGCTATTTAAAAATAGCACTAACAATTATAAATTCTATCTAATAATAGCACTCACAATTTATGATAAATAAATGCCATTTAAAAATAGCACTAACAATAGCACTCACAATTTATGATAAATAAATGTCATTTAAAAATAGCACTAACAATAGCACTCACAATTTATAATACAAAAATGCTATTTAAAAATAGCACTAGCAATAGCACTCACAATACAAAAATACTAAAAAAAGGCACTAACAAAGGTGTTAAAAATAATAACCATTATTATTATTACAAGAGTTAAAGAGGTTACCAAACAGTACAAATATGCATAACGTATAAATACGTATGATGTATAAATACGTAGAGCATACGTATACATCCGTGAAACCGGGGACTAATTGAAAGAAAAATGTGCAATTAAGCCCTTTTGGTAAAAATTGATTAACTTGGAGGGCAAATTGACCTAATTGCACTTTAAGACTTTAGAATCCAATGTCATAGCTTATAAAAAGTGAGAATTGAAAACTAAAAGACTCGAAAATGATTTTTTTTAGGCTCGGTTCGGGTTTATGTTTGTGAAGGAACATATTGACCCGAGCCGAATTTTTGAGATTTAAAGTGACACACTTGAAGAGGAAATTAAAACAAAATTATCAAATATTTTTGGGTATTTTTCTGACCACGAATGGTATTTTTCTGATTTTTTGGGTATTTTTATAATTAAATAAACTCGAAAAATATTAAAAATACCGAGAACTATTTTTTGTTCAAAATTGGTTCCTAAGGTTAAACCAAGGCTTCCAAAGTTGATTTTGTGATTTTATGACCTTTTTTGATATTTTTAATTAATTTTAAAGAATAAAAATCACAATAATAAATGGTAAAAAAATCAGGTGTCAACAAATGTAAATGGGCCTTCTCCATTAAACACATGGCGGATGGCTCGATTAAGACATACAAAACATGGCTTGTGCCAAAAGACACATTATATACTCAGTTGTAAGGGAACATTATATCCAGGAGGGACATCTATATAAATTTATTCTTCAAGGTCACTATGGAGAAAGGCATTTTTGATTGGTGCAACGGACAGTCTAAATTTGTGGCAAAGCTTCCCTCCTGGATATAATGTTCCCTTACAACTGAGTATTGTATGTAAACTACAACGCTCACTGTATGGGTTCAAACAGTCACCTTCGCTTGGTTCGATCGGTTTAACCTAGCTATGAAGAATTATGGCTATACTCAAAGTGACACATATTATACGTTGTTCTCGAAACAACATCAGGGAAAGGTAACAACTTTAATAATTTATGTGGATGACATGATTGTAACTGGGATGAGATAGAAGAGGTCTCTAGACTTCAAGAGATATTAGTAGCTGAACTTGAGATAACAAATCTTGGGGGACTCTGTACCCAAAAAAAAAAAAATCTTGGGTGACTCAAAATCTAAATCAAAAGAAGGTATATTTCTTTCTCAGAGGAAATATATATTAGAGTTACTATCAGAAGTAGAGATGCTAGACTGTAAATCGGCAGATACACTAATTATTCAAAATCACAACCTTGGAGGATACCTTGATCAGACACCAACTGATAAGGAGAGATATCAAAGTTTGGTGGTTAAATTAATTTATCTATCTCATACTTGTCCAAATATTGCATATGTTGTGAGCATAATCAGTCAGTTTATGCACTCACCTAGTGAAGATCACATGGATGTTGTAGTTCGGATCCTTTGTTATCTAAAGTCTGCTACAGGAAAAGGACTCTTGTTCTCAAAGAATAATCTTCTTAATATTGAAGACTATATGGATGCAGAATGGGCTGGGAGTATTACTAACAGGAAATCAACTTCAGGCTACTTTACTTTTGTAGGAGGGAATCTAGTTACATGGAGGAGCAAGAAGTAGAAAGTAGTAGCTTTACTAAGTGCTAAGGCCGAGTTCAAGGGAATGGCTAAAGGGCTATGTGAGCTCCTTTGGATTAGAAGGTTGATGATAGAAATTGGCTTTGCTCCTAAGTCTGAAATGAATCTGTTCTACAATAATATAGCAGCTATTGACATTTCTCATAAGCTAGTTCAACATGATCGTACTAAGCACATTGAGGTAGATCGACACTTTATCAAACAAAATCTTGATGCTAAGTAGTTCGATTTCCGTTTGTCAAATTTGAAGCACAATTGGCTGATATGCTTACGAAGGCTGTCTCTGGCAGAATCTTCCACAACTCACTTGACAAGTTGGGCATCAAAGACATTTATGCACCAACTTGAGAGGGAGAGTTGGCGTGAGTTATAGGATAAGCAAAATAGGGAGATTGTAATATTAGAAATTCTAATATTCTATTTGTCGCGACCCTCTCGCGGGTTGCCTGCCGGAGGGGGCTAATGGGCCGCCCGATGCTACCTGATAGGACGCGGGCCTCTCCCAAGGTCCATTACCCAAATCGCAACGGCTGGATATATGTGGTCGACCTTCGGTGTGGTCTGGTGACATGTGATATGTGTACATGCCAAGGAGTCGCCACCAATCGTTTCGTGGAGGGTACGATTGGAAACCCTATCGAATAGTTGGGAGCGATCTATTCGATTCTGCGGAAACCAAAGAAACGGGATCGGGGACTTTGTTACGCCAACTGCTAGAGTTGACGCCCTTTCGGCACCTAAGTTGAATGATTTATCTGACCCTAGGATTTCATATAGATGAGTGGGGGTACGAACCTAAATCTAGGAGTTCATACAAACAGGAGTGGCTAACCTATCACTCACAATCAATAATAAATGCGCAAACCAAGGATCCAATACGTGCGGATAAAACGCATGAAAGTAGGGTGGCATCCCTAATGAGGCCCTATTAGCCTAGAGAAGTATCAATCAAGGCTTAAGAGTAATTTGACATGATTCGCCCATGAGTGACAGAATCGTAATTTTGAGAAAATCAAGGATAATTTGCCCTAAAAGGGAAAAATTATAATTTCAAATGGAATATGCAGTTAAAAGAGGATGGAAATGGGATTGGCGGTCAAATCCTTCCATTTCCTATTTTTTGGGAATTTTCAGAATTTGTCAAGAATTTTAAAAGTGATTTTACCCTTAAAGGGGTAAAGTCGTCATTTTGGACAAAAATGAGGACTGAAAATCTCAAATATTAGGGTTGGTCACCCACCTGACCCAAACCCCAACTTTGAGCAATTTTCAGGATTTGATTGGAACAAGAAAGACGATTTTCCCATTGAGGGGGCAAAATCGTTATTTTGAGAAAAGATACGAGACTCGAAAACCCAAGCCTAAGAATTGGTCGCCTAACCGACCCTAATTCTTACCTTGGCATTATCGGTCTCATCTCGCATATATAGCAGAGGCGAGTTACCCCTAAAGGGTAATATTGTCGAGTCTCGGAAGAACAGATAAGAAACCCCAAAAATAGGGTTGACCAGTTGTCTGTGGTCAATCCTCGATTTTCAGGGATTTCTGGAATACCTAGGATTTTCCTACAATTTTTCTATATTTTTTTGGATTTTCTGTGATTTTCTAGAATTTTTTGGATTTTCTATGATTTTTCTGATTTTTTTATTTTTAAAATCATTTTTTGATTTTTTTATTAAAAAATGTTTCGGACCGGGTCAACCCGACCCACTCAGGTCAGAACCCGGCCCGAACCCGCGAGACCCACGACCAAAAACGACACCGTTTCAGCCTTTTTTATTTTTCGGATTATCAGACTTGATCCGATGGTTCCTATTGAACCGTGTGGCTAATCCACAGCCGCCGGATCAGATTACTAAAACCTATGGCCCAGATGGAACGGAGACTCAACCAGGGCCGTCTGATCTCTTTACTAAAACCTACGGTTAGGATTAAAACGTGAGACTTGATCTGGACCGTCCGCCCTCACTATCCTAAACGACGTCGCCTACTCATTAACTTAAACGGCGCCATTTCGATTCTATTTGATTTTTTTCGATTTAAAACATTTTCGAATCATCCTAATTTCTAATCAGAAGGTCGTTATGAATTGGACTCGATTAACTTGGACCGTCCGATCTACGCTGACTCGCCTTAACAGACTAACGGTCGAGCTGACTCGACAAACACGTAGACCAATGGCCGAATGCCACCTAGGACTTTGACCCGCTGACTACGCCACGTCAGCTTCGTCTTCAACCTCGCGACTCCGGTGGAACGAACGGCTGAGCTTCTCCGACGGTGAGATCTTAATGAAATCGCGCGAAACCAACGCCAATCGACTCACGATTATCTCTAGTTTAACATATCTAAGAATTGAAGCATTTCATTCACAAAATCACGATCACCATGCGAAATGCCGAGTACGGCCATGGAAACTCAATCGCATGAATTACACGAAATCAGATCGATTCATTCACAGATTAGCACTGCAGGAGGTTCAGAACACTTACCTCGAGCTCCAATCGAGCTCACTCGGCCTAGATTGGGCTAGGCAAGAATGAACAGTGTTCGGCAATGGAGGTTGGATTGGGAGACTCGATTCGATGTGTTAAGCCAAAATCGATGCAAAACAGATATGCGACGATGGTCAGTGATGTCGAGGGAACAAAATACACACGCTAAATGCAAGAATAAACGTGAAATAAGCAGATCGCCATTGATGCACAGTGAGAGGTTTAAAGCTGCACCTCACCTGTTTTCGCGGTTTCGGCTTACGCAATCGATGGCAATAGCTTCCTCTCAATATGGGCAGTCTCTTCACCCTCTAGTCTAGCCTAGAAAGGCCTGACCGATGCTCTGCAAATTCGAGCTTCGCCCTCGACAATGGCGATGGAGGGCATGCTCTCTCTCTTCCGTTTGCTCTCTCTTTTGATTCTGTTTTCTCTTTTCCAACTGAATCAGCTGCCTTCTCCTTCGCGAAGGTCCATTGGCTTATATCGCTCTTTGAAATTTTGGAGCCGAACGGGGGGTTGAGCCGATGACCTTTGCACGTGCGATCACGTGCGAAATGGTCACCGGACACCGGTGAACGTCCGAGGCAAAATGGCCACTAATTCTGGTCATCCGGTGATGTCAATTTCGCTTGAATTCCATCCGTATTTGGCCTTGTGTTTGGTTTGAAAACGGACGGTGGGCATTTGGCCTTTCCCGGCACTGTTCCGACAGGCCCAGACCGTCGGACCGGTCTTGATCGGCGGTGAGCCTCCTGGCCAACAAAACACCTCCATCCATTTCATCAATTGAAGCCGATTGAGGGTCCAATTTTACCATTAAAATTCAACTCGCAAGTCTGCAAATGGCACGGGGAGAGTTAGGGAAGAAGGCGCTGTAGCGAGCCTGTTCAACCGGCGGTCTAACCGGTCTGAACCGGTTCCGACTTACAATTTTCCAAATTAAACCCAAATTAATGGAAAATTTTTGCAATTAGACTTTAGAATCGAACTTAGGACATGGATTTTATCTAAAAATGTAATTTTTCCCAAAAGTTCATGTCAATTTCAACAAAAACCCCAAATTTTCATTTAATTGCAAATTGGGGAATTGTGCAATTGAAGGTTCAAGTGAACAAATTGGACCAAATTACCTCTAACAATCGATTCAGAAAGGTGAAAACCATCGGGCAGTATGTTTAATTTGCACTGATAGTCCTTGAATTGAAAATAATTTCAATTATGCCCAATTTCATGGACTAAAATGTAATTTAGTATACAATTTCACCCAATTTATGCAATTAAACATTCTGTGAGGGCAATTGGGATAAATTTCAATAAGGAAAAATTATATTGAATGTCAAGATCCTAAAAAATACTAAAATTACAAATTAAAAGACTCAATCGACATTTGTTTACCAAATTCAATCATATATGTTACAAAGGAACATGTAAAATTGAATTTTATTTTGGACTTTTTGTGAGGTAAAAGAGACAAGAGATTTAAAATAAAAATAATGGCTATTTGTTTATATTTTTTTGACCTCAAATACTATTTTTCTTGATTTTTCTAGTATTTTCCTAATTTCTAAAAATAAAAAAATGAGAAAAATATGAAAAATTATTTTTGTGCCAAAAATGGTTCCTTAGGCTTGGCCAAGGCCACCAAAGTTGATTTTGTAATTGTTTGACTTTTTATGGATTTTTCATGAATTTTCTAAGAAATAATCATAAAAAGGCTTATCCAAAATTAGGTGTCAACAGCTGCCCCTCTTTGAGAGGAATCTCGCGAGAGGTTTCTCTCAAAGACATGTGACACCTTAGTCTAGATCGACTCTAGTAGGAAATAGAAAAATGAATCTTGACATCTGTTGACACCTGATTTTTGACCATCTTTTTATTTTAGTTTTTATTTCTAAAATTAATTAAAAATAGCAAAAAAGGTCAAAAAATTACAAAATTAACTTTGGAAGCCTTAGCCTATCCTTAGGAACCAATTTTGAACAAAAAATATTTTTTGAATTTTTTAATATTTTTTGGAATTTATTTAATTATTAAAATACCCAAAAAATCAGAAAAAATACCATATGTGGTCAGAAAATTACACAAAAATATTCAGAAATTTTATTTTAATTTCCCCTTTAATATGGGATTGGCGGTCAAATCCTTCCATTTCCTATTTTTCGAGAATTTTCAGAATTTTTCAGGAATTTTAAAAGTGATTTTACCCTTAGAGGGGTAAAGTCGTCATTTTGGACAAAAATGAGGACCGAAAATATCAAATATTAGGGTTGGTCACCCACCTGACCCAAACCCAACTTTGAGCAATTTCCAAGATTTGATTGGAACAAGAAAGACGATCTTCCCATTGAAGGGGCAAAATCGTCATTTTGAGAAAAGAGACGGGACTCGAAAACCCAAGCCTAAGAATTGATCGCCTAACCAACCCTAATTCTTACATTGGCATTATCGGTCTTATCTCGCATATATAGCAGAGGCGACTTACCCGTAAAAGGTAATATCGTCGAGTCTCGGAAGAACGGATAAAAAACCTTAAAAATAGGGTTGACCAGTTGTCTATGGTCAATCCTCGATTTTCGGGGATTTCTGGAATATCTAAGATTTTCCTACAATTTTTCTATATTTTTTGGATTTTCTGTGATGTTCTAGCATTTTTTGGATTTTCTATGATTTTTTTTATTTTTAAAATTATTTTTTAATTTTTTTATTAAAAAATATTTCAGACCGGGTCAACCCGACCCACTCGGGTAGGAACCCGGCCCGGACCCGGACCCGCGAGACCCACGACCAAAAACGACACCGTTTCGACCTTTTTTATTTTTCGGATTATCAAACTTGATCCGACGGTTCCTATTGAACCGTGTGGCTAATCCACAGCCGCCGGATCAAATTACTAAAACCTACGGCCCAGATGGAACGGAGACTCAACCAGGGCCATCTGATATCTATACTAAAACCTACAGTCAGGATTAAAACGTGAGACTTGATCTGGACCGTCCGCCCTCACTATCCTAAACGACGTCACCTACTCATTAACTTAAACGGCGCCGTTTCGATTCTATTTGATTTTTTTCGATTTAAAACATTTTCGAATCATCCAAATTTCTAATCGGACGGTCGTTATGAATTGGACTCGATTAACCTAGACCGTCCGATCTACGCTGACTCGCCCTAACAGACTAACGGTCGAGCTGACTCGATAGACACGTGGACCAATGGCCGAATGCCACCTAAGACTTTGACCCGCTGACTACGCCACGTCAGCTTCGTCTTCAACCTCGCGACTCCGGTGGAACGAACGGCTGAGCTTCTCCAACGATGATCCGACGGTGAGATCTTAACGAAATCGCGTGAAACCAATGCCAATCGACTCGCGATCATCTCTAATTTAACATATCTAAGAATTGAAGCATTTCATTCACAAAATCACGAACACCATGCGAAATGCCGAGTACGGCCATGGAAACTCAATCGCACGAATTACACGAAATCAGATTGATTCATTCACAGATTAACACTGCATGAGGTTCAGAACACTTATCTCGAGCTCCGATCGAGCTCGCTCGGCCTAGATTGGGCTAGGCAAGAATGAACAGTGTTCGGCAATGGAGGTTGGATTGGGAGACTCGATTCGATTTGTTAAGACAAAATCGATGCAAAACATATATGCGACGATGGTCAGTGATGTCGAGGGAACAAAATGCACACGCTAAATGCAAGAATAAACGTGAAATAAGCAAATCGCCATTGATGCACAGTGAGAGGTTTAAAGCTGCACCTCACCTGTTTTCGCGGTTTCGGCTTGCGCGATCGATGGCAATAGCTTCCTCTCAGTATGGGCAGCCTCTTGAGGGTCTCTTCGAGCTCTGGTCTAGCCTGGAAAGGCCTGACCGATGATCTGCAAATTCGAGCTTCGCCCTCGACAATGGCGTTGGAGGGCGAGCTCTCTCTCTTCCGTTCGCTCTCTCTTTCGATTCTGTTTTCTCTTTTCCAACTGAATCAACTGCCTCCTCCTTCGCAAAAGTCCATTGGCTTATATCGCTCTTTGAAATTTTGGCGCCGAACGGGGGGTTGAGCCGGTGACCTTCGCACGTGCGATCACGTGCGAAATGGTCACTGGACACCGGTGAACGTCCGAGGCAAAATGGCCATTAATTCTGGTCATCCGGTGATGTCAATTTCGCTTGAATTCCACCCGCATTTGGCCCTGTGTTTGGTTTGAAAACGGATGGTGGGTATTTGGCCTTTCCCGACACTGTTCCGACAGGCCCAGACCGTCGGACCGGTTTTGATCGACGGGGAGCTTCGTGGCCAACAAAACGCCTCCATCCATTTCACCAATTGAAGCCGATTGAGGGTCCAATTTTGCCTTTAAAATTCAACTCGCAATTTTGCAAATGGCGTGGGGAGAGTTGGGGAAGAAGGCACTGTAGTGAACCAATTCGACTGGTTCGATCGGCGGTCTGACTGGTCTGAACCGGTTTCAACTTACAATTTTTCAAATTAAACCCAAATTAATGAGAAATTTTTGCAATTGGACTTCAGAATCGAACTTAGGACATGGATTTTATCTAAAAATGTAATTTTGCCCAAAAGTTCATGTCAATTTCAACAAAACCCCAAATTTTCATTTAATTGCAAATTGAGGAATTGTGCAATTGAAGGTTCAAGTGATCAAATTGGACCAAATTACCTATCCCAATCGATTCAGAAAAGTGAAAACCATTGGGCAGTATGTTTAATTTGTACTAATAGTCCTTGAATTGAAAGTAATTTCAATTATGCCCAATTTCAAGGACTAAAATGCAATTTAGTATACAGTTTCACCCAATTTATGCAATTAAACATTCTGTGAGGGCAATTGGACTAAATTGCAATAAGGAAAAATTAGATTGAATGTCAAGATCCTAAAAAATGCTAAAATTGCAAATTAAAATACTCAATCGACATTTTTTTACCAAATTCAATCATATGTGTTACAAAGGAACATGTAAAATTGAATTTGATTTTGGACTTTTTGTGAGGTCAAAAAGACAAAGGATTTAAAATAAAAATATTGGCTATTTTTTTATATTTTTGTGACCTCAAATGCTATTTTTCTTGATTTTTCTAGTATTTTGCTAATTTCTGAAAATAAAAAAATACAAAAAATATGAAAAATTATTTTTGTGTCAAAAATGGTTCCTTAGGCTTGGCCAAGGCCACCAAAGTTGAGTTTGTAATTGTTTGACTTTTTATGGATTTTTCATGAATTTTCTAAGAAATAATCACAAAAAGGCTGATCCAAAATTAGGTGTCAACACTATTCTGTACAATCCCTGATTTGTAGGAAATTTAATATTGTGTACAGATTAGAATAGACAATCCTTGTGTATATATATCGCATACTATCATTGGATATATATGAAAGAAGAAAAATGAGAGGAACATTTATCCCTCTGAGTTCCTCAGAATTCCTTAGAAATCTCATTCTATTCTACATAAACTCCTTCTAAGGAATTCAGAAGTAACAATTTTTTTTTTTTACTTCTGTTCAACAGGGATCACCTGATTTAATCTTACCAATTAATTCGTAAATTATTTTTGAGGTCTTAGGTCGTCGAGCTTTTGTGCTTTGTTCCCTTGAGTTACCAGAAGAAAATAAAAACACAATTGCATCACTCTAGTATCATGATTAAGTGACATATTACCAATAGATTTACCATTTTATTACATAAATAGTTGGAAAAAATTCCCATTAGGACTTCTTTAGGACTAGACATAGCTAAATCCTTGGTCAAGATACCTCTAACTTAATAATCATTTAAAAGTGAGCCGAAATTTGAATGCATGATATAATAATGGCAAAAGACGTGATCTATCGCGACCCAATCGCTTGTTTTTTATAAAAAGAAATAACTTAGAAAGTTCCAGGTTATTCTTGAAAAAGGTTTTACCTATTGAAGTTGTGTTGTTGTCCCATATCGCTTGTGAATGAGTCTTGTATGCTCTTTATATCCATGTGGTCTCCCTGCACCTAATAGCTTAAGTTTTTTTGTTGGACTTTCTAACATGGTATTACAGCCTGTGTTATTTCTTTACCCATATGTGGGCCCACCCCCATTAGTTAATTTCCACGTGCAGATTGCTTGCACATGAGAGGGGGTGTTGAAGTTGTGTTGTTGTCCCACATCGCTTATGAATGGGTCTTGTATGATCTTTATATTCATGTGGTCTCTCTCCACCTAATAGCTTAAGCTTTTGGGTTGGACTTTCTAACATTACCCACGTAATTAAAGCTCCCATCACGTTCAAGGTGGATCCATTTCTGCAATTGATATTGTTTTGAGGGACTCGACTAATTACATTTGGTTGCGAAATATTCATTCATTAGGGGGTCATGGTGACCAATACCAAAATTGAACTTGCCTAAGGCAGAGCTATGATACTATGATCATTAGAAAACAACTTGAAGCTAGGACAAAAGGGTCTAGGAAGAGGCCTACGCACTAGCAAATGGGCTAAGCCAAACTTATGTATATAGAGAAAAGCATTGACATCAATACAGCGGGAGCATGACTTGGAATCATAATAGAAAGCATAGCGGCTAGGGGACTTTGAAAAAGCATTTGGGAGCTATACCTTCTTCTCCTCCCATGTCAGAGGACAAGTACACTTTCACTAGGGCAAGAATACTCTTGTATTGGGAAAATTATCAAAAGGATCCAAAACCGGTAGCAATTGTGTCGATTCAATTCTAAACTTTTTTTTGGCTAGTTAAGTCATAATCCTTTTGCAGTTATGCCAATTTAGTCTACTTTACTAGCCGATCTGACATGGCATCACCAATACTAATGTTGACATTTTTCAATAATATATTTTTATTTTTTGCCATATTTTTTCTCTTTCTTTTGTTTCCTATTGCTGCTGTAGCTGGAGAGGGCTTCGTGACCTGTGAGCAGACTTACCCGAGGCTAGCGAGGCCACGGCTACCTTTACCTACGGTTGGCGAGGCTAGCCTCGCCCATGTTGTGGAAATCTTCTCTCTATTTTGATTCTGACAAAACTATCAACAGAATCTGTGTAATATTTGTAATGTTTTATTATAGGAAGAATGTGTAAACAGAAGTTTGTATTGCTCCAATTCTGTCACTAAGACTTGAGTAAAGAGTAGCCATATAGTTGCTTCTGAAGATGTTCAGAATGAGTGTTTCTGAGGATGGTCAGATGGAAATGCTTCTGAAGGTGTTCAGAATGCATGTTTTTGAAGACGATCGGATGGAGTGCATATGAAGACAGTCAGATGCAACATGTTTTCTCATTTGAATGTTTGTTCGTCTAAAGAACTATATGCAGTGTCAGATGGACTTTATTGAAGCTCAGTATTACCATTCTAAAATATCTGCTCAGATTCAGAAAGTCTTTTTCTGAAGACTGCTTCTGAGACTGGTCAGATTCTGCACCTATCCACAAAATTGATTTTGAAGACCCATGAATGACAGGTTTCTGAACAAGGCAAGTTTTATTATGGAAGTATGTGATATTTGATTGACAAGATATTTCTTCAATCAATTAGGAGGAAATCTACGATTGGATATTACCTTCCAAAAATATATTTGGTGACTTGTTTGAATCTACTCCACTTTTACAAACTGAAGATTTAGTTGTATAGGCGGCTGAATCAGATGGGTTCAAAGTCTACTTCAACAGTTATCATATCTTCTCAGATATAGTCTCGTTTAATCACAATTGATGACGTCCAATCAATGATTGAAGAGCGATCATTTAATCTATTATCCAACGGCTAGTTTGGAGGAAAAAGAGTATAAAAGAAGAACCATGATGATATGCGAAGAAAGCAGAGAACCAGAAATCCAAAAGTGCAAGAATTGTTCGAATTCACTAAATCATTCTGAGAGTTCTAAATCTTTTTTCTTTGTGAGGATTTGAAAGAGAGATTAAGTGTCCACTATTACTTGTAGTCATCATCAAATCATTCTAGTGAAATTCAGCCAATTGGCTATCATCGTGAGAGAGTGGACGTAGGCCTAACAAGACGAACCACTATAAACTCAGCGTGCACATTTCTCTTCTCTAAACTCTATATCTGCGTTTGGTTTGACTGCACATTATTATCGTTCTTGTTTTAGATTGTGAATTAAAATTGATTTATTTTCGCATTAAATATCAATTAGACTCAGAATCATCTATTCACCCCCCTCTAGGTGATATTGCTAGATCCAACAATTGGTATCAGAGCAGCTTGCTCTTGTTTAAAAAGTATTTTTGACTTTTGAGTTAACGATCTATTATGTCTAGCAATTACTTTTCAAGAACAAATGATTCGCATTTTGTCAACAAACCACCATACTTTGATGGGAAGGATTACAATATGTAGAGCAACAAAATGAAATGATTTTTCAAGGCTTGTGACGATCTGATGTGGGATGTTGTCACAAATGGCGTTGTACCTGCTGCTGCTGCAAGTGCATCCCCTAGAAATCAAACAACTCCCACTACAACGATGACTGAGACTGAAAAGGCCAAAAGGCGAGGCTTGGATTCCAAAGCTGTTAATGCTTTCTTTTGTGCCTTATCAACTCCTCTATACAACCGTGTCTCAGAAGAAGAATCTGCAAAAGCAATATGGGATAGACTTCATATTACTTTTCAAGAGACCAACAGAGTGAAAGAAACGAAACTTAGCATTCTACTGATTATGAAGCATTTCAGATGAAACCAGATGAATCCATTACTGATATGATAGACAGGTTTCAAAGTCTGGCAAGTGGTCTTGCAAGACAAGGTGCACCCATTGCAAAGCCAATGCAAGTCAGAAAGATACTTAGAGGTCTCACTGATGATTGGAACTACATCAAACCCTCTATACAAGAATGTCAAACAATCAGACCACTCTCAGTGGATGAGCTTGTTGGGACATTACAATCTTATGAGACAGAACGTGCCAACAAAAAGAAAGATAAAAAAGGTAAGAAATCAATTGCCTTAAAAACTGAAATTGTTCAATGTTTGTCCGATACAGATGATGAAGAGCTAGCACTTATGGTGAAGAAATTTAGAAAGATGGCTCGAAAAGGCATAAACTTGAAGGGAAAGAAATCAATGAAGAAAAATGATCAGAAATTATCAAACAATGATTCTCAAGAAAGCAAAGATGTGATATGCTTTCATTGCAAGAAAGCAGGACACATCAAGCCGAATTGCCCAATTCTGAAGAAAGACAAGATCAAGTATGAGAAATACAAGAAGGCTCTAAAGGCAGAAACATTAAGTGATTCTGATGATAGTGAAGATGACTATGCAAATATTTGCTTGATGGCTAACTCGGATTCAGAATCAAATTCCAGTTCAGATTCAGAAACAGAGGTATGTTTATCTGAACTCCCTGATGAAGTTACAGAATATATTGATGAACTTTGCAAAAATTATAAAGAAACTCTTGAAAGGGTTTCTGTTTTGAAAAAGGAAATCTCTTTTTTAAAACAGCAAGATACTTCTCAAAAAGAGAAAATTGAATTTCTGCAACAAGAATTTCATCGGCTGAAAGAAAGCCATGCTTCCATTTCAGAAGAAAATGTTCTTTTAAAAGTGAAAATTGATGATATCTCAAAAAGATTTTCACAAAGTTCAAAGACTTTAGATAATATCATTTCAAAACAAATACCTTTCAATGATAGATCGGGTTTGGATTTTAAAAAGGAAGGTGGTCTCAAAAAATATTTTCCTAAAACAAATTTTCAAAAACCTACCATCTCTGCATATAGACAGCATTTTTACAAACAATTCACCAGATCTTATATACGTCAACTTTGTGTGAATTGTGGTGATCCTAATCATATTAAGGACTATTGCAAGAAAATCTAGAGGCATGTTGACATAAGGCCATCAGGTTCCACTAACACAGAAGGACCCAAAAAAGCATGGGTACCAAAGAAATAGTGAGTTATTTAATTTTTACATGTCCCAAAGAGAAAGAAGAACAAATGATTTCTAGACAGTGGATGCTCAAGCCACATGACTGGTAATCCATGAATGTTTACATCTCTATCAAAATACAATGGTAGAAGTGTGTCATTTGGAGGAAGAAACAAAAGAAAAGTCATTGGAAAAGGAACTGTCAAAATTGGAAATCTGACAATAAATGATGTCTCATTAGTCAAAGGACTAAATTACAATCTGATCTCTATAAGTCAACGCTGTGACTCTGGTTATGAAATCTACTTTCAAGATTTAAAATGCATAGGTGTGAGCAAAGACAAGAAGCAAAGCTTTATTGGTCGAATGCATGGAAATATTTATCTTCTAGATGTTAATTCTGAAGATGCAAAATGTCTCGTCTCTATTAAGGATGAATTTGACCTATGGCACAGAAAATTAGAACATATCAGTGTGAAACATATTTCAAAGCTCTCTAAAAATGGGCTTGTTCGAGGATTACCTCAAACAAAGTTTGAAAAATGATGATTGTGTCATGCATGCACACTAGATAAGCAGGTAAGAAGCTTTTTTAAGTCTATAAATCAAGTTTCCTCTAAATAGACCTTGCAGCTGCTTCATATGGATATTTTTTGTCCAAACAAAACGTTAAGTCTTGGAGGTAAGAAATGTTGTCTTGTTATTGTTGATGACTTCTCAAGATTTACATGTGTATTATTTCTTGCACACAAGTATGATGCCTTTACATCTTTTTCAAAATTCGTCAAAATGAGAAAGGATATACCATTTCCTACATAAAAACAGATCATGGGGGCGAATTTGAAAATCAAAACTTTTCTGATTTTTGTGATGAATTTGGAATTCAACACCGTTTTTCTGCTCCTTATACTCCTCAACAGAATGGGGTAGTAGAAAGGAAGAATCGGTCTTTGCAAGAGATGGCTAGAACACTTTTGATTGAAAGTAAAATTGCTTCTCACTTTTAGGCAGAAACAGTTTCTACAGCTTGCAACATTTTAAATCATATTTCTCTCAGACCTATTATTGAGAAAACTCTCTATGAACTCTTCAAAGAAAGAAAACCTGATGTTGTATAGTATTTGGCTGTAAATTCTTTATTTTGAAAAATACTAATTATCGTATTGGGAAGTTTGATGAGAAATCAGATGAAGCCATTTTCCTAGGATATTCAACAACAAGCAAAGCCTACAGAGTCTACAACGAGAATTCTCGTGTTGTTAAAGAGTCAATGAACATCAAATTTGATGAAAGTCTTCAAAATGATGAATCTAAACCTAGTCACGCTTCTACACTTCCTTAAATCCCAAATTCACAGATAGAATCTGAAGAGAAGCGAGACTCAGATGTAAATATTGATTCTGAAATTACTCAGAAGGAAGTTCATCTGAATGAAGAAAGCTCAGAAGCTGTGCAAACTAAACCTATAGAATCTTCAGATAATTGTTTTAACAAAAACTGGAAGCACAAATCAAGTCATCGAAAGGAACTCATCCTGGGAAATATAGGTGGTGGTATCAAGACAAGATCCAAGTTCAAACAATCTATAAGTAACATAGCTCTTGTGTCTGAATTGGAACCAAAAGGAATTGAAGAAGCATTAGCAGATGAGAACTGGATCAATGCAATGCAAGAAGAGCTACATCAGTTCAAAGTCAATAATATCTGGGAATTAATCCCCAGACCTAAAAATCGTCCAGTAATTGGAACAAAGTGGGTATTCAAAAACAAACTGGATGATAAATGAAAGGTTGTCAAAAACAAAGCAAGACTTATAGCAAAAGGTTATTCTCAAGAAGAAGGAATAGTCTACGATGAGACTTATGTACCTGTTGCCAGGTTAGAAGCCATCAGGCTACTACTTGCTTATGCTTATTACAATGACTTTAAATTTTTCAGATAGATGTGAAGAGTGCATTTCTAAATGGTTACATCAAAGAAGAAGTTTATGTTGAGCAACCCCTGGTTTCGAAGAACCTAGAGGAAAGGACTTAGTTTATGCTCCAAGAAAAACACTTTATGGGTTGAAACAAGCACCTCGTGCTTAGTATGAAAGCTTAAGCAGCTTCTTGTCTAAACAAAAGTTTGTCAAAGGTAATGTAGACACCATTCTTTTTATTCAGAAGCAATGTAAAGATATTCTACTTGTTCAAATTTATGTTGATGATATAATCTTTGGTTCTTCTAATGAATTTCTCTACAAGAATTTTTCTAAAGTGGTGCAGGATGAGTTCGAAATGAGTATGATGGGAGAGCTACGATTCTTTCTTGGACTTCAGATTCATCAATTACAGAATGAAACTTTTATTCATCAAGAGAAATACGCACTGGAAATTGTGAAGAAGTTTGGCTTGGAAAACTGCAAAAAGACAGAAACTCATATGTCTCACTCATCCAAGCTTGATAAAGATGAAGATGAAAAAGAAGTTGATCCTAAACTATATCGCAGTATGATTGGATCACTACTTTATCTCACAGTTTCAAGACCAGACATTCTATTCAGTGTCTTTCTGTGTGCCAGATTTCAATCAAATCCAAAAGAATCACATCTTTCAGCAATCAAAAGGATTATCAAATATATTGGGACTTATCCTAGTTATGGTTTATGGTACTCCAAAAGTTCTTATTTTATTCTGAGAGGATATTCAGATGCAGATCTTACATGTTGCAAAATTGACAGAAAGAGTACTTCTGGAACCTGTCAACTCATGGGAAATATGCTCATATCATAGTATTCCAAGAAACAAAGCACAGTTACGCTCAACACAGCTGAAGCAGAATATGTATCTCTTGGAAGTCATTGTGCTCAAATTCTCTAGTTAAAGCAACAGCTAAGAGATTATGGTGTTAAACATACAAATGTGCAAATCAAATGCGACAATACAAGTTCCATAAATCTCACAAAGAATCCTATTCTTCATTGAAGAGCAAAACATATTAAGATTAATCATCACTTCATACGTGATCACGTTCAGAAGGGTGATGTTAATATTCAGTATATTGATACAAAGAATCAGCTTGCAGATATCTTTACTAAACCATTAGATAAAGAAACCTTTAACTTTATTAGAAATTAATTAGCTATAACTTATTTTCGTCTCAAGTATTCTTTAGATCGGGTTCAGAAGGAAGCGTTAGAAAGAACAATCAAAAGGAACTTCAGAAGGACCCTCAGATGGAACGTTAGAAGGAACTTCAAAAAGACCCTCAGATGAAGCGTCAGAAGGAACTTCAGAAGGAACCATCAGAAGGAACTTCAGAATGACCCTCAGATGGAACGACAGAAGGAACTTCAGAAGGACCCTCAGATGGAGCGTTAGAAGGAATGACAAAAGGAACCACTTAGAAGCAGATACTTAGAAAAGTCATTTAAAGGGAAGTTTACAAAATCAAAGGTTAGTTCTTTTTATATATAATTTTTTAAGGTAAGTTTGGTTAATCTCTCTAAATATTTGATTATCCTTGATTGATTAAATAAGTTCGGTTTTATTTTTTTCAATATTCGAAATTGAATTTTATTTCTAAAAATAACCGATTTTTCGTTCCCTTTTAAACTACGAACCGTCACCTCTGTCTCTCACCTTCTAACAAATCACTCACACTCTACATAAACCCTAAGTCTCGCTCAAAATCTTCTTTGCTCCCAAAGCTTTCTCTCGTCAAATCTCCTTTTCTTCCAAAGGTTCAAACTTTTTCATCTCAATGGCTCCAAAATCAGCCTCCGCCTCCAAGAAATCCACTCGTGCGTCAAGGAGACTTTTTTCACAAGATCCAACCCATGTCGAAGTCTCATAATCTAAAATCAACGAACAAAGGGAAGCTCTTTGGCGAGAAAAATGTTTGTCTTTTTCCGAATTCGAAGAAAAGGAAACTCTTGCTCATGACCTTAAGCCCTTGTTTGATAGCATAAAGGCATTTGAAGGATTTGAGGAAAATCTTAGACGATTACTGGATATTCACAAGTTTGAAAGTGAAAGCGAATGCTAAAGTTTGTTAATTTGCCTGGACGGGTTGTTGAAACCATTGTTGTACAAATGCCTGAGTCTGTTTCTCGTAAGGGAAAAGAGAAAGTGGTAGGAATCAGTTCGGCATCGATCCCTAGGAAGACTCCTTCAAAAGGCGTTGTGATAAAAAGTAAAGACAGTGTCAGTAGTACTAAAGGAAAGGTTAATGATGATGATGATGCCCTATTTAATGACTTTGAGAAAGTCAGAGGCTTCAATGTGGACATAAACTTTCCTGATCCTCTGTTTCAAAACAAAGCACACAGAGAAAGATTTGAGACCTTGAAGCAAAGGGGTGTCATACCTCACAGAGTGTTTGATTTGAAGTACTTTGATAGAGTTGAGATTCCAATTCGCAAGCACCTTCAGCAACTCAACCAGGAAAATTTTGTAACCCAAAGAAGACAAGTCTTCCCTGATCTAGCAGCTTATTTTTATTCCAACCTTCACTTCAGAAACTTCGATTCCCGCTTTTTCACTCTTAATAGAAAAACATATCATTTTCATGCTCATGAAATTGCCTTCTTGATGGGTGTTGATAAGATGGACTTCACACCCTTGGATGTTACTTCTGAGGAAGCATTCTGTTTTCTTACTGGGAAAACAAGTTTTTGAGATAGTCAAAGGCTCACATAGCTTACACTGACTTTTCACTAAAACATACTTTGATGCACAAAGTTGTTATTGAAAGTCTTAGACCAAAAGAGCATCCAAGACTGACATCTCGAAGTTTGAAGCCAAATTGTTGTGGGGAAAGTTGAAGGGAAAGAAAATATCATTTGCACATACTGTCTTGCTTCATATGTACAGGACAGTCCAAAAATCCAAGGGATAACTTCCTTATGCAGGCTTGATTTACATAATGATGAATTTTCTACAAATCAAGATTCCTACTGGTCTTCTATCAAATGAAAGTCCATTGATGATTGTTGGGGAAGAAATGATAAAGACGATGGGTTTTAAAATGACTTCTAGTGGGTGGAGGAAGAAGAACTCTGACATAGTTCTTGTTGAATTTGAAGATAGGACAAAACAGAGATCACCCAAGAGAAGAAAGGTCATGGCTAGCAAAGGAAGAGAAGCAGAAACCTCAGAGGATGAGGACTTCCAAGAGGAAGAAGGTGACACTGAGATATCTGATTCAGAAGCCACAGTCTCACTTCCCTCTGCAGGTGGAGAAGATGAGGGTAAAACAGCTGGAGAAACTGTGAGTCAGTATGAGCCGAAGGACCCTAATGACAAAGAAGAGGGTCACTGTGAGGTTGAGGAAACATGCAGTGCTGTGTATGACATTAAGATTACTCAGGAAGAGTATCTCTAAATGTGGACTGCAAAATCCACAGAAAGAGAAGAGATGGAGAGACTTTATAATGAAATTCTTGTCCGTTTTTATGAAGAAGATGAGCTGTGGAATGCTCAGTTTTTAGCAGATGAACAGAGCGAAAGGCAAATAATGTTGCATCAATCGAACAAGCTTAAGAGCCTCCTAAACAAGAACTTCCTGAAGAATATTCTAACTCACCTGATAGATTGATTGATTCTCTAGCTCAGGTTGAGATTGTTGCACATGAAGTTCTCGAGTCAGAAGTAGCAACAGCTCGGGAGGAGCAGGCTCAAATAGCTCAGAATGTTCAGTCAGAACGAATGGATATTTATGTGGAGGAAGAAGCTGTTATAAGAGCCAAGTCTAAGGGAAAAGAAGCGATGGTCCAAGGGGAGCATCCTTTGGCAGAATCTGATATCCTTATGGCAGAAATTCCAGTCTCTGAATCTGTCTTCAGGCAATCAGAAACCGAGCCTCCAACTGAGGGGGAGGCAAGGCTTAGAAAAATGCTTGTAATAGACAAACAAGGAAAATCATCCACTGCCAAAAAGATAAATCCAACCGAGACTGTCCATACATTCATTAGCGAGCTTCTTGAAATCAAATCATCTCAGTTTGAAGTTAAGAAGCAGGTGGAAAATCTTCAACAGCTTATCATTCAGAGTATGGCCCCCATGGAGAAAATGATTGACTAGAAGCTGTCCAATTTTGAAAAGAAGGTCGATGATAAGATGCAAGGCCTAGCACAGAAAGTAGATACACTCGAGAACTCTCTTGATCTTTATGGTAGAATGTTATGTGCTGAGATTGCCAATATGCCAACATATACACTGGTCCGCAATGAAAAGGTATCCCAAGAACTCCCTCACTCTCAAGCAGTTAAAGATCATGCCCTACAAGCGGGAGCAAACTACATCATGGCTTCTTCAAAGGAGGTTGAAAAAGAGCTCGAAGATATTCCCTCCTCTTCCAAATCGCCTCAACATCCTTCCATTTAAAGTTTTGTTTAAGCTCCATTTTTATTATTTTATCTTTGCACACTTCTGTCAGATGGAGAAACACAAATTCTTCCATTGATTATGAATTAACAGTTTTATGCTATAAATTATTATCTGTTGATGACAAAAGGGGGAGCGGAACCTCTACTTTATATTATTGCAGGATGTAAACTGTCTAAAATTGCTCTATGTTGATCTGGTGATATTTCTATATTCTCTATCTAGTGATACGAAGGTTTTGTCATCATCAAAAAAGGGGAGATTGTTGTGGAAATCTTCTCTCTATTTTGATTTTGACAAAACTATCACCAGAATCTGTGTAATATTTGTAATGTTTTATTGCAGGAAGAATGTGTAAATGAAGTTTGTATTGCTCCAATTTTGTCACTAAGACTCGAGTAAAGAGTGGCCATATAGTTGCTTCTGAAGATGTTTAGAATGAGTGCTTCTGAGGATGGTCAGATAGAAGTGCTTCTGAAGGTGTTCAGAAGGCGTGCTTCTGAAGACGGACAGAAGGAGTGTTTCTGAAGACGGTGAGATGGAGTGTATCTAAAGACGGTCAGATGCAGCATGATTTCTCATTTGAATGTTTGTTCGTCTAAAGAACTATATACAGTGTCAGATGGACTTTATTGAAGCTCAGTATTACCATTTTAAAATATCTACTCAGATTTAGAAAGTCTTCTTCTGAAGACTACTTCTGAGACTAGTCAGATTCTACACCTATCCACAAAACTAATTCTGAAGACCCACGAATGGCAGGTTTCTGAACAAGGCAAGTTTTATTATGGAAGTATGTGATATTTGATTGACAATATATTTCTTCAATCAATTAGGAGGAAATCTACGATTGGATATTACCTTCCAAGATTATATTTGGTGACTTGTTTGAATATACTCCACTTTTGGAAACTGAAGATTAGTTGTATGGGCGGCTGAATCAGATGGGTTCAAATTCTATTTCAACGGTTATCATATCTTCTCAGATACAGTCTCGTTCAATCACAATTGATGATGTCCAATCAAAGATTGAAGAGCGATCCTTTGATCTATTATCCAACGGCTAGTTTGGAGGAAAAAAGAGTATAAAAGAAGAACCATGATGATCTGCGAAGAAAGCAGAGAACCAGAAATCCAAACGTGCAAGAGTTGTTGAAATTCACTAAATCATTCTAAGAGTTCTAAATCTTTTTTCTTTGTGAGGATTTGTAAGAGAGATTAAGTGTCCACTATTACTTGTAGTCCTCATCAAATCATTCTAGTGAAATCCAGCCAATCGGCTGTCATCGTGGGAGAGTGGACGTAGGCCTAACAAGCTGAACCACTATAAACTCAGCGTACGCATTTCTCTTCTCTAAACTCTATATCTGCGTTTGGTTTGACTGCACGTTATTATCGTTCTTGTTTTAGATTGTGAATTAAAATTGATTTATTTCCGCATTAAATATCAATTAGACTCAGAATCATCTATTCACCCCCCTCTAGGTGATATTGCTAGATCCAACAGCCCAGATCTAAGCAAGGCGGCCCAACCGGCAGTTGTGCCTCACGAAACCATTGCGAAGAGCAGCTGCGGGCAATGCCGCCTTTTCTTGCGGCCAGAGAGGCCATGCGGATGTTGCCCTCCCCACAGCTACCATGGCCTCCCTAGTGGCCAGCGAGATCCGGCGACCCTCATCGACCACAAACAAAAGCAAAGAAGGAAGAACAAAAAAAGAAAAGAAAAATGCAAACGTTAATTAAAAATTTTGAAAAACGATAAAATAAATTAAAAATTTTCCAAATAGTATTAAAAGTTAGCCATGTCAGCGCCGACAGCACTACATCAATACTAGCCGGCCAAATGGACTGAATTTGCATAATTGCGATAGGTTTACGATTGAATTATCACAATTATAACAGATTATCAACACACAATTGTAAGGGATTTAAAAACTGTTTTGGTAATTACCCCTTCTTTTATCAAGTATGTGGATTACTTGGTTGATTACCTATTTAGTGCGGCCAACTCCCCATAAACTAACTCTAAGATTTTCCATGGTAAAAGAGTCCCTTTCCAGTTCGAAAAAAGAAAAAAAAAAGGAGCACAGTTCCAATAAAAGGAACCCATGGACCATAATATTCTTCTGCAATGTGACTTCTGCTAGCGTTTCGAATGAATTCAAGGAAATATGTCGGAGAAATTCTGATCGTCATTAGCTCATTGCTTCAATTCAAATGATGTAATGAAAAATCACTTCATCTATTTGGTTGGAACTTTAGAAGGTTCTCGAAATAAGATGGGAAAAAAAGGAGAGTCAAGAGAAGAGGTGGTAGCTGTCCATGCACAAACGTGTCAAACCTCACTCATTCGGAAGAAGCAAAACACATCAAAATGGTAGCATTCGTTCTTAGTCATAGAATGATTTGAGAAAAATATATAGAATTGTCCCTCCTAAAAAGATTATTCCAGGATAAATGGGCAATAGTTAGAAGAGGTACGCCCAATGGTGAGCAAAAGCAAGGTTATTAGATACCTAAGGAAAGCTCAGCTAGAATCACACGTCACGTGCAAGTTTAATCAAGGGTAATTAGTGATGACAGCGATATGGAAGATGGCATGGTTTGTCCAGATTAATCGTGTAATTAAAATATGAAATGATAGATAGGTGATAGAAGGGACTAAAGGGTTAATCTTGATATTAAAATATGAAATGACCATAGTTCGTCATTTTCAATCATTTTGCATACATTAAAATTCCTAATGACGCCGAATGTCACCAAACAACTCCCATTAATTGCATTACATTTCGACAAACGGGGGAAATCAATTTGTCTTTATTACTTCTTGACCTTGAGCCAATTAAAAAGGAAGGATCCTCACCAGAAAACGGGTTAAAAAAAGGGATTATTGGGTGACTTGATTGAAAAGATCACTGGCCTAAGAAAGAAAACCGACTTCAATGGAGTGAATCTAACTTTAAATAGAGTATTTTGCATCTTTTGCCGGTCAACCTCGATCTACCTCTTTCGCTCTGGGTTAGCATAAGAAAAATGTCATATTTAATCAAACCAGTTACTAAGTGATCCGTCAGACTTTGAGTGGCCCTTTAGACACGCGTATCATATTTAAGGATCAATGATAATCGGACACATCACTCAATAAGCTAATTTGTAAACCGGTCTTCGCAAGCACAAGCTAATTCCTAATGATCCTCTTCGAAAAAAAAGCGAGTCCAAGAACTCGACGGACATTTGTCCTTTGTTGTTGTCTGGAAAAAGCGTTGTCCTTCGCTGTTGAAATCTATACAAAATTTTTGGTCAAGAAGAAAAGTATATTTATTTGGGCAGCTGATTATTTATGTTTAGCATTTCAAAGAAAGGTTGTTTACACGTGAGACTTAGGAACGTGTCTTGCTCTGTTTCTAAAAGAAAGACTTGACTCCTAATGTGGCCCGAAAAGATGCCAACGGGCGACATTATTGTAGGTGCTCTAAATTAATGGGGTACGGCCAGAAAGATCACAGATTTGCTAAGTCGAGACAAATAGCTAAATCCTTGGTGAACATACCTCTTATTTCATGGATAAAGTAAGAAGTGAGCCAAAATTCGAAAGTATGGCCCAATAATGGCAAAAATAAACCTACTTCATTTCAACCCTTTGCAATGAAGATACCACTTCATGCCACTTCATGAAATAACTTATCGCTTGTTTTTTCATGAAAAATGACTTAGAAAGTTCCACGATTTTCCGTGAAAAGGGTTTTACCCAGACAAAAAAGGAGCTCCCATCACATTCAAGTTGGATCCGAAAAAATGTTTCTTCAATTAATATAGATTTGAGGGACTCAACAAACCATATTTTGTGGCGACATATTCACTCATCAGGGGTTCGTTGCGACCAGCACCAAAATTGAACTTGCTAGCGGTGAAGCTCCGATACCATGGTCATTAGAAAGCAAATGGGCAATAGTTAAGAGAGATGCGCCAGCAGCAGGCAGAATCAAGGTTATAAGATACCTAAGGAAAATCAAGAGTATTTTGCCGGTCGACCTCGATCTACCTCTTTGGCTCTGGTTAACTTAAGAAAAATGTCATCTTTATTCGATCAGGTCACTAGATGATCCGTCAGATTGTAATTGGCCTTTTAGACATGCGGGTCATATTCAAGAATCAATAATAATCGGATCCTCACTCCATAAGCCAATTTGTCAACCGGTCTTCACAAGCACAAGCTACACCCTGACGATCCTCTCCGAAAAAAAGTGAGTCAAAGAACTCGGATGCACATTTGTCCTTTGTTTTGGCCCGGAAAAATGTTGTCCTTTGCTATTGTACTCTATACAAATTTTTTGGCATAAGAATACCTAAAGTGCCAATATTTATGTAGAGCGCTCATTTTGGTGCCAATATTTTTTTTGGGATCACTTAAGTGCCAAATCGAAGAAAAAACTATCATTTTAGTGCCAACAACGAGAAATTCCGGAGACCTCACCGAAGTTGTCACTTAAATAATCAATTTTAAAAAAAAATTGACACTTGGGTGATCCAAAAAGCGATCATTTTAGTGCCAAATTGGGGGAAAAAACCTATCACTTTAGTGCCAACGGCAAGAAATTTTGTTGACCACATCGGAGTTGGCACTTAAATAATCATTTTTTTAAAAAAAATTTACACTTAAGTGATCCAAAAAAATATTAGCACCAAAATGAGCGCCGTACATAAATATTGACACTTGTAGTGTCATTTTATCCAAAGGTTTTTGGTCAAGACGAAAGTCAATTTATTTGGGCAAATTGAAAAGTGTTCACGTGTAAGATTGTTGATGTTCGACAAGTTGGGTAATATTATACCTTAACAACAAAGGAACAAGGCTGATTATTTATGTTTAGCATCTTAAAGAAAGACTTGACTTGCTCTAATTTTTAACACATCAAACCTAGGAACATGTCTTGCTCTGATTTTAAAGAAAGACTTGACTGCTAATGTGGTCCGAAAGGATGTCAAGGGCCGACATTGTCGCTGGTGCTCTATATTAATGGGGAATGGCCGAAAAGATCACGGATTGCTAAGAAGTCAAGACAAATGCATACATTAATCCTGCAGAAGTGGAGGAAGTCGCTGTTGTTTATTGATTTGTTCCTACTGTTATATTCTCTCGGGAAGTGGTTTTTTATTTTTATTTTTTTTTTGTCTTTTCTCCACGTGTAAAAATATTTTATAAATCATTTATTTATCTAAAAATAAAATCTCATTTGCTTTTGTTTTGTCCCCCTTGATGCGGAGAAGGGTCTTTTCACTTGCGGTAGTCCAACCACCCCGAAACACGCTTAACACTAACAATATGCACTTTGGCAATAGGCTCATTACAAGACCTTCGATCGATCTCGTGAGGTGTGCTCTCCTCGGATCTTCTGGGCTGGACTTCCATTGGATCAAGTCTTGTGTCGTTCAAACTCGAGGCATATTTTAACGGAAATTCTTGCATTGTCATTCAATGGATCCCGAGATTGAGCTCGTACCAGGAGCTAACCACATGCCCAAGTGCCTTACAAGATGGCCCCTCTGGATACAGCCAAGTTGAGAAAGCAATTATAGTAAGATATAGGAAATATGTCGCTTTTACTTATCCTAGATTCCTTACATGGAAATACTGTATAAAGTATCTGTGCAGTTAAAATGATGAGACAGAAGTGGAGTATGAAGAAAAGGTTTCACTTCCTCTTTTCTCCAAAAGAATTCTACATGCTTTTAAAAGGGTCAACAACTAATCTCTAGAGTGGCATAAGGAGGTGAATGACTAATCTCTAGAATGATCTAAGGGGGAATGAACCATTAATCTCTAGAATTCAGAGATGGTTATAAAAAGCCAATTGCTCTCATCTATGTTTGTTGGTAAGTAGTTCTCCCAAACAATACTGTATAGAGTGCCTCTAATGAACGAGTTCGTTAGCTTTAATTAAGTTCATGATCTTTCTCTATGATTGGTACCGAAGCAAGTGGTCAGGGATTGTGAGCCTAGCGGTTAGCAATCGAAGTATGCCAAAGTTATGCTAACGTACAGTCCAAGATGGGAAAAGTACACTAAAAGTGCCTTAATTTTTGTACGGTGTTCACTTAAGTGCCTATCGCGACCCAAAAATAATGGATTATCAGGTTAATTAAATTAACTAACCTAATTCGAACCCTCCCAAGCCCTACCAAATCGTAACTTAGGTTTAATTCATGAAAAATATTCGATTGGAGCCGCCACTAATCATTTATGGTAGGTTAATTAGAAACCTATATAAAATATATGAAGGACTATTTTATCTCTACGAACCAGAGAAATTGAGTTCGTGGACTTGGTTACTGTTGGAAACACATTCCTAATCTGTATACGAAATACATGCGGAAAACTCTTGATTAAAGCCCAGAAATCACTTACTTGTATCACTGATCGGAGAACGATTACACGAGGAACTGTACCCACTGTCCACAGATTAAGTGTCGCCTTCGCAGTCTCGAGAGTTTCTTCGTCTTTGAAGCGATTGACATAGAAGGGGGGAGAGACGTTCGTCGTCTGTTTTGTGTGAACGACAAAAACGTCGTTTTCGTTCGAGGAGAGGGAGAGCGTCTGTTCTTTTAATAACGCTTAGGAAAACCAACAGACGTGACTTTTCACGTTTAAAATAAACTGTTGATGGATAATTACTTCGGCAGTTATCTCCAATGGGCAGGTGTGATTGCCTGCATGGGCGCACACCATAAGCCCCATAGTCCTTCATCTCCCACTCGCCCGTGTAGGGCAAACAGCTCACACATGTCCACAGAGGACTAATAACTCTCACTCGTCTACAAAGGACCAAATTTAACTCTCTTTATATCTGCAAAGTTCATATTGACAAATAATCCGTGCGACCAGCATACATTGAGAGCTCATTGTCACACATCCGTTGGGAGTATATGACAGCTCAAATGGACATAATCAAAAGTATATTTCCGTATGCATGTACCCTAGATCGATCAGCCACATACATATCTCTCTCTGGATCTCATTTCAACATGATATATTATATTCACAATTATGATCACACTAAATAATCATAACCGGTCGGTCTGTGAACATAAATCTATTATGTGACTCAAAAAACTCGAAATCGATCTTCCTCTTCCATTAGACCTCTCAATCTCAGTTCAGCTCGCTTTTCTAGAAGTGTCCCTTTAGATCGAATCAATTTCATGACCATAGGCAACACCCTAAGATAGCGAACACTAAATAGAAATCTTTAGAATAACGAAGAGTCATGAGGGCACCAAATGAGGAATGTTTTATCCTCGAGAGTCTCACACGGCATAGAAAAAGTTGAGATCATAACTTTTGCCAACTCTCATTGGTCGTCAATAGATACGTAATATGAAGTACGTATTACGGTATTTTCTCCTTCCCCATGGAGCGTATGTCTTTCTATTTTAATACCGTACAGATGATCACTTAGACATACTCAATGTATAACCAGAGTTCACGTAACAACTCCAACCAAAAGTTTCCATCAGAACTCTCATCTGGCAATAAAGACAGATAAAGTGAAATATGTGGGAGGGCTAATAATAATAATAAAAATCTCTTTATTTCACTTTCGAACAAATTAGTAAGTCCTCATTTTAACATTCTTGTTAAGGCGGCATAAATATTTTAAGCTTCAGCTCTCAATTATCACCAAGATAATAAGCTTAAAATTTCCTCATCTCTATTCATCACGCAGTGAATAAAGGCGATTACCCGTGTGAGTGGGCTAATCTCTCATCGGTCCGACATACCTTCTCAAAGAATAATGTACTGAACATTAATATGCATAAATGTTACACAAAAATCATAGAAAACAATAATGATAACAAATATCATTAAAGTATTAACTGTCATAGGCATCAGTAATGATAACAAATATCATTAAAGCATTAACTGTGAACTTTGGGGAACATAAGCATGCAACTCTAATTTCTACGCCCTTTTAGAGATTCTACTTCAAAGAACTAATCTTTCTGTCAACAAATGACCAGGTCAAGACATCTCTAGAAATTCATTTCATCGTAGGATCTACTTTCATTCTTTGCGTAGATATGCATTGTTCACATCTTTTCATACAAACATGTCTTCCACAACATTATATTCTGAGTCAAAACGTTTGGTCTTGCAGTGGATCCTCAATGTAAGCTCTTGCTACTTAACTATCACAATTAACTAATAATTGGACCTATAGCATTCTTAGCAATAGTTTATTGATCAAAACATCTCTCAAGTCAAAGACCATTTTATATTACTGCTAATAACACCACGAGAACATCTTCCATCGTGGATAAGGCCATGCACATTTGCTTCTTACTTTTCCATGATATGACGCCATTACTCAGTAAGAACGCAAATCCAGAGGTAAAATTCCTCTCATCTATAACTCCCCCTCAATCAATATTAATACACTTTCAAGGTGCAGATCTCTACCTTGAATATCAGTAAATTGATCGGTAGTACTTTCACATATCTCATAATTCTATTGACGGCAATTCAGTACACTTAACGTCTATTGGATTGGTACCTTCTTAACATTCCAACTGAATGACAAATATCAGGTCTCGAACATATCACAGCATACATTGAGCTACTAACAGCACTAGCATATGAATCACTTTCCATTTCTTTATCTCCTTATGGAGTCTCAGGACACATGTTTCGGCTCAAACATTTATCATTTGTAATAAGAGTATATCATCAACATATAATGATAAAATCACAAATTGATTTTAGGATCTTTTGATATATACACATTGGCCTTTATCAATTTTTACAAAATCATATGCCACTAAGACATCATGAAAAACGTATATATCAATTTCTTAAAGACTGTTCAGGGCCATATTCTTGACCTTCATTCACAACTCCTACAGGTTGTACCACATAGGTTTCTTTCATTAATTCTCCATTGAGAATCGCAATCTTTACATCCTTGATATAATTGTAGATCCATACTCATCATTATTACCAGAACAAGGTGAATTGGTTATTACGACTCACCATAAGGCCAGCCTAAAATTGCTCAAACAAGCCATCAGCTTTATAATGGCTTTGCGTCCATTCAAAGTTTGATCTCATTAACTCCATCTCTTTTTCCATTGCTTGTATCCACTTTCCCTTATCAGGGCAAATCCTTGACTTATTCTATTATTATGGAGCAACTATGAAAGCTTATAAAGCTTATTACGACTTGTTCGCCAGATTGGAGATCGTACACGTGGTGCATCATTGAGATCGTACACTTAGTACATCATTCTCCATTAAGCTCCCACTCGGATCAGACAATGACGACACCTTTTACACATCAAGTGGTTGCAATTGAGACTAATTCGAAATAAATTCCCCACTTCTCATATTACTCCCACTTGGATAAGATGCCCATAAGCAATCATTGTCACTTTCCTAAAATTCAAACAGAGAATAGTCTTTAAGTATCTCACCCTTTTTCAGAAATTCATTCACTAAGAATGTGATATCTCGTGATTCAAATTCAGTTACACTCCCCCACTTTCTTGCTCACCCATAGCATTTACCCTTTCGAGTGCTCTTAGTATTTTACGAAAATACTTTTGCCTCTAGGGCCCAATTTCCCAAACTTGTGGGAGAACGCGTGTGCATAGTGTCGCGACCCGTCCGGAAGCGGACGCGGCTAATGGATTACCGATCGCGGGCATTTCCTCGCACAAGGGTACGGATCGCGGGCTTTGGATCGGCGCGGGCCCTCCCAGGCCCATACCAAATCGCGGCGGGAGTATTTTTCAGAAGGATTCGACGATAAGAGTCGATCGCTTTCGACCTTTAGTGTGGTCGTGGTGGCATGTGCAACTTGTGCATGCATTTGGAGTCGCCACCGGTCTTTCTTGGAGGGTAGACTGGAAACCTTACTGACCGATTGGGAGAGATCGATCAGTTCTGCGGAACCAGAGATTTTGGGTTCGGGGACTTGGTTACACTGGTGTCATTACCAACGCCCTTTCGGTACCTAACGCGAGTGATTTTCCTGGCTAAGAATTCATGCAGGCGCAATTTTAGGTGAGGTGGGCTTAATTCAGGGTTTCATGCAGATTGGCAGACTGTTCCTATCAATCACAATCAATTTAAGTGAAAGCGCAATCCAGTGTATAAATAAATCACATCAATGCACATCAATTCAGATCAATGGCTTCCTAGTATAATCATAAAGGTTTAAGGAAGGCGTGATTTAGGACCAGGGGCAAAATGGGAAGATTTGGGAACAATTAGCCCGAAGGGCAAAATCGTCAATTTTTGGAAGATTTGGATACCGAATTACTCAAAATATTCCATGGCCAGTTGATTGTGGCCATTTCCCATTTTTGAGAATTTTTTGGAATTTTTCTGAATTTTTTGGAAGACGGTTTGCCGGAAGGGCAAAATCATCATTTCTGGAAAGATCGGGGGTCAAATGGTCCGAAACAGGTCATGGCCAGTTGAATGTGGCCATTTCCTATTTTCTAGAATTTTTTAGAATTTTTCTGAATTTTCCGAATTTTTTTTGAATTTTTTATGAGTTTTTTATGATTTTCTATTATTTTATTGATTTTTGAATTTTTTTATTATTATTTATTATTTATTATTATTATTAATAATATATATATAAAAATTGTGCGGACCGGGTCGGATGACCCGGCCCATGCCCAGGCCCACGACCCATGAACCGGCCCGCCCCCTCCATGACAAAACGGCGCCGTTTCGCCATTTTGAATGGACGCCTAAGATCGCGACACGTGGCATGCTCTCCACCGTCCGATTTGACTTTATTTTATTCACGGCCGGGGCCCACCACGCTGACGTGGCATGCCACGTCAGCGTTGACCCGTTGACCACCGGCGACTCGCCAGAGAAGACGATGAACAGTGCCATTTTCCGGCGAAGTCGTCGGAGGTCCCCAACCGACGTGAAATCCAGCGTTTCAGGCCCCGATTTTAACACCTATCGATCCCCCTCACACCCCACATCAATATCCAGCTTAAACATGCCTAAAGTAACGCCGAGGATCGATCAAACGGACACCCACCGAACCGGCACCGGCGACCAAAATTTCGCAAATTTTTTTTTACGTTTAAACTAGATTCCAAACCTTCACCTAGTATCTAAGCAAGGTTTAAAGGTTTACCTGGGGTCGCCTAAGCCCCGGCGACGGCTCGAAATCCTCCGTCGAGCTCCTGGTCCTCGGTTCGGCCGGCGAAGCTTCGGGTCACGTCATCGGCGCATTTCAATGCAACAAAATCACCAAGACAGGCGAGAAGATGGTCAGAGGGAAGCTTTAGTGGTCGATGGTGGTCGGATGGATGATGGCGCGGCGGCGAACAGCATCGAATCGAAGTGGTTTGCTGCGGAAATAAGGGCACGCCAAAAACAGGGGTAACGGCTTCTGCTTCTGTTCTTGCTCAGCCGAGGCAGCGGTCGACGAAACTGGGGGGCAACAACGGCTGGAATACATCAAAGGACGTCTGAGGTGATCGCAGATGGGCGGCGCCGCGAGCTTCGAGGCTGTTCTGGGGAGTTTACGGCTGCCTGAGGCGGTCGGCGGAGTGGAGCAAAACAGAGCCCAAATCAGAGCAGGGCTATTCGCCGGCTGCTTTGGTGGTTTTCGGCGGCTCCGCGGCGGTCCGACGTGGTGCAGCGGTGACAAAGGTGGTGGAGGAAGGTGGAATCCATGATGGCTGGTGCTCGTGTGGCAAAAACGAGAGAGAGAGCGGGAGAGTCGTCCAGCCAGGGGTGGTGTTCCCATCCTAGAAGAAGAAGAAGAAGACCCAGGGAGCAGAGAGAGAGCCGTCCGCGGAAAAAAATAAAAAAAAATAAAAAAATAAAAATAAAATAAAAACATGAAAAGGAGAGAAAAGCTAAAAATAAAATATAATAAGATAAAATAAATAAATAAAAGAGGGATAAAATAATTAATTAAGCACACACTTTTCTTTTGCTTTTTCTTTTAAATGATGATGTTTCACTCTTTTCCTTTTTAATTATTGCTAATATTTTTGCCAAGTTCGATTTTACGGTGATCAAAAAACACCTAAAATCGAACCTGAATTTTACCGTTTTATGAGGTCAGAAAATAGATAAAATAAAATAAAAATATCGACTATTTTTATATAATTTTTATGACCTCAAATATTATTTTTCTTGATTTTTTTCTTTTCCCCTTTTTTTGTATTTTTCGAAAATATTAAAAAAAATGAAAATTATGAAAATTATTTTTTTTGGTCAAAATGGTTCATAAGGCCAAGCCAAAGTTTCCAAAGTTGATTTTGCGATTTTATGAACCTTCTTTGATATTTTTAATTAATTTTAAAGAATAAAAATCACAATAATAGATGGTCAGGAATCAGGTGTCAACAGCTGCCCCTCTTTGAGAGGAATCTCGTTAGAGGTTTCTCTCAAAGATAAGATGGCACCTGACTCCTAACCGACTCAACTGGGAAAATGAGAGAAGAAACGCTATGACATCGAATCCTTAAGGCTCTCTGATGAAAACTCAAATTAATCCATGGTTTGCTCTAACAATTTGAATATGGGCCAGAGTGAGAGAGGCTTACCTGAAGCTCACCTGTCAGATGCTGCCGGTTGTGACGACTTTCAAGAAGATACCTATGACTTGTTCAGAATATCCTAGGGAGATTAAGCTCTGACCTGTATGGTAGGTCATACCATCATGGGATTCCTAACTGGTAAGAACCTGAGAAGGGCGCATCCCACGCCCTGGGATTTGCCAAGGACTCTGATCCGTATGGTGGATTGGACCTTTGTGTCCATGCTTATGGCGGTGTCACCAATGAATTGACCCTTCTGGCGGTTTCTACCATATTTGACCCTTCAGGCGGTATCTACCGTTGGTTTGACCCTTCAGGCGGTATCTACCATTTTGTTGACCCTTCAGGCGGTTTCTACCATTGTGTTGACCCTTCATGCGGTTTCTACCATATTTGACCCTTCAGGCGGTATCTACCGTTGGTTTGACCCTTCAGGCGGTATCTACCATTGTGTTGACCCTTCAGGCAGTTTCTACCATTGTGTTGACCCTTCAGGCGGTTTCTACCATGGTTTTGACCCTTCAGGCGGTTTCTACCTTTGTTTTGCTTTGAAAATGGGTCTCATGACGAGGGTTCTCCACGTCCGATGAGACTGTTTGATTTTTGAAAAGGGGTCTCATGACGAGGGTTCTCCACGTCCGATGAGACTGTTTGATATTTTTGAAAGGGGGTCCTAAGACGAGGGTTCTCCACGTCATGCTAGGACTTGGGTCTGTTGAGGCGACATTCTGGGAGCTGGGTTCTCCAGGTATCCTGCATAAAGTTCAAACCTGAAAGATTTTTCTTCACCAAGAAAATGTTAATAATCTTTGGGAAGACAACAATTGTCCAATCTAACAAAACCGTATGATTTAAGTTTTAATCATGAAATGTGCATTTTGATGCCAGAGGTTATCCAAAACACTCTCGCAACATACATATGTGATCACAAATTCCTCGCGCGGCAAATCTGGATCAAACAATTTGAAATTTCCAAAAAGAGTTTGTTCAAAACATCAATTGGAATATTTCTCGACAAGGAGGTCTTCTCACCTGTTTTGAGATAATGGTTTTTATAGGGGATGCACTCAATTCCCTACTAACCCGTGCCTAGGTTTTAGGCTCATTCGCAGCGCATACATTTTGATCGGTCGGGAGGTCTTCCACGGGACCGTAATGTTGGGCTTGGTATTGATCTTCAAGGGGGACTCACTTTTGAGTCAAGGTCATTGAATGAAAGTTTTCACCATCTGCTCTGGGTTTACAAGTCAAGAACCCTGCAAAATGAGAAAGAAAGAGTCTTGCTCGTACTTCTTCGAGCTAAGCTATATGTTAACCCAAGTGTCTTAGTCAGAGAAGACGGTTTCAGGGTTGTAACATTGGTAGGATTGGGGACCGAAAAAGGCTTGTTTTTTGCCCAGAAATCACGAAGGATTTGACATTGGTGATCATTGCAAATTTGTCACATGTCTTTTCCATTCTGCATCTTCCATTTTTGAGGTGTGCAACCGCTTTTGAGGTGTGCACAAGTCCTTTAGAGAACGTCTCTTGTGGTATTAAGAGATTGACAATTCTGTCCGTGTTTTTGCACCACGGCTGACATCGTTTGGGGAGCAGTCTTCTTGATCTGACTCCTTTATGGGTTTTTCTCTCTTCCCAACTAGGCTTTATTGGGGATCAATCAAACAGTTTTCACGAGCATCGGCCTTGCTTTTACCAGGCACTTTGCTTTTTCTTGATGCTAGGGATTTTTTGTTGAAATCCCGCCTTTTCTTTTCCTTTGGAACTACGATGTTCAGAAAATTGTGCTAGATATACAACTTGAATCATAGCACATTTAAACGCCGATATGAGGTTTTTCTATAAATCCCATCTCTTGATTTCTTCCGTTCTTGGAGTGATGCAGTTTCTATCTTGAAACATCCCATGATCTCCAACAGGGGTTCATGAAATGAATTCGCAGGCTCAACTTGGCTGTGCAAAGGATATGGTGTGTGGGATAGAGAATGAATGCTTCTCGTCATCCTATGGCACTTGGATTACCATATAAACAACACACAAAGATTAATGTTAGTCCGAGCAAGAAAATTTCTAACCATTTTCTCCTGATGCTGCTGGACTTACTTCCCTTTTGCCTCGGTGTGGGGTGGTTCTTGACAGGGTTAAGAATGAAAACCGCCGTTCAAGTGGGTTGTCAACGGTCACCTGTAGTGTTTATGATATGAAACGAACGCCTCCGTCGTCCCAATCCATGTAATCGCTGCGAATGGTCCCTATCTCCATAGGTCCAGATTTTACTATTTGATTTGCTCCACTCATCTCTCAAGTGTATGTAGGATGTGTTTGGATTTGAGCTTGCCTCTCTTTTGAGGAAACATCTTTTTGAGAGTTTTGAACAACTTTTGATTGGAAAAATCTCTTTCGTTTTCCCAAAAATTTTACCCGTCAAGGGGATTTTATGGTGCACAATGCATGTTCAGACAACCTCATGTTTCAAAACATGAATGCCAGTGAAGTTAGAATTCCATGTCTTTTCTAGACATCAGATTTTGAAAGCTTTTTTTTTTTTTTGTGTTTTTGGTTTAACATCTTCAATGGATTGGGGGAAAGGGATACCTGCCTGTCCACCGTGGCTGGAGATCCCTGAAAATGTAAAAGAAGCATATCATTGTATGTTCACGAATTTTTTGAAAATTGAAACGATACATCATACCCTCATGTACCCTAACAGGTAGTTTGTGGGATGTAAAAACTCATTCGTCTCCAAGGCGATTCCCCTGTCAAGGATAAAAAATATGTGTTAATTCATATTCCCAAATTCAAGACAAATTGGGACGATACAACTTTACTCTTGATTTTCATCCCATTCTGATGTTGCGTATTGATATGAACAACCTCTATCAAATCCGCCTATCCATGCTTGGAGTGTTTGTAACATCAATGGTTCATCTGCCCCCAGCTGGGCAGCGTCTGTTCTGCTATTTGAACGCATGACTCATTGAGTGATTTATCCATGTTTATCATCTGATAAGGAAAAGAAAGAATACATTACTTCGGTATTCGATTGAAGATCGTTTAGGAACGATACATCGTTTTACCAAATAGGTGGCTTCGCGGCCAAACGTATTTCGTGTTGAAGGGGTAGATCCCATTATGCTCAGCGGGTGATAATTATGGTTCATGGAACTTGCTCCACGGATTAAGTGATTAATCCACGGCCTTCGGCTTGAAGATGCTCAAAGGGTGATGTTAACACTCACGCGCAATTAGTTCTAGATATTAATGAAAGATGTTCCCGTGGGAACCTTACAGTGCGATCAACGACATATGCAATAGGAGTATTCAACCCCTTTTCTCGAAGCATTTTTCATCGAGTAGCCATGCCTTGCATCAGACGTTTGATCACCGGCCTCGCGTCACCACTGCGATGGTCCTCCGGCTCCAAATTGATCGAACCAAAGATTGAACTCATCGCCAAGGAAATTGCTCGGGTCTTCGAGCCATTGATGTTCAAGTTGGGTATCAACGATTGTTGGGGGCAGATTTCTTTCATTGCCTTCGTTGTGAGGGATTGGAGTCTTTGAGCTGGAACCTTCATCATTGCCCTGTTGGGGTTGAGACATACATTCCCGAAGAGTATTGATCCAAGTGTCCAGCTCCTCATCAAGGAAATCACCTGTTCTTTCTAGCCCTTGGTGCCCAGATTGGGTGTCGTCGACTGTAGGCGAGGGATTCCTCTCTTTGCTCTCGCCGTGAGCAATTTGACCCCTCGAATTGGAACTTCCTCCGATGACCGGCAGGTTCATATGTGCACTCTCTACCAATGCCAGATCCGCTTCAGGGACAGCATTAATGACTGATTCGCGCTCAAACTGAGGAATTTCTATGTGCTGGAACTGTGGCATATACTCCTGAGGAGTATTGAGATAGCTCGGCGGAGCATTCTGATTTGGGTTAGAGGAGTCGCTGACACGACTGCTGGTCCCGTCATTGCTGAAATGCGGTTGGGTGCTCTCGGCCCTCCAATCGTCGTGGTTGTAACTCTGCCCGGCACTTGAGCTCCCACTGGCTTTATGATGGTTTAACGCTATCCTTCCATCCCTTAGCAATCTCTTATAGTACTTGAGGTGAGACTCGACGTTAATTCTAGAGAGCCCCGGCACATTCATAATCTCGAGTATGCGTAGTGGGCTAGCCGAATCAACTCCCAGCTCTCGAATTGCATCAACAAATTTGGTGTGAAGTTCATAGGTCCAGTAAAACCTTGTTCTCTTATCACCCAAAATATCGTCAATACTTCGGTAGCTATTCTCTACGGGATCTAGTCGTTTCAAAAGTTGTCCAGGGAGGGACTCACCGACTTTGGATTGGCTGGCTGCGACAACGAGTTCGTCATTGAAAGAACTCCCCCTGTGATGATTCATATCCCATTTCTCAGAGGATGTTGGTGTTGATCCTATGGTGTTGACTTGCTCATGCAGATCTCCGGCGGTATCTGGCTGTGTCGGAAAATGCTGTGGAGAATACGGTAACAGCTGAGCGTTATTCGTCAACAGGGATGGTTCATCGAGGAACACCTCGCCGAGGACAACAGGATTACCACAATTAAGGCAGGTGGCCTTGGTCAGAGCTTCCTTATATCTCGCGCTTTCAACTTGAAGCTTCTCATTCTCCTCCTTCAGGACCAGTAACTCATGGTCTGCGTATTGTTGTTTCACCCGGGTTCGTTTGTTGGCGAACCAAAACTTGACCTTCGAAAGCTCCAATCCTATCTTTCGGCTTAACTCCATTTTCTGTTGTCTGCTTGGAGTGGGGCATTCATTGAAGAAAGCTTCGAGCTCTCGGATTTGGCCTGGAGTGTGGCGTTGTAGTTGCTTCCTTTTCCGGCTCCGGTCCTCATTGTATACTCCTTCTTCGTAGCTGAAACCTAGAATTTCATCGCTGGAGGAGTCAGTCTCTATGGCCTTCGGGCAGGATTCAGCTCCAGGATCTTCAAAGTCTCCCAGCAGTTCGTGCTCAGAAATGTCCAGGTCGGGCGTTTCTAGCAGATGGGAATAACTTTTAAACATGATGGATCGGGGTATCTCGGGCTGATCTAGTTCACTCAGCTTTCTCAATTCGCTCTTACGTGTTTGCTCACTCTAGAAATTTTCTCAAGTGATTGTGCGTGTCCTGGAACCATCCTTCAGGCTGCATATGAAGACCAGCAAGCAAGCGCTCCTCCCGAGACCCTGTAATTACTCATCGTCTGTATTCCCCTTTCTTTTTCCTCGTGATAGGATCACAAACTCTTTTGCATTGATTCGGTTTCATCGAGTATTGCGCTCGTCCCCTAGTTCAGTCTTCAAAGTGGTGGGTCTACAATCTTTCGGCGCCTTTTATGATTTGCTAGGTCCGAGAACGTGGGGAGCAGCGGTGGACCCGCAATTAATGACTCCGTTTAATTCATTTAGCTCCATGGGAATTAACGCTATGATCTTCTCTCAACCCCTTTTCATCGTTCAAACGAAAGTGGCATTTTCCCTGTGCATGCTGTTACTCTTCCTTTCAGCATCCCGGGCGCTTGGTGAGGAATGAGTTCGTGGCCACTCAAAATTTTAAAGACCGTCTCTGGTTTCAGACTTAATCTAACAAGGGATCATCACAACTGAGCATGACGATGTTCGTCGATAGCGTTGGTTTTAATATAGAATTAACTATAGTCATTAAAGAAAAATGTTCCCGTAGGAACTTTACAACAGATAAAATGAGTGATCTACTCGTGAACATGTTCTTCTTTCTATGGGTGTTCGTGGTGACCGACCCATCGTGCCCCGAGTCAAGTGCTAGATCATGGCTGTCCAAGCATGCCAGCTTCCCACTGATTGAACAAGGCATCGAGCCCCTCATCAAAGAAATCGTCTGTCGTGGGTTGACTAGCGGCAGGCAGAGCACCAACCAACTGCTGCTCGAGTGGAGGAGTGCGCACTCGCTGTACTTGTGATACGCGCTCTTGAGAAGTGTTGAAATGGCCCGGGAGGACATTCTGATCAGCTTTCAGTTTGCCGGTGGTTGGGTTGCTAGCTTGATTGACGCTTAGATTTGGCCGGGTATCTCTTGATGCCTGAGCATTACAATGGCGGTCGCCCCTAGCTTTTGGGCTCGAGACGGATTCCCCCCGGTTTAGCTCCGCTCGACGTTGTTTTAATAGCTTTCTGTAGGCAGCAAGGTGATTCCTGACCAACTCCTTACTAAGCCCCGGTACATTCATGGCCTTAAATATGCGCGTCGGAGTTGCTGAGTCGATCCCCATTTGGTGAACCACGTCTAGGAATCTGGAATGCAGTTCAGGGGGCCAAGCGAACCTCCTCTTATCGTGGCCCAAAAGTGCATCGATGGCTTGACGACTGATTAACTCATCTCCAGCAGGACCCGACCCTATCGAAAATTGTTGTGCATGAGGCTGATATGCTTTGAGCTGGTCGGCGGTAACGTCCAGCTCCTTGAAACTATAACTCCAATCAAAGCGATGCAAATCCCATCCCCCAGGAGGCATTTGTATCATCTTTGTAGGATCATCCTGCTCATGCGTGACTCCGGCAAAATCTGGTTGAGCAGGAGATGCCCCGAGGGAGTAGGGTGGTAAATGAACGTCTTCAATCATCGTGTGAGGCTTATCGGGGAATATCTTACCGAGGGCGACGAGGTTATCGCAATGAGGGCAAACGGTAATATTGAGAGCTTTTTCATACCTCATGTTTTCTGTTCGCAGCTTTTGGTTTTCTTCCTTTAAAATCTCGACCACCTGACGTTTGCGTTGAGCCCTCGATTTGGATCTCCTATTTTGAAACCAAAACTGGATCCTCGACTGATTAATCCCCAACTCCCGACTCAATTCAATTCTCCACTTCTTTTTCATGTAATGGCTTTTACTGAAAAGGGTTTCCAGCATTCGGGTTTCCTCCTGAGAGTATTGGTGAGGACGTCTTCTTTTCCCGAGTTGAGCATTGTGGATGTCGTTGTCGTCGTCGCTGTGATCTTGATTTCCGTTGCCAGAAGTGTTGGGCTCCATGGTTTCGGCGTTAGACTTGATCTTGGAATCTTCGAGATCCCTCTGTGGTTCAATTTCTGAGATTTTTGAGTCAGTCGCCTCTAGCAGCTGACAGTAACCTCTTAAATATGTTGGATTGAGAAATGTTTGATTGGTTCTTGCCCACTCAGATCTCTACTCTTTCCTGTATGCTCACTCCCTATAAAGTTTTCTTCGAGTGACTTTGCATGTTCAGGAGACGCTCCTCAAGCATCATTAGGCAAACGTTCCCCCTCAAGACCTTGAATTTCTCGCTTAGCTTTTCAACGTGATGGGACTGCCAAACCCTGTTAGGGCTCTCTTCGATAGTTGCGTTTTCCTCCCACCTAACTCTAATAATGGTGATCCCGACAAATCTTTTGCATCTTTTAATTGATGAGCCGAAAATCGCGGACCGAAACGAATCCAATGGTTCTCGTGAGGGGACCTCCTGCTTTACCCCCTAACTGGGCTCCACCAACATTATTACTGAGACCCTTCATCATCCTCGAGTCGCTATAAAATGAGGAATTAACGTATGGAAGGTTAACGTTTTTGCATAATCAGCTTCTTCCTTCTAATCTCTCTGTTAAACTCGTCTTATTCTCAAGCCAACCCAACGCAAATGGCCTCCTCTCCCGTACGCACTTTTTCAACTGATGTCTTGGCCCAGTGGGAAAAGCTTTATAACCTACTGGGTCGCGGTTACGCGCACATAACCGATCATTCTGCAACCGCGGATGAAATCCGTGTCCTGCTCGAGGACTTAGATACCACTTCCCTCGAAGGTACTACGCTGGGGAGGGAATATAGAACTTTCCCGACCCTCTTTGCACACTCCTTAGAGGCCTACCGTGTTGCTGATCGGGAGGTTCTCGTGGCTCGCGTCTTGCGGGCTCGTTACCAGGATCGGTCTGATCATTTGGTGCTGACCAACTATTTGGCCGATAGTCACAAAAAGGCCGTCGAGTTTGCCAATGAGAGGGTCGCGACGTTGCTTCACGAGAGGAGAAAACTGGTGGATCAATTGGCCCTATCCCTGACCGCTGGCGAGCACGACCGCCACAATGTCCTATTGAGGCTGCAAAGCGACTGGCAGGAAGAACGACTTGACAAAATAACCGCAGACATAGCTCACGGGAATGGATTAGTTCGGGACTTGGAAATAATCACCGAAGAACATGAGGTCAAGGTCACTGAGGTTAAGGGAGAATGCAGAAACCTTTTCCTCAAGCTCGCGGACCAGGACATGCGGAGTCGTGAGTACGAGCAGAGCATTAACAACATAGAGGGTCAGTTGGGCTCCTTTGTGTCGTTAATTAGGGCTCACTTTGGCTTTACTTTTCCGCCCCGAATTGTATGACCTGCTTCTGAAAACCCTCCGCTGAGCAAAATAAATGAAAGTTCTTGTGTGTGTGTTTTAACTTCTGTATGGTTCATTTCTTCGAGCATCCGAACATCTTCGACTTGGGTGAGCCGAACCATAATATCAATAAGCCGAGCAAACATGTCCTGATTTTATAACTCGCTCATGATCAGATGAGATAATAGCCTTAGACTTGTCCAGGAAAAGATTTCCCTCTATTACCTATTTTTTACCTGCAAATAAAAAGACAGAATCAGAAGGGATAATTTGAAAGAGAAATCAAAAACCCCTTTCAATCCTATGCTTGCCCATGATTAATAAGGACAAGAACTTTTACAAGGGTTTTAATCTTGCGCGAAAAGTTTCTATCAATATTCCTCGAAAGAAAGCATACTATTGAAAGGAATGTAATTCACAATAATCGCTTTTGATCAGTTTCGAGAGGAACGAATTACTCAAAAGTGCGAGGCATAATAACATGTTTTAAATTTAATTGAAGATACGGCATCCAAATCAAGGCCGTTTTGTTAAGAACGAGAGTAATTTGGACATCTATCTCGTCATTAAATTCAAAACAACGCCGATGTTCTCGATCAATTATCGTGGATTACCAGCGACGTAAAACATGCATGGACCAATTCAAGTGTATAATTCCTTCTAGCGAAATTGGGGTTGGATTACCCTATACGACCAAAAGGGTCGTGCAGGATTTCCAATTTTAATTTCTTCTAAAGGAATTATAAACTTGACTTGGGAGTATTCAGATGATTAGAGAAAATGCCACTACCACATTCCCATGACCTGTCAAAAGAAAAGCGACCAAGTTCCATCTAAATGTATACGCCAATAGATCCCTAATACAATCACTCTAAGGGGTGAGATAGAGAAAGCCTCGATAAAAATAAACCCTATACAAGAGGACTAGTAATGGAAAATTAAACAAAATAATGTGATCCTAACGTTTAAGGATGCCCCAAGCTCGATCTGTGACTTCCGGATCACTTGCCCCAACTCGTCATCTTCATTGGACGATATCTCAATAATGTCCATAGTAGGCTCCTTTGTTGCTCACTCAGTGCTTGTCATGGGATATCATCCTCTTCGTCTTCTATCAAGGACGTTTGGGAAAAACACACACATCTATCCTTGAAATGGCATTTAATCTAATCACCAGAATGCAATGAATGAAATGCCTATATTTATATGAACTGTAATAGATTCGAGGTATAGAGAGTCTTACCAACCAAACTCGTCGACTTATGTGCGGTTTTAGGTGTACCAACCGCCCAAAGACATTTGCATGAAACAAGTGATGGTAAACTTCTAAAAATCAGAGGGTTTGGCACCTAAGGTTAAGGTTCCCACCTCGAGTTCTGGGAAGAGCCGATTCCATTGCACAGCCATCGTTGCATTGGGACTCGATCCATAGTTCGAAGTGAGCGGAATTGAAAAGTGGATTACCCCGTGTTTTTCCTCACGGAGATTCCATTTTCAATTCCTTCTATTGTGTTCCCAAAGGCGGCGCCCGGGGTTTTAGGCGCGGTTGTGTGTGTCCATGTGTCGTGATCATCGCGATGCAAGTCATGCATAATAGTTTATCAATCAGCGCTTCAAATCATCCACACAACATACATTCCTACGCCAACCTGCATAAGAGAATGTTAATCACGGACTACGCCCCTTATCACTCCAATCTGCAAAAACATATAACACCTATCATAAGCGGACTTACCTCACCTTCAAAAGCGCCTGCATGGTTAGAAAAATCACTCAGCGTTTTAATTACGGCCTAAGTCCACTTGAGGTCTAGAACCATAGGTTCTAGAACAAGTTCCCCAGCGGAGTCGCCAGCTGTCGCGACCCATCCGGAAGCGGACGCGGCTAATGGATTACCGATCGCGGGCATTTCCTCGCACAAGGGTGCGGATCGCGGGCTTTGGATCGGCGCGGGCCCTCCTAGGCCCATACCAAATCGCGGCGGGAGTATTTTTCAGAAGGATTCGACGATAAGAGTCGATCGCTTTCGACCTTCAGTGTGGTCGTGGTGGCATGTGCAACTTGTGCATGCATTTGGAGTCGCCACCCGGTCTTTCTTGGAGGGTAGACCGGAAACCTTACTGACCGATTGGGAGAGATCGATCAGCTCTGCGGAACCAGAGATTTTGGGTTCGGGGACTTGGTTACGCTGGTGTCATTACCAACGCCCTTTCGGTACCTAACGCGAGTGATTTTCCTGGCTAAGAATTCATGCAGGCGCAATTTTAGGTGAGGTGGGCTTAATTCAGGGTTTCATGCAGATTGGCAGACTGTTCCTATCAATCACAATCAATTTAAGTGAAAGCGCAATCCAGTGTATAAATAAATCACATCAATGCACATCAATTCAGATCAATGGCTTCCTAGTATAATCATAAAGGTTTAAGGAAGGCGTGATTTAGGACCAGGGGCAAAATGGGAAGATTTGGGAACGATTAGCCCGAAAGGGCAAAATCGTCAATTTTTGGAAGATTTGGATACCGAATTACTCAAAATATTCCATGTCCAGTTGATTGTGGCCATTTCCCATTTTTGAGAATTTTTTGGAATTTTTCTGAATTTTTTGAAAGACGGTTTGCCGGAAGGGCAAAATCATCATTTCTGGAAAGATCGGGGGTCAAATGGTCCGAAACAGGTCATGGCCAGTTGAATGTGGCCATTTCCTATTTTCTAGAATTTTTTAGAATTTTTCTGAATTTTTCGAATTTTTTTTGAATTTTTTATGAGTTTTTTATGATTTTCTATTATTTTATTGATTTTTGAATTTTTTTTATTATTATTTATTATTTATTATTATTAATAATAATATATATATAAAAATTGTGCGGACCGTGTCGGATGACCCGGCCCATGCCCAGGCCCGCGACCCATGAACCGGCCCGCCCCCTCCATGACAAAACGGCGCCGTTTCGCCATTTTGAATGGACGCCTAAGATCGCGACACGTGGCATGCTCTCCACCGTCCGATTTGACTTTATTTTATTCACGGCCGGGGCCCACCACGCTGACGTGGCATGCCACGTCAGCGTTGACCCGTTGACCACCGGCGACTCGCCGGAGAAGACGATGAACAGTGCCATTTTCCGGCGAAGTCGCCGGAGGTCCCAAACCGACGTGAAATCCAGCGTTTCAGGCCCCGATTTTAACACCTATCGATCCCCCTCACACCCCACATCAATATCCAGCTTAAACATGCCTAAAGTAACGCCGAGGATCGATCAAACGGACACCCACCGAACCGGCACCGGCGACCAAAATTTCGCAAATTTTTTTTTACGTTTAAACTAGATTCCAAACCTTCACCTAGTATCTAAGCAAGGTTTAAAGGTTTACCTGGGGTCGCCTAAGCCCCGGCGACGGCTCGAAATCCTCCGTCGAGCTCCTGGTCCTCGGTTCGGCCGGCGAAGCTTCGGGTCACGTCCTCGGCGCATTTCAATGCAACAGAATCACCAAGACAGGCGAGAAGATGGTCAGAGGGAAGCTTTAGTGGTCGATGGTGGTCGGATGGACGATGGCGCGGCGGCGAACAGCAGCGAATCGAAGTGGTTTGCTGCGGAAATAAGGGCACGCCAAAAACAGGGGTAACGGCTTCTGCTTCTGTTCTTGCTCAGCCGAGGCAGCGGTCGACGAAACTGGGGGGCAACAACGGCTGGAATACATCAAAGGACGTCTGAGGTGATCGCAGATGGGCGGCGCCGCGAGCTTCGAGGCTGTTCTGGGGAGTTTACGGCTGCCTGAGGCGGTCGGCGGAGTGGAGCAAAACAGAGCCCAAATCAGAGCAGGGCTATTCGCCGGCTGCTTTGGTGGTTTTCGGCGGCTCCGCGGCGGTCCGACGTGGTGCAGCGGTGACAAAGGTGGTGGAGGAAGGTGGAATCCATGATGGCTGGTGCTCGTGTGGCAAAAACGAGAGAGAGAGCGGGAGAGTCGTCCGGCCAGGGGTGGTGTTCCCATCCTAGAAGAAGAAGAAGAAGACCCAGGGAGCAGAGAGAGAGCCGTCCGCGGAAAAAAATAAAAATAAAAATAAAAATAAAAACATGAAAAGGAGAGAAAAGCTAAAAATAAAATATAATAGGATAAAATAAATAAATAAAAGAGGGATAAAATAATTAATTAAGCACACACTTTTCTTTTGCTTTTTCTTTTAAATGATGATGTTTCACTCTTTTCCTTTTTAATTATTGCTAATATTTTTGCCAAGTTCGATTTTACGGTGATCAGAAAACACCTAAAATCGAACCTGAATTTTACCGTTTTATGAGGTCAGAAAATAGATAAAATAAAATAAAAATATCGACTATTTTTATATAATTTTTATGACCTCAAATATTATTTTTCTTGATTTTTTTCTTTTCCCCTTTTTTTGTATTTTTCGAAAATATTAAAAAAAATGAAAATTATGAAAATTATTTTTTTTGGTCAAAATGGTTCATAAGGCCAAGCCAAAGTTTCCAAAGTTGATTTTGCGATTTTATGAACCTTCTTTGATATTTTTAATTAATTTTAAAGAATAAAAATCACAATAATAGATGGTCGGGAATCAGGTGTCAACACATAGAAAGCATATCAAGGTCTGAGAAAACTCAAATCTCATTGTCAACCTGTCGACAACTCATATGAAGTAGTGGTAACTGATTTATAAGGCACACAGTTAAGTATCTAGACAGTCATCAACAAAAATATCATCACAAAAGACGATATTGTGCTATCATAGACTTAACCATATTTATTATGATCTGTTTCTTCTCTCTGTAACTCCATTATTCAGAGAAAATGATGGAATAGTAACTATTATTCTATTCCTTTGCATCACATAAACATCCGAACTGATTAGATAGATTTTCTCAACCTCGATCGGATTTCAAATAAAATTTATCGAAGCAACTTATGCCTCCAATTTATGAAAAATCATAAAACAATAAACCCGAATCGAGTGTAATTATACAAATGTGATTAAACAAACAGTCTCATGCCTTGCTATCACATTCAATGAACCACATATGTCAAATGGATATCAACAAAGGAAACTCAGCTCTTGTTCCTTTTCTAAATGGTTTCCTCATTATTTTTCCTACTAGACAATACTCATAAATAGACGATATTTTCAATATTGTCCAATAAACCCTATTTGGCTTATTAAAATATCTACTATTGGCCAATATGACCAAATTTAGCATGCCACATATTCTTATCATCACAAAGATGAAAAATTAGGAATAATATTTCATCATTGTACTCAACAATCGGCACAATGAAACCATTCAAAAACATAATAACTTATTACCTATAACAAGTTAATATCATCGTTATGAAAGTTCAACTAAAACCAAGTTTATCCCAAATAAATACAGAAAATAAATTCCGTCGAGTTTTGGAGCATATAACATTTTATGTAGGAAGAAAATGCGACCATTACGCATATTCAATTTGGTTAATGCCAATTCTTTTAACTTTCACTAAGAAATTATTTCCCACATTTACTCACTTTGCTCCATGTGAAACTCGTTGAAATTTCACTAAGGCATTTCTATCCTTCAGTTACATGATCTGTGGTCCCTAAGTCTACAATCCACTAAGGATGAGATTCAGCCTCAAAGACTGAACTGTAGACATAAGTAACACTTTTAAGTGCTCAAGGGTTTCTAACTTCTTTAACTTACCACAATCATGAATAGAGTGACTTTTATTTCCATAGTGAAAACACTTTATTTTTGAAATGTTTTCCTTGAAAGGACATTTTCCTTTCTTATGTCGGTTAGACTTCAATTTCTATCATGAATTGTTCTTTCCACTACTTAAATCCACCTAGAAACTTATCTCTAGAGCACAAAACTCATTAGAACTAGAATCAACATTACAAATGTCGATTTTAGGTTTTGCCACTATAAGGCAATCCATCTCTAGTTTAAGGCGTCGCATAATATCCTTAAAAATCTTTACTTATAATGTGGTTATAGTGGATTTTCATATGCACATAGCTATGAAATAAAGAACAGACTACTGCTTGCACTTGTTATTCATCAGTCAAAACGGAGTCTGCATCTTACAGTTCACTTATTTGTTTGATATATGCCACATAGGTCATTTAATATTCTGCCCACAAGGCATCATAAACGTATCAAACCTTAAAGTGATCTGTATCAAATTGGAGACTAATGTCTCATCAAACTAAGTTTTGTTAAAGCCTTCCATTTGACTTTAGCATTTACAAAAAAAATGCCTGAACTCAGGAATAAAAATATTTCCATGCTTCAGCAACATAATGTGAGCAACAGAGTTCAACTTGTTTCTCGTTGCAAGTATCTCTTTGTACTTTCTTAACAATGCAGTAATCATAACTTCAGATTCTTCCATAACTAGGTCAAGAGCTCATAGTGCATCTTGCTCTTTTAGCACATATTGGATCCTATTCCAATTTTCATAATTTAGCCATCTTAATTCTATCCTCCATTAAGCTTAACTATAAGCTCAAACTGTTGTATCTGAGCACAAAGTTCAATAGACATGTACTCATTCAATTATTGATGCCTATACATTTATACATCTATTTTACACTAACTAATTATATTAATGAATAATTTCACACAAGGTCTCAAAGTCGAAAGTTCACTATGTTCCCAATCATCGTCTGAGAATTCTCGCTTGAAATTACCATGAATACAATCTTTTATGTAAAATTGAGTTCATGAAGTCATTAAAACCTTTTAGAACTCCCTCACTTATCCATATACCACCGAGGCATTACATTACATAAAAAAAATTCATAGCTAAAAATTTCATTTAACATGAAAAATAGTATTTACATCTATAGACATACATCAATAAGATGCAAAATTCTAATACAACAACATCATGTGACATAATGTATGCCAAGAACGGGAAAAGATTCAATGAACTCTTTAGGGAACTTATTGACTTTAGAAGTCGTCTCTATAGTGGCTCTTGGGAAACTCTCTAGTCTCAGCCAAGGGAACAAATCTCTTCGCCAGAGCGCATTCTGTTTATGCCAAGACCCATTCATAGCAAGGGTCGATGTCTTCCTTGCCCCGACCTCTAAGAACTCTATCAGGAATCTTATTCCAAGGTCCTTATAACAATACTAATAGGCATTTTTCCATAAGCGGTCCAAGACCTCATGCCAATCAGGAAGAGTAGTTTTTAAGGCAACAACCCTCAGATAGTCTGGCATGACAAAACCATTACAAATGATTTCTAAAACCATTACAAATGATTTCATCGTTATGATGTGAGTCATCATGTCAACTCTGCCATCCCATCGATAAAGTGCCAACTTATTCCTCAGCTTCAGGAGTCTCTCATGTTCCTCGTCTGTCCACAGGAATATTGAGATTCGCACTGCACTCTGTTCCATAGTTCTTGTAACGAATGCAAAACAATAAAAGGGATTACACATAATCCATAGTGCATAAAATGGTAAAACAAATATACCACATTGTAGGAAATTTCAATACGAACACATCGGCATCAAAATCAACTCAATCAGACGCCACAAGAGCCCTCACGCGCCCCTAGAAGCCTCTGCGCAGGGCTTCACGGGCCTCATGCGCAGGGCACGCGCGAGTCAGCCGGTCAACGGTGAGCGTTGACCCGGGTCGGGTCATGGGTCAAATCGGGTCGGGTCGAGCCGCCACGTCACCTGCCACGCAAGCGCCACGTCAGCAGACCGTTTTAGCGATTCCTGGCACGCGCAACGCACGTGGGAGCGTAAGGCAGACACGTAGAGCGCCCCGGCGGCGCATGTCGGCGTCGTCCGGCGTCCGTTGGTGGCGTTCCGTCCCTCAAAATGCTCGTATTGACGAGACGATTCGAATGATATGTTTATTTTCCACTTTCACCGAGCGAAAGTGTACAAAATCGCGTCGCTTCGCCGCTGCCCCGGGAACCCTATCCCGTGGCGGCGCGTGCAACGCCGTTCGGCGTCGCCTGATGACGTATGACCACTCCAAATTCTCGTCTCGCCGAGCCCGTTCCAATGATTATTTCAAAATCAATTTTCAATGGACAGAACAGAATCTGTCGTCGATGAACAGTACGCTCGGGTCCCGGTTTTTCTCGTTAAAAATTTGTCGATTAAAACACGAATTCAGGAAACAAGAACCGGCGCTCTGATACCAATGTTGGAAACATATTCCTAATCTGTATACGAAATACATGCAAAAAACTCTTGATTAAAGCCCAAAAATCACTTACTTGTATCACTGATCGGAGAACGATTACACGATGAACCGTACCCACTGTCCACAGATTAAGTGTCGCCTTCGCTGTCCCAAGAGTTTCTTCGTCTTTGAAGAGATTGACATAGAAGGGGGGAGAGACGTTCGTCGTCTGTTTTGTGTGAACGACAAAAACGTCGTTTTCATTCGAGGAGAGGGAGAGCGTCTGTTCTTTTAATAACGCTTAGCAAAACCAACAGACGTGACTTTTCACGTTTAAAATAAACTGTTGATGGATAACTGCTTCGGCAGTTATCTCCAATGGGCAGGTGTGATTGCCCGCATGGGCGCACACCATAAGCCCCATAGTCCTTCAGTTACATTAATTAAAAATTAATGCCCTTTAGGTACCAACTTCATGAAAAATCCTTTTTCAATTGAGCAATGTGATTTGAATGATTTATTTAGAAAAAGATGACATGATGACCATATAATAAGAAAAGATTGCTTTTTTTTTTTGTGTTTTCGGATTAAACGCAAGAAAAAAGAAACATTCAAAAGTAAACATAAATTTGAAAAAAATTAAACAAATATGCCCATAAAATACCTTTGATTCTGAATTTTACGAAAAATTCACTCATCCCCAAAGATCTGGATCAAAGAATGAATTTTTATCCGCTACACCCTCGAAAATTCGAGTTAGTATGCGAATAAAGGTATAAGACGACAACGTCCCTTTTGCCAAAGGGGAAGAATATGAAGCCTTATACTAAATTGCCATCCCAATCCATGAGATCATAATTAAGGTGTGCAATTTAATTTTCCGAAGGGTCTAGGCACAAGGGGAGCATACGTTATGGACATATTTGTTTAATAATGTGCAAACTTTATAAAAACCAAGACAAAATAAACATAACCAACTATATGAGCAGAAAAGATGGAAAATTTAATCATGGATAAAATACCTAACATATAACATGCCTAATTTAAACATAGGATATTATTGCGTTGTCTCTAACACGATATAATCCTATCAATGAGGATCTAAGTCCTTTCAAAAATAGGCAAAAGTTATCTGCAAGGTAAAGATATTAGAGATATGCCAAGTAATTCAAAATAGGTAACAATATATCAAAAATATGCAGATTGCAGTGGCGGATTCTCGGGCTTGGATGGAGAGTTTCCGATGTCGGATTGAGGCACCATTAGTGGCTCATGATAGATCGTCGAATGCTGAACGCTTTGATACCTGGCTTAAGTCGATCGTACAACGTATGGCGACGCACGGTCAGTTGACACGAAACTACTCCAGGTTGCCGACGGGCTGAAAAGTTGTAACTTCAAAGGATTGGAAGGGAATATTCCAATGTCGGATCGAGGCACTGTCAGCGGCTGGTGATAGATCATCGAATGTTGAATGTTTTGACACCTGGCTCAAGATCAGAAAACATATGGTGACGCACGGTCAGTTGGCGCGAAACTGCTCCAAGTTGCTGATGGGCTTGAAAGTTGTGACTTCAAAGGATTGGAAGGGAGGCTTCCGATGTCGAATCGAGGCACTGTCAGCAGGTAGTGATACAACCGCCCCGAGCATCATCGCTGTTCCTTGACGCCATCCTAGCCAAGGCCGAGCCCCCTTTGATACCTGGCTTAAGTCGATCATACAACGTATGGCGACGCACGGTCAGTTGACGCGAAACTACTCCAGGTTGCCGACGGGCTGAAAAGTTGTAACTTCAAAGGATTGGAAGGGAATCTTCCAATGTCGGATCGAGGCACTGTCAGCGGCTGGTGATAGATCATCGAATGTTGAATGTTTTGACACATGGCTCAAGATCAGAAAACGTATGGTGACGCATGGTTAGTTGGTGCAAAACTGCTCCAAGTTGCTGATGGGCTTGAAAGTTATGACTTCAAAGGATTGGAAGGGAGGCTTCCGATGTCGAATCGAGGCACTGTCAGCAGGTGGTGATACAACCGCCCCGAGCATCATCGCCGTTCCTTGACGCCATCCTAGCCAAGACCGAGCCCCCTTTAGAACCAAGACCTAGCCGTGCCCGAGCCACCTAGATCTAGGCGAGGATCTGTACCCTCCGGCCATGCCCCACCGTCGTTGACCATTGCCGGCGATGGTGAGGCGATAGCGGCGAGGGTTGTTGTAACCCTCGCCTCTTGTAATGTTTTTTTTAATATATTTTTTCGAATTTTTATCCTTTTTTTTAAATTTTCAGCTTATTTCTCAAATTATATTAAATGAAAAATTAAAATTTTAAAAAATTATGTCACAGTGGACTGCCAGCGAGCCACATCAGCCGCAAATATTAATAAAATAGTGTCACGTCAAAATTCCGGCGGAGCAAATCGGACTCGACACCAAAGTGATCCGATTGAAATTTTTGGCAGCAGAGTGATCTACATACACAACTTTTGGTACTAAAAGTACGTTTTTCCCCAGTTTTCTGTCATCTGGAAAGTCAGAAAATAATTTTTCTTCAAACAAACGAATGTAAAAATCAAGTTAATTTGGCATCATAACAACTACTACTAGTGAAAGGGGATCTGGATCGTCTGCCCTTCCCTTAGAAGGGCAGGCGCTTGCCCTTGGGATCCGGACCGTTCGTTTTTAGACGGACGGCCCAAATCTCCTATTTTTAGGGGGCAACTTTTTGGGTTTTTTATTTTTTTTATTAATAATCTAGGACGTCCATTCATAACACGGACGGCCTCAATTCCAAAGGCAGGGTTTGCCATTCTGAGGAAAGGGCAGGGTCTACCATTTTGAGGAAAGGGCAAACAATCCTTTCACTGGATTCGGATCATCCACCCTTCCCTTAGAAGGGCAGGCGCCTACCCTTAAAATCCGGACCGTCCGTTTTTAGAAGGACGGCCCAGATCTCTTATTTTTAGGAGGTAATTTTTTAGGTTTTTTAGTTTTTTTTAGTAATAATCTGGGCCGTCCATTTATAACACGGATGGCCCGGATTCCAAGGGCAGGACTTGCCCTTGTCAGGAAAGAGCCTTTCACATGGTCGGTTCACAAAAAAACCGAGCCCCTTTGGTCAAAGAAGGGGTGGAAACAGTCCCGACTGGCTTTTGATACCCATTCACAATTTTTAATGCGTTAATTTTTCTTATTAGTGACGATCAAGAGGTATACGTATAAGGAAATCCCCCGGCATCGTGGACGTACATGTAAAATTAACGATCTCTTTAAAAAAAAAATTATGACAATGCTTTAAACAAGTTAAGGAAAATATGAACAAGGGCAAAAAGAATTTTATCAACCTATGTTGTTTACTGTACTAATAAATGTGTGTTTATTTCAAATCAAGCAAACTTTCATAATAGGTCTAAACAAACGCCTAGTGAAAAGACTAAATATGAAAATATCTCAAACCAATCCTTCCGAATCATAGAGATACAAATAGAAGTCCAAATGCTACACCCTAAGTTGTAAATAAGCCTAATTGGTAAATTTAGTATTATATCAAAATTCCGCTGCTCTTCCGGAGCTTTCCTTGCGCCATTACCCTCTATACTCGAAAAAACAGGATGGTCCTTCCCGATCTCACCTTCCTCAACTGACTGCAACTTGGGCGGACAGAAAGCTGGGATGTAAGGAGTCCTGGCTGGAGGATTTGGTTTTTGAGAGCTTCAGAACCTCTACAGCTTCTTCCACTTTGGCAGTGAGTGACTCGGGAGACTCCAGAAGCAGAAGCAGCTCTGAGTTGTCCATCTCCAAAAGCATCCCAGTAATTTTGGCGACAAGATCGGGCTGCAAGTAGACATAAAACACTATTAAGTTACCAGCGCTGTGTTCTAAACTGACGACAGATACATGTTCGAGTAGACTTGAGAATAGGTCATGCCAACCGGGGCAACCTATTTGAAGTTTTGGTTCCTGTGAAATCTATGTCATTAACTGACTGCAGCAAATCATCCTCCAGCGACACACAGGTCAGATAATAAATTGGAAGTCAATAGTTGTTTCAGGCAATGCAAATCTGTCGAACTATTACTTGATACGTTTACCTTGTGTTTCTGGACTAGTGGGTACAGACGCTCCCCGAGTATCTGTTTCTGCTGCTCAGGGGATGCAGCAGAAAGCATGCTACTTAGCATTTCAGTTCCTTGTTGACCAGATCCAGCAGAATCAGGAACAGAAGAGGTGACCCCTTCTCCACTATTTGTCTCGCGAGAGTGACCATTTGGCACATATCTAGCATTCCTTCCACGCTGTAGTTCATAGGAAGGCAGAATTTACGATATGTACGCCATAAAACAACCAGAGAAGCAAGTCCAAGTCTACTAATATGATGAAGTCTTTGGACAACATTTCCTAAAACATTTTCAAATGTACAATTGTGGCTCCAATGTTAATATCTCTAAAAATCTCTTCATCTATATATGCAATAAAGTCATTAAACTCAGAGAGTCAATTCAAGGAATGTAAAAAATCAATCAAGAACCTTCGAGACGAGCCAAATCTCTGGCGAAATAAATCTGCTTTGAACTTCTATGATTTCAAATAGCACCTACTGCTTGGCGGTTGCAAGGATATCTTATTTCATTTAAGTGATGTGATAGGAGGAGAACTGAAAATTAGCGAAACCGGATCATCCACATTATGTTGTTAGATATTAGTAGAGAGCACCTGATTATTGTTTGAATCTTTTGCAGAGGCTACATATTGAGTCGACTGCTGCAAAGGTGGCATGTGTGGGGCAGACTGAGCAATGCCACCATTCATCCTTCCTCTGTTGTTTCTGTTCTCTCTTGGAGTGCTAGTAATCTGGAAAGTAGAAGCCGCAATCAATCAGCAGATAAATAGTAACTCAGGTTTTCTTTGCTGGCACAAACAAATCATTTAGACAGTGTGAAAGAATAAGAAAATATTCTGTCCAACATTCGCTACACAACATTTGCAACGTCACTAAAAGGCTCTTGTTCTTACAACTGGAAAAGAAGAAGGTTGAAAGCCTGGTCTAGCTGTGTGGGGAAATCCAGGACTCCTCCAGCCTGGCCTTAGTCCTATCGGCTGATACATCAAACCCGGGCGTGAAGGTCCTTGAGAAATAAGACTAGAGGGAGCTGTGTAGTAAAAAGGAGGATATCCACTGGGAATAACAGCGGTTGAAGCTCCTGCTAGTCCAGGCATTTGATGCGTATACTGAATCTGCAGATGTGCTTGCCTTTCCTCTTTCCTTTGAGCAATAGCCAAATATAATGGCTTTCCATAGAACATGCAACCTGCAAAAACATCCAAGTAAGAGAGAGTTCAAAGCTTTGGATAATAAAGCAAATAAACCAGATCAACACTAACAGTTTGTTATTATGCAAATTATTAATTATCTGGCACGATCCAAGTCCCTCACGAAGAACTAAAACTAAAAATGACGTGCCCCAAGGTTTTTATGAGGCAAAACCTTGGTTATACGACCCTTATTTCAAGAAAGAGAGAAAAGAAAATTACTCAGGGACAGAGAGATCTCTAATTATAGTATTCCCAGGAAGCTTAATATTCTGTCCAAACCTAATATTTTGTATGGCATTACTCCAAAATCATAACTAACAAACAGAACACCAACAATCGGCTCCACAGTTTTCCCAGGAAGCTTAAATTGTTAGTACCGAACAGAAGAACCACCAACTGGCCTGTATATCTTCCTCCTATAAAAAAAAAAAAAATCATACTTTTGAATTTCAATCATATATAGATCGTAACTGCATACGGTAGAGACTATCCATGATGCAGATGTTGCAGTGACTGGTATTCTGGATAACAAGGTCAAACTTGGTGTTAAAGAATTATTAATTTGGAACTATGACCCCAGATGGTCTCCGGTCATCAAAATCAATTCATGTTGCATGAAGAGGAAAAAAGAATTCTTCAAGCTCAAAATTAACTTGCTAATATAAGATGGAATCCTTCATTAGTGATCGTGAAAGAGGATGGCATGTTCAAATTTTTCACTCACAACATAAACAAGTTAGACTTACCATAAAAACTATTTACAGCTTTATTGGCCTCCTCTGGAGTGGAGAAGCAAACAAACCCAAAACCCTTGCTTATTCCTTTGTCATCTCGCATCACTTTTGCAGAGATAATCGTGCCACACTGACTGAAGTGTTCTCGAAGTTGCTCATCAGTGACATCATCGTCAATATTCTTGATATAGACATTTGAATCCTAAAATATGAAGCGAAAGAATCATAAGTAAATGAAAAATGACGACATACTAGCGAAGCTTCAGAAGTAACTGCAGCAAATTCTACCTTGTACTTGAGAATTCGCTCTTTGCGTCTCTCCTCAAACTGCCGACGTAGTATCTCATTGCGTTCAGACCTTTTCTGTGCCCTGGCTACGTACAGAACTTTCGAGCCTGTTTTGTATGAGAGCATATAATTTAGAAAGGCGGATTGTGCATAATCCTCCACTAAGCTTCTTTGAGAACTGTAGCTTACCAAGCTGTGTTCCATCCAGAGTCTCTGTAGCTTTTTTGGCATCATCTGGGTTTTCAAAATTCACGAATCCGAAACCTCTTGAGGCTCCATCATCGTTCTTTGCAATGACCCAACTAGTGACTTTTCCAAACTCAGAAAATTTCTCCTGCAAACCCTCTTCTGTGACCTCTGGATCAAGATTCTTCACATACAGATTTGTATATTTTGCATCAGCAGTAAGCAGACCACGATCACTCTTCCTGACAAATTTTGCCACATAGCTGTGCAACAAAATTACCATTACCAGTTGAGAATTAAGAGCAGATTAGCCTCAAACAATGCTAGCTTCCACCAAAATGAGAAATTGTAAACAAGAATGAAGAGAGGAAATACATACATCTTCTTGCCATCGACATTCGAGCCATTTAGATTTTCTATAGCAGCATTTGCAGATTCCTCGCTATCAAATTGCACAAAGCCATGCCCTCTACTCTTCCCATCATCAGACATGGCTACTTTGCAAGACAAGATATCGCCAAATTTCTTGAACATATCTTTCAGTCCAATGTTGTCAACTGAATCAGCTAAGTTCTGACCTCAAATATCCCAAGTCATTAGAAAAAGGTCCATTCAATGTATGCACATTATAAGTATGCACAAAATCCTACAAACAGAAATTGAAAGCATATACCTTTACAAATATATTTGCTTTTCCATTTTTCCTTGCATCGGGATCGCGACATGACCAGGCAACCCTTATAACTTTCCCATGCAGCAAAGTGTGGTTCTTGGTCTCAATAGCACGTGTTGCTGTCAAATGAGAGTGCGGTTATTACAAAAACATTGTAACAATACTGGTACTTTCAAACACTAATAATAAGATGAGCACAAGCAGCACATCAGAAGTAACGAATGTATAGAGCACTTCTTCAGTTAGATTCATCAAACAAAATGCGATACATTAGTTGGTGGACATAGGCATTTCTCCTCCCATGGGTTCCAAAAGCAGGAGAAGGACGAAGAGAGCTGGATGTTGCAGTTGGTTTAGAATAGGGTGCAGGAAAAGATATTGAAGGAGACCAATAGAAGGAAGTGTCATTCTGACGAATGCTGTATAAACTCATTTGGCTGAAACAATCTGTACAACTTATAATAAGTTCAATCCTTCCTCACAAATCTTAATTTTATTTTATCAATGCCTTGCAGTTTTTTCTTATAATCAACCAACAAAAAAGAGGGAAACAAAAAGGCAGACTTTTAGGAATGGATGTTTATAAATTCACGCTCTGTGCAGATGTACTTCAAAACGAAACTCATTACGGGAAAACAGTATGTAGCAGTGGAGCTTGATAACTACATCATAATTCTGAATGTTCAAAGATCAATAAAGGCCTTCAACTGTCCCCGCAGTCTCAGTTAAAATACAGAATTTTGCCTCAGATATGCTACACATACGTACGCTCACATAATTTCAGATACATACATTTCATTGGTACTTAATGAATCTTCTGAAACATCCTATCACTTTCAAATGTAAGAACCTTCCAAAACATGTGTATGTATATATATCAAGATTAACATCACGACGCCATCAGGTGCATCAACTCCTTTACTGGGCATTGCTCTGTATACATGGTGAGATCGCACTCGACAAAATACATCAATACAGATCCAAATCCCGGGCAATAAAAGAAATTAACATATGATAATAATACACATAGGCCGAGTTAAATAAGAATGCAAATCCAACATGGTCCTGTCAAATTCACACTGAACCAGACAAACAAAACAGCATGTTCTGGTAAATCAGAAAAGCTAGAAACTTTATCCAACGACACTCTATCTCGACAGCCAAGTGTACTGATCATCTTTAGTTTATCATTAAAAGAAAATTGAGAAACAGCCAATTGCACTGACAGAAATATGCCCATTGTCTCGCGCCAATCAATCAGTGAGAGAGCGCCACTCGCCGCCAATTTGCTCTCTTTTCTCGAAATTTTTTTCGTTGAATTCCTCACATTGCCAGGATTACTAGATAATCATGAGAAAGCAACCTCGCAAACGGCAAAAAGACGAATTTTGGGAGCACAGCGATAATCGAATCGGACATCGAGGACACGCGAACGATGATTTACCATCGACGGGGGAGACGAAGTTGACGTATCCGTAACAGAGCGACCTGCCAGAGGACGAGTCCCTGCAGACGCGGACGGACGTGAGGCTCTTGAACTCGGTGAACGCCTCGAAGAGGAGGCCGTCGGAGACGTCCGGGTGGAGGTCGCCGACGTAGAGCGACGCCGGTGCGGCGGCGGCGACCGTCGCTGGAACCGCCATTCAGCAAATCGCGAATCACAAATCGGGAATGAGGAATCCGAACACGATGGAAGAGGAGATGGAGGCGCGTTTCCGTTTCGCTTCGCTTCGCTTCGGTTTCAGAGGGACTGGTTGAATGGCATTGAATGAGAGAGAGTGATTAATTTGTGAGTTGAGTGGATTGAATGGGGTTAGAGAGATGGTGAGAAACGTGTAGAGATAGAGAGAGAAAGAAGAGAGAGAGAGTGAGTGTGTGTTTTTTTGCATGGACGCAGGAGGTTGAGCCGTTGGCTATAAGGACGCCGGAACGAGACGACGTTCTGAAGCAGCGCGTGAGGGCCCCACCTCGCGCCCCTATCCCGGAAAAAAAAAGTGCAAAAAAAAAAAGAAAATTGGACCCCCAAAAAAAAAAACAAAAAAACAAAAGATGGATTTTAGGAAACTGTGGATTTCACTTTTATTCTTTTTCCCCCTCCGAAAAGGTACGATGAAATTGTTGGCATATTTGGAGCAGGATGGTTTCTTTCTGTCCCCTCTTCTGATGCTTGTTTCGTGAAGAATGAGCGAATTAATAAAAAAATCAAAAAATTCATGGGTTATAAAAATAAATGGACGAGAAAATATCTGCACCGTGTGCACAGCTGGTTAGACATGAAAGAATTTATACGGTGTCAATGTCGTGTTTGCATTTAGTCGGAACAAAAATATGTCGCCATGTACAAATCTTCAATTCCAAGCATGGCATTTTTCGATCTTGACCCTTTCATACGGGAAATGAAATAAGTGACTTTCATATTTATCACCTTATTTGATCTATATATAAAGCACACTCGAAATATATAAATCTTGAACCTAAAATGTTTATGTGAAAAGATTCATAAAAGCCCTCATTGATTGTCTAGGTAGTTCGTCAAAAAAATAAAAAAGGTGGGGGGACCGCAATCTTATTCGGTTGAAAAATTCGTTCTTATCTACTTGAACTTTGGAAGTGATGCATATTGAATTCGAACTTAAAAATAGATGTTTTACTTATTGAACTTGCATTTTAATATGACCTTACATTTTTGTCCTTAGTTCCAATAAGTGATTTGTAAAGCACAGGAAAAGGATCATCGTTTACATTAAATTACTCTTTTTTTTTTACGCAGAAAAACATTAAATTACTCATTTTAGTCAACTAAATCCAGAAGATATATATTAAACATAAAAAGAGATAAAATAGTGAATTTTGAAAGGAAAAATTCCTACTTTTTTATAAGTACTTGAGATTCTTACATATATAGTGATCCATTAAACTCCTCAGACATTCTAAAACTGAGAATGTCAAGATCCTACATCGATTTACATCAATTTTTCAAAGTCAGATCAAAATTTCAAGTATTCTATACTTATCAAAAACATTTGAAAAATTGTTTTATTCTTTTTCCGTCACACATAACCAGTGAGCAAATCTTCATCTTTTATGAAAGCAATCTGGCAAATTATTGAGCATCCTTCAGCGTAATCTCATAGAGAAATTTATCTTGGGATATGTTGAAAAGTGACCTCAAGCCATTTGATAAGGGTCACTAATGTTATTTTGGGAAGATATAAATATTTTTGCTTTACCTCCTTGAATTTTCAAAGGACGGACAAGTGGACTAATATATATTTTTACCTCTTGAGCTTGCATTTTGTTTCAATCACTAAGCTAGTCACCACTAAGATGGCTAGCCTGATGGTCACTGGTCTTTCATGAGATCACAAATTCAATTCGCATTATGAGTTAACTAGTTTATAGAATTAAAAGCTAGTTAATTTTTTAACTGGCATATGTAATTATTGCGATTTTCAAGAAGTGAAGTGAAGTGCAATTTCTTCATAAAATTCATAAACTTTATGTGGAAGATGCGATTGTACTCGCAGGTCCTACATTACGACCATAAAAATGAATTTGTTTACTAGCTGTAATTGTTGCGGTTATATTCGATGATGACGAGAGTCACACCAGCCAAATAAAAAACGAACAGGTGACGAATTGACCGCGTGACGGCGAAGGATTGGATCGGATCGGATCGCACGTGCGGGAAAAAGGAGAAGCCGTTGACTTTCTCGCTGAGAGAGGGAAGCGGGAGGGTAAACGAGGGGCCCACGGAGCCGAAGACCGGTTCAGAATCAGAATGAGAAAAGAGAGCAGAAGTGACGCACGGTTGCGCCACGGCCGTAGATTCGCATCACCGCTAAGAGTGACGCATCTCTCCTATGGCGACGGACGTCCATGTTTCTTTCCACCCTCCCTCCCTCTTGTTTCTTCCTCGCTTAATTATTTATTTGTACCTCCAAATTTTTTTCTCTTTTTTTTTCATTTTTATTTTTTCGGGGGCATTACGGGGATCGCGAGGACATGTGTCGCATCGTCGTATTCGTTTCGGCTCATCATGTCCATTCGCGTCGACACAAAGTACCTGAACGTGGTTATTAAAGTGCATTTTCGTACGGGGAAAAAATGGGTAGAAACTAAAATAATGCCTTAGTTGGGAGTGAGCATGGTTTCAAGATAAAATCGAGAATAAAAAAAAATATCTGGTTCAGTTATTGATTATAAGATATGTATGGTAGATTTCAGATTTTGAAAATTTAGAAACTAGTTCCAACGAGATAACTTGGAACCTGAAAAAAAAAATTGTATTTTTCTTGTTCTGTGTTTTCACGTTATCCCACAGAACTTCATGGCGTCCGATAATAAGTATATAATCTAGAACCAGTACCACTAGTCTAAGTTTTTATATCCAGCGATAATTATGACTAAGATTTTTAGTTTGTTAATACTTGATATTCTTCGTGTGTCTAAATTTGAATTATGGTCAGTGGATTAATGCATCAAATGAATTATGGTCATTAGAAGTGATGGTTACTGTAATCGTTCAATTAAGAATACAAATAAAACCTGGTTTGACCCAAACACTGATAATTAAACTTGCGACAAGGTAGGTTTCAAGGATAGATTTTAGGTTCCAAAAATTGAATAATCGATTCTGACGGACAAATTTCAAGTTTCAAGTGGAGCCCGGACGACAATGAAACCGCTCATCCCTAATGCCAATCAATGCATGTTTGATTCGAGTTAAACTGCGTTGTCGGGTTTGTCCTTTCTTTGAGAAAATTTTGTGGTGTATAGTGTTTGGATCGTGTTCTCATATCATGTCGAGAATTGTCTCCCCTAGTTTAGATAAGGTTTAAGATAACAAACCCACGGGACCTTTAATTTTCACGTTCAGTGCTAAAATCAAACCGTTCGGCACTTAATGAAATTAAGCGCACTTGGCTAAACTAGTAAAGTTTTGACTTGATTAACTGCAGTTAATTGAAACCCCGGTTACCAGATTAGGCGAATGAGGTACTATTGTCTGCCAATTTTATTAAGCGCCGAAACGTTCGACATTCAATAAGACTAATAAAATTTAACTTTGACTTGAAAGGGTGAGGGATAATGACATAAATTGCCTATGAACTTTGCCCGGTATGTAATGTAGTCTATGAACTTTAAATTTGTTCAACGAAGTCCTTGAATTTTAGCCCAATATGCAATATCTCCTCCAAAATTTTAATTTCTTCAATATGGTCTTTAGACTTTTGATACATGTTCAATTTGGTTCCTAAACCGTTTGAAATTGTTCAATATTTTCCTTCCGTTAATTCAAGACCAGGGACATCATTGCAAATTTCATATGGTCCTGAGATTGAAGTGAACGTGTACAAAAAGTTCAAAAGCCTCTTTAAACAAATTTAAGGTTCAGGATTACATTGCACATTTGACCAAAGTTCAAAGATCATTTATGTCGTTTACCCAAAGATTCAATTTAAGAAAGCTCACTTAATGGTTTGAGTAACCAATTGGAAACACCCTTAATTGCTTTGGTCTCGTTACAGGTTTTCCCAATGCCGAATGAGTTAGATCGCTTTCAGTTTCGCACCCCAATTAGGAAACAAGATTCTAATCGATTGGACACTCGGACCATTTCCTCAAGGCTATCGTCTCTTTTTTAAGTAATAGTAAAATGTCATCACTTCATGTTGTTTAAAGGAAAAATTCATCCTCCTTTTCGTTTCATCTGCCTGAACATTGGAGACTTGAATCCCAGAGGAGAACATAAAATCACAACAGGGAAGAAAGAAAAAAGATTGGTCGTGATTTGTGAATTGGGAGGACTTTTATAAATGCACATATATATAGAATTAAACATTACAGTAAAAGATACTTCTAAATAATAAATGAAAAAAAGTAGAAATTTAAGTGAAAAGATTTGGTGAAATCCCATTCCAAAAAAACAAACATATTTCGTTACAATTATACCTACATATAAGAAGAGGCTATGGAAATATGGTAGAAATAAATAATTTTGATTATCTAAGTCTATCATGATTCTTAGTGCATGCATGATAACACTTCACATTCTGAATTTCTCTGCCACAAGTCAATCTAGCAGAGAAATTCGTTTGGCAAAATCACTTTTGAAGTAGAAATGTGTTTGGTAAAAAAATGGACTTCTGATAGGATTTTCTACTTCTGGTTGGATTTTTGGCCAACCTTGAGAAGTAAAAAAATTTTACTTTTCGACTCCAAAACCACTTCTTCAACCACACGGGCCACCGCCATCGTCTGTCGGCCGCTGCCAAAGATTCTGTTAATAATGTTTCAAAAATAAAAATTTTCAATCATTACCAAATGAATTTTTCTGATCATAAGTCAATCTGGAGCAGAAGTAGAAAAATCAACTTTTGCTTTTGAGGAGAAGTTGATTTCCTGGTGAGAAGTGTTGTCATGCGCACCTTAATGTGTCTATCTATACCGTTAATAAAAGAACCTTTGATATTTTTTTCATTTTTTTAAGTGCTCTCTACTCTCAAATTAGTAACATGTCCTTATGATTCTATGATATTTTTTAGAAGTGTGTAGTTACTTTACTATAAAAAAAAAAATCATCGTAGAATTCAAAACTTCCAAGCTCAAATTACACTGAATTAGTATCTCGCGAAAGCATTGGATCATGATTTGATCTAAATCCCCACTCCACTCCTCCCCAAGATCTTTGACCAAAAAAAAAAATAGATTTCCCATTTCAGGCTATTCCTTCTTCTTTTGGTTGGAATAAGTCTATTGGAATTACTAAACTTTATCAGAAAAAAAATGTGATTTAGTTCTAAAACTTTCAAAAATGTGCAATTAAACCCTAAAACTTGTGGTAGTAATGTAATCGAGACCTAAAACTTTCAAATAATAAGATCAAGTCCTAAAATTTATCCAATTGATCCAATCAAGTCATTTTGTTGATTGCATATTTTGAAAGTTTTAGGAATCGATTGCACATTCGTTGTGCGTTTTTAAAATTTTAGGATTTGATTGAACTTTTGTGATAAATTTTAGGACTTGATTATAATTTTTGAAAATTTTAGGATTTTAATTGCACTTTATTAAGAAGTTTTAAGATTTTTGGTGAAGGAGAATCTTAAAAACCGGAGGCAACTCTCTCTTGACCCCACTCAAATGATTATAAGGACGCCACTAGTGGCTGACAGTGTAAATACTACTGCTGAAAAGTCAGCATCATGGCTGCAATTCTTTGTACTTTTGAAAGCGATCACGGGGACTTTAACGCTATCAAAAGCTTCTCACTCTCTCCGGCATGGTGAAGACCAGACATCGTCAAAATGAACCGTGGCTTGGAACTGGCTCGTTGGCCGAACCGGAACCGGCTCATTAATCAGGCCCACTGTTCCATAATTTTAGGAACCAGCTCGGAACCCGCGATTTTGGGCCTGTTTGGAACTGCAAATTAAATATATATATAATAAATTTATATTAATAATATATATTTATATTCCATTGCTCCTCTCTTTTTTTTCACTCAAATTTTATTACAATGTATAATTTGATTTTAATTTATAAATAATAATTTATTATTTATTATTTATTATTTTTAAAATTAAATTATAAAAAGAGAACCGGAATCGGCTCGGAACCGCCGGGAATCGGCGGTTCCACCTTTTTCAGGAACCAAAACCGCCGATTCCTGAACCGTGGACACGTCTAATGAAGACCGTTAGAAGGTAAATAATAATTTATCAACGACTCGGCATTGTCTTCCCCATGATGTGGTTTTTGAGGATGCCATGATGGTCTTAAAGCACCACCATCTTCTTCGGCGGTAACTCAAGTTCGTCCGGTGATATTTCTTAGTTCGATGTGTGATTTGATATGCTCGTATCAAAACTATCCTCTAAAAAGAGTGCTTAGACTAGCATCTCGTCTTAATCCTTTTGCCCCGGCAAATGCTCCATGCCCTTCGCCCGATCGAGTGTGAACTGATTTTGTCCGAGTACTAGAGGGGATCCTATTTGGGTATTTAGCTCACATAAGCCAAGCTCCAAATGGAGTGCTTAATAACACTGTAAGGATAACCATTCCTCTTAAAGAACTGTCATCCTTTTCAGCGATGACCCAGATCGTCCGACGATACTCTAACTTTGATGTAGATAATAGAATGTTTAAGTGTAATTAGGTACAAGTCCGATATAAATATGCATACAAAGAAGGGTATAAATATAAATACATATAATAAAGGGAAAAGCATAATCCTAATATACACAATACATCTAACATGTTTGATGGATGATTTGATCCGCTCATAGCAAAACTATCATTTCAAAAGCCTACCTAGACCAGCATCTCGGTCGAGTCCTCTAGTCCCGACAATTACTTCATGCCCTTTGTCGGATTGAGTATGAACCTAGTTCGTCGGGGTTCGTCTTAAAGAGCCGTCGTCCTCTTCAGCAACGACACAAGTCGTCCGGCAATACTCCTCTATTCGATGCGTGACTTGATCCGTTCATATCAAAACTGTCATCTCCAAAGCCTGGTTGGACCAGCATAGCATCTCGTCCGAGCCCTTTCGCATCAGCAATTGTTCCATGCCCTTTTGTCGGATCAGTATAAACCTAGCGCATCCACGTACTAGAGGGGTTCCTACTCAGAAATCTGTTTCTGATGACGTGACTTGAACCACATAAGCGAAGCCCCCAAAAAGAGCTCTTAAGTAACCATGCAGGGGTAGGTAACCATCCGCTATTTGGAGGTTAGAGTTTACTTACGAATCAATTAACAAGTCACTCCTATGTAGGACGATTCTCTCTCTCTCTTAACAAATCACTGATATTGTTGATATAGCACCTATTACCTCCATATGAATTATACTAACGGCATGCGTGCGTTTGATCGTCCGAATTTCTAGTCAAGATAAGACTGCATATGATAGATAGGAAATTTCGAGATTTTGCCATATCATATCTACTGTTCGATGAAATGATGATTTAATAACGGATATCATATATCCTATCATATCTAATGTTTGGTAAAAACTTGATACCAATATAAAAGATATATATGTCCCTATGTTGTGCCCATGAAATCATATTCATGGTATCATCATAAAAATATCTTTGCACTTCACCGAACACAAATTGAAAATCACGAGGCCGAAAGGGAGAACTCCCCTTCTCCATCTTCTGGTTCTCACCCATGTCCAGTCAGTCTCTCTCCCCCAATCCACACCTCCAAGAATCCTACTTGGATTTGATTTATGTTTCTTTTTTCTTTCGTCGATCCAATCGAAAAGCTGCAAAATTTGCAAGAGATTTATCTCTGGACCCTCAATCCGACCACTAAGCTCAACAAATGATTGTACCCATGACAGTAATACAAATCAAGGAAGGAACTCACGAACTTTGTAAAGCGTGCAAGAGAGAGAGAGAGAGAACCTCATGAGGAAGCATCGGGTTATTTGCCGGAGATAGAGCTTGAATTCGTCGGATTATTGCTACGGAGACTACGTTTCGACACGTTTCGACTCTCGCTGCTTCTGTGAAGTGTTCTCGTTAAACTTCAATAAGAGAGGAGTCGCGTGTGAACGAATGAGAAGTTAAAGAAGAGCATAGGGTTTTATGAAAAATAATTGGACAAAAAAAAATTCTTATCTGAATCTATCTCAACCCCTTTTTCAAGATTTTTTCTTCTTCTTTTTTTGTCTAGTCTATGGCTCCATTTCGTTTATCATTTGCAAAGAATCTTTGGGGAAATGCAAAGCCCTTAACCCAAAAAACTTTGGTGAAATGCAAATATTGTTTGATAAATTAAAATTGAAAAGCGCCTTGGGATGCAATTTTGGGAAAAAGGTTGTTTGGTAAATAAATATTTGCAAAGTCCTTTGGTGTGACCAACTTAAAATTTTTATTTAAAATTGAAAAAAAAAATCAATTACTTTAACTTTTGTATTTTCCCATTGAGCGCAATGTAAAAAAGACATACTGACAAATTTATAAATAAAAAAATCACATCAAAGTGAATATTATCAATTAAAAAAGGAGTAATTTAATTACAGTAAACATTGTCAGATATGTTCGAGGAAAGTAATACATTATCCTTAACTATTACAAACATCATCAAATATTTCTTTAACTTTTGGCTATATCATTACGTAAACGTGCCATGTCAGGAGATGCATTATTATTTGAAGCACTCGCCCCCTCATTTATAACATCATGGTCAACTGAATATCCATATTCGGGATCCAAATATGCTGTTTCAAAATTTGTATCAATCACGGTATTTCTTCGTATATAATTATGCAAAGCCATTGTCGCTATGACAATGCGCACTTGCTTTTCATACAGATAGCTTGGCATACTAGTCAGAATCTTTCACTTCTTTTTTAATATGCCAAATGCTCGCTCAATTTCTAAGCATAGCAAAGAATGGGCACGATTGAACACTTCTTGATAACCCGTAGGTGCAAGGCCTTGTCGAAGCTCTAGGAAATGATATCTAACTTCTCTATGTAGTTTCAAATAACCCATGAAATTTGGATATCCGACATCTACTAAATAATATTTACCTACACAAATATAATGCAAATTTAATTGACATGTGCCACATTGATACTGTTGGATCTAGCAATATCACCTAGAGGGGGGGTGAATAGGTGATTCTGAATCTAATTGAAATTTCTTGCGGAATTAAAACAATTTCAATGCACGATTAGAGTGGTTCGGCTTAGATCAAACCTACGTCCACTCTCCCACGCTGAAAGTCGATTGGCTGGATTTCACTAGATGAATCAATGGAGGTATACAACAAGTGATGATACTCTCTCTGATAGGTCACACTATCCTTTCTCAAACACTCTTACAAAGCCTCTCAATGATTGTCATATAAAGCTCACGAGGACAAGTATGAATCTAAACAACTCTTGCACCTTGGAATTTATGGTTCCTTATCCTACCCCTAATAGCACCATGGATCTCCTTTTATACTCCTTCACCCCCAAACTAGCCGTTGGACAAGTCTTCAAAGGATCGCTCTTCAATTACTGATTGGACGCCATCAATCTTGATTGAACGAGACTGTATCTCGAGAGATTTAGTGACCGTTGGTGCAGAATCTAAACCCTTCAGATTCAGTCGCCCATACAACTCAATCTTCAGTTTCCATAAGTGGAGTTCTTCAGATATAGAAGGTTTCTTGTCCCATGGAAGGTAATATCCAATCAAGGATATTCTATCAATTATGTTATAGAATAATCCTATCAATCAAAGATTACAAACTTCCATAAATACCTTAGCAATAATGGATATATGTCAGCCGTGGGTCTTTAAAATCTCAAAATAATATATCTCGCGGCTTCTGAGCATTCTCGCTGCTTTTGAACAATCTTCAGAAGTAGACTCAATCTGGACGTCTTCAGAAGCACTCCTTCTGACCGTCTTTAGAAACACTCCATATGACCGTCTTCGGAAGCACTTCCATCTGACCGTCTTCAGATGCACTCCATCTGACCACGTCAGAAGCACTTCCATCTGACCGACTTCAGATGCACTTCATCTGATCATCTTCAGAAGCACTTCCATCTGACCACGTCAGAAGCACTTCCATCTGACCCCGTCAGAAGCACTTCCATCTGACCATCTTCAGAATACATAACTTAGATCAATATCTTGAGCTCCATCTTTTGGTCCCTCCAAGCATATTAGAAATTGCGGCTCTACCCCGTTGTTCACCTATCCAAGGTCCTTCCAAGCTTTACAGAACTTCCCGTTCTAGGCTTGTTCACCTTCTACTTAAGTATCTCTAACTTGTAGACTCCTCTACGCCTAATGCCTTGTTCACCATTGATAGATAACTCATATCCTTCTGACATTCTGTCAATACACCATTTGTATAACGGCTTGTGCATCTTTCACCTGGTTCTTCTCAATCAACAAACATATTAGTAGCCTTTGATTATTTTGTCATCTTCAAAACATCATAAGGGATTTTTCCCAACAATCTCCCCCTTTTTGATGATGACAAAATAATCTCTGAATATGCAGATGTGCAAACACGTTTCAATAATATTCAATTGTAAAATCTTGAAAAGTGAACGAAATATGCTTATTGAGCATGGTGATATATAGAAACATAATCGCAGCTCAATATTCAACACATATGCATATATAATCTCTCCCCCTTTTTGTCATAATCGAAAAGCGATAACAATGAGAAGGGTATGACATAAATAATATATCTTTAGATGCAAAACATCGTCTACACTTTTAAATGAACATAAAAGATATGAAATATAGCTCATGTTTTAAATCAACCAACATGTATGTCTTTGAACATATATTAATGAGTGCAGATAAATTTCACTTCCTTTTTGTCATAAAAAGATGTTAAAGATTAGAGATTGGTAATGACAAAAAGTAAGGAAAATGGAAGATGTACTAACCGAATTGTGTAGAACTGAGCAAGTTCTAACACACATTTACCTTTTCTTCCATTGTCTGGATTGGAATGCGAATTCAACACGATTTTCCCATGCTTGATTAATGCTCCCCCTCAATTTATTGCTTCTTTGAGATGATTCTCTTCCTCAAATTGAATCTCCCTCTAAGTGTGAGAAATCGATTCATGAACTTTGAAAACATCAATAATCTCATGCTGAATAGTGATATCGATTTTCGATTTTAGTTGCGTCTTCAAGGATTGTTATCCTTCTGAACAGTTTCTGAATATTAATCTCCTTCTGATTCTGATCAGTAGACTCCTTCTGAAAATTTCCTTCTGAATGTTCCTTATGAGGTTCCTTCTGAGGTTCCTTCTGACGCTCCTTCTAAAGTTCCTTCTGAGAGCTCCTTCTGAGGGTTCCTTCTGAAATTCCTTCTGAGGCTTCCTTCTGAGGCTTCCTTCTGAAGGTCCTTCTGAGGCTTCCTTCTGAGGGTCCTTCTGACATTCCATCTAAGGGTCCTTCTGACGTTCTTCTAAACGTATGAATCTTAGCACTTGCTTCTGAACAAACGTTCAGCAATTTTGCTTCTGAACATACTTTTCAACTTTAAATGGACAGATTCTTTTATAACCTGCACTTTCTTGTAGAAGAGATAATAATTTTCGCAAATAAAATATGGAGAATATCACGTGCATACCTTCCTTTGATTCACGGATTGAATTTTCCAAATGTAAAATGTACTTACAAGATAATAGCAAGAGTATCCATAAATATTTCTTTCAAAAAATCAAAGAGATTTTCCTTGAGCACGAAACTCATACGCACAATGATAATATACCACTAATAATGTTCGCAAAAATGACCATAAAATTATGAAGCAACGGTTTCTTGTAGAGGAGAGAGTAAATTTTCCTTTTTTAGAAAATATTCCTTGTTGAGATCCGTCTTTGATTGCATCATGATTTGTGTTGACTTGCAATCTTTCCTTGTAGAAATTCCTGCAATAAACTCGTTTCCTTTTTGGTATCCATGAATTTTGGATCCTTTCTTTACGTTAGAGTAAAATAAGGAAACTACTTAAAAAACAAAAGATTATTTCCAAAGACTTACGGCATAACATGGAATAATATTAAAAAAAACATTCCATAAATATATCACCTTTCAGCACAAATAATGATGTAACAGCATGCCATATGCCATATAAAGATAACGTTGAAATCAAATTTTGGAAGCACAAGATTCTTTCTTAACCATAATATCATGCATGAAGATCTCTTAAAAATAACTTTCCAAAGCAAGATAAAATCAGATAGCATTAATCACATTACCTCCAGGCAATCAACTATTTAATAACAAACTACCAGCGATGCATCACACGATTTTTCAAAAACAATATTTCTAGCACAACTATTTTTTTTACACATTATAAAATCAACTAAAGTGCAATATCAAATGCAATGAAATATGTTCGCAATGCAAATTAAAAAGAACATACCGACTTTTCTTTTTCTTTCTTTTTAATTCCCTGCAAGAAAAGCAACTCATCTTTTCTTTTGGTACCCAAATAAATTTGGGTCCATTCACGTTAGTAGATTTATCGAAAATCCGAAAATTCCTTTTCGACATTTTTGTTTGAAAAGAATTGAATTTCGAAATTTTGAATATTTAGAGAAGTTTCGGCCAACAGGGTTTGAAAATTGTTTTCGCAAATAATTTTCGGAAATGATTTTTGAAGACATACTCATTAATCTTTCATTGACATTTGAAAAATCATTTTTGATTAAACTCTTTTCTTCAAAAACAAGTGCTGATTTATTAACACATGGAATTTGCGTAGAAAGAACGGTTTTTGAAGATTTTAGACCGAGAGAAAATTCTTTGGAAATTTTTGAAATTTTTTATTTTAAAAAAATATTTTTTTTGCAAGGAAATCTCGATTTTCTTTCATTTGCGAAAAATCCTTTTGTAAAAACTTAATATTTTCATTATTCGAAATTTCCTGTTGTCTCAACTTTGAATTTTCGTTTTTCAATTCGAAAATCTTTTTTATAGCAACTTTGTAATCAAGGCATAATTCGTCAATATAATCACAAACTTCTTCTGGAATTTCTGAATGACATACCTCAACTTCTTCATCCGAATCCGAATTTGCCAAGAGACAAATATTTGCATGGTCTTTATCACTATCTTCGCACTCACTATCTTCTTCTTTAATGCCAAATGTCTTCTTTTGATCAGCTTGTTTGGATGGTCTTTTTTCTTTGAGTTTTCTTCCTTTCTTGAACATTTCTCTAAATTTCTTTACCATGGAAACAAGCTCTTCATCGTCCTCTTCATCATCTTCGGAATCTAAATCATCAGAATAAATTTTAGATTTTAAAGAAATTTCCTTCTTACCTGTCGTATCCTTTTCTTTGTTGAATTGTTCTGTCTCGTACGACTGTAGAGTTTCAACAAGTTCGTCAATGGATAATGGTCTGATTGTTTGACATTCTTGAATGGACGGTTTGATGTAGTTCCAATCATCCGTAAGTCCTCGAAGAATCTTGCGAACCTGCATAGGTTCAGAAATAGGAGCATCTTGCCTTGCAAGACCACTTGTTAGTATTTTAAATCTATCAATCATATCAGCAATTGACTCATATGATTCCATCTTGAAGGCTTCATAGTCGCTCAGCAGAATGCTAAGTTTGGTTTCCTTCATCCGGTTAGTTCCTTGAAATGTTACATGAAGTCTATCCCATATAGCCTTTGCCGATTCTTCTTCTGCAACATGATTATATAAAGGAGTGGATAGCGCACAAAAGAGTGCGTAAACAACTTTGGAATCTAGTCTTTGTCTTCTTGCTCTTTCAGTATTTGATGGAGTAGGAGCAGGAGCAGGAGCATTATTCCCATTTTCAAAAGTTGTACTAGTTGTAGGATTTACTCCTTCAGTCGCGACATCCCACATCAGATTGTCTAATGCCTTGAAGTACCACTTCATCTTATTGCACCAAACGTTGTAATTCTTTCCGTCGAAGTAAGGAGGCTTGTAGATGAACTGTGCATCACTTGATCCTGAATAAATATTGCTAGACATGATAGATCGTTAACTCTGAAGTAAAACATCTCAAAAATATGAACAACATGCTCTGATACCAATTGTTGGATCTAGCAATATCACCTAGAGGGGGGTGAATAGGTGATTCTGAATCTAATTGAAATTTCTTGCGGAATTAAAATAATTTCAATGCACGATTAGAATCAGAAATAGTATAACAACGTGCAAGAAATCTAAACACAGCAGTAAGAGTTTAGAGAGAGAATATTACACACGACGATTATAGTGGTTCGGCTTAGATCAAGCCTACGTCAACTCTCCCACGCTGACAGCCGATTGGCTGGATTTCACTAGATGAATCAATGGAGGTATACAACAAGTGATGATACTCTCTCTGATAGGTCACACTATCCTTTCTCAAACACTCTTACAAAGCCTCTCAATGATTATCGTATAAAGCTCACGAGGGCAAGTATGAATCTGAACAACTCTTGCACCTTGGAATTTATGGTTCCTTGTCCTACCCCGTAGTAGCACCATGGATCTCCTTTTATACTCCTTCACCCCCAAACTAGCCGTTGGACAGGTCTTCAAAGGATCGCTCTTCAATCACTGATTGGACGCCATCAATCTTGATTGAACGAGACTGTATCTCGAGAGATTTAGTGAATGTTGGTGCAGAATCTGAACCCTTCAGATTCAGTCGTCCATACAACTCAATCTTCACTTTCCATAAGTGGAGTTCTTCAGATATAAAAGGTTTCTTGTCCCATGGAAGGTAATATCCAATCAAGGATATTCTATCAATTATGCTATAGAATAATCCTATCAATCAAAGATTACAAACTTCCATAAATACCTTAGCAATAATGGATATATGTCAGCCGTGGGTTTTTGAAATCTCAAAATAATATATCTCGCAGCTTCTGAACAATCTTCAGAAGTAGACTCCATCTGGACGTCTTCAGAAGCACTCCTTCTGACCGTCTTCAGAAACACTCCATCTAACCGTCTTCAGAAGCACTTCCATCTGACTAACCGCCTTCAGAAACACTTCCATCTGACCGTCTTCAGATGCACTCCATCTGATCATCTTCAGAAGCACTTTCATTTGACCTCGTCAGAAGCACTTCCATCTGACCATCTTCAGAAGCACTTCCATCTGGCCTCGTCAGAAGCAGTTTCATCTGACCCCGTCAGAAGCACTTCCATCTGACCATCTTCAGAATACATAACTTAGATCAATATCTTGAGCTCCATCTTTTGGTACCTCCAAGCATATTGGCAATTGCGGCTCTACCTCGTTGTTCACCTATCCAAGGTCCTTCCAAACTTTAACGAACTTCCCGTTCTAGGCTTGTTCACCTTCTACTTAGGTATCTCCAACTTGTAGACTCCTCTACGCCTAATGCCTTGTTCATAATTGATAGATAACTCATAACCTTCTGACATTCTGTCAATACACCATTTGCATAACGGCTTGTGCTTCTTTCACCTGGTTCTTCTCAATTAACAAACACATTAGTAGCCTTTGATTATTTTGTCATCTTCATAACATCATAAGGGATTTTCCCCAACAGCACATGGTTGTACATAAACCATTAATTAACCAAACTAGAGGAGAATGGAGAAACTCCTACACCACCTTTTCCTGTGGCTTCATAGAAGATGCGAGTATCATGAGCTTGTCCCTCCCAATCAGCACCAGCATAGATAAATTCCATGATAAAATTACACATGGTCAACACGTCTTGAGTCGTCGTTCCTTTTCGACTAATAAAATGAATTTGATCATAAATTGGTACCACCGCTGGGATGGTGTACCATCCATAGCTCCAATGCAATCCTAAAACCAATCATGCAAATATTACTGTACAATTGTAATTTACCTTAAAACGTGGGCAAAACCATATATCTTTCTTGATCTTCTCTGGAACTTCCTGAAATTATCGATCGGATCTTTTCCCATATCACATACTTTATCTAAAACCAAGCCAAAGTGCCTACTTATGATTTCTCCATAGCGCTGAAAGCGGTCTTGCACTACCCTGTTATTTATACTATGCCCCAACATAAAAATGAACATTCCAACCATTTCTGCAACATCAGTATTCGTAGATCCTTTAAGACCATATTGTGTTACTAATTCATGCGTTAAATTACTAAATACATCCCTATAGATTCTAAACATATTATAGCACCTTATTGGATTAACATCATCAGCCACCAATTCTCTTAACCATGCATTTCCTGCATAGGACGAGGACATGCAAGGTTCTTTGCATTAGAGAATAAGATAAAAAAACATCATATCCTGAGATTTATTCGGACCATCCAATTCAGCCTTAAGAGAATATACCCAGTTTGTACAAACAAGCATTTTGACGTCTAACCCAACTCTTGAAAGTAACGTGAACTCTCTATACTTCACATTATCCCGTCGTGCTTCAGATCTAGACCGTTGATTCGTAGAGGCACGAGGGAGAGAACCCCGTGCGAAGCAAAGATCTTTACCCTCAAGATTTGCCGGTAACAGCATTTCCAAGAGCTCAAATCTTCGTCAAAACCCTTTCCAGGGTATCCATTGATTCATCGCCGAAGACAATACAGGTTAAGGGTGCGTTTGTTTTGGGAAAAGTATTTTCAGGAAAAGTGTTTTTTGGACTTTCTTATGTTTGGTTCGCGGAAAATGAATTGGTCAACGAAAAGTACTTTCTAGTCAACAAAGATTTTATTCATTAAAATAGAAAAGTGAATTCCCCAAAATAAAAAGGTGAAAACATTTTCCCAAATTTAAATCTCTCACTTTCTTTGAAAACGGGATTGAGGCCGATCCCGGGGACCGATCCCAAGGCCGAGGCCGGCAACCGGGGCCGAGGCCGGGGACCAAGAGCGGGGTCGGGGTTGGGGATCACGACCAAGGCCGAGGACCGAGACTGAGGCTGGTGACCGAGGATCAGGGCCAGGACGGGGACCAAGGCCGGAGATCTGGACCGGGACCGAGGCGGGGGTCGGGATTGGGGCCGGGAATCGAGGACCGGAGCCCGGCCGGACCGGGACCGGGGTCGGGACCTGGACTGGGAACCGTGACCGGGGTCGGGACCGGAACCAGGAACCGTGACTGAGGTCGAGGTCGAGGCTGGGGAAGGGGAAGGGGCCGGGAACCGGGGCCGAGCTGGGACGAGACCGGGGACCGGGCCCGGGGGCCTGGGATCGGAATAGGGACCGGGACCGGAGCCGAGGGCCGGGGATCGAAACCGAGGCCGAGGCCTTGGGCAGGTGGGGCCCGGGAGCCGGGGATCGGGATTGGGACCGGGACCGGGATCGAGACCAGAGCCGGGCACCGGGGACCGGGGTCGAGGCAGGGGGCCGAGGATCGAGACCGGGGCTGGGCCCGAAACCGGGACCGGGGACCAGGGTCGGAGCCGGGACTGGGACCAGGGCCGAGGCCGAGGCCGAGGACCGAGGCCTAGAACAGGGGACCGGGATCTGGACCGGGAACCGGGTACCCGGGGCCGAGGACCAGGTACCCAAGGCCGAGGCCGGAACCGGGGCCGAGGCCGCAGGCCGAGAACTGGGATTGGGGCGGGGACCGAGGCCGAGGATCGGGACCAGCGGGACCGGGGCCGGGGACCAATGACCGAGGACCAAGGCTGGGACCTGGCCGAGTCAATTCACGCCAGCTCTTTCGACCATTTGCCTCTCCTCAATATCAAAGACAATCCCTTTGATGAGATTGAAATCGTTTTCCAAATGAAAACCAAACATCGAAAAATATTTTCGGTAACATATTACCAAACAAAGGAAAACAAATCGTTTTTCGAGAAAGTGATTTTCAAGAAATCATTTTCCAGAAAACGAATTCCTGAAAATCATTTTCTTTGAAACAAACACACCCTAAGAGTTCAAGAGAACGGGAAAATCACCGGAGTACAGCTGAAGTGGTAAATACAAATTAAAGAAAAAGAGGACGCCCATCAATTACATAACAAGAGAAATCGAACCAAACTGAACGGGCCGAATTTGTTAACCCCACGTTAAGATCAATATGCGAGTAACAAATCCCATTCATTTGAATTTGCCAAGCCAACTCTAGAGTTACAATACTCGTCTCCTTCCTCCACCGGCACGAATTCACGGTATAATGCGTCATTTACAGTTCTAGCAATGCTCTAGGAAGACTCTTTACACCGAGAAAGCCGAATATGTTTCTAAGCAGGACAAGCAAAATACAACCCCCTTCCCCCCCTTCTTCTTTTGCGTGCCTTAGAACCGAGGAAACTATTTATAACGCCACAAGCTATCCTCGCAGCCCAAATAATAGCACAAGGACCCGCCGAGTACCTTAAATAAAAACATCGGCCAGGCCAATACACATTGAAAAAGAATCAAATGAAGAAAGACCAAGCAAGTATCACAAAAAAGGGAACCCCGTGGCTCTCAAGACGTGCATTAGAAGTATTATCAATCCTATTGGCAAAAGTTCAAGAAGCATGTCTCTTGACGAGCTGCTCATGCTCAGCTGTCCCGCATTGATGAACTCATCCTTGCCGGATGTTACAGAGACATTTACAGACAGCGAACCTGGGACAAGATGTTCGGTATGGAACAGAAAGTCAGGAAGAGTTTACTTTCTTAAAATAGTAATTTCAATAAGCATAGAAGAACTTACAATCATAGGGAGCCCACCCAATCCGTTCACGAGCCAAATCATACACAAAGATCTTATCTTTCAGGACAAGATCTGCATCATCAACAGAACAAAATATTCAGTCTACATTAGAAAGGTTTTTTGGTGATGTTATAACAAGCAAATACTTCAAATACTATTAATGACGCAAATTCAGTTGACCAGCCGATAGAGAATTAGACTGCAAGACCATAATTTCCCAACTGGATGGTGATAGGTACTAAATTGTCATAAGACTAAATGGAAATATCAGCTTTTTTTTATCTAGCATCTCTTGATATATATTACCGAGCGTGAAATGCCAATGAATTAAAACTACGTTTCTTACTTTTATCATTCATGTCATCAATAACCAGAAGAGGGCATGAATAAATCCAAGGGAGCAAAGCATTCCCCTCTGGGGAAAAGTTCAGCCACGATTTTCCGATGACTTTTGTTACTTTCATTAGAAATACGGAAACAAAAAACAGAAACAACTGTTGTTCCATATGATGTAGCACTATTAAAAGCATGGGATCCTGAGAATGCAAATGCAAGACACCATATTTGCATTTAGAAGAAGTCATTATTTCCTCACCTCCTAAAATCGAGACCCCCTCTTGTGCTTTCTCAAAACCAATGCACCATAGAGCAGCTCCTTCCTGTCACGTTAAATATCAAAATATGATATCGGAGTCAAGTCATAATTGGTCCCTATTGGCCAAAAACTCACAATCTCCCCTATCGATTTCTCGAATCTTAATGAAATTCCACAAGGTGCGAGAAACTTACGTAAAAGGCAAGAATGAGAACTTACAGTGAAACCTACATGTATAAGATACTCTTCAGGCTTCAGCAACATAGTTGCGCCACCCAAAAAGTTGAAACTAACCAGAGGAAAAGTCTCGGATAAACTGAAGGACAGAGATTCAGAACGCATTCTTTACCAATGGATAAAGGACCAAACTTCGGCCATGGATAGCAGAGACTTAGAGATAAAAAGGTTTGGAAACTAAAGATAGAGAACCAACCTTGAAGAGACTAGAAAACACTGTCGTCCTTTGGATATTATGGGAGTAACAGTTTGCGAAACCGTGGCAGTTAACTGCATTTAAAGTGGAAAAAGAAAATTCAACTTGCATAGAGTTTATTGCAATAAGACATTTCGCGAACAGAACTTTACCAAGTTGAAACCATGCACTATCATCCACAGATGATGTTACTGCAGAAATAAAGTATTCTCGTGTCTAGGACATTACAAACAAAGCAGGGTCGTTGGTGCTAACGACTCCCATAAAGCGGAGATGGGTAGCCCAAAGATTGAAGATTGGGATGACAGCAATCAATGTGCGATCTTGGGGAACTTTGGTATGGTACTTAAGGTTCGAACACACCCAAGCCACTGGTAGTTCAAATAACTTAAAAGTGTGATGTATGAACAGTTTTACCCCAGGTTCTAACAACCCCAATACCAGTAGTCAGTGCCCAATTCACAAATCCATTCATCTATCTCTTATGCTAATTGCTACACCACTTGACTTAATTATGGATAAAGACACCATCAGAATCATTTTATTGATGCTTTTCATTAATTAAAAAAAAAATAACGTTAGATCAACCAGCACAGAAAATTGGCAAACAACTGCAAGATACCCTTCACAAAATAAAGTAATAAGATGGTGAGAACCTAGAAATGAACAGACTAAAGGACTAAATGAAAACCCAGGTACTAAAACAACAGCATTTCCCAAGTGAAAAGCGCTTCCAAACAAGTCTGACCTTACAAACTGGTTCACATCAAGTTCCCAATCCAAGACTTATATGAGATTAAGAAGATGGGTTAATGGTGCTATGGATCTTTGTGATCCATTTAGGTTTCAAGAATTACTAGGAAGAAAGCAACATTAACTTGACCCGCCATAGCACATTCAAACAATAGCACAAACGAGACCACAAGAAAATTTTCAACCAAAATTGCAATCCCTTTTGCTCTCTTACTCCCTTCTTTCAATCCCTTGTACGTCATCTACGAAAAATCAAGCCTCCTCAAACTAATTCATTACATAGCTTCTAATGATCGAAAGTCAACATTCTGTACGATTCTCTTTTGACCAGCCAACATTAGATATGATTTACTTTTAACTGAGAAATAAACATAAAGCTGGACTCACAGCGTTGACAAAAGGATCAAAAGCATCTTCGACAAGGTAGGTCAAGGTAGTTCCCGAATCAATAATAGTTCCCCGGTTATTTGTCGTTGCAAACACTGCCGGATCAATTGGCAATGGTTGCCCATTGACGGCAATGCTCTGCAGATTCAAATTATAATGAGGCCTGAAATAGCACGTTTACATGGTTAGATTTCACACTCCAGCTGAAAGAGAGAAACTAATCTTCACAGGCTGGAAATCACCATCTTGCACGAGTAAAGGCACATTAGAAAAAGGAAAGAGTCCCATAGGTAATACATCCGGATTGCAATTATGGACAGCCAAACAAGACATCTCCTAAGCAAAAGGTAGAACAGTCAATTTTAAGAAACGAATATAAAATATTTCGCTCCAACCCTCAGACAGTTTCCGAGCCCAAAAAAAAAAAAAACACTCAGACAGTATCATCAGATATTATTTTAAGTTGGCCAACAACTAAGACTCGTCAGGTGAGAGCTGAAGCCAAAGAAAAGATCAGGTGATACTAGGAAGACACTTCGAATTCTTTGCCACCCATTCCTTGAAATCAGAGCAGAACTTCTCACCAGTAAGGAACCTTTATTGGCATTTTCTTCTTCCAAATTGCAAACGTCCAACTGTTTCACGTTTGCCAATTGCAACACATATGAAAGTGGAAGCAATTCAAAAAGCTCAGGATCGTGCCATGCCATTGTAGAGCATCTTCTATAACGTGAAAAGTCATAGAGGAACAATAATGGCAGAATACTTTACCCAAAAAAACAATAATGGCAGAATGTGCATAATGGTTTAGAGACATATATTGCTCAATCCTGTACACATTTCTCTGTGATGTGACAAGAGTCATAATGGCCTTCGCACAAGTACATTGGAAGCCGCGTAACTTCACACTAGGCTTAGATATCACAAACTAGGCAAGAAGACTCTACAAAACATAAGCAATATGGGGGTCCAAATGCAGATGATTCTTGAATTAAGAGTAGCATAAGTATATTTACAACACATATCTCTAGCTTTTAATCAATCACCCCATTTAGTTAATAGAAACACAATGCCACAAAAAAGGGAGCCGTTTCAAATTGAGAAATGGTGTTAAGTTAACATACTGGGAAGGGACAAGCGGACTGTATACGATGCTTGGCTCCAAAATCTCACCAAGAACCATGATGCCCCCTCCATTGCCATCCCCTCTCAAGCAATGAGAGAATACTTTTGGTGTTATCCCTCGCGATGACAACTGCGATATGACAGATAAATCTCCTCCTCCGAAACCGAAAATCCCATCGATCGCTTTGTCTGATTTAGTCAAGTCACCAGACTGGTAGGTGCTACACCTATTTCTCATAAATCCAAATAAGGCAGTTAGGACCCAAGCAACAACCACAAGATGCACTACCCACAGGAGTGGGAATATTCAGAGGTCCAGTTTTGTCCTGAGTCATGCTATTATGGATTAGAATCTAATGGCAGTAAATTTCCTTGTAGATTATAGTCATAAATCTTGCAGGATCTCTTGTACATTTACCTGGCACAGAAACTAAGGAAATGCCAATATAAGTAAATGACTTTTTAGCTTGATCATTTAAGGAAACCGATTTGAATTAAATCACTTGTCCGTACACGCCAGCCTAGCCAGTCCTTGAAACAGTAGTTTGCTGAAATCATACTCTTTAAGTCACATAAAACAACAATACATTATAAGTTCCTATATCATCTTCTTGAATTCGATGATCATGTTTAAATCTGAAGTACAGAACATAGAATTCCGTAGAAGTCATGTCAACTCACCCAAAAACAACGGGAGCCGAAGAGTTGGCAATCAACGAACCCCCCATAACCATGTCAAAATACAGCACATCAGATACGTAATGACCCGTTGTCCCGCTCCCATCTCCATATTGGAAGGAGTAACTGCACTGATTACTTTGAGGAGGACATTCAGTTGACATGGTTTGAATTTGAGAAGTGCACAAAGGATCTGAACAGGAAACCAAATAAGACGTGGAAGAGCTGGACGAATCAAAGAAACTGAGCTCGATCTGTACAATGCAAGTAGAGTCAGAACATCAGAATGTTGCTTTTGGTCTTTGTAGACACCAAAGTTCAAGGAACATGAAAAAGAGGGATATATGCATTACTCCAAGTCCACTAGTTTGGGGGCAGTCGCTGCAGGAACTGCAGGTGACCCACAATACGTCGCTTCCAGTATCAATCTGCACATTGAAAACCTTTGGAGGAGAACCCAGCTTCACCTTTGTAAAATAAAGCCTGACGACAAAGTCCACATTGATAAGGAAGATGGTCAATCCCAATTTCCGAACTTTGTATACCTATTAACAGCATTCCCCACACGGTGCACAAGTACATTTCAATTCGTGAAACCAAGAACACCATCACACTATTACCAGTCCAAATACAGAGATTCGAACAACTCAACTTTCCATAATTTAAAGTCAAAATAAGAGTCGGAGGAAAGTATATCAAAGTCCATTCATGTCCAAACAGAGATTTTACATAAACATAACACTATCTCAATAATTCGAAGCCCTCATACATTTGAGCTAGTAAGAGCCACTAAAGACACCAAGAATTGATCCCGCAAGCAGAGTCTCTCCTTCTTAAAGATGTCTCATCGTTCTCCCTCATGTAACGAATCGCTTTTTTTCCATCAGAAAATAAAAAATGAACGAACTCCCCCAGTTAATTATCACACCACTTTAATCCCACCTCCTTCAGCATCTAAGAGAAACCCACTAGAAAAAATTCAACACGCCCAATTACCAAAAGAGGCCAAATTTCAAAAGTCACAACTGCTTTCTACTTGGAGCACAGACACAAAGCAGAGCCACCTGGAAAACAAGAAGAACAACACAAACAAGAAAGTTACCCGATGAGAAGAGGATCAGAGGAGCCTTCGACCGAGAAGTCGACGACGCCACCGGCCACGCTCTGCAAGATTCGGGCCCGCCTGACCCGGTCCCGAGCCCGGAGCAAGTCGGGGTCGACCCGGCGGTCGAGGGGGAAGGCCCGTTGCAGAGGTAGGACGGCGGTTCTCGGGGCGGGGGCAGCGCCGCAGCGCACCACCACCGACACCGGCAGTGTGAAGGCGGCCAAGAGCAAGAAGATCAAGAACTCCGCCGGAGCCGGTGAAGCTCGCATTTCTTTATTGCTTTTTCAGTCTTTCTCTTGGTGGGTTCGTGGAATTTGAGTCTGCGGAGGGGGAAGTTCCTTCCTTTTTCAGAAGCAGAGATCGAGCAAGTGTTGCCTTTTCTGCATTTCGAGAGGAGGGAGGGAAAGGGAGAGAGAGAGAGAGAGAGAGAGAGAGAGAGTTACAGGGACCAGAAGAGACGCTGATTAAGGAAAAAGGGTTTTGTACGTCGAAAGCTAAAAAATGGAAATGGGCTGTGGATTATATGCAGAAATATTTTAGAGAAAAAAGCGAATTTGGGGAACTTTTTTCAGGTTGACGGCGACGGTGATGATGTGATGAGAAACGGCTTAATAGAGAGAGAGAGAGAGATTGCGGTTCTGTATTTTTCTTATCCTTCCTTCTCTCTCAAGTGAGTTGGAGTTGAATTGTTTATCTATCTATTTGTTTTATTTATTTTATTATATTTTTTGGGTTGGGCTGGCGGCAAAAGTTTTCTTTCTTGTAAAGTGTTTTGGTATTTCTACACACGAATTTGACAAAGGAAATCCATGATTTATTAGCTCAAATTGCGACTACATAACCCACCATGACTATGACGTTTAAAGTTGGATCCTTGCCTTTTTACGGTTTGGTTGTATTGGATTGGATGGGATTGTTCAAGAACAAGGGGTATGCTCAGCTTCCTTTCTTTTGGAAGATAAAATCAAAGTATACCGAAAGTTAAAATGCGTTCCTTTAAGTTCACAAGTTTAAGTTCCGATGCGCACAAAGCCGTTCCAACACATCGTGTATCTAAAAAGAGAAGCACGACGAATTTCGTCTTGTTTCTCTAGCTAGTGATCGGCTTAAGCCGCATGAGAAATGTCATTGACAATGAATGTCGTTTTGGTAGTCCTCGCTCACACCTAGGAGAGGGCCGTGCTCGACCGTCAACATCGACTGTGCCACATAGAGACGGTCGGCATCCATGTTATTTGAAGATTAACCGAACGTATAATGTTAACAAGTCATCAACAGGTTAAAAAATGATTAAAAAAAATTGAAAATAGGACTGAATCAACAAGCGTGTGATGGGTTTATGACGTTTTCGGTAATTTTTTCCTACTTTCTTATGGAGCTTTAAGGTCCTTCAGATTTGAAATGGAAACATAAAGAAATCTAGCTCGTTTACAATTGCATGTTGCACCATTTTAATGAAAGGACTCGCGGGTTGCTTTCACGAGAAATGAAACAAAGAAAAGAGAGCGTGTCCCAAATTAAGTCAAACAAGAATACAATAAAGAAAGGCAATTAGCAAGCCGTGTGACCCAAATCACACACATTTCTAAGAATTTGCAACGGTAGAGCCCGTTCGGATTATCGTAACTAGCAGATGTTTAAATTAATCAGAAAAGAAGGAAAAGGAGAAATGAATATCCCTGAATTCTTTCCTATGGTTACTATCTATCATCGAAAATCCTAAACCCCCACATCCGAAATCATTTATCCCGATTAAAAATTTCCTTATTGCGCAAAATCCTAGAAACTGACATAATTTTTCCTGAGAGCAATCTAGCGTTGCGAAAGTCCGCTAAAATCCCTAGTTCCAACCCCATTTCGACCTAAGATTTTTGACACGAGAATTTATTTGGGGGTAAATATGGTACGGGGCATACCAAGTTGAGATTCAGATTCTTTTCGTGATACGAAAATTTATTTGATTCCACTCGTGACCTTTTCCGACCACCTTGGCACCGTAATATCAAGGAACTCCCTCCATTTCTTCTTTGTGTTTGGATCCTCTGCCATAATGGCATAGGATCATACTAACCTCCACCCTTGGATCTTCCCTCCCTATAAATGGAGGAAGATCTAAGGGCCCAAGTGATAATGATCCCCTGCCATACATGCAGGGGATCCGGGTCCTTCTTCTTCGCTTCATGTATGTGGTTTGCCTGCCCAATTCCGCCCCGAATGGACGAAGAGGAACAAGCTGAGGAAAGGCGCGCCCGAGAGAGAGAGAGAGAGAGAGTTGAATATCCACTCATCCCGCGCCACACGATTCTTTCGCCAAATGCTCTCTAGTTGAGCATTTTTTGTGGCATTAACCCCCCATTTTTTTTTTCCGTTTTCGAACAAACACCAACACAAAATAAGGGCTCATGTACGGTGGTCTCCGTAAAAGGAGTAAAGCCAAACGAGGACTAAGAGCAACAACGTTTCCCACCTTGTCG